>CAWUFW010002135.1:0-1200000 GCA_963921515.1 Calotriton arnoldi | reverse complement strand
CATAAATGTCCAGTTTTTTCAATTCAAGAACAAGTTTATTTAGACCAATGGTCTTTAAACGTTTTTAAAACTACATTAATACAAATTATAAAATCACAATTCTTAAAACATCATAAAAAATTCCATATAAAACACACAATTGTCCTATCCACAATGCATATAAATGTCCAGTACTAGGACTTCTTACGTATGCAGGTTTCAAATGAGTGGCGTTTGGGGGTCACCAAGAGCAACAGAGTCCCCCTCTCTATAAAAGTTCATTTGACAGGCTTATTTTTCAGGAAGAAAATTTATAAATGATTTCTGTATTTTGGGCTGGCTCGGATGCCACAGATGAGACACATAGTTGATTGTTGGACCTTGTAGTATGGTGACAGTAGCAATGGTTAGACCGCTCACCCTGGTGAACCCGCTATAAATGGTTTAAAGAGCCCTCCATTGTGTAGAAAATATGGTGCATCAAGATGCGGAGAAGTTCGAGGGAGGACGTCAACAGTGACAGGATAGCGATTCGTCAGCTCCTAGATGGACAAAGCTTGTGTAGAGAAGTTAGAAACTAGACCTGGTAATAGTGTTACCAACTCTGACGAGACAGGAGCCGGATGGCAGAGTGAGTGGTGCCAGATTCTTCCATGGGGGAAGCTGCAACGTCAAAGCACCCACACTAAGCCTTCACCATTTGATGAAGGGTGCGCACTGACACAAATAGGAGGGTGAGGTAATCTCCTTAATTCAGATTTAGAAATGCAATGGCTGGGATTTATGATTTATTGGGTGTCTGACTGCCAGTTTTCTTTCCCAAACCCTTAAGTTGGGTTTGTATTACGGGTGTTGGTAGGTCTTTCCCTGCCTTGTTTCTATGCATCTTTTATTAGGATTGTAATGTTTTGTTATTTTGTGAATTGCAGCCCTGATGAAGCTTGTGAGCTAGGAGTGAAACGCGTTGGCTGCTTGGCTGTATTTAATGAAGAAAATGTGAAGAACAATAAAGAAATTAATTTTAATAACCTCCTCATAAGACGTTTTGAGCTTCAATTTTGGATTCATTGAATTGACTGTGAAAAGTTGAATTGACTGTGAAGCGTTGCCTCTCTATTTTTTGTGATATACCCATTTGTTGTGATTATTTAAGAATTGTGGTTTGGACAGCTGACCCAGGGAAATGGGCAACTCCTTTTGTGAAAATTGTAAGGAAATTAACTGGCAGTGTGGTGGAATAGTCCTCAGCTGTCCATTTGGCGTTCCTATTTTATGCACCATTGGGCATATTCTGTGGAGAAAGTGGGCATGTTCTGTATTAACAATGACAGACTTGTACTCTGGCACATGCATTACCAATATTTTGTGACACATACATCATCTCATTCTATGGCATATCTATACGTATTTGAGCATATGTCAGTAACAAGTGTGCTATTCCTTTGGCACAGATTTGTTTCTCGGACAAAGTTGGCCTTATTCCTTGGACAGTTCTGGTCATCTGACCATTAAGATGGCTCAGTGAGTTTATGGCTACCTGCATATATCTATTCGTCACTTGCAGATCCCAAGTTGGAACCCCTGCACTATTTCTCAGCCCGTTTCATCCTTTAAAAGTTAATACATTTTATACCAGTAAGTCAGATATTTGTACCTGCTACAGCGCTTCAAAATGGCACACTGATATAAAAACACGTGTATTTGTGTTATTATCGGATACTTGTTGGCAATGTCCGTTCTAGTTCGAAATGGTCAGCAGCAAGCCATGAACATTATTGCGCTGCTCTATTTTGACAATGGCTCTTTTGTGCATATCAGCACTGGCTAAAATTAGTTGTATTTCCTTATAAATTTTCATTAGAATCTGGTCAGTAAAGACGCGCAGTTTGGCCTTATCATTGGATACTCAGCTCCTCGCAATCTTGGCATCTCTAGTCCAGTACAAATCTCTCTGCTCTTCACAGCAAATATATAACTAGGTGAATAGATTTCCCAACCTATGCACTCTTCGACTCTTCGTTTAACGTGATTATATTTCTTCTTTTTTGTTTTTGAAGTTTTTTGAGACAACTGATTAATTTTGGGGATTTCTTTTTGTCTGTCACAGACTTCCTTGATTGGTCGCCTGGAGCGAATATTCCAAGTCTGTTTTCCTTCCATCCCCGTCTCAGAAGAACAGAAAACAATCACCACTCTAGAGGTATTTTTGGAAGCTGGAGGAAAAAAAGCAAAGCAGCAAGAAAAATCCGGAGAAGGCCCTGTAGATAACAGGTAAGCTGTCCAATTAGAAAACTAATAGAACTACAAGTCGGCAGTTGCAGCCACACTGTCAGGATTCAGCTTGTTCTTTTAAAGTAACTATCCGTGTTTTCTAGGTTTTTTTGTTTTTGCAATCATAGATGTCCTGACATCATTTTAAAGGCACCAGCAAGTTGTTGCTGTCCTCGGGCACACTTCTGCCCCTTTTCTGCTATAATTGGTTCGAGTATTTCCAGCTTTTTCTCAGCATTTAAATGAAACCTGCCAAAGCAGTAAGGTTGAATTCTGTATTACATTTTAAACTTTTAAGCTTAGAAACAGCCTTTCGAACGATTTCCAAACATGCAACTGTAATTCTATCTAGAGTATTCCAAGCACAATATCTACATGTTCCATTTAAATGCACTGAAGATGCTAGAGATGGGCTGGTTAGGTTAATGACCTCTGGCAAGTTTGGCAGAGAGTAGTCGGTGCACTAGAGGTCCTGGCTGTGTGTTCAATCAGGAACTAGATTTCTTCTTCATGGGATTCTTCTCTCTAGAATCCATTTACAATAGAATGTCTGTACACGACGATACAGGTTCCTCAAATTTTTTTTACAATTTGTTTATTTTAAAAATACATCAAAATAAAGAAAACATGCCCATGCACTATTTTCATCTTATTTAAATGAAACACTACCATTAAGCCACGTGAGTTATACAGTGCATTTAATTGAGAAAACAACTGATTTGACCATTTTAAACTGAAAATCACAAGGGAAGTAGAGCATCTAACTTGGGTTGTAAACCGAGTCGAAAGCTGGTAATACACCTTTTTAGAATTACTGAAACTGCTCCTTCCTGTCGTGTACTTCCAGGTCAACCAAGTCGTTGATTGTTTCCACTCACACAAAAGAGTCTCTGAAGTAAATAAATTGCTTGGTTGGTAAACATTCAGTTTGTAAGCTAGGTGCCTTTTAGTCCGTTTTTGCCTCAAGTTGTGAATGCTGATCTTCCTGTTTCTCCAGTATTGAATCTTTCATAGATTCACATGCTTGAATCATTCTCCATCGTCAAAGTGGGAGTCCCATGGTACAAATAGAAAAGCAGTGTAATGTAAAACATAGCTTGGGAATGCCTTTAAGCCTTCACTTTAGTAACATATATTTATCATTTAAAAGAGACCAAACTTCAACCAGTCCGTCTGCAGCACCCTCTAGAACACTCCCCTCAGAGGATTCGATCTCTCAGATTTTCTACTGCACATCGTGTAAGGGAGTCTCTCCTGACCTCTGCTCAGTTAAACCTACTATTGAATCTTCAGAGAGATTTTATATTACTATTACCAGCTACCATCTGCTTAAATCTGACTCTACAATGTCCGAACTGGCTAAAAAAAGGTCTTTTAAGACCATGTGTAACCTTTGGTGTGAAGAGCGTTCATTCTGAGGACCAACACAAGGACTGCATAGACTGCCTCTACCCATCCCACAAGGTAAAGGATTGTAAGATCGGACATACTTTTTCCTCAAAAACCGTAAAAGACAAAGAGGGGATGTTATTGTTGTGGCTCCAAAAGCTTACAGCCTGGGTAGACCCCGTCTCAAGAGAAGGCAGTGAGGACTTTTCTTTATCTTCCAAGAAGGTTCAAAAGAAGGAGAGGGAGAGGTCAGAAGTTCGGTCACCTTATGAACCTCCCAAGAAGTCTTCAAAAAAAGACTCACCACGGGTCTTATGAGGAGTGCATTCCCTCTGAAAGGCATTTTCACAAACCTAAGGGACATGAATTTTCCTCAGAAAAAACAGGAAATTGGCAAAATCTGAACCTTCTACGCCTTCCCCTCCGGTTTCTAACAGGGTAAAAAAAAAAATGGAGAAATCGCCAACGAGCGCAGCATCGATGAAGAAATAGTCTACTACACCGTTGACAACGATGGCGGCGGCTACAATGACGGTAACAACAGTGATCGCGGTCAGTTCATCGATGATGACACAGTATGCATCGCCCATCCCGTCGAAGGTTAAGTTGCTCTCTGCCTCGAGGACACCAACGGTCAAACCGATTTCATCTGCAGTGCCGGTCAGACCACTACCGGCAGCGACAACATCGACAAAAGAATGGAAAAAAACTAAAGAAATGGAGGAAAAACGTATCTTTGATTCCGGAGCATGCAACTCCAAGCAAAGTATCACCCTTGCCACCCAGTCATCTGCTGGATGAAGATGGCTCGGTGATGATGGTCCTTTTGGTGTGGCACGTAGTCCATCGGAGCTGCATGTAAAGTATCAGTAAGATGACGAGGAGGAAGAGGAGTATTATGGCCAGGAATATTGCACTTTTCAGCAAGAGGGCCTACATATTCAGAACAGTTTCAGCCATATCCGCAGCAACAGTACCAGGAGGATGTGGTATGCGTCCCAAGGTCTTTGGTGTCAGACCTACAAATGATGCTTGCAGGTTACCACAAGCGATTCAAGCCTATAACTGCCTCACCTAGGCAGGTTACAGCACTCCACCAGTGTAGCCTTCAACTTCCCAGCTGCCATGAATCCTGACAGCCGCCTCCACAAGGCATACACCACAATCCAGAACCATACCAGTGGGCGATAGCATGTCCTCAGATAAAGACAGGGAAAAAGGGAAACTTGGAGATCTCCACACTGAGTGGGATGATTATCTCTTTCTGACTTCATCATTCCCAACACCACCGCCCATGGATTGCTCTCCTGAGAATATAGGAGGTTTCCATAATCTCCTAGAGAGAGCGGCGAAGTGGTTTGACCTGCCAATGACTCAAAGCAATCTTACTGTTTCTTACACAATTTTAAAGAAACCTACAGTATAAAGGGTCAGAGCTATCTCTATTGTGGATTACATATGGGAGGAAGGTATTAAGGCAATGAAAAACCTGGCTGCAGTGTTGCCACGCTTAAACAAGAAGTATAATGCCCTGGAAAAATCTCCAGCTTGCCTGATTAGACACCCTAAACCTGACTCAGTGGTCACCCAGACGGCCCAGCGCCGTTCAACAAATCTATCAGCTCCAATATCTTTGTCTAGCCAACATTGGAAAGCACTTCTTCTCGATGTCAGCATTAACAGTACGAGCAGTAAATTCATTGGCAGTACTCGGAATAAATGACAGACAAATGTGGACAGACATCGTACCATATTTAGATCGTCTACCAGATGATGCCGAAGCCAAAAAGATTCTGCAAGGAGGAGAGCATGCCTTCTCAGAAACCATTGACTACGCCATGGAAATTGCATCCAGAGGTTTTAGACAGCTAGCAGGAGTGGCAGTCTTACGGAGGCAGGGGTAGTTGAAAGGCGCTTATTTTAGACCAGAGGTGCAAAGCAAAATTTTAGACCTGCCATATGATGGGGAAGCTGTTTTCGGTAAACACATTGATGAGGCCCTCCAATCCATAAAAATGGATACGGATACCGCTAAGTCGTTGGTTAATCTGCAGTACCGAAAAAATCCTTTTTGTGGTGCAAAAGGAAGAGGGCAATTTAACATACCAATTTGGGTCATAACAGTTTTCACCTACAAAACCAACCGCGACAACCTCCTCAAGCAGCCTAAACAAGACAGAACCAGAGACGAAAGCTGGGTCCACAGGGCAAGGGCGCAGGAAGACGACAGTGACAGACTAAAGGCACCGGCTACAACTCCATCTCCTCCGGCATGTCTCGGAGGCAAAATATCCCATCGGCTCCTGTATAGAAGAAAATAACAACAGACCAGTGGGTATTGGATTTGATTACCTTAGGTCACACACTGGAATTCATTCAAAAACCACCTCCGACTCCACCCCAGAAGTACCCGCCCAAAAATCTGCATCGTCACAGGTTAGAAGTCCAGACCATGCTCAACCAAGGGGCCATAGAACGAGTCCCTGGCAACCAGATGGGAAAGGGTTTCTTCTCTTGTTTCTTTTTGGTCAGGGGAATGGAGGCCTATCCTGGATTTAAGAAAATTGAATAAATATCTCAGGAAAACAGACAATTTACATGCTCACAATTCAAGATATCCTACGACTTCTGACCCAGGGAGATTATATGACAACATTAGATCTCTAAGATGCTTATTTTCATGTCCCAATTCATCCACGCCATCGGAAATGTTTAGGGTTCCCAGTAGCCGGCAGACATTATCAGTTCAAAGTTCTCCCATTCGGCCTGACCTGCCTGGCTCCAGTAGCAGCTTTCCTAAGACAGGAAAAACCCCAAGTATTTCCATACCTCGACGATTGGTTGGTCAAGGCGTCTTCCCATCGATCTGCACAGAGGTCAACCAAGGCAGGCTTGCACCTTTTCAACAAACTAGGCCTTACGTTGAACTCACAAAAATCAGCCCTTCAGCTTTCCACAAAGATAATATTCCTGGGTGCTACACTGGATTCAGTGCATATTCAACTCCAGAAAGAGTAACAAGATTGCTGCACTTGGCCCGTTTAGTGCAAGGAAAAAAGTCACTTTCAGATCGCCTTTTCAAATCGCTGGTAGTCCTCCTGCATTCCTTTGCCACTGTTCTGCCACCTCCGAATGCGGCAATTACAAGAAGAACTGGACAGACAATGGATCCAAATGCAAGAACATGCCGACGATATCGTTCGTGTCACCTCAGGAATATGTACAGCACTTTCCTGGTGGATTCGAGAGGCAAATCTCTCCAGAGGCCTAACATTCATACCCCAAGTTTCCTGGTTGATAATCGCAACAGACGCACTCCAGGAGAACTTTGAAAGCTCAGTGACCTTGGAAATTCTAAGACTGGAACCTGCAATGGATTACATCCCTCCTCCCAGGCATGTTACACCCTTACCACTGATGGCACCGTTGAAGACAACACAGACTCAGTTCTCTGTCAAACCGGTGGAAAGAATGCACTTCACCAGCAGACTACTTAGTTTTAAATGCAAAGAAATTGCTAGAATGCATAAGTCTCAATTTCTGCTTCTCCAGGTTAAAAAGAATGCAAAGGTAGGCTCCAACGAGAACCACATTTAGAAAAGTGCAGCAACGTCAGATTAGACTGTTCTTTTGCACTCTTGGGCTTGTACACCAAAGAACTGGTAACATGCGAAGTTTAATTCTAGCAGGAATATCATTCGGGGGATGTGGATTGGGAGTAATGCTTCCATCCGTTTTCCCTTGTTGGAGAAGATAATGAGAGATAGTTAAGTACTTGATATTGTAAATAAATTGAGAACAAACTCAGTGTAGTGTCCACCCTGCCCATTCACCGTTAAAGACTTCAAGATCTATTATCATGGACCAACTGGAGCACACGATTAAATCCCTTTTCTGAAAGAACCTATTAGAGTTGGTTCCATAATTTCAAAGGAATTCTGCAACACATTCCTGCAGAAGTAGATGAATGTGAGAAGTTGCCAAGAAATGATTGCACGGGCCTATCTGGCAAAATGACCCCTTTCTTTCTTTTCTACTGAAGTGTATCTCTCTTTATTTCTTCCATTTAGGGCTTGATTGCGGAGTACCTTGTAAAATAACTGCACTTTTACAAACCACTGTTCGCATCAAGTGTCAGAATCGCAAGTTTGTTGGATTTGACCAACATTCAGATTTTTCACCCAATAAATTTCAGCAGGCCAAACCTGCCAAAATATTCCGTTTGAAAAAGGCCCGATAAATTTCAGGACATGCTGACTTTGGTGCTATAAGCACCAAAATTCGCCTGTTATGGCTTATTTTTCCAGACAAAAATTGTAATTACCATTATTTGTCGCATCTGATAAATAATGATCCTCAGGATATCATTATTTATTGAGTTTGATGATTAAGGGTGCAGATACACAGGACTCTTCATGCCAATGAAAAATAATTTTTTTGAAAGCCTAAGAAAAGTTTTTACTCCATTCAGAAAGCCTTATTCTTTATAGCTTATAGATGTTACATTAAAATGAATGGGCCTCTAATTTGTATAACAACATTTCTGATATTGTCCTTCCTGGTATCTATTACATCTACAAGTGGATTTCAAGTTCTCTTTTCAGGCGAACCTTAAATGCAGTTTCATAAAAGCAAGGTATAGTATCATATTTTTTCCCTTCCTGAGGTAAACTCAAATTTTCACCTAAATCATTACCTTTTTTGGTACAAACGGCCCTTCATACAATAGACCTTAAAAGGGCACCTTTGGAAAAGGCAAGCAAATTGCAACAAACCAGACTACTGTTTGTCAATTATGGTGCTTTTCTCACAGACCTGGTTTCCTCAGAGCAGACTAGGTGTACAGAATCCTGTATCGTAGCATGCTATTAAAAAAAAAAACATACCTTTGGCTGGCAAACTGAAGGCCCATTCTAGCAGAGGCTCTTAATGTCCTTATTCAAGACATTTGCAGGGAAGTCTCTTGTAGCTCAGATCCTATATTTGATCTGCACTTTTCTGTTTCTTCCGACTCTGGGGCTGATACCTTGGTGGGTTTTTCTGTCAGAACTTAAATTCCTTACTGAATCTGTAGGACATAATAAGAAGGTTCTGCCTCAGGAATTCGTAAGGTGCTATGTCCACTTTTCAATCTGGTTACTGCCTCTATTAGAGGCTCACATTCCCTTTTGTTTTACAGTTTACAAAACAGTGGTGTTTACAGTTAAATTTACGCTGATTGATTTGACTTATTGGGTGTTTTTTTTAAATGCAACAGAATGTAGAAAATGTTTGCCTTTTAGAGGTGTGTTTATTTATTTTAGTGCATTTTCAAATTAAAAATATATTGTAAAAAGTACTTGAGGGATTCCCTCCATCTGTTTAGATATTCAATGTTTTTGGATTTAGAGAGAATACCCCTGCCGAGAAAGAAGCATTACATGTAAGGAACGTTTCCTACTACTGTTACAGACACCTAAATATCTTTTAAAGTGCCATCTGTCACTTTCCTCACTGGTAGAAAGCCATAGCAGTAGACTAGTGATGACATTGACCACGATGCATGTTTTTGAATATAAAGCATGTTCAAATATGCATTTTATTTTACAACTTGTATGATCACATACTCTCGAAGCACTTCTTGCTCAACCTGTTGATTTTGACCATACCTTATATTTTAAGAAGCATTCTTTGATAAACTGAAGTTTTTTCTTCAGCTAAACATACATATATATCCTTCAAGGTGTATCATATCTGAAATGTTATTCTTGACTTGGTGAGATTGTTAATTAGTCTAATTATGACACACATTTACTTTACATTTTCTATATTAATTATTAAGTTGATAAATATGCTTAGGTAGACTGCTTTCTTCTTAGTATTGCCCTCATTTTCCAATTACAATAATTGTACTCCGGATTAACCGACAATATTGCGTCTCCAGAGAACCCATTGTTTATGCAGTGTCTAATTAGAATGCATAATCTATTACTCATATTAAAGTTATACACTTTCATTGAGCTTGTGAAGTCATATTCTGTTTGCTGATTATTTCATTTGTGATGGCATATACAGGAAACAGCTGAACATGTGGATGGAGCTGCAAAATGTCCATGACGGCTACGGGTTAAGGTACCAGTGGGGTGGCTCCCATAGCAACAAAATGCTTTTGTGTTCCCTTGGAATCGACACCAGGAATATTGTAAGTGTACTAATGAAACATCATAGCTAACACTTCACCCTCCTTTTGCAGTTTCCTGGTCTATTCTTTGTTTTTTTTACTCCACATCTCTTTATTGTAATTTTTAATACAAGAAGTCAAGACGCGACTGTGTCGCTACATCATTGCAACATACATGGAGTACAGATAAGCTAGGTCAATTGCAGGAAACAAGACTCATCGAGTGCATCGCTAACCATTATTAACAGGGCGCAGTATCAGATTGTCCATTGCATAACAGTTCGCCATATGGGACAGCAAGGTACCAGAGGTCAAGAAACTAAAGGGGGCAACCGGAACATAGGTAGTGAAGTCCAGGTCAAGACTGGTAGTGTGCCGAGGTGTTGTGGTGGCAGTGAGGTAGTAAGGTGTACCATAGGTGCACTCTACAATAAGGTAATGGTGTGCCGAGCGGCTAAATAGAGCCCCGCGGGAATGGGTCAGCTAAAGAGCTGGAGCGTCCGAAGCTTTGGCGGGTTGAAACAAGAATGCGTCTGAGGTATTGTATCAAGGGTCACCACACAGATTGGAATTTGGCTTCTGTTCCATTTAAGTTGTGGGAAAGCTGTTCCATTGCCGTGACATGCCATAGACGAGAGAACTACTGGGCTGCATGGTGGGGGTGGGGGGGGGTTGTCTTTTTCCACGCTAGGGCCACGAGTTGCCTTGTGCCTTGGGCATGTAGCTAATAAGCGTCCAGCCAGCATGGGTCATTGCTTTAAAGGCCAGGCTTCGAAACCCAAGAATTACCGTGGTATAGAAAGGGGATACCCCACAGTAGCTTTGATATGGCTTAACACCTCCTTCCAGAAGGTAGCAATGAGGCTGCAATGCAAGACCACCATATATGACAGAAGTCTCCTTGGTCTATTTTGCATCGCTAGCAAATAGAGGACGTGCCAGGGTAGATAGTGGAGAGGCGGACTGGGGTGTAATACCCCTGGAACATGAGCTTATATGCTGTTTACCTGAGGGAGATGCTATGATAGGTTTTGGGTATGTCAAGCCACAGTGAGTCTCATTGCTTTGGTGATGTGCCCTCCGTGGTAGTGGAATGCCATGCCGACTGGTAGTAAGTGTGTGGGCAAGGGGGTGGAGAGTGTTGGAGCGTGCGGTAAGTGTTAGAAATGAGCCTTCCCAAACCATTGTAGGCTCTCCAGAGCTTCTTGAAGGGAGGGGAGGCTCGCACGACCTAGGGATAGACTGAGGGGTGTATTGCCCAGTGCCACAACTGAAAGTATTGTAGCCTAGCCGTCTGGGAAGGTTATAGTCTTCTTTGCACTGCTCGAAAGGCTCTATGGATGTTACTGTGAAATAAATCACATTATGCCTACAGTCGTCATCAGTCCAGCCCTGAAAGGAGTGAGGGGGCAGAGCCGGGGGATAATGTCAGGATTGCATGAGATTGGTGTATTGGGGGAGGGAAAGGTAGTCAATCCCTTCTTATTGTCCAGTTTGTCCCGTATGTCTAGCACCGTTTTGGTAGTGTGGCGATGTATGCGCTGCGCGTCCTAACATGTTTGGGTAGCCAGGCGAGATCCCACAGCAGCCTACAGGCTACTCCCCTGTCCAGATGGAACCAGCGCTTCTTGCTTTCTCTCACCACCCGCTCGAAGATGTATTGGAGGTGAGCAGCCCAGTAGTACTCAAGAAGGTTGGGGCACGCAAGAATCCCTTAGTCCCTGGGTTGAATCATGAGTGTTGGAAATTCTAGGCTGCTTCCCATTCCAAAATAAAAGCGCTAATATCTCGTTGCAGGCGTATGATGTCATTCTGTGGGATTGGAGTGGGTAGAGTCTGAAATAGATATAGGGCTCGTGGGAGCACGTTCATTTTGACGACAGCGACCTGCCCCAACCATGAGATGTGCAGGGGTTTCCATCTCCGAAGATCTTCCAAAATGGAATGGAGGAAGGGGGTGTCTATTCTCATTTAAATAGCCAGTTGATCAAATCCTTAGACCACATGTTTAACAAATGATGATTTCTGTTTTAAAACACTGAAACTCCACTGTAACTGAGCAATGTTTTTGAAAATCCTTGCCCACTTTAGAATACAAGGTTTTAGCTATCTTTCACTAGGAAAAGCGTATTGTTTATAAGCAGAATTGTGAAAATAAGCCTGCAAGTTGTCAATCTGGTGATGTTCATTAAATTCATGATTAACGAGTATCTGCAGCAATGTGTATCAAGCTGAAAGCACTTAACTGAAGACACAACTTCACTGTCAAAAAAAAATATGGAAATATTTTAACATTACCTTTCTACAGCCATTGCCTATCTTTTCTAAAGTCTGAATAAAATGATTATAAGAAATAAATGATCAGTTGGATTAAAGAAGTGTTTTTTAAAATCTCCTTTTTAAAAGGTAAAGAGGAATCCTGTTTAAAAAGGAAGCTGCCTTTTTAAAGAGGAATTTAAGGGAGGTGCGTCCAAGGTGGCGCCCGTGAAGGAGCATTACCACGCTGCAATCACCAAGCTGCAGGCGGAACGGCGGGTCTTGCAGCACTTGCAAGGCGAGAGACCGAGACAGCCTTGTGCGGAGAAGGTGTTGGCTGTCCCGAGGCGGCCGCTTCGGGCCTGACAGGCGAGTGGGGAAGGTGGAACCCCAAGGCTGCGGGCCGCTAGCAAGATGGCTTCTTGAGCGCCCGACCTATACTGAAGTGCTCGTCGGAGCACAGCGAACCCCCGGACTGTCCCGAGGTGAAGAGGCGGAAGTGCACTGCAGATGCCCGTGGAATCCGGGAGCTTTTCAGAGGAGGTGAGCACTCCCTGGGAGGATCGGGGCACAGTTACGGACATCGGAGTGGGCGTGGCCCATCCTGAGGTGGCCTGAAATCTTTGTTGCACTAGACGGGCCCGTGGCGCCTAGGGGCAGCGACAGCCGCACGCTTAGCCCGCATGAGATGACCGTGGGGGCGCGTCCTTCTGACCCCCGGCGCGGAACGTGGTCCTGCTGCCTCAGAGGTTTGGGAGCGGAGGCCCCTCTTGCTCTGTGGACCGGTCGGGTGTGTTACCTGCGCTTAGGGGTGCCAGAGGACGGGGTTATTACCCTTGGTGGCGCCTCCCAGACAGAAATCCTACCCCCTGCATGCTGCCAACATGGAGGTGGCTTTGTCGATCTTCGCACAGAGGGGCCTGTGTCTTCCTGGTTTGCCTGGACTAAGGAGTGAGGAACCAGCTCCTCTGTGTGTGAGGCCTGGCTGCTGGACATTGGGGAATGCTTTTTGGCAGCAGGCTAGAGATCTCTGGACTCAGTGAGCTTTACTGTCCAGCAAACGGGATCCTTCTATTAGGAAGTTACATTCCCGCCAAAAAAGCAGACCATGCAAAAGACTCCAGTCCACCTCCATGTTACCCCCCCCGAATCCTCACAAACTACCAGTGTGGGAGACGAGGCGACGGTTACTCGAGGCTTCATGGAATCCCTCTTCCATACACTGCGAGATAATCTCGTGAATCTGCGCCAAGAGGTGGCCAGTGAAGTTAAATAAATTCGCCAGGACGTGAACGACCTGGGGCAGTGAGTGAACACTTTTGAACAAGGGGCTGACGCTAGAGAGAAGGAGCTCGAAGCATGCTGCAGCCAGATTCTCGAACTCCAGGACCGAAACGCGGATCTCAATTACTATTTGGAGGATTTGGAAAACAGATCCCGCAGATCTAATATCCGTATTAAGGGGGTTCCATTGCAGGCAGATGTGGGGAAGCTGGAAGATTATGTGCTCTGATTATGTCGGTAGTGCGGGACCTAACCACGTCACGTTTGAAGGAACCAAGATCTGGCTCTACCAGGACCTCTCCTTCATTACATTGCAAGCGGCACCCCCCATCTTTGCAGCGTACATCGACCCACAGATCCAGACCTCGGAACAGGAAGAAGAAGAGCGGACCATCGGAGGAGAGTCTTGGAGAGGGATCCGTCCTGCTGACACAGCTTACAAACAAGGGAGCGTCGCCGGACTCTGTGGTCGAGTGAGGAATTTGAAGGTCCCATCCTTTCCGTGGTCACTACGGTATGGACACACTGGTGTGTAGCCAGTCCTGCCATTGGACTGACCCTCTGTGCCGAGACATGCTTGATTCCGGGGTGCGGTGATTGTTGGCACCCCCCTGGGGACTTGAGTGGCATATGCACCACCACCCCCCCCCTGAGATGTCTCGAAGTCCTGTTTCTCTGCTTGGGTGGCGGGGCTCCTGTGCACCCACGTCTCCTCACTACTATCTGGAAGGATCGCCAGTGACATTGATCCTCTACTCCAGGCTTGTTGTTCTTCACCTGTTGGTGTAGTTCATATTTCTGTATTATTTATTTTTGTTGTTATGGATGCTATCAGTATTTTTAACATTGTAATTTTCTTGCCCAGCCATGCTCAATCATAACACATATGGGAATCACAGGGTGGGTTGACCCGGGGACAGATGTCCTGGGCTCTTTCTATTCCTTATAGATATGGTCAAGATTTTTAGTTTTAATGTTAGAGGTTTAAACGCCCTGGCCAGGTGATTTGCCTTTTTGTCTCCCAGCGTAATATAGATTTATTGCAAGAGACACATCTCCTCTGAAAAGATCGGGGCTGCCTGAAATCAAATCGATCGTCAATACTTTTCTTCAGGTTGCAATTATTCTTTCTACACATTTCCAGGGCCAAGTCATTCAGGCACACTCTGAGACTGCGGATCGCTTGCTTTCCCTGCGCTTCTTCCTCCACCAAAACCACTTTATGGTGGCATGCTTCTAACGATAACCAAGAATCCTTTATATGCCAGGCGTTCGGGGACATCCTTACTTCCCCAGACGCTAACTTCCTGATCAGGAGGGACTTCAGTTTGCCACCTGAATCGCTTCTCAATCGCTCCATACAAAGGATGGGACCGACTGGGACATACACCACACAGGGCTTTCAGTGGTTGAGTGAGGCGGGCTTGGTGGATGTGTGGAGGCGCTTGAATCCTACAACTAGGGCCTACTCCTTTTTCTCAGCGGCACACTAATCTGCTCGGATAGATTACTTCCTTGCAGCGGCGTCCTTAATGCCTGTTGTGTCCCACACAGATATCGGGGTGGTAGCCCTTTCAGATCATGCCCGATCACAATTACTCTATGCTTACCCATCCGCAATACACGTTCACAATCATGGCGTCTTAAACCTAAACTCCTAACATATGAACCCACAATTATAGAAATTAGATGGGTGATTCGGGGCTACCTTGATACTAATGACACCTCCCAGACACTGGTGGCTTTACTATGGAATGCACTCAAGGCAGTGGTCAGAGGAGCATACATAACAGTAGCTGCACAACTCAACAAAGATCGTAAACGCAAGCGTTCTGCACTGGAGTCTGAGGTAGCAGCACTTGAGAAGGCCCATAGAGAGACGGGCTCCCACAAAACACGCAGGCAACTCACAATGGCGAGGAAGCAACTCTGGGCACTAGACCTGGATGCAGCGGAACACGCATTGCTCCGCACTGGACAGAAGTGCCATGCAAGGGGTAACAAGGCGGGTCGACTTCCCGCGCACAGACCCATCGCCAGTGGATCTCAGAAATCTCTACCTCCTCCGGCCAGGCGGCGAGGGAAGATGAAGAGATCGCAGAAGAATTCAGCCGTTTTTATTCTATGCTGTACTCTGCCGAAATACTCCATCCAAACGACATTGACTCTTACCTGGCGCAGGCGCACTTGACTAGGCTTCCGGAGAGGGAAGCGTCCCTACTGGACGGAGACATCACTGTCAAAGAAGTTCTGGGAGCCATAGGGAGACTCAAACCTGATAGGGCACCCGGTCAAGACTGGTTCACCGCTGCCTTTTACAAGATATCTGCTGCCCAACTGGCCCCCGTGTTGACGAAGTTGTACAACTCCTTCACTTCCAAAGGCTCTATCACTGACATCATGAAATCAGCTATTATAACAGCCCTACATAAACAGGGTAAGAATCCTGTTCTCTGTGCTCCTTACCGGCCTATTTCTTAATTGAACGTGGACGCGAAGATTTTCACAGGTGTCTTAGCTGGTCGCCTGGGGCAGTACATGCTTGGATTAATAGATCCCGACCAGGCAGGCTTTATACTGGGGCGCGATTGTGGTGCTAACACCACGCGACTGCTCCATCTTATTGACCTGACCACCCGCTCCGGGGCCCCTACCCTACTTATTTCAATCGATGCTGAAAAAGCATTCGTTTGGGTACACAGGCCCCTCCTGCAGTCAGTATTGATAGCGATGGGTCTGGGATCTCGATTTCACAGCTGGATCTGGTCTAGCTATTCAGCCCGTTGCGGCTGTAAGAATCAATGGGGCGTTGTCTATCCCCTTCCCCATTTCTAGAGGAACGTGACAGGGCTGCCCCTTGTCGCCGCTTCTCTTCGCTCTCTACATGGAACCTCTGGTGGAACGCTTGCGGAGACACGCTGACATTGGGGGAATCTACATGGGAGGGCAAACCCACAAATTGGCCCTCTATGCAGAGGATGTGCTTTTGGCTGTTACCAGCCCTCGCAAATCACTGCCCTCGCTTCTGGAAGAACTCTTAACGGTTTGGTAAGGCCTCTGGATTTAAGGGGAACCCCTGTAAGTCACTAGCCCTCGCCCTAAATATCCCACAGGTGGAACAGGCTCACCCAGTAGCGTTGTTTCCCTTTACTTGGGCGGCGCAAGGGATCCCATACCTAGATATTAAACTCTTTTCTACGCTGGACAAAATAGCAACACACAATTACGAGGCTCTGCTTGTGGAGGCTCATTCCACGGTACAGTCTTGGCATGGGGGTCCTATTTCATGGACCGGCCGGATAGCTGCGGTCAAGATTTACCTGCTCCCCAAGATCCTGTACCTCATGCAGACACTACCACTCCTGCCTCCGCCACATAGTTTGCAAAAATTACGACAACTCATAGGGACCTTTGTATAGGGTGGCAAGTGCGCTCGTATCTGTCTGTGGCAAAAGGGGGACTAGGTATCCCACATTTGCTGAGATACTACCAGGCGGCGCAATTGCGCTTCCTGGTGTAATGCAGAGTCCGACCACGGAGAAGCATTGGTGACTATTAGACCAGGCAGTGGCGGGCGAACACATTTGGAAGATCCTGTGGCTCCTGCGAAAGCATCGACCTCAGGGGGTATATATCTCCCCTGTATTCTGAGCGACACTTGGAGTGTGAGATAAGTTGTGTGTGTCAGCCTAGCTCTCCTTCCACCTCTCTCCCCTCACGCCCGTTATAGGGAACGCAGACTTTCCTCTGGCATTACATTCCACATCTTTCCTCCGTTGGCAGGATGCTAACTGTAAGAGTATCGGGGACCTCTTCGTTCGCGACCTCTTAGATTTCCCACAGCTGCAAAGAGATTTTGGATTGTCTGATAGTGGGTATTGGCACTATATCACAATTCGCCATTGGGTGACACTCCTGCAGGTGCGTCCCCATGCGAGCAGACCACTTAGTCCCTTTGAGCGATAGCTTTTTTCTCAGCGGGATGATAAGCGCCTCCTCTCTGATATTTATACATTCCTGCATGGGGCCTCGATCTCCTTGACCTCTCCTGCACAAGCATGATAGGAGATGGAGCGCGAATGAAAAATCTCGGATAAGAATGGTTGGACATTCCGGAGCAAACCCGAACATCTGCCTCTAGTGCATCAGGCAGATAAACCCGTCGCAAGTTTACTTACTATTGGTATTTCACACTGGCGCTCATGGCTCAGTGGAGGAGGGGATACGATGATCGCTTCTGGCGCCAATGCGGTGCATCCAGCACTCTCACACACTTGCAATGGCACTTCCCTAAACTGCACCATTACCGGACAGAAGTGCTCGTGGACATTGATCAGATGTTTACCACTGATCTGCCCCGCTTCCAGAGTTGCATTCTGTTAGACCTCCCTAACCCACTAACATCGAGGAAAGGGAGGGCTATTACCCTGGCACTTTGCGCCACTAAACAAGTTCTGCTATCTAAATGGGGCACTGACCTCATTCCCACCTACATAGATAGGCTACATAAGCTTTGGGACCTACTCAGTATGGAGAAGTTGACCTTGATCATGGAAAATACCAAACCAACCTTTGAAAAGACTTGGCGACCATGTCTGAAATTTCTGTCTCATACCTTTAGAGAACTTTCCTGCCCGGTGCTTCTACGGGTACTTCGACTTACCGTGGATTACCTCAGGTCACCTTGATTCCTCACTAAGCCAAAATGGTGTCTTAACATGGCTACTTAATGACCTGCACATATTTTCTTTTCTTCTGTTCTCTCCTATTGTTCCTCTTTGATCCTCCCCCTTTTGACTCTCCATCTGCCCTCTTAACCTTGTTGCCCCTCTCCGGCCACTGGTTCTAGGCGAGCGTATTGTTTTTTTTTTCTGTGCTAAAAACTCAATAAAAAACGATTTGATCCTAAAGCGGAATTTAAAGCTGAAGGCTGTCCCAGCAATGCTGAGTAAAGTGCACTGACAGTTCACCATAGTTTTGTTTTCTAATCACTGAAAAAACGGGTAGTAGTGGTTCCTCTAGAGGAATTCTACCGCACATCAAATATCATTATGTTATTGTCTGACAAGTAAGGTGTGAATATATTGATAAAGAAATGTTCGTTTGAGTCGAGGTGCTATAATGGTTCAAACACCGTACTACCAAGAAGGTGCTAGATGCAAACTAGAAAAACTAATCTGCTTTAACATATATACAATTGAACCCTTTGTTACGCACTCCCATAGGTAAGTACCACCTATGGGAGTGCGTAACAAAGGGTTCAATTGTATATATAATAGTTTTGTTTTCATTTGTGAATCGACGATCCCATTTACTGGGCTTCTGTCTTCCATGTATTTTTGCCTCCGAAGTGTTTTTGGTAAACCAGTTCTTATCATCACTTGATTGTTATTTCTCTGCATTAATAGTAGAGATGTGCTTTTTAAGAGTATTTTCTACCTACCCTCATTTATCTAGCATCATCTAAAGGTCTTTTTAGGTCTGGCTTGACAGTGCAACTGTTACTTGAATCAGTAGAAAAAGAAAAAGCACTACTGAGAAGTGGGCTTTGGCTCCACCCACATGTTGGTTTGCTTAAGTACAGCATTTAATTGGGTAGAAGGTGTGTGCTTGCATTTTTTGTCTTAGGCAAAGCTTATACTCAATACCAAAGGATTCAGTTAGCTATGGTGATAACCCTATGATCAAGGCTATAGGCCTCATCTGTTTATTATGCTAAGTTTTGAGAAAGAAAACACTCATATTTATTCTGAAATGTATGTTATAGCCAGTTGGCATTTAAGCATGGATTGTTAGTACACTATAATAAAGCCCATGGACCTACATTGTGTTAGTTGGAATCTCACAAATTTCTGTAGTAGTAAAGGAATTTGGTGTTGGACACCCACTCTGACCATAGGGGTAGAGATATGCATTCGGTAATCCTTGTTAACCTATTGTAGGTGAGATTGTATATTGTTTTGCCAATTCATTTCATATGCTTGCAATTTTATGACTGGTGCCTTATGTTTGCCTCATGGGAAAGCTTAAGTGCGGCATAGTAGGCCATTGTCCGTTATGGTGATATTCCATTGACTAAGGCAATAGACATGATTGGTTCATTTGGAAAAGCAATGTCACATGCCTGTTAAAATTATTAGGCCTTTTTAGGAGGATTGTTATTGCACTTCTTTAAGGCCTGCCAACCGGTATCTTGTTGCATGGAATCTCGTAGTTTAACTTAATAGGCAAGGCATTTGGTGCTGGATACCCCCTTTGACAAATGCTATAAGATTTGTATTGCGATAATCCTTGTCAAGAACTTATAGAAGAGTCGGACATGTTTAGTTGTCCCTGTAATCAAAAAAAGTCATAAAAATACATACGTATATACACATACACTCCCATAAATACAGGGGGGTTGGTTTAGCCCTCTTGTGTGTCAGTGCTCTTTAAGAGTGTCATTCTCATTACCCCTGTTTTTGCCATGACTGTAGAAGAAAGTAGGCCAGCCCACTTCAGTAAAGGCTCCTTTACAGTGAGTGATGCCTGATCACGTGCGCATCTGCCTGAAAATGAGTGTACTTTATTACCCTGGTGGGCCAGTCTTTGTTTTCTATTTCTCCTTTTATTGGTCCCTTTTAATTTCTTTCCTCCTTCTTCCCTTTTTACATTGTTTTATTTTTTTAAGCCTCCTGCAGCTCCCCAGAGAGTACTAACAGGCCTCTGACTTTCCACCTCAGCTGCTGTGTGTCACATCCTGTGTGGCTACTGCTTCTAAACTGGCTATCTTGGAATGTATTGCCTCAGTGAATCATTGTTTTACCCTTACAAGATGTTGCTATGTTTAAATTACTGTCAGCCATCTTGGATTTGTACAATAGTGACACACTATTCACAATACTAATCCATGATGGCCGCACAGTGTGATGATTGAGTGGTCATCTCGAGTTGATATTGTGCATAGTTTATCATTATTTTATTTCTCCCGTTGGACCAATACATTACTTCTAAAATTGTCAGCTGTGTTGGAACTTAAAAGCAAACATTGCAAAACTGACGCTTCCTATTATGTTTAATATTATTGTCTATTGCAAGCATATGCCCGCCATGTTTAAGTGGCATGTTTTTTCCTAGTTTTGGTCTTTAAATTTTCTTGCATAAACTTGTTAAGTTTGTAAGGGTTTTTTTAATGCATGACTGAGTCGGTGGGTGGAAGAATGGAGGCATGAGTGCAAAAACGATTAACAGAGTGCATGTATGTTGATGACTTGTTGAGAGCCTAGACTTACCAGTCACAGAAGAGGGTAGTTTAAATTGTAGGCAAGACCTATTGGCATTGGAGATGCTTGTTTTATGAAGGACTTATTTAATTGTACTTTCATGTCATATAGGCCAGTTTGTTTCTGACAATGTTCATCATGGAAGGATTTTATTTAAGTCTTCTTTTTTGATGACTTGATAGCAATGAGCCGTAACTGGGCGTATGTATGTATGTATGTATGTATCTGTTTGTTTCAGGTTTGTAAGGATTCTCCTTCTCTGGAATAAGACTAGCACAGCAAAAGTACCAGAGCAAGTGAGCTGCGCCTATTTCAAGCATTCATACCACATCCTTGATTTCCCTATGTTCTTCAAGGATTTTTCTTAGTCTTGGTTGATTTTTAAAGTTGCCCCTGAGATTTCAGTGTAAAGCTTTCATTTGGGTCCCGGTGCCTAAAATTCATGAAGCAATAGCAGGAACTTCATTATAATGAGTCTGTGCCGTAAGTTTCTGTAATTAAGTGATACTGAAGCCTTAACTTTCAATAAAACCTTGGAATCGTTTTCTCTCTTAATAGTGCTCTGAAAACAGCAAACCTTAGATTCTGCGTAACTGACCTGGAAGCTTCTTGAGGGGTTTTAACATTAACACTGGAAGGTCCCGTCATCCACAAGGCCTGCAAAGTGAAAGATAACTGCACCATGGCGTTTCTTGACGACACCAACAAGGACCATAGTTTAATGCCCTTCATCTTCTCTGGAGAGAATGCATATTACTCTACTCTATGGTCGCCCTACTGATATTTTTATGCCAATAAAGGGGGCAGTTTTAATTGGTGTCAGACTTCTCCCCTACCCAGAGGACAGATATGTCTTTCTGCTGCCTAGCGGGTAAACCATACATTTTGAGTCGTATGAATGACCCTTATCCCAGGGGAAGTCTACAAACACTGTATCTCTGCGACGGGAAGAATCTGACGGACGTAATGGTGTATTAATGCCTTCTTTTTCCTTACTTTCACCATTTTATGATTGTAATAATTAGTTCCTTTAGAAAAACCTTGAGCAGTCTACATCAGTTATACATTACTGAATTGAGAATTTTGCGCAGTCTTCAGAAATAGGTAGCTTTTTTGGATTTACTACCTCCTTCCTACAAACTAGGTAGAGACTGCAAAAATAGGAAATATAGACCACCACTTTGGTCAAAATATGATTTTTCGGCTGCCAGTTTTTTTAAAGCTAGAAACACGGCAATCATAGCTTAGGAAACCTTTTGTTGATGCCATTTTGAGAAAAAGAACCCCACACACACTTCCTTGCACCTATTGTTTTTCCCTCCAGGGTAAATCACAAAGCCTGTGCACCACAACCTCCAAATCTGATCCTTTTCCCCCACATGTTGAGGGTTGTGCACCTTAACAATCCTCAGCATGTAGGAGATAGGATTAGATTTGGCCTCAATATCATTAGTAGAAAAAACTTATGAAAGCTCAACATTGAACTGCCTCAAATGTCAGCAAAGAGCTCAGTATTTGTTGAGAGACCCTCAGCACTTAAGGGGTTAAAGTCCCTTGCCAGGTAATTTAGGAAAAGACCATAATAAAGAGAATATTTATCTTCTGATATTTGAAGACTGTAACAGAGTTCTTACTTCCTCTCCACACTACAACTGAATGGAACCTTGCTTGACGCTTCTTTATGGACTGCACGCTCATGTTTTTGCAGATATTGCATTTCTTCAACCCTCTAGTGTGTGACCAAGTCTCTCCCCAGTCTTACCTTTTCAGTAGGGTGACCCAAAAAACTTTTATGTATGTACATGCCACATCATTGCTAAATATATTTATATATACATGAAGCAGGAATAGCTGCAGGTTTTCTCAACAAAAGAAACAACACTTCAGTATAGGCAACTCTAAAGGAGTGTTTAATATTGTGGTATTACATTTTCCTTGAACAAAGCATATATCAGCACTCCTTCAAAGTTGAATAGAATTGTTAAACACACATTTCTGATAGTATAGCTGTCTTAATTGCTCTCAAATGGGTACATCATCTGTAAAGTAGTGTTCTTAAGGGTTCTTGAATTAAAAAATAAACCTTGTAACAGTGACAGGATGACCATGCTTTTTTCTTGTTACCAAGGTAATTCTGAGAGTTTTTTGATGTATTTTTTCTCAATCAGCAGCTATTTTAGGTTGCTCTACTAGGAGGATGTTTTGGTAAGCCTAACACAGGTATGTAAAGTTTTTTCTGGACCAATGGTTTCCTTTCCAAGAATCGTGATAGGAATTCTGAATCTCCTATCCAGTATATCAGAACTTGTTTACACCACCCTCACCTTCAAGGAACACATTACCAAAAAACACAGACGGCCTGGTACCAGCTCTCACTTATAAAGAAACTCATACCATTCCTATAAGAAAGTGACTTCAGAACTGCTGTTCAAGCTCGCTCCAGGGTCTCCCAGAACTAAACATTGGTCCCTCCTTAATGGCATCCTACATGCCACAACCAGTCTCATCCAGGGCCTAAAGAAATATGATCACATCATGCCCATCCTGATGGAACTCTTGGCTTCACTTGCTGGCCTGCACCATCTTCAAAACCAGCTGCGTCATTTACAAAACATCAAGGCCAGCACCTCTGCTTACGTTGCAGACAAGCTAACCATCTGGTGATTGCCGGCACACTAGCATCTGGACACCATCAGGCTGCAGACTCAGAGTCTGAAAAATAAAAAAACAAGATAGCAGGCCTTTTCCATCTGCGCACCCAGGATCTGGAAAAACCTTCCCATATCCATAGGGACAACCCCAATCCTGCCCCAATTTAGGGAAGAGTTCAAGAAGCACCTCTTTAAAAACACTGCATTATACATTGGAATAAGTGTTTCAGAGTTTTCATACTAGTTTGGAATTATTCACTGTTAAGGAATTTTATGAAGATGCTCGTTTTGTGGCACTAGGATGGCAAGTAAGTGGCTTTTCCCTCAGTGCGGTGCGTTCCAATTTCTAGTGCTGTAGAAGGGCTTGACTGTGTTCTGCCTTCATGCTGCCTATCCTTTTGCACTCATAAAATAGAATTTTTATTTTTTTCATTTATAATCATCTGGAATAAGGGGCCTTTTAAAAAAAAAAAAAATCTCTTTATTGACATTTTTGTACGAAAATATGTACATATGTATAAAGGCATCATAGGAGTAGACAACACTTGGTGTCAGTTCTTGAGATTTGCGAAATCGTCCAGGGTGTTACCCATGAAACTAACCCATGAAACTAACAGTTTTCCCCAATAATTTTAACTTCATATCTCAACTCATTGCCCTTAACTCACATTATGCCTTAGGGGAGTTGTAGTTGCTGCGACATGTCAGACATCTCAAAGTACAAGAGACCACTATGCAACTTTTAAAGTAACAAACATCTCAACAAACATGGCATCCTGGGGTCAACATTTATGGTAAGTATTCAGGTTCCGCAGCTATGTGGTGACTACGACTCTCTGTTATATTAGGGTTTCCGGGACTGATATGATGCTGAGAGGGAAATTCGCCAATCCTGACTAGATTTTTCCATCCCACCCGTCAGGACCCGAGGATGGAGTTCCGGGGCTCTCCCCTGTCTGTTCCCCATTCTGGCTGTCTCTAGAGGGGCTCTCCATACTATCTACCTTCCTGCCATCCCATGCTTGCAACACCTCCGACCACAACCCAGCTATTGGACGTCGCCACACCCTCTGGTCGTCCTCCTTCATCAATGCTCTTTCCTCTGCCCTGGCCCAAGTGTTCGCGTCTCGCTCCAGTCCACCACCTTAGGCCCCACCCTCATCTGCCATCGGAGGGCAATACATCTTATTGCCAGGACCAGAGCCAAGTCTACAAATTTAGCGCCCACCTTCTTAGCTTTAGGTCTGGGGAATAATCCCAGAAGGCAGACATCTGCCGTACAGGGCAATGAACGTGACAGCACCTCATTGAGCTCCGCTACAATCATGAGCCAGTAATCGCGTATATTTGGTCAATCCCATACCATATGCGCAAACCTCACGTCCGGTGCGCCATATCTCAGGCATTGCTGCCCTATGTTCCCATACATAATATTGAGTCTATGGGGGGTGTGATAGGCCAATAAAGCTCCCCACTTCTCCCGTGTGTCGTAGGGTCTGTATGGCCATCTCCATTAGTGCCCTGTAGAGCCATTTGACCAGGTGACGAGCCAACCCCAATGTCACCATCGCCTGCAGGACTGCATGTGTCCGGTTCTTGTCCGCCCCGCCACAAAGCACTTAAAGTCCCCACCAATACATGATAATG
Source organism: Calotriton arnoldi (assembly GCA_963921515.1). Taxonomy (NCBI): domain Eukaryota; kingdom Metazoa; phylum Chordata; class Amphibia; order Caudata; family Salamandridae; genus Calotriton; species Calotriton arnoldi. The sequence goes on along the minus strand of CAWUFW010002135.1, from coordinate 1,175,101 downwards.
TAGGAACTGACCAGGGGGCAGTCGTGTGGAATAAGGTGCCTTCTTTACGTGGCTTCAACCTTCTCATTCTCTTTCTAAAATTCTTATTTTAGAGTGAGTAAATGTTTTATTTAGTGTAGAATTGTTTGGCTAATATAGCACTCCGATTTTGTACTGCACGAGTAGTACACTTTGTAAATTTTGAGTGCATGCTTCTCAGTTTGTCACTCAATCCCTTAAATTTCTTTGGCAAAGGCAATTTTCTTCTCAGACAGCCGATACTCCCAGTATATGACTTATTTTGTCCCACTTATTTTTCTTTTCTTCACTTTGTCCTCTGTTCTTACCCCCAAACCTTACAATAATGGCAATCTGTTTTTTAATATAATTCAAGTGCATTACATTTCTTAAAACTAATCTTTACTCTATTCCTGAATTGACCTTTCCACCACCAAACCCTTCTACAGACACTTAGAAGAGCTTGACATATGAGGAAATATAATAAACTAGATCCCTTCCTAGCGCAACGGTATACCATTGTTATGCATTTTATGGAAAGGTGTTACTGGATCTCCTCTGTCCTTTAAGGGTCCTTTCTCACAGAGGGCGTGAGCATTTCATAGCAATTAAACTAAAAATATTCAGGATTGGGGAAGTAAACAGTCCTCTTGGATACATGTTCTTTGGGCTCACTACAGACTGCAGCGATTTTAAATTTTAAGAAAGAACCTCCTTCCTAGTTCTCAGAAAAGGACAGAATTGCAAGGATTAATTTGTTCTCAAATGTAAAACCAGGCGGCACTTTGAATTTGGGCTCCCAACAGTATCATTTGGGCACTACAGCAATATCAAGAACTGCACTGGAAGCAGGCTAATTTCAAGTCACCTAATCTTAGTCCAACAGTCTTCAGCCATGGCTGCGGATATCTTTGTCATTTTCTTCAGTAGTGGAGTAGAATCTTCCCCTCTGGGGGTCGGAAAGTAACAGTTCTGGGGCTGCACCATCTGCATATATAAATGCTTACAGCAATGTAAAGAACACAGTCTTCCATCCCAGCTCTTTCCTGTTCTCCGCTCATTGGGTACTGGTGACACCTATTAGCGGGAAGGAGACTGCTTTTACAGTTTTACTTAACTGCTGAGGCTTCAACACTCTTCCCCTCACCCACCCATTTGTGGCAATGTTTTTCCGCTGTAACTTTGTGTCACGATGGCCGATTTACAAAAGCAATATACCATTACTTCTGCTTGACCCTTCTGGTTGCGGGGATACATATGGTTTGTAGGTTGCCTAAGAACCCGAGGTACCCAGAGCCAACATCTGAGCTGCACCTTACAATTGTTTTTCATTGTTTGCAGAGTATAGACCTATTCATATGGTCAGATATGTAAAAAAATGGGTAGCAAGGAAACCTACTTATTTCTGATATGGGCACCAGATATAGAGTTTAGGAGTAGGGGTTATTTGTACATCTTTGAATTTGTGGGTACCTATGCTAGCACGTGATTCAGAGGGCATTTTTCAAAATGCCTCTTTCTTACACACTGGCTTACATTTGAAAGGCATAAATGCAGCAAACTCCAGTTGGTAATAACAAATGTACTACTATTCTATGTTCCCACATGTCTTCTGATAAAAATGGTGCCTCACTTTGTGGGTAGGCCTAGTGCCAGCGACAGGAAAGAGCTTAAAATGCAACATGAGTACAAAAAATGTTTCCACTGAAAACTGATCTTTTTTTTTTTAGAAAGTGGGATGCTGTGGTTTGTGGGCCCTAGCTCAGCGGGCATTTAGGGAAACGTAGCAAACCTATACAATTTTGGTAACTAGACACCTAGGGAAATCCAGGGTGGGGTGACTTGCGTGGCTCTCACTAAGTAATTTTACCCAGCAGAGCTTCCAGACTTAAAACTTTGGCAAACAAAACAGACATTTTCCTCACATTTCTGTGACAGAAAGTTCTGGAATCTGTGGGGAGCCACAAATGTCCTGCCTTCCACCCTGAGCTCCTATGTGTCTCCCAGTAAGAATGGTATCCCACTTGGGTGGGTGGGACAAGAGACCACGACAAAAGCACTACGTTGAGAGATGAGCAATAGGGGTAGCGGTGGTATTTGGGGTTGTGTTGTGATGCCACCAATGCAGACCTACTAACCACAGACATGTTTGAAACCTAGACAACCAGGGTATCAAAGGGTGGTGTGCCTTGCATGGATCCCACAAGGTTTTCTTACCCACGATGTCCTGCAAACCTGAAACCTTTCCTGAAATCACACATTTTCCTTACATTTCTGTGCAGAATCAGCAGGAATCCACAAAAGTCCTACCACCCACCGTTAACCCACTTATGCTGATAAAAACGCTGCCCTCGACAGGTATTGATCAAACCAAGAAGAGCAGTTAACCACTCACACAGGTTAGTTTAGGCACCTCCAGAAACGCTAGCTTCAAAGAATATATACCAATCACAGTATCAGAATATTGAAGCCAACACTACTGAAGGTGAGTGATAAAGCCACGACAAGGCACCAACTGCTTTATCAGCCAACTGCTTTATCGCCGATTCACGCACCACACACAAGACATTCATACTGTCAACACAGGCCCAAGCCAACACTGCAGCGCATTCACATCATCATACCGCCGCCATTCAAGGGTCCATCACATTCATATGCCACACAACTGAATCCCAAATCAAACCACCTTTCCCAGAGTCATCAACCAACTTGCATATAAACACAACACACGCAAACTTCTACACACATATGGCCAGACATGTTGACGGTTCATCAGCAGCCTTCACAAATGAAAAAAAAAAGTTTAACTATGTTTTTATTACCTGTCAAGTATCTGCTCCCTTCGACATTCTGAGAATTACGGAACGTGTGCTTAGTAAGCCTTTTCTAACGGCTCCCATGAGAGCCACATGAGGCTCAGTAAGACTTTTTTCATGCACATTTAGCGCACTCACTGTGTTAAATTCAACTCCTTCTAGTTTATGGATGCAAGTTAGGGGGACTCCGAGAGTGACCTTTGAAGCCCATATTCTTGAACGGAGTGAGCATATCTACCTTGGAAACTAAGGTAAACATGCTGGGGAAGACCGTCCTAAATTCCCTAAAAATCATATCCTAAACCTCTAAGAACTTTAGTTGTTGGCACACTGGATAGTCAGTGAAAATATGATATATGTTCCATCCACTGTTATGTGCTGTGACTGTAATGCATTTGTCATATCGCAAACTGAACATCTATGATCTGACGGAGGAAGAACATGGGAAGCAGGACAAATATATTACCCATACATGTAGCATTGGGTGCAGAGTTCTCCTGGGAAAATATCCTACCGCCGACACAGGAGCAGTCAGGGTTGATCCATGGACTCACCTACTTGAAGAGCCAAGTTGTCAGCTTGCAATAATACCATCTGTTACTCCTCCCACATCTGCCTAACTTGTTCAGTCTGACCCTGTTGTCAAAGTCCAGAGAATGACATGAAGAACACAATATCCCCCAAGATGAAAATCCCTCCAACATAGAGCAGAGCTCTCAAAATGTGGGCTGTTGCTCTCAAAGCAACCAGTGATTGTGAAGCATGCCCCCTATCCTTTCTGCATCATAGCAAGTCTGTAGGCCATGGTATCTTGGTGCGCCGTTTGCCTAAAGTGGCAGGCTTGTGCCTCCTATTATGGTTGTATGTCTTTGCAATGCATGCCATTACCACACATATAAAACAATGCATTGACCTTTACAACATTGTGAGCCTTTACATGCATTTTTTGTGGTATAGCGTGAACACTCGCACACTCGCGCACACACACACTCTCACACACACACTCACACACACACTCTCACACACACACTCTCACACACACACTCTCACACACACACTCTCACACACACACACACTCACACACACACACTCTCACACACACACACTCTCACACACACACACACACACACTCTCACACTCTCACACTCACACTCACACACACACACACACACACTCTCACACACACTCTGGCGGTTGCTCCAGCCAAGTTTCCATAGGAAATTGATTTCTAGTTTTGCTAATAACTTGGGCGCCATTTGACAAATCTTCACCAGACTTACCCAAAAAAGTTTACCCACCTCTGCTCCCTCCTGGAAAGTTTCTGGGTGATCTGTCAAGTGGGGGCTGCAAGAAAGGGGGTTTCCCCATACAAGTTTCCATAGGATATTTAGACAGTATTACAGCAGAAATGGCTGAACGTAATTTCAACAAATTTGGAAGAAAGCTAGATATTTACCCCTAAACTTTGCTGTTAGAAATGGGATCTCTAGTTGGCAAGGGCTTGCACCTTTGTCCAAGTAGGGACCCTTCTTCCTAGTCAGGGTAAGGGAGTTACACTCCTAAAATAACCCCTGCTCACCCCCTTGGTAGCTTGGCACGAGCAGTCAGGCTTATTCTAGAGGCAGTGTGTAAAGCATTTGCACATAACCAACAGTAATACAGTGTAAGCACTACAAACGGACACAACACCAGTTTAGAAAAATAACCAATATTTTGATATACTCAAGACAAGACCAATTACGACAAAAATCCACAATACTATACTTTAAAAATGAATGCTTGATAAGGTAACTTCTTCTTTGCAGGAATAACACAAAAGCAAAGTTCGTACGAGTCGGTAGCCCCGTCCGGGTCTACCGCGATGCTGAATTACAGAGTCCAACAGTTCCAGCCGACCGCGTCGCTACGGGCCAGCAGAGTCGTGAACAGACTCGGTCACAGTACCTTTCTCGTGGTGGCTGGTACGGAGTGTACGAGCCGGTCGGCGTTTGTCGCGGTTGCGGTGCAAGACGGTGCGATGCAAGGTGCGGTGTCCCTCGATGCGGTGCAGGCAGCGGCTCGATGAGCGTCGTGCAGACGGAGTCGGTGAGTCCAAGGTGTGCGGTGCAGGGCGAGACGGTGTACGATGCGGTGCTGACAGGTTGCGATGCAGGCGAGCAAGCCGGAGTGCGGGAGCTGGCGTCGGACAGCGGTGCGAGTCGGAGCAGTGCGTCGCAAACGTGCGAGCGGTGCCCCAAATGCGATGCGGTCACGACTGTTGAGCCAGTTGCAGCGACCGCGTCGGTCGGGTCCGGCTGGTTCAGTGAAGCGATGCGAACTGCGGTGCCCACAGGTCACGGTGCAAGCAGCGGCTCGGTGTTGACGGCGTCGGACGTCGCCTACGGTGAGACCAGGGTTGCGATGCGAAGCGGGGCGATGCGGTCTGCGGTGCAAACAGGTCACTGGTCAGGGATGGATTCGGTTGACGGAGTCGGTTGCAGTTCCCTTCCTCTGTGGCAACTGAAACAGCGTTCCAGAAGCGGTACCCAGAGGCTTGTGAAGTCTTTGTAGTCCCTGAGACTTCTTAACAGGAGGCCAGCTCGGTTTCAGGCCCTTGGAGATACTCAGCACAAGTTTGTAGAAAGTTCAGTCCTTTCACTGCCCAAGACAGAAGCAGCAACTGCAGGCCAACCCAACAAGGCAATAACTCAGCAAAGGGGCAGTACTCCTCCTAGCAGCTCTCCAGCTCTTCTTCTTGGCAGGTTCCTTGATTCCAGCGAGATCTAAATTCATGGGGTCAGGGCCCCAATATTTATATCCCAAATTCCTTTGTTCTCTGAAGGCAGAGAGGCCTTTGCCTAGTCCAAACCAGTTCTGGAGCACTTTGTTGACAAGTCTCCGTCCCTTCTTTCAGAGAGTAGGCCAGGGACATCAGACGCACCACAGGAGGTGGAGCCAGCATTGTGGAGGGAAGGCACTGTCCTATTCAGGGCCCAGGTGCAACTCCTCCCACCCATCTACATGTAGATCTTGCTATTCAGCCCTGCGCTGACTCACCCTGTCTCCTGGCATCCCCCAGCCCCTGTCACTCACACTCCAGACAAGGAATACACAACCTCGCAGAGGCAGGCTTGGATGGTTAGACAAGAAAATACCCACTTTCTAAAAGGGGTATTTTCAAACACAGAATGTTAAAACCAACTTCACTAAAAGATGCATTTTATCATTCTGAGTCCAGGCATACTAAACTCTAATTTCTACCATGTTCCCGGGGTCAGTTAGGATTATAAGCTGTAATAATCAAAACTGCCCGTTCTGGCCTATGGGGAACAGGTAGCCTTGCAATAGTGAAAAACGAACTAGGCTGTAATTCACTATCAGGACATGCCACACACACCAGGGCATGTCCTACCTTTCGCATACAACGCACCCTGCCCACAGGGGTACCTTGGGCCTACCTTAGGGGTGACTAACATGTAGAAAAGGGAAGGTTTAGGGACTTGCAAGTGTGCGCACTTGCCAAGTCGACCTGGCAGCCCCAGGCTGCGCACAGGCTCTGCAATGGCAGGCCCGAGTTACACTTTACGGGCTGTTTGCGTGGGTGGCACAATCCAGTGCTGCAGCCCACCAACAGCATTTGGTCTATAGGCCCTGGCACTCACAGTGCACTTTACAAGGGACTGACACATAAACCAAATAGGCCAATCATGGAAACGCCAATACATAACACATTTTATACAGGAGCACTTGCACTTTCCCACTGGACAGCAGTGAGGAAAGTGCGCAGAATCATTACACCAGCAAAAACAGAGTCAAAACCGGGAGGTCAGAAAGCAAAAAGTCAGGGGAAACACGCCAAAAGATGCCAAGTCTAACACATGTCCCCTCCAGCTGAAAGTAGGGAGAACTACCCAACCCCATGGGAGTTCTCTTCACTAAGGCGGAAGAACCTGGACAGACCATCTGCGTTGGCGTGTTCTGTACCAGGACGGTGTTCCACCGTAAAGTCCATTCCCTGTAGGGAGATGGACCACCTCAGCAGTTTTGGATTCTCACCCCTCATTTGCATCAACCATCTGAGGGGCCTGTGGTCTGTCTGAACCCGGAAGTGAGTCCCAAACAGGTATGGTCTCAACTTCTTCAGCGCCCAGATCACAGCAAAAGCTTCCCTTTCTATGGCACTCCACCTCTGTTCCCTGGGGAGTAGTCTCCTGCTAAGGAAGACTACAGGCTGATCCAGGCCCTCTTCGTTCAGTTGTGAGAGCACCGCTCCCACACCATGCTCTGAAGCGTCAGTCTGCACGACGAATTCCTTGGACAAGTCAGGTGCCTTGAGCACGGGCGCCGTGCACATGGCTGCCTTCAGGGCATCAAAAGCTTTCTGGCAGGACTCAGTCCAGTTCACTTTCCTGGGCTGCTTCTTAGAAGTCAGCTCTGTTAAGGGGGCAACGATGGTGCCATAGCCCTTAACAAATCTCCTATAGTAGCCGGTGAGACCTAAGAAGGCTCTCACCTCTGTCTGGGTCTTGGGGGCTCCCAAGCCAGAATGGTGTCAATCTTGGGTTGTAGGGGCGCCACCTGGCCGCTTCCTACCTGGTGTCCCAAGTACACCACAGAACCCTGCCCGATCTGGCACTTACTGGCCTTGATCGTGAGGCCTGCACCTTGCAGAGCCCTCAACACTTTCTCAAGGTGCTGTAAATGTTCTTCCCAGCTGGAACTGAACACAGCAATGTCATCCAGATAGGCGGCACTGAAATACTCCAGCCCAGCCAACACCTGATTGACCAACCTCTGAAAGGTGGCAGGGGCATTCTTCAACCCAAAGGGCATCACCCGGAATTGGTAATGACCTTCTGGGGTTGAGAATGCTGATCTCTCCTTGGCCCCATCGGTTAAGGCAATCTGCCAGTACCCAGACGTCAAATCAAACGTGCTGAGGAACCGGGCAGCTCCCAACCGATCAATGAGCTCATCCGCTCTGGGGATGGGGTGCGCGTCAGTCCTGGTGACGGCATTGAGCCCACGGTAGTCCACACAAAACCGGAGTTCTGGAGTGGCACCGGGCGCAGCAGCCTTTGGGACCAAGACCACTGGGCTGGCCCAAGGACTGTGGGAGGGCTCAATCACCCCTAACGCCAACATCTTAGAGACCTCCTCCTTGATGCTGGCTCTGACCCGGTCAGTCAACCTGTAAATCTTGTGCTTCACAGGAGGACTGTCCCCAGTGTCCACGTCATGGGTACACCAGTGAGTAACACCGGGGGTCAGAGAGAACAGTGGGGCGAACTGTCCCAACAACTGGTGACAGTCCCCCTGCTGCTCCTGAGTCAGAGTAGGGGAGAGGATCACACCTTCTACTGACCCATCATGCTCCTTGGTAGACAGGAGGTCAGGGAGAGGCTCACTCTCCTCTTCCACCCCATCATCTGTCGCCAAGAGCATACTCACTTCGGACCTCTCGAAGTGGGGCTTGAGGCGGTTCACGTGAAGGACCCTCAAGGGGTTCCTTGGAGCTTGCAAATCCACCAGGTAGGTGGCGTCACTTTTGCGCTCCACCACCTCATATGGCCCAGTCCACTTGTCCTGCAAGGCACAAGGTGCCACTGGGGCCATGACCCACACTTTTTGCCCAGGTTGAAATTCGACCAGAGTGGCATTCTGGTCATACCATCTCTTCATTTCTTCCTGGCTTGCTTCTAGGTTCGCCTGAGCGAGTTTCCTGAAGCGGGCAGTTTGGTTTCTAAAGGCCAGCATGTAGCTAAACACATCCTGGGGAGTTTTCCTGGGAGCTGCCTCCCAGCCTTCCTTTACCAAACTCAGAGGTCCTCTGACAGGGTGGCCATACAGGAGCTCAAAGGGGCTGTACCCAAGAGACTTCTGAGGCACCTCCCTGTATGCAAAGAGTAGGCATGGCAAGAGGACGTCCCACTTACGCCTCATGGGTTCTGTTAGACCCTTGATCATGCCTTTCAAGGTCTGGTTGAATCTCTCCACCAGACCGTTTCCTTGTGGGTGGTAAGGAGTGGTGAACTTGTAGGTTACACCACACTCCTTCCACAGGGATGTCATATACTTGGATATGAAATTGGTCCCCCTATCAGAAACCACCTCTCTGGGGAATCCCACACGGGAAAAGATCCCCATTAACGCCCGGCCCACCACTGGCGCCGTCGTTGTCCTGAGAGGGATTGCCTCCGGGTACCGGGTGGCATGGTCCACCAAGACCAGGATGTACCTGTTGCCCATGGCTGTCTTGGGTTCCAGTGGCATCCCTACCCTTTCAAAGGTTGTACCAACAACAGGAAAAGGTTGGAGAGGAGCTTTGACCTTCCTCCCACTCTTACCACTTGCCTGGCAAGTTTGGCAAGACCTACAGTGTGCATCTGACTGCCTTCGCATTTGGGGCCAAAAGAAGTGGGTGACAAGCCTGTCAAAGGTCTTGTCCTGCCCCAAATGTCCTGCCAAAGGGACGTCATGAGCCAGACCCAGTAGGAAGGTCCTGAAGCGCTGGGGTACCACCAGCACACGGCTGACCCAGGCTCAGCAACCTTAGGCTCACTGTATAGGAGACCACTCTCCCAGTAGATCAGATGTGACCCGGACTGATTACCAGCTGCCTGGTCTGCAGCCTGCCGCCGCAGACCCTCCAGAGTAGGGCACTCGTTCTGCTCCCTGCAGAACTCCTCCCTGGTGGGACCCCCTTCTTGCTGCCAATGGGTCAGCTCAGAGATGTCTCCCAGTTCGGCTACCTGCTCCCCTGTAGGCACCGGGGCGTCCCCTCGAGGTCCGCCTCCTCCCGGTCCGTGGGAACTTCGGGGGCCGGTTTCCCGCGCCCCTGCCCTTTCTCTTGGCAGGGACTTGGGCCACTGTTCCAGGCTCCAAGTCCTCTTGATCACCCTTTCTGGCTGCCATTGACCGAGTAGACACGCATGCCCACTCTGGCAACCCAAGCATCTCCAAGTGAGACCTGAGCTCAACATCCTTCCATAAGGACTGCTCCAGGTCGTTACCTAGCAGACAATCTACAGGCATGGTAGGGCTCACAACCACCCTCAAGGGACCTGAGACCCCCCCCATTCAAAGGGAACCTACGCCACCATACACTGGTGCTCAGAGTTGTCTACAGCAACTACTTGGTGGAATGCCCCTGGGACTACCTGCTTCTCAGAGACCAGGTGACACCGGACTGAGGTCACACTGGCTCCAGTATCTCTGAGAGCCTCAACCCTGTTCCCATTGATGGTCACCCAGGTGCTATATTTCTTTGTGTTAGGGGGCACCTGGTTTCCTGGGACCATCTCACTGTCCCCTAGTGAGACGAGGGTCATTTCTGAGGGATCCCCACCCTCCTGTGGGCACCCCTCCTCCCCAAGCGCTACACTAGCCAACACCTTGGACTGTCCACCGGTGGGTGGCTGTGTCCCCTTTGGGCACTTGGGGTCCCCCTTAAAGTGACCTACCTGGTCACATGCATAACACTTGCGGGGGCCGGTCTCAACAGGCTTCCCTGTAGAGACCCCTTTCTTCTTATCACCGGGGGCTGGGAACCTTTTCCCTGGGTACTAGTTTGGGGCCCTTTAGAGAACTCCTGTGCTTTACCCTTGTCCCCCCCACCTTTCTGCTGGGGACCCTGCCCACCTTTGGCTGAGTCTCCCCCAAACGCTTTCTTGTGGACCCTGGTACTCACCCAGCGGTCCGCCTCCATAGCAAGCTTCCTGGGGTCAGTTAGCTTACTATCAACTAGGTGCTCGCGCAGATCTGCAAAACATAGACTAGACAAGTGCTCCCATGCAATCAAATTGTAGAGCCCCTGAAAATCTGTTACACTACTGCCCTTCACCCAACCATCCAGCGACCTGCAGAACACATCCACACATTCCAACCAAGTGTTGGCATCAGACTTCTTACTGGACCAAAACTGATCCCGGTACTTTTCAGGAGTAAGACCATACTTAGTGAGAAGGGCATCCTTCATGTCAGCATAGGTGAGGTGATACCCCTTACCCAAAGCTATCAGAGCATCCCTTGCTTCTTCAGGGAAAAGTGGCCACAATCCTGCTCCCCAATTTTCCTCAGGGACCCCATTCATGTGTATGGCTGCCTCATAACCCTGAAACCACCTTTGTATGTCATCCCCCTTCTTGAACTCCTTGCCTACATTCTTGGGAATGTGCACAATCCTGTCTGCCTTTCTGGACGAATTGCTGCCACCATCTGAGCCTGACTTACTCCTAAGTTCTAGCTCCTTCAGTTCTCTCTCATGCTCTAAGAGCATCTTCTTCTCCTCCATGGCCAATCTCTTCTCCTCCCGCTCACTCTCCAGCCTGAGCTTCTGCAGCTCAAACTGCCTTGCCTCCCGCCTGTCCTCCAGCTCCTCTGGGGACAGACTGCTGCTGCCTGACCTGGCGGGTTCCCCCCACCCAAAAGCACATCCACCCTGGAAATAGGCTCCTCCACCTCCTCACTGAGATTACCAGGCTGCCCACTGGCATGTCTGGCTGCTACCCAGGCCCTCAGCGCCTTCTGTAGCTCCTCCTTTCTTGTGAGGCCTTTAATTTGGACTTTCAGGTTTTTACAAATCGCTCGTAGCTCCTTTACGGCGTAGGACTCCAACCTATCCTCCTCAAAGATAACTTCCAGAGATGCAACGGATGATGCAGTTGATTCAGGCATGACAAAAGTAGTGAGTTGAAAACTGGCAAGATCAAAAATAGGCCAAAAGAAAAAGAACCAGTATGTGGTACGTAATGGTCTGCGATATGGTAGTAGTGCACACCAATCACTGTAAGTCAAGTGCAAACACAAGTCCTATCCTCACCGCTGACAACCAATGTTAGAAATGGGATCTCTAGTTGGCAAGGGCTTGCACCTTTGTCCAAGTAGGGACCCTTCTTCCTAGTCAGGATAAGGGAGTTACACTCCTAAAATAACCCCTGCTCACTCCCTTGGTAGCTTGGCACGAGCAGTCAGGCTTATTCTAGAGGCAGTGTGTAAAGCATTTGCACATAACCAACGGTAATACAGTGTAAGCACTACAAACGGACACCACACCAGTTTAGAAAAATAACCAATATTTTTATATACTCAAGACAAGACCAATTACGACAAAAATCCACAATACTATACTTTAAAAATGAATGCTTGATAAGGTAACTTCTTCTTTGCAGGAATAACACAAAAGCAAAGTTCAGTACGAGTCGGTAGCCCCGTCCGGGTCTACCGCGATGCTGAATTACACAGAGTCCAACAGTTCCAGCCGACCGCGTCGCTACGGGCCAGCAGAGTCGTGAACAGACTCGGTCACAGTACCTTTCTCGTGGTGGCTGGTACGGAGTGTACGAGCCGGTCGGCGTTCGTCGCGGTTGCGGTGCAAGACGGAGCGATGCAAGGTGCGGTGTCCCTCGATGCGTTGCAGGCAGCGGCTCGATGAGCGTCGTGCAGACGGAGTCGGTGAGTCCAAGGCTTGCGGTGCAGGGCGAGACGGTGTACGATGCGGTGCTGACAGGTTGCGATGCAGGCGACCAAGCCGGAGTGCGGGAGCTGGCGTCGGACAGCGGTGCGAGTCGGAGCGGTGCGTCGCAAACGTGCGAGCGGTGCCCCAAATGCGATGCGGTCACGACTGTTGAGCCAGTTGCAGCGACCGCGTCGGTCGGGTCCGGCTGGTTCAGTGAAGCGATGCGATGCGAAGCGAACTGCGGTGCCCACAGGTCACGGTGCAAGCAGCGGCTCGGTGTTGACGGCGTCGGACTTTGCCTACGGTGAGACCAGGGTTGCGATGCGAAGTGGGGCGATGCGGTCTGCGGTGCAAACAGGTCACCGGTCAGGGATGGATTCGGTTGACGGAGTCGGTTGCAGTTCCCTTCCTCTGTGGCAACTGAAACAGCGTTCCAGAAGCGGTACCCAGAGGCTTGTGAAGTCTTTGTAGTCCCTGAGACTTCTTAACAGGAGGCCAGCTCGGTTTCAGGCCCTTGGAGATACTCAGCACATGTTTGTAGAAAGTTCAGTCCTTTCACTGCCCAAGACAGAAGCAGCAACTGCAGGCCAACCCAACAAGGCAGTACTCCTCCTAGCAGCTCTCCAGCTCTTCTTCTTGGCAGGTTCCTTGATTCCAGCGAGATCTAAATTCATGGGGTCAGGGCCCCAATATTTATATCCCAAATTCCTTTGTTCTCTGAAGGCAGAGAGGCCTTTGCCTAGTCCAAACCAGTTCTGGAGCACTTTGTTGACAAGTCTCCGTCCCTTCTTTCAGAGAGTAGGCCAGGGACATCAGACGCACCACAGGAGGTGGAGCCAGCATTGTGGAGGGAAGGCACTGTCCTATTCAGGGCCCAGGTGCAACTCCTCCCACCCATCTACATGTAGATCTTGCTATTCAGCCCTGTGCTGACTCACCTTGTCTCCTGGCATCCCCCAGCCCCTGTCACTCACACTCCAGACAAGGAATACACAACCTCGCAGAGGCAGGCTTGGATGGTTAGACAAGAAAATACCCACTTTCTAAAAGGGGTATTTTCAAACACAGAATGTTAAAACCAACTTCACTAAAAGATGCATTTTATCATTCTGAGTCCAGGCATACTAAACTCGAATTTCTACCATGTTCCCGGGGTCAGTTAGGATTATAAGCTGTAATAATCAAAACTGCCCGTTCTGGCCTATGGGGAACAGGTAGCCTTGCAATAGTGAAAAACGAACTAGGCTGTAATTCACTATCAGGACATGCCACACACACCAGGGCATGTCCTACCTTTCGCATATAACGCACCCTGCCCACAGGGGTACCTTGGGCCTACCTTAGGGGTGACTAACATGTAGAAAAGGGAAGGTTTAGGGACTTGCAAGTGTGCGCACTTGCCAAGTCGACATGGCAGCCCCAGGCTGCGCACAGGCTCTGCAATGGCAGGCCCGAGTTACACTTTACGGGCTGTTTGCGTGGGTGGCACAATCCAGTGCTGCAGCCCACCAACAGCATTTGGTCTATAGGCCCTGGCACTCACAGTGCACTTTACAAGGGACTGACACATAAACCAAATAGGCCAATCATGGAAACGCCAATCCATAACACATTTTATACAGGAGCACTTGCACTTTCCCACTGGACAGCAGTGAGGAAAGTGCGCAGAATCATTACACCAGCAAAAACAGAGTCAAAACCGGGAGGTCAGAAAGCAAAAGTCAGGGGAAACACGCCAAAAGATGCCAAGTCTAACATTTGCTTTTTGTGATTTGGTGTAAATCCGTTCAGTAGTTTTTTTTTCTTCTTTTTTTTTCTTAATTATGTTCCAAATTCACAAATATCTATAGATGCAGGAGTACCGGGAGACCAGCAGATCAAAAGATAAGATCTGATTGGCTGCCTCACATCAACAAACATGTGTGGCAGCCATTTTACATGTTAGGACATTGGGACTCAGACACTGTGTTTTAGGAAGAAAAACATAGAAGGGGGAGAATAGTGATAGCCTGGCTCCCTAAACCTTGTACCCCTGGGGCCAGAGTTACATTTTTTTTTTTTTTGCAGTACTGTGGTAAAACATTTTTTTTTTATAAAAAGGTCTTTCCCGGGGCAGCATGGGTTGAAAGGGGTCCTGAGACCCCAAAGGATGAGGGGTGGTGCTGTTGCACATCCCCACATTGCGCTGTGCCCTCCCACTCCCCCTGACCGCATGGAGCGGGCAGGGAGAAGTAAGTTGCCGGCTCAGGCGCAGCACTAAGTGTGCTGCCAGGTGGAGAGCCGGCTCTACAGCGCGGAAGTGGGCTCCCAGCGCTGCCACAATTTTTTTTTTTATTTTTTTTTAACACATAATCACTTCAGACATGTTATATGACATCCTTGATAACATCACTGATGGCATTTGAAATCACAATATTGATGACTGTGCATGACTAGGGTGCGACTTATTACTTCAGTTAACTATACCTGGTGAATTCGGGTGGTTTTTAGGGATTAAAATGTTTTGTTTCCACTGACTTTTTCACCTACTACGTCATTCTAACCTTTGATTTTTATATTAAATATATGCTTAGAACTTCAATGTACATACATATATATGTCCGTGTGTATACCTGAAATGTATATTTGTGATTTTAAAATTTTTTTTATACGTTTTTTTTTTTTTGGAGTACCCACGAAACAGCCCCCTCCTTTTTTTTTTTTTTTTTTTTTACTCTTGACCTCCCTTTACCTCTTCCCTCCCCTGAACTCTGAAATTACCTATACCTCCTTTCCTTGATTTATCTCTACCCTCTCGAACCGTAAAACGAACCTGACCTCCCTTTAACCTCCATCCACCCCCTAAACCCTAAAATCACCCTTACCTCCCATAAAATCTACCCATCCCTTGACCCTAAATTCAAACTTGCCTTCCTTTACCTCTGCCCATGCTGTTACCTTTTTTTTTTTTAAATAACATAAAGAAGTTTGTTATTAAAAAAAACGTTTTAAAAAACGTACCCAAGTGGTAAAGTTCTGCGTGGTAAAGATAAAAACCTGTACAATGTGCTTACCTGCGTGGTAAAGACTGTTTGGTAAATGTCCTGCATGGTAAAGACACAGTTGTAAAGGCTCCTTCCCTCCTATTATTTGCCGTTCATCTATCTAACTGGTTACAGTGACCTCCCTATCATTTATTTTCTCATTTGACTCAAAGAAGGTGGTCTTCTGTAGAGTTCCTCAAGCACCTCTGCTGTCAATATATTCTTCAAGTCTCCGAGGTCCTCAGATAGTGTTTATATGCTTTCGTTAATGTGTATTCCTTGTATACATTAAGATGGGATGTCACTCTGGGGTCGATTTTAGAACTGGGGTGGTGAAGTGAGCTAAAGAACGATGGTGGATTCAACCCAGATCTGTGACTGGGGGTGAGTGTCCTTGTGTTTCCGTCGATTTGGAGAGCCCCAGCGAATTTCGATATATGGGATTACTCCCATTACTGCGCATATCGGAATTTAGTATTGCAGCCATTATCGCACACCCCACTTAGGTAAATAGTTATACGTATTTATTTCTGTAGTTATTCATTTCTAAAGCTCACTGTTACCTCGAGGTGTGTCCTGGAGCTATTGGAAATGGGTAAGACTGCTTGAGAGCACCAAAAGAAGTCTCTCTAGGATGGCTGTGCAAAGGAAGGTTTTGAACTTCCGTCAAAATAGAAAATGGCCATAAGTGAAAGTTTAGGTAGGAAAAGGATCGCCCACCGACATGACTTCTGATGACCTGAAGTTCAAAAGGATGGCAGGAGCGAAGAGAACTTTTTGAAGTGTCGTTAATAAATTTGTCCTGTAAATAAGTGGGATGGACCCTATTTTGCGCCCTGTGGCAGATGTATAGGGTCTTATAGAAGATGTATTTATGTACTGGTAGCCATGAAGCAAGTTCAAGTGTGCATTAATGGAGGCCATGGCAGGAAGACCTAATATCAGTTGAGCTGTGGAATTCTCAACCACTGCAGTCAATTGATGGTAGATGAGGACGCACCAAGAATAGAATTACAGTAGTCCAATCTTGATAGAATAAGCAATTGCACTACTGATTGCTGCTGATTTTCTGGCTGTAAGGGAGGCATCTTTCTGAAGATTTTAATAAGAAGGAAGCAAGTTGAGGAGGCCACGAAAAAAAAACTAACGAGCATTTAAGATCAGCAAGAGGGAGCATATACAGATTTGAAAAGTGTGGGACTCTGTGCTAAGCCCTGTGATACTCAGCAGATGAATATAAGAATGGCTTTGCCTGTCTTGTCCACAGTGAAACGGAGATCTTCAGTAATCACCAATTAAAGCAGTTCCAGGTTCTGTGCAAAGGACAGAATCCAGACTGTTATGGATCCAAAATTCTCTCAGTTCTTTAGGGGGCAGGAACAAAGCGTGCTGAATGTCTCCGAGGGCTGGTGATTATTTGAGACCTTTGGGGTGTAACGTAGAGTAGGTTATCCAGTAGCTGGCTGAGACTCTCTCTACGACTGCTGGGAATGTCTAAACGGGAGGCTGGGGGTCTTCAGGAGAAATCTGGTGGGATGAAAGGAAGAGTTAGGGGTGTCTGTGAGAAAATAGGGGGGTAGCAATCTGAAGGCTGACTTAGCCTTAACGTCTTTGAGGATATGTTGAGGGTGACTGGTTCAAAGAATCTGAGGCTGGGCCAGATGTGTTTGAGCATGGCGTGGGGTGTCCAAAGGGGATGCTTAAAGGAAAGCTGGAAGCATAGAAATACAGGCAGAGGTTTTTAAGGGTCCAGACAAGGCTAAGGATCTGCTGGGGGTATCAAAAAGCAGACCAGCAATCTCCGAGTAGTGTGTAAAGACCAGTTGGAAGTATCTGAAGACAGCCTGAAGGTCTCCGGTAAGGAACATCGTGCAGAAGGAGGGTGGAATACTCTCAGGCTAGTTTTTCATGTGAGTTTTTATTTTTTGACTTGCATATTTTGACACAAATAATTTTAAGTTGCAGAAATTGAATCCACAAAGTCAGCAGGTGGGACATTTGTGTGCATCTACATTTGTATTTTTTTGTTTATCTGCAAAACGTTAGGATTGATTTCACCTTATCTTGGGTGATCTGCACAACCAGTCTTTTGCCAACAACGTAATTCTGCGATTCAAGGGTTGTTCTTTACTTCAGTTTGACACAGCCATCCATTTAAGTCTTCACTCCTTTAGACAGTCTCTTCACTTTTGCCTTAATTGAACTAAAAACTTAGACGTTTTTACTTATCTTTTGTCAAGTTATAATTGAAATTCCTATCACAAGATTATTGTAGTATTGAAAGAAGTGAGCTCTGGAATAGTAAATCGAAAATGTTATATTTAAGTTCTATCTCCCAGTTTTGAGGTATATGTAGATTATCACTCCACCCTTCCAATCTTTTTGGCTTTGTGTTTTTTACATTTTAGGCAGTTGTTTGAAATCAGGTGTTTTTTAGTTGAACTGAGAAATCCGTTTTTCATCAATGTCAAAGGTAAATAATAACAGCAGCAGTCAAAATCATATTATTTAATGATTGTTCTCCAAAAGGTGGTAGCCGTTGCTGTTATTATCCAACTCAGCAGCACTCATTTTATTTCTGTAGAAAGAATGGGAAGCTGAGTGGATACACTGAGACTTAATGCCGAGACCCTTCCAGTCAGAACCTGTTCAGTGGGCCACTAGGTAAGCAGGGGGGCTACAAGACCTCAACCGTGGTGGTTTGAGGTTTTTCCCCAGTTGGATACCTGAGATCCATTCTGCTATTGCTGTGCAAAGCGGGCCAAATATACCACTACTGCACTTTGGCTCAGGATAGCGAGGGTGAGCAGTCCAAGTGCTTCTCAGAGGTGGAGGGGGTTAGAGACTCTGATGTGAAGCAATCCTACTATAAGGGAATGTCCACCCTAGTGATTTTCTTTTAAGAAAAGAGAAGTACTTTAATCACATCAGAACATCATATGTACCTAACGAAGAAGCAGCACTGCTGGTTGCCCACTCCAGGGTATATTGGGTTACACAAAGAAACAAAAGGTCTTCAAATTAGGGTGTAGGCTCGCTATGGCTGAAGTGGAGCAGCTTTCCTTTAACCTGTGACACAGTAGGTCAGTCCGTAACATTGGACTGGTCAGGTTTCGTATGCAGGTTGCACTTATCTCTCAAAGTCCCACCAAAAGATCTGTTTATTCAGTTCACAGGCAGTGTCTTTTAGGCATCGGTAGTACTGGATTGTGGCACGGAATCGCATTTACCAAGCATGGATGTGCAGCTGTTATCTACAAGTGGTGAGCAGTTGTGTTTACAGTCACTGAATCTCATTTGGGTAGCCCCACTTCCTTCTCTTTGGCTAGCGAAGAATGCAGAGAAGGTCACTGGACATGCAGCTCAAGCACTCATAGTGGGGTATCAATTACCTCCTCTCTGGTGTGAGGTCCTCTGACTTGGCGAAGACACAGTAAGAATAAGTTCTCAGTTTCCCTCTGTGGCAGTTGCATCAGCAGGTGCTAAGGTGACTCATCTGTGATGAATTTGGTCTCCACTTGGGTGGAGGAGGTTAGGAGATCCTTAGGTTCACGCAGTTCTGCTGTGGACATGCTCCCTTGGCAAACTGCTTTTCCTGTGACGATCCTCTCCTGGACATGGCAGAAGGCTTTGTCTCATTGAAACAGGTCTGCAGTACACATCACTCCCTTTCTCACCTCCCAGCATGCAAGCAGACTCCCAGGTCTCGAGTAGACCCACAGCGCCTCAAGCACGAGATTTCAGCTTTCTGGGCGATGTCCCCTCGTCTCTGGGAGACTGGCTATCAGCATTACCAGCCCTGGATCACAGAAGCTCTTCGAGTACTCTGCAGAGTACCTCTGTCTTTAGTACGTAAAGTAGCTGGGTCAGAAACCAAGTAGGATGATTTGGTGCTAATTTCTATACATAGTTCTCAGACATTCATTGTGTATCTACCTGGAGTGGTTTCTTTTCATAACCTCATCTTCTTTCTGCTGTGCAGTCATTTCTTTGGGTAAGGTGACGGCCGTCACATCAGATAGTGAAGATGCTGGCTACAAACAAGAGTACCCATAAAACAAGCACATTGAGTGTGAAGCTCTACACCTGGCTGTCATCAGCCTTCCTGCTTGGGCCACTCAAGGAAAGGCAAAAGGCCCCGGCCCTGTAAAAAGAACTGTCTCTACCTCCTAATAACTGAACCTGCTGACACCCCATTCTCCTACCATCATACAAATGGCAATGCTCAGGATGGATTAATCAGCAATTCCTGCAAAATAGATCACTTAGTATTTTTGAGGGTGGTTCGGTCTCCTTCTCTCCACTCTTCAGTATCTGGGGCTGCACCCTCCAGCTCAGGAATGTAGGCGATAGTCTTCCTCTGTCTGGAGAGGCTGCATCAAGACCCCCATCTTACACTATATCAAAATCAGGGGAAATTAAAAATGGATCCCATTGGCTATAGCATACATCCAATCACAGCAAACTGGGAGTCCTGCTAGCTGGCACCATAGAGGCAACACTCACTTGACATACACACAGGGTTGACAGCGCATGTTCTATGCATGGCTTTTAGCAGAACTCTACACAAGCAGTCCAATAGACATTCTGCTTTGTTTTGAAACCTGGAGAAAGGCCAGTCCAAGCACTAAGAATTAAGAAATGGTACAGCTCATGTCGATCAATGGGTATGCATTTGACACACCCCACGTAACCTCAGAGCCGCACTCAGGGTCTCCGGGTCAGTCTTGGCCTTAGGCCTGCACTTGCATGCAGGATTTGATGATTTCTGGGCAGGAACAGTCAGGATAACAAATTCACTTGCAGCTGGGTAACTTAGGAAAAAGGTTTGTCTATTTATCATTTAGGGAGCATTCTTGTCTCAGCACATGCATATCTGCATTGGAAGCTTGATCTACTTTAATTGATTATTTGTTATGAAGTGCTTGATCATCACCTGTATTGGCAACAAATACAAGGTGCTTATTGTGTTTTTTGGGTGTATAGTTTACGCCTTGCCAGACATTTATTCTTTATTGGTTTCTAAATCCAAAGCATGGAGCATTGATAACCACCCACTGAAGTGTTTAGAACCTGTCAAATAATTTGTTATGATATCCATTATCTTCCTTATTTGGTATGAAATGGGGAAACTAAGCCTTCCATTTGTATTCCAGTCAAATGTTGTTTGGGATATAGATTATTAATCTAGTATGTTATGCCTCCTGTTTGCTCCTTTCTCTTTGCTTTTCTGGAAAGGCTATATATTTCATGAAAAAATGGCAGCACACTAGCAGGCTTCTTCCTGTTGTAACTCACAACCAAGTAAAGCCAGTCCCAAGGCTTGATCTGGACCATCCACTTTCCCAAGCTATGAACATAGCCAGGCCTCCAGAAATCTACTCACCCACTCGCTATGGCGAGTCAGATTTCATCAGTGCAAGCTATTTTTAGGGCCTACTGGCCCAAGCTGAGGAGCGGACAAATAACAGGGGTTCTGTTGAATCACATATTGAGTTAGCAATAAAGATTCCTTTAAATCTTATCTTGTCACATTTTGTCTGCATTCAGAGACAGAAGTCAAAAGTCAGTTTGTCTTCTTACATTTACTTTCTCTGACTGAAATTAGAGAATTTTGCAAAGTCAATTGTCTGACAATCATGCTGGGCAAAGCATGTGAAATGAATGTAAGGCTTTTGTTTCTAACGTAACATTTAAATAGCTAATAAGTGAACTGCACAAACATTTCAAAATATATTTCAGTAGTGATCAAAGCAGATTTTTGTAATTCAGTGTGATGAAGAAAATACTTTATAGGATGAAAACAAATCAGAACACTTTACTTGGTGATGTGCAAATGATAAATACTTTTGTTAAAACTGAATTTCCAAACATTGTTTATGCCCTATATAATTTTATCAGTAAAACTGCACATTAGCGTGAAAGCCTGTAGCCTTTTCAATGGGAAATGTGCTCTCTGTAAATGACAGTGCACTACTGCATCATGCTTTAGTAATATTTTTTATTAAAAGTGAGTTTTAAAATTGAACTGAGAAATATTCCTGCCCGCGACAATGCCATTAATGAACTAAAAGGCAAGTCGGAGGTCATGTGTACCCTATATGTGGGCCAGATTCGTGTTATACATAGAGCAAATGTTTAGTCTATTAAATCAAAAAAATAGGGTTTTTTTGTACCCAAGATATGCTGAACTCGCATATCTGAAGGTGCTCTTCTATGTCATAATGAAATAAAAGGCGGCTACGTAAAATAAAATATTTGCCTAGGATCACACAACTTGAGACCGGTTTACGGGCCAAGTGCATTACAGTTAGGTCGAGTAGATTATTCAAGTTACTAGGCCTGCACTTTTATGATTTTACGAGGACTGATAGCTAAACAGTGAGCTGCCTGGCTCAACTTTACCCTGACTTGACCTCGACCGTTGAAAATAGATGAGCTGATTGTCTTGAAACTTTGCTCTTGGCATATTTTGCTCTGTAGAGCTGTTCACACACGTAAAGACCCCATCCCAGTGATGTAGAGAAGCATTTGCTTTTCACACTTAACTGCTGAGGCTTAGCCCAGGCTCATTCCATCCCCAGGTCATGAGCCTTTTTATTTTTAAGTTTAGGGCAATTTGCACTTACATCTTCATAACTTTTTTCCGCAAAACACATCCTCACCTTATTTGCATCCTTTTTTCACACACATTGTGGATTCCAAAGGTACTAGTGTTTGTGGATTCCCCCATAAGGTACCAAGAATATAGCCAAAATACAGAATTCTTTTTACGTGAAAAAGTAGTGCTGTGCAAGAAAGTGTACATCTCGTCCTCTGCATTAAAGTGGTTTAAGGAACATTTTTCAAGTATCATTACTTTTTGTTGACATCTAACATTTACCAAGAAAACAGCATGTTTTAAATATTCTTAAATGTTCAAGTATAAATGTTATTAGAGTCTGTATTGTGCAAAAGAATAAGTTCCTCTTATGTTAAGTAATAAGCCATGTTATGAATAGAAATTTCTTTTGTATTGATAGAAATATGTGATGTTTATTGTGAATGAAATTATGATTTTTTTGTGTAATTTTAGGAATACGTGGACTTGGTTGTATTTATACATTGTCTTGAAAGGTTTAAATGAATTTGAAATAAGGATTACAAATGATAAACTGTAATAAACATTTGTAAAACACCACATCATACAGTTTGAGAGAAAACCTGCATAAACCATGATATTACTTTAAAGATTTCTCCTTTTTTAAATTTTTTTTTTTTTTTTTTTTTTTACAGCTGTTCACAGGCAACAAAAAACAACCAGTTATAGTGCCCATGTATGCGTCCGGACTGGTAAGTGTTGCTTTAACTGTAATTGTTTACAAAACTGTTGGTTGAATCTGCATGTATTCTTGGCTGAGCATAGCAGGTGCAGAATGTGTTTAGTAGGAGAAACATGTGTTTTACTCCCGCAGGTGCTCAGTGCTTATAAACTAGAACAAACTCCTTCTATGAAAGCTTTCACAGTTGGGTCCTTAATCCATAGCTTTCTATAGACACCTCACACATTTGATGGTGAAGTTGTAAATTATTGACAGGAGTCCTTCGGTCATTCAGCTGTCACAGTTTGCCCTACTGGAATGGTGGTTCTATCAGTTAAGCAACATCCATTAATTCCACATGTGACCTGAAGGCCGCACAGTTGAATCTCATTAAAATCAACTTGGTCAGTAAATAACATAACATTAAATTGAGTGCTACTAACTACGAGTATTTACAGCTCTTCAAGATGGTCTTCAGGATCTCTAGCCCACTGGATCTAGCCCACAGGATCTCTAGCCCACTGTAGCCATTTCTCTTGCCAAATATCAACTACAGAGATTCTAAATTTACCGTTCTTCGATAAGAGGAAGCCACCAACTTTGTTAGTTTGCTCTCTCCGTTTACCCAATTCTACTAATTTGGATTTCCTACACACTAGGCCTCACTATTTAAGAAGGCAGGTCAGCTGAGGTCTAGTTGACAAGACAACGTGTAAAATGTACCTTTCTTACTCTCTTCCCAATCCCAAATGTCACTATTATAGGTACTATTTTATACAGCCCATAGAGCAGATATTCATTCTGTTTAAGTCTCTGCAGTTAAAAGGCTGAGAGATTGGTGGAGCCATATTGTGTCTGTAAATTGTCAAGGAGATCCATGGGCTAGGGAGGGAATTTGTCATGCTACATTGTAATCTCATTTATCTCTTCATAAGATAGCTAGGAAAAATTGATACTGCATAATAGCAGTGTCAAACCTACACATTAAATATGAAAAGCACACCCATGTTTCAGTTTTATAATTTTTATGATACAACCTCAGTCTGCTTCCCAGGAATATCAAACTATGCATCAGGAAATCACCACACACTGTTCTTTTACAAATTGTAGGTAGGCAGTGCTAGAGAAGATTGAACATACCATTACAATATGTTGCTTGGCCAGTACTAGGACTAATGCTATGAAACACAGTGCAGCCTTTCAGTTTAATGGATAGATTTTCAATATACATAAATAAGGGAGAACACTCAGATGACTTGCGTAATATGCAAAACTCCTAAAAGCATTGCATCTGATCAGAACATTCCCCCTTTCAGGGATATCACTTCTATGTGTCACTCTACATAGTCATGCCTGCCTGCTTTGCATAGGACCAAATGAGACATTTATACTGCACTCTTAGTGTGCCAGGGCAATTTTGCGAGTTTTAGGAGCACTGTTTATCTTTTGGCAATGCACAATCTGCTTTAGCGCTGGGCAGTAAAGTTGTTTTCGTATTTAAAAGGTTAGTGTGCGTGTACCGACCACTCAAATTTCATCTGTCAAAAGTGTAGTTTCCTGGGAACCTTCAGGAATGAAGGTCCTTATTCGATATCAGCATTAGTCTCTTTTAGCAATCCCGAAGTCTGGAGATCCTCCCCATTATTTTAGTGAGGTTCTCCATCATAGGATCTTAATTACTAGCTCCCAACCATTCAATAGTCCCACCCACGTTGGGGATACTAAAACGCTTTATAACAAATATATCGCTTTGTATTTTTTTAATTTGAAAACTTTATACAAATTCTGCAGGCTGTTATGTACTGAACATCACTTGCTTTTATTTTCATTTTAAAAATGACTAATTCAGATTTAAAATGATACTTTTGTAAATCTAGTTGGCCGAGGTTAACTGAAATTGGGATCCAGTTAGGCAGCAGTTTATCATCATCATCATAATAGAAGTTATGATATTACACCTTTAAAGTAATCATCACCCTTTGTTCTTGCAGTTGTTTTTGTTCATTTTGATGGAGCCTACAAATCACTAGTATTGTGGTATTGCATCATTAGGGATCGCTGCTTTTGACTCAATTTTGCTATAGCTTTATATTATGTCTGCTGAATGTTGGGAAAGTGTGTTAAGGCTCACCAAAAAATTCGAAATGATTGTTATTGTGAAATAAATCTGAGAATTATCCTTCCCGTAAGTCGAAACAGTAATGGACACCTTTATGAAAGGTAATTAGAGGCCTGTCTTAGACAGGCAAAGAAAATATGGCCATACTCCTCCTCATTATTGTGTGGCTGAGTTTATGCTCTTCTGCATACCCACATGCAAAATCTCTTGGTTTTGAAAGAATAGGAAGTTCTCTTTGAGGGACTTGCACCACTTTCAGAATGTCTATGCCAACTTACTCAACTTTAGATTGCCACATGGCATGCATTCAGGAGCCATGTTGCCAAACTGTAGGCTAGGGTGGAGTATATGACCTTCGAGCCTGTAGAGATTTTGTTTGCATGTCAACTTCTTGTGAGGTCTTTTGGACGTGTGAAGATGATCCAAGAACCAGTCCTGGCAGGGTTCAATGATGGTGGAAAAGAATAGAGAAATGGATCTGACCAGCTGATGAAAAGAACATTGCCCCTGGTTTCTTGTTCCTTAGGTGAAATTGGGTAATTTTGTTGCCTGAGGTGGCAAAGATGTCTTTTTGTGGAAAACAATGGTCACATATGACATTGCGTTGGACCTTGATAATTAAGATCAACTCTTATGCCTCTTAAAATATTCTTTAGGGTATATATGTTTAGACACTTTCTACACCTTAATGGTTTGCCAATTTGATCTCAAGATTCTTCACTCAGTGGTATTATCTGTCTAAATCAGAATTGAATGTGATGTTATAGGAGAAAGGTTTCAGATTTAGATGGACAGTCCCGAGCTCCAATGTATATTGAGATTCTTTCTGGATCCATGTGCACAATCTTTTAGTAATGGGCAGTAGTCAAGAAAGGAAGTAAATATGTGTCAAGTCTTTCGTAGAACAATGCCAATAGGAGGGTCATTGTATTTGAATATTTTGCTAGGGGTTTGTAAAGAGCTATGGCATTTTAGAAAAGTGCAGATATTGCTTTTTGGGTGAATTGCAAAACTGATACATCCTATTGGATTTCATTGCAGTTCACCATACATCTACTTACTTACATATACTACCAGTTTTCATACTACTTAGTATTCTGGCTGCTTTTCCTGCTACTGTAACATGGAGATATGTATTGGACCACCTGAAAATATGATATGTTTCAGTTGTTTAGCCTTTGATGTCTTTATGTACATTTCTATTTTTAGGGTATGTTGGAACCTACAAAGGAACCTTTAAAACCAGTGTCTGCTGCAGAAAAGATCACCTCAATAGGGCATACTCCCCCTGTGTTACCAGAGATAACTCCCTCTGATCAGTTGCAGGTAAAAATCTGGATTTTGTACAATTTATGTTTAATGACAACAGTTTAAAATGTGTATAAAATTGTTGAGCTAGCAGATTTAACATTCTCTTACATGGACACTACTACATTTTTATTCTGTTGACCATCATGAGGCTTTCATTTTTTTATCATTGTGGTGTTTACTGATCTGTAGCCCTTTTGCTTTATTGCAGGTTTTGGGAGGCTTGCTTTGCCACTGTTGTTTTTACTGTATTATTATTTCATTTCTTAGAGTACATTTCTTTTACTGAATGTTCATTATTTGTTTGTTTGACTTTCTGAAATGTAACTTAATTTCCGCTATTACTGTCTTCCATAGTAGGGTTGTTTACCTTCAAACAGATTCTGCCATTTTTTCAGAGGTATATATACAAGGGAATATTTACGCATGTGCATATTTACTCCTCCACCTAGGTGCAAGTCCACATCTTTTTGCTAGTCACCATTTCTGGGTGTAGGTTTACATTTAGTTTGTAAACTTGCATGTCTCCTTCCTCTCAACCAGAGGTGGAGCCTCCTACAACACAATTTACAAGTATAGGTTACTACTAGTACACTTGGGTGAAGAGCTCTGCCACTGTTTTCTAGAATTAATAAAATATGAAGGCATATTAACTCATAAAATTGAATGTGTATTAAATAATTAATTTAAATGCATTAATACAATGATTTATTTTTTAAACAATCATTTTTTTAATAATCCCACTGTAACATTTTTATTACGTAGTACATTTTGTCATTGAATTTAAATTATTTTTTAATTTTGTTAATCACTGTAAAATCTTTTTTTTAATTGTGTATTGCATGTTAAAATAATAAAAAATGAATAATTATATATAATTAACACTAAATGTACATATATAAATAAATATTTAAAATTGTCAAATTAATTTAATTAGTTTAACTTAAGTAGGAGGTGTTATTTTATTTCCATGCCTCCATAGTTTTGTATAGGAGTGTGTTGAGGTACCTGTCCATGTTTGATGCTGGACTTTCTACAATGTTTTGTCGCATTGTGGCTGTACTAACTTTAGTAGTGTAGTTTTGAATAGCAATGGTTACTCTTTATTGGCTGTGTGTATTAGCATGTCCCTCCTAAACACCTCCCTATATTTCCCTAAAACCGTCCCATTTTATAGTACATATTTCCCATTTTCCAGCCACTTCCCCTTGTCCCTCCCACATTTATTACAAAAGCATATACCTACGCGTGCGGAGATCTCTTCACTGAAATGATAGGAGATGCAGGGGTCTCCGGCCATAAGTTTGCAAATAGCATTTTATAATATGAGAGTAGTATGACTGTCGTTCTACTTATTGTACTCCATATGCAGTTTTTGAATCCGGCTCCCAGTGCCCATTCGTCCTCATATTTAGGTGTCTGCGCACTGAAACTCAATATTGCTATTTAACATAACCTGTTAATGTATTGTTGGCCTTCCTCAGGGTTCATGCAATCCCTAACTTAGCTGCAAAGTTTGTAATGTCGTTTTCTAGAGGAATAAGGCTTTCATCCCGGTT
Organism: Calotriton arnoldi; assembly: GCA_963921515.1. Taxonomy (NCBI): domain Eukaryota; kingdom Metazoa; phylum Chordata; class Amphibia; order Caudata; family Salamandridae; genus Calotriton; species Calotriton arnoldi. The sequence continues at coordinate 1,147,542 of CAWUFW010002135.1, read as the reverse complement.
ATTGTTGAAAATTTGGATTGCCTCCACTTGGGTTGATCTCACTCCATCAACGGGGCGGAGGGACAACTTCCTGTAGTGTCACATTCTTCAAGCGGTGATTGCCTCCAAATACCTACTAATCCACTCTTCTCCACCATGGTAATTGCATGAAAACCTTTGCAGCTAAGGTAGGGATCGCAAAAGCCCTCAGGAAGGCCAATAACCTACATAGGTGAATAGGCTCAGTCGAAACACGCAGGCAAGGTCATGTTGAATGTATGAAACAGTGCTTTCATAAAACATGCTTGCTTCAGTTTTAAACCATGTCCAGGGTAACCCAACAATAAAAGAGATATCTTTCGGTTGTACCCTTAGACATTTATAGAATCTGGATCCCTGTTCAGATCCAGTGAACAGAATTTATCATGAACTCCTAATAAGGGGTTGAGTCCATCTGAGTGGTATGAACCTACTCAGATGGGGAAAAGGCAACCACGATGAAGCATGTCACAAAAGAAAGTGGGTGAGGTGTCGTGCCCATTATCTTTGGATGCAGTTTATAAACCTGAAGGCAAATTAAGGGTAACTCCAGCCAGGAACCAACATACCTTTGATGTGACAATCTAGTTAAATAGGAAGGACGTGTTGAGTGTTTCCCTTTCTCTCCCCTTGTGTGATAAACCTCTAAATGTCTAGTGGGTTCGGCCATGTGTTCTCCACAAGCTCTAGTTTTTTTTAGTTTTTTTGTGTGAACTGAACACAGATTGCTGTGTTGTGTACGTTGCCAATAAACAATAAAAAGTAAAATTTCACATTAAAACAGAACCTAAAAAAAATACAGATCAGAGAGATCCAACAATTTAGAGAAGCAGGATATTGCTTTCCAAAACATTATAATGCCCGGTTTTTAATTGCCTTAAAAAGGGGAAATAATCGCCATGTTTTCTCAATTTAAGTTAATGGGGCTGAATGATGATGGTTGCTACATTTCCTAAAAAAGCTCTGTAGAAGGAGTTTGCTTTTTAGCCTTTTTGTTGTTTCTCCTGGTGTCAGCAGCAATATTAAAGCTATCAGAGTGGGGTACTCAGCAGGGCAGGTTTGTAGATGAGGAAGCCCACCTTAAAGTGGATCGGGCCAATCATGGTTAATGAGTGAGATGAGTAAGGATCCAGAATAAAAAGTACTTGGTCCGCAGTACCCATTAAAAATCAATTTATTCAAGCAATTGATTATGCCTGAGATCTCCAAAATGTGAAACTTTCCCCCTAATGTCACCTTCTTAAGCTAACATTTGTGACCCTTATGAATAGCCTGTCGTAGTCAACCCTGCCTATTTTCTTTTAGCTCAGCAATTGGATAGTTATTTCTAAATATTGAGCGGCAATTGAAATTATAACCACAGTAAACTCTGCCCACTGTTTCAGTTAACACAAGTACTGCATGTTTGAATTGTTCAGTTTTCATTCCCCCATGTGTGCCAGTACAATTGTTTTTATCATATTCAGTACATATTTACTAGTAAATGATCGCTGCCTATGAGAAGGCACATTGTTAATTAAATGAACATTTATGCATGCATTCATTTATTTATTTAGCTTTTGTGTTGCACAGCTTTACCAAGAAGCTATCTGTGTGCTGCACAGATAAACACATTTTTGGATCGGTATCTTACATTGAAACAGTAAGAGCAATTACCAAAGAAACTGAAAACCATAGCTAAACTCAAAGCGGAGGAGTATTTTACTTGGTACACCTGCACTGGAGGACATTAAGGAGACAGAACACAAAATGGAGCTGATGGTATCAAATGTAGGGGGTTGAACAAATGAAAGGGATGAGCACGGGTAAGAAGTATAACAGCAGAGTGGGGAGCAGGTGCAAGAGGGTATATGCTGAAAAGCTGAATGTTTCTGATATCCTTAGGAAAAAACAATAATTTGAATACACATTTCACTTGAGCCAGTGTTCCCAGTTAAAAAAAAAAAAAAACTTACCAGAACACAACTAGATCACACACAAGTTTATTAAAAGACGTTTCTATTTAGGACACACTGTACATAGAACATGTGGGTAATTGTGAAAAATCATTTTCAAAAAATGAAGTTCCTCCTCAGTTAACAGACTTCCTCATCAGAGGAGCCCAAAACCTTATGCTGTGCCCTCTTGAACTACTTAGTTGGGTTGTTTGCCAGTATGTAGCGACATTCCACAGTACTAATTGCATTGATACTTTGATCACAGTTTTTAGATCCTCATTAATAATCTTTAATTTTATTCTTTTTTTTTTTAATTGTTACCTCTTTGTGTACACTCATAGTATTTGGAGTTTGCAGATTATCTAAAATGTCCTATTGAAATGTTATGTTGATTTATAGACGCGTGTTGGATGTATTGAAAGACCTCAATACAGGTCAAATTGCCTAACTGAGAGCAGAAAGGGAATTATGGTTTCAGTCAACTACTTTTTACGAAAGAAAGTTTGATGTCCCAGTCTGTGGGATTATCCAGTAATTCCAGTATTTTTGTTTCGTCACTGTGATTTTACAAGCTCTAATCAAATAATTAAACTGATTGATGCTCTTAACCATTGTCTTACATTGAACTGTTCAGAAGAGAAGTCACACTCTTCCACTGGATAGCACAAACTGAAATTCATCTATCTAGGCTGTGAATGCTACCAGTTTCTATCTTGCTTACTAGCTTCCATTCATTCCTTTATTTTTTCCACTATTCCTTTTATTCCTCGACAGTCCGAAGTGCCGACCTTCAACTGACGCATGTTGCCTAGCAAATTCCCAATATAGAAATGAATAAATACATTTCAAATTAGCTTTGAGGGGAATGACAAGTGGCCAGGTGCATGCAATTGCTCAGCAATGGCAAAATGTTTGAAAAAAAGCCTAAGATGTTATTTGTTGTTATGAGAAACTGAATCATGTGCATTACCTCAAGCTAAAAATAAGAAAAACGACACTGCTGCTTTGTGATTGAGTACCTTGTCAAGCCCTGAGGAAGGTAGACATGTCTTACCTGAAGGAATAATGGTGTATTAAGGTTTCGGAATCAAGAAATATATTGGTGGGTGAATTATTTTCATTTATGATTGAAATAACATGTCTCTGCCCTGGAAAACAATATCAGAAGAACATTTTGGGACTAAAACGTTTATTAGAGAATTGAGAGTTCTAGTGGAGACGCTACTTCATTGTTGTCTGCAGTGAAAAGTCTGCCATGAAAAAGATGTTTAACAAGAAATTAGATTGCATTTAGATGCAGCATAAATGTTAAAGTTCCGTTTGGACTAGCACATTGGCACCTACTGAAATTTTAATTGAAATAAGTATAGATACTTCATCCACTTCATTTTGTTCAGCCATATGTTGTGTATGATCAATCTAAAAATGCGTTTTGATTCCTTATGAAATTTGTTTTAGGTTTAGCTGACTTTTATTTTTATTTTTTTTGGTCAACCTTTCCTAGATCATCCATCGTATGTCATTTGCTGTGTGATGTTCATTGTGTCAGTGCATAACCAGATTAGTAGTAAGATTAGCACATCGTACACCGAATACATGTTCATGTATTCTGATCTTTACTCTATATGGTGTCATACTTCCATATCTTAATGAGCAGGGGCAGTCCATAAAATATACAATGCTGGAACTGTTGCAGTTAGTGAGAGATCACTGCTCACAAGGTGCACGTTGACCCAGGTCTAAGAATTTGGAGGAATAAGTGCAATTGGAAAAGCTGCAGTTCTCAAAGGAATGGTGTCCTGCAAGACAAGTCCATAATATTGTTTCTTACTCATTTCTGTATCTCTGTAGAGATACCCACACTTCCTTAGTTTATCACTCAGTCTGGCAAAAGATGAGATAAGGAAGTGTCCTAATTTACCATAGAACCGTGTTTTGTATTCCTAATCATGTATAATTAGGGATTAAAACCTAATAAAAGATTTAGCTTTCCTGTACTTAATATCATTTTTTAAGCAAATCCTCTCGTATACCAAACAAAAACATCTCTCAATAAGAGCTTTGGATGAGCCTGTCGAACATAAGTAGTTGCTGGTGAATGTGCATCTCTATTATAAAGCATACAAGCTTGGGTGGGTGATGGGTTTGCATCCTTTTTTTTAACAAATCTGGCTCGCTCTACTTAAAACTACAGACTTATGGAGGTTGAACCAGGTTGCTCTTAAAAGGGGGTGGGGGGTGGGTGGGTGTGTGTGTGTGTGTGTGTGTGTGTGTGTGTGTGTGTCTGTCTGTCTGTGTCAGGTGGATTTCAAATATGTGTATTAGAAAAGACCTACATGTGGCACTGCTGAACATTGATACGCCTAAGACTATAATTTATTAATAGGCCTCAACATTTACATTTGATCTTGTCTGTGACTCTTAGACTGTGTACTTTGTATACAAAGTGATAGTGGTCTTATCACCTTAGACCAGCAACTATAGTTTCAGCAGCGTTCTGTGCCACTTATAGTCTTTGTCGTACCGGTGATAGCATCATTATTTCTTAATGGCTGCATAATAGACCATTTTAGAAATGGAGGTCTTCTTACTAGTAGAGAGTTAGGCTCCTTGCACTGGATATGTTTGGTGTCTGCATCAGCATTATTGGGCCAACAGTGTTGTGAATCTAAACAATTAGCACTGTGCCTGGAAGTTGCTTTTAGCCATACATTCCGATCCACAACCATTCTTTACTCTGTCTCCTAAACACTGTACACTGTAAGACATGTTCAACCTAAAATATACCTTAGACACCGACAGCCTTGTCCTGCACTGCACACCCTTGATGATGATCAGCCCACCCTCACCATTCCCATGACCATTATTACATCCTCACCAATGCCCTGCATGCATTCCCTTAAAAGCCATACCCAACTCGCTCTCACCAATACCCTTGCTCGTCCAAACCCAATACCCTGTTTACCTAAACCCACCACTGCTCTCACTCAACAATACTCTGCTCCCCTTCATTTCTATCCTCCCTACACCCGCCGCCACCCTCCTCACCCTCAGCAGTACCATACTTGCTCTCATCAATAATGTGGCTTCAAGAACTTGTAAATTATCACCAATGTTCTGCACGTTCTTATCAATATCTTGTTGCCCTCATCAGTAACGTTTTGTTCTCACCAGTACCCTGTTTATACCCATCAATTCCCTTTTCACCCTCACCATTACCATGTACACCCTCACCATTACCATGTACACCCTCACCAGTACCCTACCCGACCTTACCAGTACCCTGACCGACCTCACCAGTACCCTGCAGCCCCTTACCAAAACCAGATATATAGGCAAGATTATTTTCAGTTGAATGTTTTAACACACTACCTTACATATTATTATAATCTCTGGCATTTTAACCAACAGATAACCGCAAAGATTTTGCAAATGCCTGGTTTAAACGGTATGGGAAGTGAGCAACCGACTGATTTTATAAAATATCTTTTCAGTTTTTGCTGTCTCAGACAAAAAAACTTAAAAGCAACAGAATCATTTGCAAATTTAATTAGTATTGAATGTAAGCAAGTTTATAGACCATAGCCTCATGTGGTTATCGAATAGTTAACTTGGTCTATGCTTTTCTGTAAAAGCATTCAAAATCTAGACGGAATCGCTGCATGTCATCAGTTACTTCAGGTAAACAGTGCTATGCCTAACTAAAACTTAGCAAACTCTGCTCATATGCAGTGCACACCAGCAATCATGTTCTGCTTATATCCAGCCGTGCTTTACTTGCTATCCATAATTTACTGCCCCTGTAGTTCCCAAATTCATTCTGCACGCACTCAACCATGCTCTGCCCGTGCATAAGTGACAAAAGGAGCAATGCAAGGATTAAACAGCAATACACATCGATAGAAGCGGTGATCTGAGAATGACAATGAATCTGCCTCACTCAGTACTCATTTCATTGGTAGGTCTTTCAATAATTAGAAAGTGGTAATAACAGCTGCCTTCTTGAAATGTTATGGAGTTTCCAACCAGTTTCATAGTGGAGTACATTGGGGCAGTTTCTTCATTTAGAGCAGCAATATCTGTTTTCTCTTGATGGAAAGCCAGTTAGCCTTTAGCTATTTTTGGTTATCTTTTCAACGTGTGCACCTGCTTTTTGCTGTCAGTTTGAGAGTCTCCTGAAATGAGCTTGAATAGCTGAATGTCATATTTTTATTTGTGAAATAAGAGAGCTCCTTGCAGGGATTTCATATATTCATATACATACAGAATTTATTGTTGTCATTGTTTAAATAAACAGTCCCTATCTAAAAAGGCTGTTGTGAATACTTCACACTTCCTTCTTCGTACAACAGTTGTAAAGGCAGTGAGTAGGGAATTTGGATTATCCTGATCATGGAAGCATACGTAAGGTGACAGAAACAAAATATTGCAAATAATTCCAGCTCCGCTTGATTACGCTGTGGGAAAATGAGATTGCGAAACTACGTGTAGCAATGTTCTCAAAATTAAAAGAATTCAGATAAGTAGTTTCTAGTTTACAGTTTCTGCGCTCGTCTGTTAAGATTTGAATTGCAGATGGTGGTTCATTTTAGAAGTTAAAATTGTACCTGACCAAGGATTTCCATTTTCTCTCCTCTAGGAATCTCTTCCACCTGTCCAGTTTGACTGGAGTACCAGTGGCCTTACTAACCCTTTAGATGGTATGTTTCTTCATCAAGCCTGTAGCTCCAGAACTAAGAAAACTTTCAAGTTCAGACAAACTTCTCTCTTCTGACTTTTATTTTCTTAAACTTACCATCTGCCTATTTTGCTCTCTTCATGTATTTGCATTGTTTATTAATGTGAGTGCTGCTGTCTTTAAATAGTACCATGTAAATATTAATTTAAATGAACGTTCAGATTGTACATATATCAGGACATCGATATCTGGTGATATCTATGAAAACAAATATTTTGAGATTTCAACAAAGCTTTCGAATTTTGACATTGCATCTGTAGGTGGACTAAGGCTGTGTATTTCGCTTCATGGTTACTGTGTTTGTTCACAAGACAAAGCGGTTAAAATCAAAATCGACAAAATGTTAATGCCATCAAAGCAGTTATGTACTCTAGATTATTTTCAGATTAATGTTTTAACACATTACCTTGTATATTAATATAATCCTCTCTATAATTACTTCTGGCATTTTAACCTATGGATAACCGCAAACATTTTGCATATGGCTGGTTTAAACGATATGGGAAGCGGGCAAATGACTAATAATATAAAATAGCTTTTCAGTATTGTTGTCTCAGCCAAAAAAAAAAAACTTCAAGCAACAAGATAATTTACTAATCCAATTAGTATTGAATATAAGCAAGTTTATAGACTGTAGGCTCTGATGTGGTTATTGAACAGTTAATATGTCATATGCTTTTCTATAAAAGCGTTGAAAATCTGGACGGCTATCACTTCGTCATCAGTTGCCTCCAGTACTGTTTTTCATTTACATAATAACTATGCACTTGATAATGTGACAAAGGGAAGGGAAGCCTGGATAGAATTAAGGTTTTCTTATGTCTGGTGATTTCTTTCCTTTTTGTTTTATATTATAAGTAACCTCCTTAATAGTACTTTCGTTCTTATTCCTGTTTGCATATTAAACGGAACAATGCTGCTTGATATTTCACATTGTGAGCACAGGGAAGCGTAGCCCATTATGTGAAAAATCATAAACATTGTGGTTATTAGAAATTAATTTGAATCCTTAAACAATCTAATCTATTCCGTGGATTTTACTCCATAATAGACCATCTAGTGCGATTCACACAAAACGAAATAATTGTGCTTTCCTGTAAACAGTATTGTTTCCCTTTAACAGTGCAAGGGGTGTATATCTTTTCTTTTTCTGGTACTTCATTTGTTCAATAATAAATCCATGTTCCTATGTAAAATCAGTAGTGTTAAATTACTGACTTGTACATGAGAATATGTATAGTTGGCTATTAAATTAGCACTGTTTTGGGAGGTTGAAAACTTGTACCATGACCATTATGTTGTTTTTTTTTTCTTTAATTGTTTTGTGTACTAATGGTAACTTGCATGTTTAAATGTGTCTTGCCCCCTTTCACTCGTATGTCCTTCCCTTGACTTACCTTCTGTATGGCTGCCTACCAACATGGTCACTGAATTTCAAGCTAGTGGAGGTTCCACTCTCCTGAACCTTGATTTCTTTGGGCCCGTGGATGACAGTAGCTCTAGCAGCACCACCACAATCCCAGGTCAGCAGAGTGTTCGAACCACAACTGCACTTGTCTGGCAGCTTTCCGAAAAGGTTGATCTCATGTGACTTTCCTATAAACAAGTAATTTCCTTTTATTACATTATCTTTTATCCATGGTGACTTTCCTAATATAGAGGAAAATTAAATGGTTTGACTAGGTTGGGTTACTGTTAATATAGGACAGCAAAGAATTTGAGTTGTAGAACTTAAATGCCAGATTGGGCCCTTTTAAGTGACAGATGATATCAAAGTATAATATTTTCTAATAATCCACAATGGTTATTAAAATCATTTTCTGAGTGATGTGAAAATTGTGTTTTTTATTTTTAATAATCATTTGTTTGTTGTAAAAGCTACCCTTAAAAAAAAAAAAAAAAAAAAATTCACTTTCCGTTCCTATGTGAATTGAATTGCAGTTAAGTTTGAGAAATGTGCACACTTTTACATCCCCACCTCCCTTCCTCCACAGTAATGGTCATTCTTTATTCTTCATATAAGGGTTTGTTGTGATGGTTTGATGTATGCACAACCCCATGCCTGACTCCCATACATGTCGAACAGTGCTTTGTCTCAGCTCACATGAATCTGATACAAAGTGGCACTGTGAGTGTTGATTTCAGCTCACTCTGTTTGCTCAGTTCCTTTATGGAAACCACCTATTTTTTCCTTTTATCAGAATTATTCGCTGTTTCTGCACTGCCTCTTCCACAGTATGCCATCTATATATAGCATGAGGTCTTGTAGATAGTGTTTTCGGGGCCCGGATCGTTATCTGTTTTAAGTGGACTGACTCGCCCATGCACTTATTTATTGTGATGCGACAAAGAAGCCTACTGTTACGCTCTTGTCCTTGATTGCTGAGCTTTATTGCTTCGTTGCCAAAGGAGCTCGCCTGTTGCCATTTAATGCTCTTCCAGGCCCATGTTAAATTTCTATAGTTGGGAGACAAATCTCTAGCCATTGGTGCAGATGCTGCCACTTTACGTTCTGACAGATTCCAGTCCGGTGTTTATGCACACTAGATCACGTACTATCCGTTGTTTCCTGCCTATCAAAATGAAGCATCCAAGTAGATCCTATTTAAGAGGGATGAGGCCTATCGAATTTCAGAAGGAGGATGTTTTTCTATTCTAGGAGCTAAGGTCAGACATCATTTAAATGGGGTCCTTCACAGGTACTGTTACTTCGAGAACCCAGTCACGTTTGAACATCAGTGTTTTAACTCTTCTGGCCTGTAAGCTTTTTGAATAAATGAATAGCTGAAGTGATTATTTATATAGTACTCAACAAGGACCAACCCTCCTCTTTGTGATTTTCACATAACTAGTCATAGTTCTTCATCTTGTCTACCTTAGAAAGAATTAGTTTGAGATGATGTTTAACGTTTTTAGGTCGAGCCTGGGCAGCGCTTGCGCTGCCCTGCGAGGCATGCTGTATTAGAGTATGCATTTGAAGCTCCGCTCACTCTCCGCCCATATTTTTCATTGGCTTGGGTCTTTGTCCTTTGTAAATGCTGGCTTCTGATTCGGTAATCAGCTTGTTAGTCCCTCCTTAATACCGCCTTGTCTTCATTTGTAACCTCCCATGAGGACTGTCCCTTTTACTACTGTTGTTACAACGTCTGTGTTATTTAGTCTGTAAGCACTATTTCTTTAGTGAGATTTCTCCTACTGCAGGCACGACGTGCTTTGCAGCAACATTCAGTGCGCCATGCGCTCTTTCACTTTCCAAGTAGCCGGGACAACGGCAGCCGCTTCTTTGCAATGCCATAGGTCTCGCATTTAGGAGAGTTTCAGCTATTGGCATTGTAAATGACAATAGCTTAAACTCTCGCAAATGCGAGACCTATTGCTTTACAAATATTTTTATTTTTTGGGTTGTTTCCAAGCGCCTCATGCCGCGCCTGCACTTAATAGAGGCCACGCCTCTTTCTTTAGACGTGGCTCATCTAAAGAAAGGGGTGTGGCCTCTTGCAAGCGCGGCATGGGGCGCTTGGAAACAAACAATATTTGCAATTCAATAGGTCTCGCATTTGCGAGAATTTAAGCTATTGACATTTACGGCTCCTACTCTCAAATCTCTCCTCCTGAATTTGATAAATCAGTTTGTTTTTTTAAGAGACTCTGATCTTTTGAGATTAGTGGCTTTAACCGAATTTGTTTATGAATCTTAGATATTTTGGGCCTATACTTCAGTCGGAGAGCTTTATGCACCTTGGACGTCAAGTTTAAACTGAAAGACTGACTGCTGTTGGTTGTCACAATAAAGAGCATCACAGTGGCAGCAAACAGATGATCTGGAAAACCACTATTTGTTTATGCAGTCAGTTTAAAGATTGTGAGTTGCACTATTTTCTTGGGAAGTAAGGTCTACAAATTTCCTGAGGATACATTGTTCAAAGTCCCTCCTTTTTCCTGAAAGTTTTTTAATGAAATTGTTCTTGCTTCGTTTTTTATAAATCGTCCTTTGGACTCTAAAAGAACCTTACATAATTTTGGCTGTGAGAAGAGTTCTTGAAACTGCCTGGATTGTACAAATTACTTCCAGGCCTCAGACAGATCTGTTATTGCGGGTGATCCCTTCACAAATCTATGTTCATTCTAATGCAGTAGATGGCTTTCTGGCAGCATATTCAAAACAGCCACCTGAACCACACCATATACTTTCTGTAAGCACTGTATGCAGGATATCACTGTAATAGGTGGTTTACATTTGTCAAACCATGCTATGAGAAATTCTAGTATCACTATCAAGTTTGCTGCCTTTGTCATTCAGGCTTTTAAATGTCATGTTCTCATTAAAGTGGAGGGAAGGGGCTGGGATGTTGGAGTAATACACATCTTAACACAATGACTCTTGTGACTATACTAAAACATTATCCATCCAGCCAACCCAGAATCCCCACGCAGGGCTGGTTGTGCATCTGTAACATTGGTATGGAAGGATAAGTAAGGAAACAGATAGTGGAAGCTGGTGAGAGGGGATCCAAATAAGTTTGGTACTATAAGCTCTGCAAAGGTTGTGCAGTTCTGTGTGTACCCTCAGGAGGTTCCATTAGTCTGGAGGAAAGAGGGCTGTAGGCCTAACAGTACAAGAACCAGTTTGGTGAGTAAATTGTACTTATTAAATGACTTGATTGTATTTTACTTTACTTATTAAGTACTTTATTGTATTTTGATGATAATGTTATTCTTAGAAAATAAAACCCTGAAGATTTAACGATTTGGCTAGAGAATATCTGCGAACACTAGAAAAACATTGTATTTGTAGCCAATGTAAATTCTGTTTTATTCAAGTTTCATTTCTGCAAATCGCAAAGCTGTAGAGCAGGTAGATCATTATGATAGATATAAGCAAAGTTCAAGATGTATTCCTAAGCCTAGTATTCGTGTAGGGTGCATTACAAGGTTTAATCAGTGTCTGCTCAAAATATTGCAAATTTATACCGGCCATGATCACTTTAGTGTTCGTGTTCAGTGGGTTAATTAACAGATCTAGATTTTTAGGGGTTTGTGAATACATATTTTATGTTCCAGTGTAACAGTGTCAAGTTTAGAAAAGGCCATGTTGCTTTCTTTTTAGTGTTTTTTCCCATCTCTTGAAGAGTTTCGGGCTTGTTTGTGGGAAAGTCATATGGTTGTTCAAGTTTGCTGTGTTCATGGGTGTTTTCACACTTTAGCAGATTTGGAGCTTGCTTTACAGTTGGGTGTCTATCCTCGCTCTTTCTCTATTAAGGTGCTGTTTGAGTATCATGAGTATCAATATAATTTTCTCTTACTATTAAAATCTACTACTGTGTGTGATTAATTGTAATGCATTTAACTCTGCTGTAATAGAAATGGTATTATCCAAATTTAACGATGCACATTGTATGAGTCGAAATTGACCCAAACTCCTTTACACTCTAGCCCCGTTTTTTTTTTTTATTTAAAGTATTTTATTGAATTCATATAGTTCATGCACAAAGAAAAACACATTCAGGCTTTGACAGTTATAGTTGCTCAATATAGTACATTATCACATTTTGATCTCAGTATTTATCAACCACATTCCCAAATTTTGTACAACAATGCAGAACTACATAATTTGATGAGATTGTAGATAGACCATCAATGGCTGCCAGTAGTCTCTGGGTTTAGACCCAGTGGGTAGTTCCTCTTCATATGTGTTTAAAGTATCCTTGCAATATACCATATCTTTTATCCACTGTTTACTCTGTGGGGTTTTCCCCCTTCCCCAGGACATGGACACTCTTCTTTTAGCCAGTAGTAACGCTATCAGGCAGAATTTACGTTTGGTGGATCGTATAGTATGGACTAGGCCTAGCAGACGGGTCCGAATCATACAGTCAATCGGGGTTCCCAACATTACATTCAATATGCCAACAATGTCTGTCCAATATGTCTTGATCGGTGGACAGTGCCATGCAAGATGAATAAAATCAGCGTCATCCATCCTACATCGCTGGCATCTGTGCGGAGACCATATTTGTGTAATTTAGTAGGGGTGTGATATGTTTGGTGCAGGTATTTATAATGCAATATGCGTAGGTTGCCATTAGGAGTGAGCATGCTAGTTAGGGCGCAGCAGGTAGCCCACTCTTCCTCTGTAAGAGGGGCATCGAGTACTGCGTTCCAGCGGACCATTGCTTTAGTTGTACTATCTCCAATATCTTCTTGAAGCCGTGTATACAGCTTCGTTACCATGTGCTTATTGTGTGGAGTAGTGATAGTCATTTGCAATGTTTTCATTTGCAGCGGTTCGTCTGGGAATGTAGGGTATAGTTTGCGTATGGCCCCTTTTAGTCTATGGTGTGTAAATCTAAAAAGTAGTGTCTGATTGCTGATATAGCGTAGGTCTTCAGCCTCTATGAACGTGCCGTTGGTGTATAGGTCTCCCATTGTCGTTATGCCCACCTGTTGTAAGAGCTTCATTCCAACCTTTTCTTGAGTAACTGATAAATCTGGGTGGTACTGTAAGGGCATCGCCGGTGCGTATAGCGGTAGTTTCCGCGCCAGCTTCCCCATTCGTTACAATGCTGCACTAGTGGTATGTATTGTGTTTATCTTGCGCTTAGATACACAGGCTTGGCGCTGTGGTAGTATATTGGGCAGTGGGTTCGGGCGGGCTGCTCCGTCTTCAATTGCTATATGAGGTAGGTATGGAACAGGGTGGTACCAGTAGTGTGCATATTGGGCTTGTGCGCACAAATTGTAGAGGAGGAAGTCCGGCACTTTAAATCCGCCTTTAGTAAATGGTAATGTCAAGGCTCGCAGTTCAACACACGCTTGTTTACCTGCCCATATGAGACGCGTAGTGATGGCTGCAAGCCTCTGGAACACAGGCTTTGGTGGGGTGATGGGAATATTATTAAAAAGGTAGAGGAATTTGGGAAGAATGACCATTTTGACAATGGCCATCCGGTCCGGTAGGGAGAGTGGCAATTGTATCCAGCGGTCCACTTTCTCCTCGAATTTGCTAAGTGCTGTCCCATAATTCGTGCGGATAACCACTTCGGGGTCACGGTGGTACCAGATTCCTAAGTATTTGATCAGGTCTGTTTGCCATTCTAGTGGGAACTCCGCCTGGCACGGCCTAGTGTTCTCTGTTAGTGGGATAATAGTAGTTTTGGACCAATTGATTTGGAGACCCGAGTGATGTCCAAATTTAATATATTCTCGCATTAAAGGTGAGAGATTTTCAGCTGGTTTTCTGATGTATAAGACCATATCATCTGCGTAGAGGGATATAGTTATAGGTTGTTGTGGAAATTGCAGAGCCGCATATTTGACACTGCCGTATTTTGCACGCTAATGGCTCTAGAGCGATTGCAAAGAGTAATGGGGAGAGGGGACATCCCTGCCTTGTACCTCTTCCAATGTTTATTTGATCCGACACATAATTATTTACTCGTATTCGCGCTACTGGCGCAGTGTATAGCACTTTGATCCATTGCAAGAAAATTGGGGGGAAACCCATTTTGCCTAACACTATAAGGAGATATAACCATTCAATGGAGTCGAATGCTTTTGCTGCGTCCAATAGGACTGCAGCTGCCTGAAAGTCCGGGGGGAGGTAGTGTGAGAGTGCAAATAGCGTTCGAATATTATGAGAAGTGGATCGGTGTGGTATAAATCCCGATTGGTCCGGAAGTACTAGATTGGGCATTATCGGCTGTAGTCGCCTGGCAAGCAGTTTGGCCAGAATTTTAGTGTCAGTGTTTATTAGTGATAGGGGTCTATACGATTCACATTTCTCGGGATACACTCTAGCCCCGTTAAATGTTCCAAAACCAGTCTTAGTCTTTTACCTTATGTATCTTGACCCATAATACTTGTAGGGATGTGGGTAAGTGATTAGGTGCTGTCATACCTAACGACTGAGGTAAAAACCACCACTAATAAAATACCAGCGTTGAGAAGAGCAGTAGCATATTTAACATTTTAATACACTTTATTGCAACACAATATAATTTAAGACAGTGACTTTTTTCCTCTGTGTCCTTTTTATATGCGTACAACATTGATGAAATACTCATGCATTTTAAATTCTGTTTAAAATGTATATCTTAATGGCAAATTTAATGCTTTTATCGAATATGCTTTTTAGACTCTTTGCTTTTGGAGGCGGGTATTTTCTGAACCTTTTGCTGTTGCTTGTTGCTTACTTCTGTAAACATCGGTGGCAATGTTTAAAAACTAAGGACATTTTCAATAAATGCAGTTCACAGAGTAGTTGAATTGGTACTTGCAGGATGTTATTAAGACCAGTCATATCCACTATTCTAAGATCAACACATAGATGAATTGCTGACCTGATATTCTGCCCTTTTCACCCCATAACGGTAAAGCTTGTTTTTATCCATTCATGTTAGCACCATGTTTGCTAAATTTGTACGATTGTCATAAATTATACATTGAGATTGCATGTCAATGTTTTAACACATACAGGTGGCTCCTGGTAGCCTATCCTACTAAACGTTACTACAATAAATTTTAATCTGACATTTCTGTATCTTAAAATTTCAAAATGCTTCCATTTCATAAATTATTAAAACATTTTAATGTCAATAGAGTTTTAGATTTTCACTGGGCTTTATTGAAGAACCCCTTGACTGCCCGATTGACATATATCTATAGGTCATAAAGTGTAGCCCTCATTATGTAGAAAGACTTTGCGAGCACTAATCTTTCTATGTTTGTTCAAGGCTTGTACAAACATTGGATACATTATCTGGAACAGGAGTGCACAGATACCCTGGCAGTCAATGTGTTAATGTGATTCACCATTTACTGTAGGGGTAACCTGTCTGCATATAGTAGGGCTTTGAAACGTTATACTCACCTTTGAGACCCCCATTGTTATATTGAACCACAATTTAAAACTAACCAGATGTTTACAAAAGAAAGCCTTTAGCATTTTAGCTGCATGGAGTGTATCTGATGTTAACAAATTGCATCCTGCCATCACTGACTTTCATTTTATACTATAAGGTGTGGATCCCGAGTTGTATGAGTTGACCACTTCAAAGATGGAAAGCTCCAACACAAGCAACAAAGTGACCGATGCATTTGCGAAACTCATGTCCACAGTAGAGAAGACAAGCACATCTACAAGGTAAATCATCATAACTAGAATTTAGAACTAAAGAGTGTGTACTTTATCACCACAAAGAAGTAATTTTAGTTATGGTCAATCCAGTTGTCTGAAGTGCAGCAATATTGATTATGGTGGTCCTCCTTCGTGGCTCACACTGCTGCATTCTTCCCAGACATGACTACTGTCGTTAGAACGTAAAGAAAGCTACCGGGCTTCAGTGGGATCCTGAATTGCCTTGTATTTATTTTTTAACTTATACAAATATTTACTTCCCCCTCACAGACTCTCCTTGCCCTCCTTATCCAAACAACTGATTTTTGCCCCTACTGTGAAATCTGCTTTATCTTCTCCTCAGATGGCCATCACATGCACTAATTGACCAGCATAGCATTCTCAGTTGTTTGAACTCTTGGACTGTTCACAGTTTGAGCCTTTATTGGCTTTAGTGCTAATGCCCTGATGTAGAATGGGGAAGGCTAATGCAGGAATTATTGTGCGATTATTGAACACACCCAATAGTTAGACTTCTAAAGCTATTGACATCTACAATGAGGAAAGGCCATTTATTCTGTTATGACTCCAACAGCATTCACTAAAATTATTAGGTCTTGCTGGGAAAGTAGCTGTCATAAGAGGTCACTGTGAAGTGAGATCAGCTTGAAAAACTTTCCTAGAGACTGCCTTGAACCTTTAGTTCCCCTTTTCATTTCACTAGCAGCTGCTTGGTGCATGGAATATAACAAATTATGGTGTATTTCTCACCTCCAACTCAATATAGCTGGCTAACCTCAAATAAATCTTTCATTGTATTAAAGCAGCAAACTCAGGGACTTAACAGGTCTTTAAAGGCCCCTACTCGAGGTAGAGGCCTGAGGTTCATGCAAGGTCCTGTAACTTTTGAAAGGGACTTTAAAAAACGATTTTGACAGAGGTGAATTGGTTATAATATTTTTAAAACATTCCACTAATTGGCAGTAGAATATTCTAAATTAAACGGGAAGTAACAGAAGAAAGCCAGGCATTGGAATGCTGGAGAGGAAGGCCTATTCCAGCCATTATTGGCCTTCTACCACAGCGGTAGGCCTAAAGCACTGTTTGTGGCCTCTTGCTGCTCCATTGTCTTTAGGAAAACTGTCAGTCCGCATTCCAGTATTCTAATTAGGTTTAGACTTTCTCTGTGAATTAGGATTCTGTGCTCAACAAGCACAATGAACTCAAATTATACATCTCTCCAATCAAGACCACTTACATTTTAGACAAGTATGAAATATGTGACTGTTCCCTTAAGCAACTTTTCAACTTCACACACTTTAGTGGTGCCAAGATGCTCCTTGGGCAAGCAAGCACACTGACTCCCTTATGTCAAACAATTCTATCCTCTGACTTATGTCAAACTATTCTATCCTCTGAGCCATTTTTATAAAGAGTAAGTGCTTTTCACAGCAAAGTCATATTTTATTATAGCCCACTGCCGAGGACTATGCCGGTTGTTAAAGGCGTATAATGAGGGAGAGGGCCTTTAACAACCGGTATAGGCCGAGGCAGAAGGTCTGTAGGCCTATTAGAACAATCCACCACTAAGGGTATAATGTTCTAAATTTAAAATGGAGAAAAATGAAAACCAATATTGCAGTGTTGGAGCTCCGGGCTTATACCAGCCACTATATAAGCCCGGACCTACTCCATTGTATTCATTGGCACTCTCAACATTCCAGTGTTCTAATATTCTTAATATACATTATATTATACTTTAGCTCAATGCATTGCAGCCAAATATCTCTGAGGTCATCATAACTGTTGAAGACCCCTGCCAAGTGTTGGCGAAATACATTCACCAATTGTGGTTTCCAAGCAGATTAGAGAACTGTATGAGAAGAAGCGTGGATGTATGCTCTATTTGTATAGCGCACACCTTTCCAAAATGCAGCGGAGTGCAGTACCGGGCCCATGGCAAGCATACAGCCAACAAGTGATAGGAGAGGTAGCTGGAATCTGGGAGCGGAAGTGTATTATTACTGCATTGTGATATAGTGTTCTTTAAAGAGGGGCTTCTTCAAGTCTTTCCTAAATCCTGATGGATATGGGAATGTTTTTTTCCAGATTCTGGGTCCATAGATGTAAGGGGTTATTGCTTTCTTTTTTACAAAGTTATCTTGGCTGCGGGTGTGCCGAGATCCACCAGAGACATTGAGCTTGTCTGACAAGATAGGCAGGGGTGCTGGTCCTGATGGCTTTGTAAATGATACAGCTGGTTTTGAAGATAGTGCTTAGCGTCAAGGAGATCCAATAGAGCTCCATGACATTCTGCTACACAGCAGTTGTTGCTCTTGATTTCCATGGCATTGAGTTACAGGGGTTTCTCTTTACATGTACACTGCATAGGTGAGATATTTCAAACTTTGTAGCCTCTCTTGAACTTTGTCTGCTTTGTTGATAAATTTTTACCCCGGACACCTTTCTTTTACACATGTTATGGACTTGCCAGAAATGTTTCAACTCCTAGAGATAAAGGCCCGGCTTTCTCTTGACCAATAATATACCTTTCTAGCGTACTTTTCAGTATCTGACTTCTGAAAAGATGGACAATTATTGAAAAATTGTACTTTAAAAGCCAAGCAAAAAATAATTCTTACTACCTATTATTGTAAATTGCTGCTGAAATACCAACAGTTCATGGCAGCAGGGTCCAACAGTCTGTATCTCATTTAGTTCCAGTAGCACACCTGTTGAATTTTCGACCAAGGTTTAAAAAAAAAAAAAAGGTCCTTCTGATGGATACTTCTAAATGCAGATTCCTCATCTTGTGAATAGCTCGATGTGTGGCTTTTGAAGGTGAGAGCGCCATAGTTGTAGACCATCACCAGACAACAGCGAACGTCCTAAATTCTTCGGGTTCTTGATCTGAAGTCACACTGGACTCCTTCACGAAGGCTCTCATTCATCTGAGCCATCCTGGATATGGTTCAGTTTCCAGCCTACCCTCAGCGAGTGTAGGACATTCAGGCTATGATCCTGATGTTTCAGCCTTGGTTCTGGGTCTCGGTTAGAGTGCGTCTGAGACATCTTGGCATCATGCTTCTCGACTAAGCCAGATGGCACATGCGGGCTCTGCAGTGGTGTCTGAAGTCTCAGTGGGCTCAGCCCAAATAGAACCTGTTATTTTCAGGATCATGCTTGTCTACAGGGTCATCTGGCAGTGCCCGACTGACTGATCTGACAGGTTAGTGTGTGGACCGCTTTTTCAGCTGATTGTGGGCCGGTTTTATGGTTTTCTGTGCCATTTTTAGGGTTGATTTCCCTTATATTAAAACATACATTGCCTGCAGCAAGCTCAAATCCAAGCCTTGCAAAACGGTGTCTTTGCAAGTTCAAAACAGCCCCACTTTGCAAAAATGGGCTACTTTTTAGGCTTTCTAATTTACTAATGGGGGCCGCTTTTATCTTGGTGCCCCTACCTATTTCCTGCCGCAGTCTGCCCCTGGCCAGATTACATCCAGGTTTTGGAGGAGACTGATCCAGAGCTGATGGTGGTGATGAATGTGTTGCTGTTGGTTTAGGGATGTCATCTGGAAGCGATGTAGATCAGAGGACTCCGGTCTCCAGCGGAAAACTCTGCTTTATATTCTTTTGCAGTTGCGGGCCATTTGATTGACGTTGAAGGCCTTCCTACCGTCCATCAAAGGGAGTCTGGTTCAGGTCCTCACAGGCAGTGCCACCACCACGTGGTACTTCAACAAACAGGGCAGAGTGGGGTCCTGGGCCCTGTGATAGAAGAGCCTGCACCTCTGGAGCTGGCGCCGTCAACGCCGAAGGAGGAGGAACCAATCATTCTCTCTAACGTCGAGCCAAAGTTGCTCCAACCTCAACCAGCGTCACACGAGAATCCACCAGAGGCTCCACCTTCTCTGTTGAACATTCCACTTCCTCAAGAGAGGCAGCCCACCTTGCCCTTCCTTTTAAGCACAGACTGAGGACTATGGCCAGGGTAATGAGTTTGCTCAGCCCTATACCAATGGCCAGCGTCCTGCTCCGGGTGACCCTGCTTTTCTCTTGCAGCATCCTTCACTGTATAGCCGTGCTATTCAGGCCTCCTATCTAAACACATAGAAACATTTGACCAGAGGTTCTTTTACTCCACCAGCCTAGTCCTCTGTTCTGTCAACACCAGCTGCTTGTTGTGCCATTACTCCCATGACTTTTGGAATTCAGCGGCTCAAGTCCTTCCAGATGTTCCTGGTGACCTTCGCCCTGTCCTGACCAGAGGCAATTCAAGATGGTATTGATGCAGTCAAGTTCAGTTGATTGTGGCACCATTCCATCTGGCGATCAAGTGGCCCCAGGGTTGCCTTTCTACTGGGTTTTCTGGCACCGTCCAATCCTCACAGAAGGACATGCCCTTTGACTGGGCGTGCCAGTTCAGAAACAAGGGTAATTCAGCTCTCTAGCAGTTTAAGGAAAGCAGGGCTAGGGCTCGCTCTCTAGGCCTCTCTCCCCTTCCTCGCCAATCACACCAGTTTCAGCACTCCTTTTGTGGTTTGGACGAGGTTCCCCTTACCACCAGCATGTCCAACCCTTTCAGGGACCCAGAAATTTTGCCTACCACCTATGCAACCAAGGTCGGCATGCTGCGCAGTCCACCACCCCTCTCTCCCCCCATCCTCAGTCCCACCTGCCAAACTCTTTAGCATCCCCTTGACGGAGCAGAGCCCGACGATTTTTTTCTGAGTTTGCAGGAGATCATGTCAGACAGGTGGGTACTGCAGATGGTTCACAGGGGGTATGCTCTCCCATTTCTTTCTTTTCCGCCGCACCTTCCACCACAGCTGGAAGTGCAAGCCCTTTTTGCCAAAGGGTGACAGCATGGTTGTTATTTCTACCACTTTCTGGTGCTCAAGGAGGACAGAGGTCTGCCCCCTCTCAAAGCCTTCTTCCAGAAAGAAAAATACAGTGTGCTCACCCTAGCCAAGGTCTTGTCTACCCTCGACCCTGGATGATGGTGTTGGACCTGTAGGATGCCTATTTCTATATTCCTGTCCTGCCTGCCGATCAGCGCTTCCAGCGGTTCGTGGTGGGAGAGGAGAATTTTCAGTTTGCTGTGCTCCTCCTTGGTTTCACCAGTGCTCCTTGGGTGTTCACAAAAGGGATGGTGGTGGTGGCAGCTCATTTTCGGAGGTCAGGGTTCGCAGTCTTACCTTACCTCAACAACTGGCTGTTGAAGACAGTATCTCACCAGGCAGTTGAGTTGTCAACCACCTCCAGACTACGGCGAACCTCCTGTCATTTTTGGGTTCACTATCGATGTGTCAAAGTCATATTTGATTCCTTCTCAGACTGTCTTCTTCTAAGCCATTCTGCACACGAATCTGTTTCGTGCCTTTCTCCCAGAAAAGAGAATCCAGGACATTCAGGCTATAATTCTGATCTTTCTGCCTCAGGCCTGAATTTTAGTAAGGTCGACTCTGAGGCTGCTGGGACTGATGGCCTCCTGCTGGTCAAGCACTCCAGGTGTCATAAACAGGCTCTGCAGTGGAAACTGAAGTCCCAGTGGGCCCAACTTCAAGCGGACCTCTCAGACCACGTTCCGAGGAGGAGACTGCGAAAGGTCTGCAGTGCTGGCTGCTGGACCGCGATTTGGTCAGCAGCAGACCCCTTTCCATTCTCCACCCCGTGCTGACAGTGGTGACCAATGCATCTCTTTGGGTTGGGGTGGTCATTTCGGAGAGGTGGAGATTGGAGTCTCCGGCAGAGTCCTGGCTGCAGATCAACGTTCTGGAGCTGAGGGCCATCTGTTTGGTGCTGAAAACCTTCCTGCAGTTCATCAAGGGGATACTGGTACAGGTGCCGACATACAACACCTCCACTATGTGGTATTGCAACAAACAGGGTGGGTGGGGGTTGTGGACCCTGTGCCCGGAGGCCTTGCAAATGGGGAGAAACTTGGCTCGATCTATTTGCCACTGTCGAGAATGCGCAATGTCAGCACTTTGCGTTGGATTTTGCAAAGTGTCTGTTGCTCTGAGATGTATTCTGCCTCAAGTGGAACTCTAGACTCCTGTATGCCTCTCTGCCGATACTACTCATTCCCCACAAGGCTCTCAGGAAGATCATGACAGACCGGGCCCAAGTCATCCTAGTGGCTCCAGATTGGGCTTGGAGAGTATGGTATCCAGGACTCCTGGGCTTGAGCTTATGTCTTCTGATCAGGCTGCCCCTATGAGACTACCTGCTGTCGCAGTTAGAGGGCAGGGTTCTATACCTGAGCCTTCGCAGTCTCCATTATCATCTTGGAGATTCAACAGCGGCAGCTCAACACCTTCGACCTTCCTCCGAACGTCGTTGATGTCATCTTGGCAGCCAGGTGTCCCTCGACAAAAACTGCATACACAAACTTGTGGTTTGGTGCAGCACTCACCAGATTGACCACCTCCAGGCCAAACTTTCTCATGTTTTGTTATTTGTTGTGTCTCTTGCCTTGCTTTGAGCACAGTTAAAGATTATCTTTCAGCCCTCTCTGCCTTCTTACTGTTGCGAGATCAGCCCTCTTTGTTCAAATAATTTTTTCAAAGGGCTGTAACATATGTTTCCACCTTCTCCTTTTGTCATACCCCAATAGGACCTTAATCTGGTCCTGACTTATCTGTTGTGTACTCCGTTCAAGATGCTTCACAGATGTCCGTTACAGCTCCTTACTGCCATCACCTCGGGACAACAGGTGACTGAGCTTCAGGCTCCGTTACTCCGCATTACACCACCTTCTTCCCAGATGAACTGTTTCTGTGGGCACAGACATTCTTCCTGTCGAAAGTTGTGATGTTGTTCCACACCGTTCAGACCATCACCCTGCCAGCTTTCTATGCTCCATCTCGCCCCTCTAAGGAGGAGAAGAGACTCCAGCGCTTGGACCCCAAGAGAGCGCTGAGCTTTCTACATTGATTGTATCAAGTACCAAGTTGACAATCAGCTCTTTGTGCTGTTCTCTGGAGCGAAAAAATGCAAGACCGTGCATAAGAGAACCATTTCCAGCTGGGTCATGCTCTGCATAAAGATCTGCTACGCATTGGCTAAAAAGCAGCCTTCTATACTTATTCTACCAGGGTCAATGCTGCTACCCCTGTGTTGGTATGCGGAATCCCTGTCCTCCAGGTGGCTACGTGGACTTCCTTTCTCCCATTCACAAAGCATTATTGCCTGGACAGTCCGGTTCGCTGGGATGGCTATTTTGCCCTCTCGTTCCTGCAGGACTTTCTGGTTTGAGTCCATTCAGAGACCCACCTCCAAATAGGTGTTGCTTTGGTATCTATTCAGAAGGTAAGGAACCTGCGGATAGAAGTCTCTACTAGAAGAGCAAGTTACTTACTTTCGGTAAAACTGTTTCTGGGAGAGACAGCAAATTCCTCAACGACCCTCCCTGTTCTGTGATTGTCTCTGTTAATAAGATCCCAAGTCCAGGAATCTGCACACACTTTATCAGTTAGCTTTTTTTTGGGCTCTGCATCTGGAGATGCAGACAGTTGCTAAAGCAATTGACGTCCGTGGTCGGGAGAAGCGCCTATGTAGGCTCTGCACGTCATTTCAGGAGCAGAACGCATCAATGCGTAGTCGCAAGGCACCACCTTCTGGCGCAGAGGTACTGCTGCAAAAATTCTGGATCCAGTCTAACACCTGGGGAATATTCAAAATGTGAGGAATCTGCGTCTAGATAGTCTTTACTAGAAAGAGCGTTACCCAAGTTAAGTAACTTGTTCTTCTGGGCATGAGCATCCGTCCTCCGATCAGGCTACCACTTCAGGAAGATCACCTGTTGCAGCAGGTGGACAGAGTCCTGTAGCAGCTGGGCCTGGGCAATCTACACCTCCATGCTTGGAGTTTTAGAGGGAACAGTTGAGTGCTTTCAATCTTCTCCTGAAAGAGTGGATGTCATCTTGCTGGCCAGACCTCTACCTATGAAAACTACTCTGGAAACTGGGATAGGTTTGTGGCCTGTTGTATATCTCGCCATACAGTTCCACTACAGGCAAAGCTGCCAAAGGTTTTGCTTTTTGTGTTGTATTTAGCCCAGCAAGGACGTTTCATGGGCATTGTTAAAGTTTACTTGTCAGCTCCATTGGCTTTTTTGGCATTTACCAGACCAACCATCTTGATTTAAATAACCTGCTGTGATTTGCTTTTCATGTTTCCACCCAAGCCTTTTGTGATGACACAGTGGGACTTTAATATCTCACCTTTCTTATGTGTACCTCATTTGTGCCGATGCTCAGATATCCTTTGCATCTAACTCTCAAAACAGTCTTTCTCATAACAATAACTTCAGCTCGACGTGCGAGTGAGCCTTTTCATGTCAGACAATCCATCCTTCCGGCATTCTCTGCTCTACCTCATCCCTTGTGAGAGAAGGACAGGCTTCACCACTTGGACCCCAACAAGGCCTTGTTCATTTTAAATCAATCGTCCAGGGAGGTGTGGCTTGTGTTGATCCCCCAACATCTGCGTTCCAAAAAATGGCTGCAAACCTCAAATGTAGCTAAAAAGTCACATTTTCCTCTAATATCAGTTTTTGGAAAGTTGTGGGATCACTGCACGAATTTCCTACCACTCTGCATTCCCATCAGTCTCCCGATAAAAATGATACCTTACTTGTGTGGATGGGCAAGTGCCTATGACATGAAGGGCCAAAAACGTGTAGAGATTGGGGGTGGCCCAAAGCAGGTCCAAAAGGGTGGGGGATCCATGCAAGCCACACCGCCAGCCAAGAGTCAGTACACACACACCACCATCCATGCACACCGCCAGCCAAGCGCCATCAATGCACACCGCCAGCCAAGCGCCATCAATGCACACCACCAGCCAAGCGCCATCCATGCACACCGCCAGCCAAGCGCCATCCATGCACACCGCCAGCCAAGCGCCATCCATGCACACCGCCAGCCAAGCGCCATCCACACACCGCTAGCCAAGTGCCATCCATGTACACCGCCCGCCAAATGCTACCAATGCACACAGTCAGCCAAGCTATATCTACGCACACCGCCAGGCAAATGACACCCACGCACTCCGCCACCCAAGTGCCATCCCCGCACACCTCCAGCCAAGCAGGGCCGGACTGGGAACAGCAACCAGCCCTGGCAGATTGCTGCTCGACAGGCCCTGGTAGGAGGGGGGGGGGGTGTGCTAGTAAAAAGCACCCCTCCTGCTTTCGTTAATGGGGCCCAATATTACAGCACTGCTGCAAAACCAGCTCCAAGTGACAAAACCGCCCCCACTGCCAGGAAACCGACACACACCCCTCCGGCCCACCGGGTAAACGTCCGATTCCCACTAGGGCCAGTCTGGACCTGCAGAAAAGCACCATCCATGCACACAGCCAGCCAAGCCCCAGTCCACGTACAACACCAGCCAAGCACCACTCCACGCACACCACCAGGCAAGCGCCAATCTACACACACCGTCATCCAGCGCGAGTCCACCCACACCATTAGCCAAGTGCAGGTCCACACACACAGCCAGCAAAATGCCAGCCAAAGGTCCGTACACGCAGACAGTCAGCCAAACTCCAGTTTACAAACACACAAACTCTCCCTGGTTTCTGGAGGATTTCTGCCCCCGCTTGGGTGCATATGAGAATAAAAATATCACTGAAACAGCCAAAATGTGTGCCTAAAAAAAAGGGAGCGAACCTTGCCTATGGGGCTTCTCACTGGCATGCCCATAAACATATCCCTGGTGCCTAGTGGACTTTCTGCCCCCCTGACCCTCCCCCCCCCTCCCAAGGGCAGATTAGGGACTTGCCCCCGTCTGCCTCCTGGGGATGCAGAAAGGCTGTGGAATTTATTTTGGGGGTGGGGGCATTGGCATGCCCATTTTGGGCAGCCCCCACCCTTATGTATAAAAAAAAACAATCCCTGGTGCCTAGAGGGCTTTCTGCTCCCCGGAGGGGGGGGCGGGGGGGGGGCAGATCAGGGGCCTCAAGGGGGGCAGGAAGACTGGAATTTTGCTGGGGGGGATGGGGGGTGAATTGGCATGCCCTTCTTGGGCAGCCCCCACCCCTAAATCAAATACAAAAAAAAAATCCCTGGCTTCTTAGTGGGCTTTCAGCCCCCATGGGGGGGGGGGAGATTGGGAGCTGCTGCCCCATCTGCCCCCCAGGGGGGCAGAAAGACTGTAATTTTGCAGGGGGTGGGGGCATTAGCATGCCTATCTTGGGCAACCCCTACCCCTAAATCAAATACAAAAAAAAATTCCTGGCTTCTAGTGGGCTTTCTGCCCCCCCGGGTGGCAGATTTGGGGCTTCTGCCCCCCAGGGGAGGCGAAAGACTGGAATTTTGCTGGGGGTGAAGTGGGCTGCCCCCACCCCTAAATCAAATTTTAAAAAAATCCCCGGCTTCTAGTGGGCTTTCTGCCCCGGGGGGGGGGACAGGTTGGGGGCAGGAAGACTGCAATTTTGCGGGGTGGGGGCATTGGCATGCCCATCTTGGGCAGCCCCACCCCTAAATTGAATGAAAATAAAAATCCCTGGCATCTAGTGGGCTTTCTGCCCCCCAGGGGCCAGGGACCAGGCAGAATTTCTTCCCCCTCCCCCCTTCCCCCTACTCCCTTTTGATGCATTTCTTTTACGGGCAGCATTATAGTATCAACAGTATGGTTATATCGATGTTGGAGGTACCTCAATATCAAGAACCGTTGATGGTGCGTTAACAACATGCTTGATGTTGACACTCTCAGAGCTGTTACCTTAGTATGCTGGTGTATAATAGTGGAGGTGGCTATAGTTTTGTCCAATGTTTCTTAGCCTTCAGGCCCTCAAAGTTAAGAGAGTCTATTATTACACTTCATTGCAGCTCAGCGAAGCAATATAGCCAATCCCTGAATGCCTGCCTTTAGAGGCGATCTTAAGGATAACAGTGCTTCTACCCATAAGGACTCAGCCTCAAGTGGCAGCTATGATAGCTCTGATAAGACTGCATATGTCTACTCCTCAGTTTAGTAATATATATCCAAGGCTGCGTTTTCCTCACTACAAAGGTAATGCATGCATTTATTTTTTATTTATTTCCGATAAGTACATTTTGTTGCCAATTCCTCATCCTATGAATTCTGCTGCCAGGCTTCAGACTGGTGCAGAAAACTTTATCCCCCAGTAATGACTCTCCAGCACCATCCGATTGTGCCATGTGGCTCCAGCCGCAACTCCATTTCCAGAAGTAATGACACCATGAGTATGTGGCTGACTTCTGTTCCTGTTTTTCTGCACCCGATCAACACAGTCCAATGCTTCCTATCAGTGTCCCGCCAACCACATCCTCAGTTTTAGACCGTGACTAGGTCAGATGTCTCCATAAAGGGCCTCTGGGTTTAAGACTTGTACAGAGTGTCACAATAAGATATCTTTTCAGACCCCTACAATGACTCTTATGTGCTGTCTTGGGTCCCGATATGATGCAGAGGCCTGCAACTCTTGCGCCACTATGCACTCAAAGGCTGTTGGGGAGCGAGAGGCCAATTTAATTTTGGATAAGGCCCACAGGGAGACTCTGGAGCGGACTTCGTCTCCCAAAGGTATCACCTTTCAGGGAATGTTCTTCAATGAAGCTATCCTGTTCCCTGGCCCGTTCAGAGTCTCAACATTTGTTTACCGATGCCAGACTCTTCCTCTACTTCAGGAAACCCCTTGGCACCTAAGCAAATAAGACCGACGTTTCTGGGTTCTTCAGCTGATCCCACATAGGCCAGACCTCCTGGCTAGTGATGACAAATCTTTTCAGGATGGCTCTACAACCCCCCTGGGCTACTCCCCAAGGAAGGGTCCACTCCTGTAAGCTACAAATCTACAGTGGCTCCAACCTCAATGCTGCTCGGCACGATTGGTTGAGTCGAAACAGTCTAAGGCACGGTCTTCATGTACTCGGACCCTACTTCATCACTGATTTTGAAGCCAAAAAAGAAACTGCACATGGAGCAGATTCTGGTGCACGCCACGGAGCTGATAGGAAATGTACCATCTTTGTGGCAAAGCTGGTCACGGCTAATTTTAACAGTGAACTGTATTTTGAACTCCTTCCTAGGGCCCAAATGTTCTACTGTTTGTGAAGAATGTTTTGTTAAGATGCATTGGCTATGGAGCATAAGGACTGTACGGACAGAGGATGACTGAAAGGCTGATCACCTAATGCCACCATACAGTACTGAACCTAAATGGCTTTGCAAAATGTCAATGGCCTCTACTTCACCAGAAGTTGATATTACCTACTGTTTTAGAGGTTTCATCTTTTACAATAGTTGTTCAGAAGGTGGCAGAAGCCTTGGAATTGACTTCTGTGAAAGTAAAACTTCACATGCTGACCAAAACCGTACCGCCTTTTGCGGCAACTGCAAATCCCTTGCGTCCTTTTATTGAGGCCCTTTTCTGCTTCTACATGCATGGGAGAAACCCATTCGGGCCCAGCAGTCTGCTGCTAGACTGCCAAATTCCATAGGTCCTGCTCCTCATAACCACTTACTTTTTTGTCCTCTCACTCGTCAACTTGAGTCTGGTTGATCAATTCTCATCATCAGAGCAGAATTCCTGTGCCTTTCCTACGACTCCAGTGGACAGGGAATCCAAGAAACTTGCCGCTTAGTGTTGCAACATTTTTGCTCTGGCAGATTGGCCCTCTACAGCAAATGCCATCTACCTTTCAGGCCGATACATTCATGGCTTATGGGGACTGGCAAAACTCACAATTATCAGCCTGTCGGACCCTATGAAAATGCTCTTCTCTGAGCCGATGAATGATTGCCTGGATGCATCCTAAAGTGTGGCCGTTATTTAGCGGGCACCGTTTCTCAGTCTTTGGGTGTGCTGTCATGCTGCATCTGTGTGTTTGTATGCCTTCCACAAGCTTTTCGGGAGATATCCAGGCTACGCTCATTGGCTTGTCTTTTTACAGCTACAGCCAAAAGGCTGACTCCTCCTTGGAATGCTTCAGAAAGGCCGACAGTGTGTGCCCTGGGTCTGGCCTCCCTATAGTGATTCCGCCAACACTATCAGTATTTCCATAGGTATTCAAGGGCTGTGCAGTCTCATCCAGGGCACCTTTTTCTCAGCCCGTTCAGGAACCACGGCAACTATATTGCTCCTTTCAGGGCAGGGGCTAATTAGGGATACATAGCCAAATCCTTCCCTTGAAGATCTTGAAGATATCACCTTCTGGTGGGAGGGATCCTCTCCGATTTTGCCATCCATTGGGAGAAAATAACAAACCTCTGAATCATCCAGCTGATCAGCCGGGGCTGCACCCTTCCTTTCCTGCCTCACTCCAGACCACCCTCTTCCTTCTGAGCATGCTCATCAGCTCACACCTCAATCCTAGAGGTAGAAATAATTGCCTTGCTGGGCAATGGGGTTATAAAGGTGGTGCCTCTGGAAAAGAGAGGGATGGGATTTTACTCCCTTTGCTTCTTGGTACTAAAGTGCAGAGGCCTAATGCATACCTTGAATCGCTGCCTTCTGAACCTGTTCACCCAGCAGGAGAAATTAAAGATGATGTCCCTGTGCCAGGTTCAATTGGCCTTGAACTCGGGGATATTGGTTGGCATTTCTGGACCTCCAGCACATATACTTTCACCGTTGATTTTCCCTGCCCACAGGCAGTGCTCGACCTTCATGGTGCGAACACAACACTATCCACTGGTCCACCTGTTCGAACTGGCAGTCCCACATGTCTTTACGAAGATGCCAGATGTTGTTCAAGCCTTGCTTGCATGTATTCCCATACTTTGCAACTGGCCAGTGAAGGTGGTGCCCCTGTCACTGGTCCAGGACTATCTCCAGCAGAGGATGACTCTCCTTTATGACCTGGGCTTCACATCAACACCCAGACACTCCACACAGAGGCTGATCTTTATTAGGGTGGTGCTCGACACAACCCTCATGAAGGCTTTTCCTCCTTAGGGGATTGCAGATAATCAGACTATTTAAATTTGTCTGACGCAACCGTGGATCCCGGTCCTGAATGTCTTACGCTAGCTAGGCCTCATGACTTTGTGCACCCGTTTAATACTTCACGCAAAGTCAGTGATCAGTCTCCAGTGCTGTCTGAGAAGGCAGTGGTTGCAAAACCAATGAAGCCTTTCAAATATTACATTCGGTGCATCAGGATCTGCACTGGTGGATTTAAGTGGATGGGCCCTTCCATTCGTCCAAGAAGTCTCCTATTTAGCTTCCCACAGGCGCAAGCTACCATGGTCGTGGATGCCTCCTCGATTGGCCGGGGTGCTCATCAGGGCAGCATGAAAACATGGGGCTTCTGGTCTTCATCGAAGTAGCACCTGCTCATAAATGTGCATGAGCTGTAGGCGGTCCATTTTGACCTGAAGGCCTTTTACCCTTCCAACTCAGGGAGGCAATGTCCAGATTCTGTCAGATGACACCACTACCCTGTCCATTACATCAACAAGAAGGGCATTGTGTGGTCGTAGAACCTATGTTGGGTGGCGATTCAATTATTGACGTAGGCACAGAAATTGAGAATATTTCCAGAGAATCTTCCCACTAGCAGACCATCTCACAGCTTCTACTCAATGCGAGTGTTGAAGCCCTTAGTCATGTCTTGCTAGTGGACCACAAGTAGAAGCTTTACCGCAGAGTGACAGAGGTGATCTTCTCCAGGCTGGCATTTCCCTTTCTGGAACTCTGTCACGTCCTAGAACAGAAAGTGTCTTGATTGTGTGTCATACACTCCCCTCTGTATGGTCCCCTGGGGGAAGCCATCCGAATCAGTTGGTCTCAAGGCCTGCTGTTGGCATATTTTCCGATTCTGCTACTGTCTAAAGTTCTGTGGAACATGTGGGAAGATCCCACACAGCTAATTCTGCTCCAGACTTGGCAAAGAGGATCTGATACAGCAATCTTTTGGCATTCTGTTGTTCCCCCTCCAGCGCAGAAAAGACCTACTCTTGCAGCAAGATGGCCAGGTCTTCATCCCAATTCCAATGTGCTGTGACTACACGTGCGGAGATGGAGATCTGCCAGCTAGAATCCTTTTGCTTTCCTGATGATTTCACGTGCATCATCTTGGTGACCAAAAAGCCTGCCACCAAGTCCATCTATGCTGGCTGCTGGAACAAGTTTGTGTAGCGAAGTGATTCTTAAGAAATTAACGCTTTTACATCATGCTTTTTGACATCTTGAGATCTTGAAGTGTCTTTGCACAGCAGAATCTGACTGTAGCTGCAGGTAAGGGCTAACTGGCTTCTCTTTTTGCACTTATGTGTTTCCTGACCAAGTATCCCTGTTTAAATCACCATTAGAGGTGTATTTTGATTTGATTTTTTTTATAGAGCGCGAACAATTACCTGGAGGTGTCTCGGCGCTAAAGGAGGAAGGACAGCAAGAATAAAATTAGATGTTGGTGAAAAGCCAGGTTTTTAAAAGATTTTCTGAAAGATATGCTGCTTTACTTGCTCTCTCCCTCTACGTTTATGGCATCTCAATTCAAGCAAATGCGCAGTTGCCCTGTTCATCTTCTTACACTGAAAAGATTTTGGTGGTGATCATTTTTACCTGCTTGCAGTGTCTAAGAACTTCATGCCCTTTCAGTTTGTCTCCCTTTCACAGTTTTCTACTCGAATATGCTGTTTCTTCGTGCCTGTCCATCCTTCTTAACAAATGTGGTATCTGTATTTCATTGAGCCAGTCTTATACCCTGTCATCTTGCTTCCCTCTTCTTCTTTCTTCCTTCCTCTCCATACGATCAAGGAGGAGGAACATCTGCATTGGCTAAATCCTTGGCTTGTACTTTCATGCTACATAAGCCGCACATGACGGGACAGGGTTGATGATCAATTTTATTTGCTCTTCGCTGAAGCTAAATAGTGCAAGGCAGTGTCCAAACACAATGTTTCACAATGGGGACATTCACTGGACAAGAGCTGCTATACCCTTGCAAAGAAAGATCCTCGGGATAGCATTTATTTTCTATTCACCAGGACCATGGCTACTTCCACAGGTCTTTCCTGAGGCATCACAATTGCCTACATCTGCATGACAGCTACTTAATCATCTTTGCATACTTTTGAAAGCAATACTGCCTCACTTCTCAGGCACGCTATGATGGGTACGTTGCCTGAGCTGTGTTGCATAATTTCTTTGCTAAACCATCAATACTCAGTCACACCTCTCAGGGAGGTACTACTTTTTGACTCGTTTATAAGGTGCGGAATGTGCTGAAAAATGTATCCCTCAGAAGAAGAAGTTAACAATTTTCCGGTGGATACATAATTCTACTGTGATTTCCCACCTCCCTCCCACCTCCCCAATGAACTAGTGCAACTTGCATGGCTTTGATAGACTGCTAATGACCTCACATAGTACATCACTGATGACATCTGAAAACTATGGTCGTGCAAATTATATTTGTCAGTTAAGTATAACTGGTATTTTTTCCTGTTTATTGGTATCTGATAGAGACATCTAGCCGCAGATTCCTTAACTTGGAATATCCCCAGGCGTCAGACTGGATCCGGAAAACTTTTGCTGCAGCACCTCTGCGCGCCGGGAGGCGGCGCCGCCTTGCTCCGCCCTGACGTTGTCCCCGGACATGACGTCAGCGGAGCCATATAAGACCCTCCCGGCGCGCTGACGCCAGTTTCCTTCTTTTCCGCGTCCCGACGCGGATCCAGGAGTAAGCGGTTCCACAAGAGTCGACTCCTGGTCGGCCTCTTCCCTCTCCGCAGCTCTCGGTGGAGGGTGAGTCTATGCCGGTCCGAGACACGGCCGGGTCGCCTCTGGTTGAAGTCGACCTCGTTTCGACGTCGGTCGACGCCGGCGCCGGTCCCTGTTGTTCCTCTGTTTCAGGAGGATACAGACCCGGAGCACCCGGGGTTGTCTCCTCGACCTTTGGCTCCAATGCCCCTTGGGCAGTGGCCCTGTGCTGCTACAGCTGCGGGACGAGTTAGCCTGCAACCATCTCCTACCGATGACCTGTTGTCACCACCCAGAGTGCCTACAGAAGCTGGTGCAGCATTTTCAAGGGCTGTTCGAAGGACTGCAACTATTTTACACTTGCACCCCCCATCGGTCTCCTTGTCTCCTGATCCATTATTGGATCTCCTCCACCAGGGTGCGATGGACATGGAGCCCTTGCTGCCTTTTGACGGGTTGTTGTTTGACTCCCTTCTTGGCGCATGGGCACGGCCCTCCTCGGGGGACCCTGTGGATCGGGCCGTTGCTCATAGGCACCGTCCGGCTCCGGGGGATCCTGCCTGTTTGTCCCTTCATCCTGGGGCTCAGGGTCGAGTACTCCAGGTGGCCTTTGCCACGCAGCCTTCCTCTCCTCTTCCATTGCTGCCTCCCACTAGGGAGTCTCGTTGGTTGGAGGCATGTGGCCGCCATGTATTTGCGTCCACTAGTTCAGGCATCCGCGCTCTGAACTCGGCTTGCATGTTTGCACGGGCTTTTTGTGCCCTTTGGGACTCCGTCGAGTGTTTTCTTCCCACCCTCCCCGAGAGTCCTCGTGCTGACCTGGCCCGTCTCCTTCATTTAGGCCGAGAAATGGCGCGATTTACCATTCGGTCGGCCATAGACACCACGGACTCGGTGGGTCGGGCGATGGCCAGGTCCGTTCTGCGTCGCCATGCCTGGCTGCGCGAGGGGGGTTTCCCGGTGAATGTTCGGGAGAGTCTTCGGGATCTGCCATTTGATGGAGTGTCCCTTTTTGATGGTCATGCGGACTCAGCGGTCGACCGCCTCATGTCTGACCTCCCATGATTTTGTTATGTTCTAGTCCGTTTGCGGGTTTTTCCATTCCCTATACGGTGTTATCTTTGTTTAATATGGGCCCTGGGTTCCTGATGTGGTACCCAGACGGCCTGGAAGGTTTCTCACCTTGGTTACTTAGCTTTATTGCAGCTGGACGGCTGCTTTTGCTTATATTGATCCTCTGTCTATGCGTTCACGCTCAACAGGTGCCCCTAGTTGGGGTTGAGACTTACCCTATGTGGGGTGTTCGTTGGCTATTGTATAGCTACCTCCCTCGCACAGCAGACTTGATAGGCTTCTGTGGAGTCTTTTTCCAGGCATTGTCCTGCGGATGTGACTGTCGTCTTTTTCCGCTGTTGTGGGCCTTTCTCTGCCTTGTTGCGGCCACAGGCTGGCATCGCTCTGTGGCCTTTCTGTTTGGGCCTGCAGATGGTCTGTGGCAACCCCCTGCATCTGCCGATGCTCCCTTTCTTAAGGTTCTGCCTTGCTTGCCTCTTCCAGGAGGGTCTTTTCAGCTTGGCCCTCCTTGGTTTTTTCTGGCTGCCTTTCTCGTCAGCTGCTGTCCCTTGGACCACCTTGTTCCGTTCCTTTCGTGCATGGGTCTTCCGTTGCGGACGCCCCACCTAAGGTCGGCCTCGGGGCGGAGCCCTGTCGCTGCCCCTCGGCTCGCAGGGCTCCTTGGCACGGTTCTTCGGTGTTCTTTGGGCGGCCGGTGGATGCCCCCTGGTATATTCGCTGTCTCGGAGGGCTTCCGCTTTCCTTCCGCTTCTGCGCTGCCTGGTTCTACTCGCCTCTCCGCGCAAAGTAGTACTTTCTTGTAGTTCAGTCCCATCTGGACTTCGTTCTTACATGGTGGCGTCTTGGCCGCATTCCACATTGCTGTACATTGCCTTGTGCCCTACTTCATGGGCACTTCCCTGGCGTGGCCTGTTCCCCTGCTGCTTCCGCGCAGGACTTTGTCATGTTTCTACTTCGGGCAGCTGTTGCTGCTCTCTGTGGCAGTGTTCTCCTCAGGACGTTCTCTGTCCTGTGTGTGTTATTTTGCGTACACCTCCTGTTACTCTATGTACGCTCGTGCTGACTCTTTCCTGTCCTACTCAGCATTTCAATCGGTCTCGCGGGGGACCGTGGCTCCCCTTTGCCAAGAGCTGGTGTCGCTTATAGTTCTGGACATTGATTTATCTGGTTGGGATACAACGTGACTGTTGATACCTATAGTGGCTCTTGCTTTCTTTAGCAAACCATCATTCACGGCTGCGCCCTTTCTTGCTGTTTATTCTGGCGTTCTACACACACCTAGGGGACACGCATGCTAGGTACTTGCTACGCTGCCCGTGGTCTTGGCCTCCGCTTCCCCGTAGGAGCCAGCCTTCTCTGTGTGTACGGTTGCCGGGTCCCTTTCACAGGTTGTCTACCTGGTGATGCATCTCTAGCATCTGGGCTATCACTTGCGACGCTCCCTTGTGCTTGGTGTGGTTCTAATGCTCCACCCGGTCCCTCCGGTGTACTTCTGTTCCCTGCATGCGTGGCTCTTTTTTCTTGCATGCTTCTCTGTCATTCTGCCTTTGGTCTCTGCCCTTTCCCACGTTTTTGTGCAAGGGCACTTGGGCGATGGCGAGTCTTGTGTCGCGTGAACACAGGCTCTTCCTGGGCATGGTCAGCATCCTACTGCTGCTGTCCACTGTGCCTGGCTAGTGCGCTTCCACAGTGTTTCTTCCACTGTTGTGCATGTTCGACCTTCCTGCTCGGGGCCAATGGTGCCTTCTTGTCCCCTCGCAGGACCTTTCTCTCTTGCAGTCCCATCGGGTCCTACGGATCCCTCGGCTCCTGCGATCAGCTCGTTTTCTTTTCCGGAAGTGCTCGACTGTCGCATTCTGCACTGACCTCCTGGTTCTGTGCTCCCTTTCATCCCTGTATACACGAAAGGGCTTTCCTGCCGCTCCTCGGCAGCTTGTGATGCCTTGCCTCCCATTGTTGGCCGCTCCCTACGGGGGGTTCGCTCGCAGACCCGCCTCCTATGGGGTATGGCTTTGGTATCTATTCTAAGTTAAGGAATCTGCGGCTAGATGTCTCTATCAGATGTAAGAGTTACTTACCTTCGGTAACGATGCATCTGGTAGAGACACAGTCTAGCCGCAGATTCCTTAACGCCCGCCCATCCTCCCCGTTCTGCGAGAAACCTTTTCGGGTGGGGTTTTATGCTTTCGCCTCCCTCTTGGTGGCTTTGTCGTCCTGCGGGGTGACATCTTTCACCTCCCTCCACGGTAGGTTCATTCCTTTTGGTTACTTGTTCTGTTCCTCCCAATATCGTGATTAGGAGGTGGATTCAGGTCGTCTTCAACAATACCTACACTGTGGTTCTCCCAGTATAGGGCCTACTGATGTTCTTTTCCCACCCTCCCACCTGCTCCATTGACTCTCCTACGGTCGTTTGGCCTGTGGTCTCTTGGCCTGTGCCTCAATCCACTACATCTCTTCAAAGGGGAAGGTGTTGCAGATCTTTAATAGTTCGTCTTTCATTCGTGGTTCCAGGCTTCTTGCCTGTCATGGTTCGATCTTGTAGTTGCAGGCATTCTGTCCTCTGCCTTCACGTTCTTTTCGTATATCCTTTTGCCTCGGGGGAGGGCATAGTCTTGCCTTGCGGGGCTGCTTCTCAGTGTCCTGCTTTGCTTTTCTCCCTTCAATTCTTCTGGTGCGGGATTCTCTCACCTGCCTTGGCATTCTTTTCATATGTCATTTTGCCTACAGGGAGGGCGTTGTCTTCGCTTTGCGGGGATCCTTCTCAGAGTGCTCTGCTCTTTCCCTTTACTTGCTTTCACTATACAGTGCTTATCACTGTAGTTTATGGTCGTTTTCCATATACAGTGCTTGTCACTGTTAGATGTGGTGTTTTCTCACCATTCTATTCTTTTGGTTTCACTGATTTTCATATTTTTTCGCACACTGTTCCCATAATATCACAGTTTTTGGTGGTGGCTCCGCGTTGTGGCGCGGAAAAGTTTCTCCGAAGAAAACTGACGTCAGCGCGCCGGGAGGGTCTTATATGGCTCCGCTGATGTCATGTCCGGGGACAACGTCAGGGCGGAGCCAGGCGGCGCCGTCTCCCGGCGCGCAGAGGTGCTGCTGCAAAAGTTTTCCGGATCCAGTCTGACGCCTGGGGATATTCTAAGTTAAGGAATCTGCGGCTAGACTGTGTCTCTACTAGATACATCGTTACCGAAGGTAAGTAACTCTTACTTTTAAGCGATAGTGCTTTTTCTTACTTCCTTCTTCATGTATGATTCCTCTTTAACTTTTGTTTTTTTCTGTGAATATGCTTACTAAAAAAACAAAGGTTAACGTGACATAATAGTTAGGTGTTGAAATAAGGTAAACTCTAATGTTTAAAAACAACAAAAACCTCTAAAATTTCTTAACTGTAGGCCACTCAGCTAATTGTATCTCACGCCCCCACCATGCACTGTTAATGACCTCACATATTACATCACTCATGACCTGATATGACATCATTAATGACATCTCAGGTGACATAATTGATGGCATCACTGATGACGTCTCAAACGGCATACATTATACAATCATTGTGACACTGACGTATAGGGTTTGATGACTTGAAGTAGTTCAACACGTATACCTGTGGACACTATTCTATTCACCTTAATGGGATTACCCTCTTGAAGGCTAAACATGACCGCAATTTGAAGTCAAGAAGTGGTCATTTATACATTTGTCACTGCAAAGATACCTTCCATGAGGCCCTATGGACAGTGCTCTGTTATTAGTTACTCCCATTCCTGAGATAAGCATAATGGCATACAAATTTAGAGCCATGTTTTCAACACCAGTAGGAGATAAACCAACTCTAAATGGGACACCCCTATATTCTACATTATTCAGTAATCTTCAGCTTCTCAAAATCTTTAGTGAATTTCTGGAAATAAACACGCACAGCTTGTAGAATTTGTCTATACCACTGGATTTCAACTATTTATCATAGACACGTGCCTAAATACCCATTGGTGGAGAATGTATTATCAATAACAGCCTCTGCCTTTCCTAAAGATTTTTAGAACAAGCTATGGCTTTGAGCCACAACCTACTTTCAAACATACTTCTTCAACGCATCAGGCGTGCTCAGTCTTCACTTTGTTTAACATTGAGTACTTCTTCCACCCCAAACTTTGGCAATTTGTGAATGGTATGCCATGTATGTTTTAAAATGCACAGTAACACTTGTCTCCAAGTCTTAGCTATTTCCATGCTATTGGCCTACACCTGTATACTCAGTAACTCTATGCTGTTTATGACTGTGTTATCACTGATGTCATCAATGATGTCATTTAACATATCATGATTGATATAATATGTGAGGCCATATGTAGTGCTGGCAGGGTCACAAGTTCTAGTTAGCTCAGTAAAATATAACTGAGGAATTTGAGTTTTTTTCTTTCTTAAACATTAGTTTTTACCTAATTTCAACACCTAGCAATAACGTCAGTTTAACCTTTGGTTTTTTTTCAGTGAGTTATTAGTTTTTTGTTTTTTTAAACCTCTTACTAGCATGCCAGAGGTGGAAAGGGGAGGCTATAGTTATGGAGATGTCTCTCTCTATTTGTAGCCTGTTTAAAAATACATTATGCCTCCAATTAGTAAAACACCCTCACATAAATCCTCTGGTTTATGCCTTCTTTAACATCTCAATGCTCATTTACTTCAGTCTGCTCTTCAGGAAAGTCTTTATATTCAACAGGTCCTTAGGGAATAAAAATGGTGTTCAGGAGTGTCTCCATTTTGTCTTCGATACAAAATGTTAGCGCTCTAGTTGTTCATTAGAATGCTGGTGACGCTGCAGTTGATTACTAAGGAGTTAACTGACACCTCTGCTAGTGTTGGAAGTGCATGCTTGACTCTGCATCTCAGAATGATTTACTGATCTGAATCAGGAAGATATTTGAGAGCTCTTGTAAAATGTGACCTCATTTTAGCTTTTAAGAGACCTAACATAATGTCTATGGCCAAACAAAACACCTAATTTCTGCATTTGCTACAGTATCCTCTGCAGGAAATGCTTCCAGTTTCTCACCTTTGATTCCATTAATATGGTGTTCTGGTGTGCCACACTTATGTTATAAATTCAGAATGTTAGCTGTCTAGTTGCATAATAGACTTTTGTCTTAAAACTGCAGTTCATCATTAGGGAATTAGCTGAAAGGTTGCTCCTAGTGTTAAACTGAATGTGTCGGTATAAAAGTCAGCATGTATTTCGGAAATGGATGAGTAAGATATTTGAGTACTCTTAGGACGTGTCCTTAATTTAGCTTTCTAGAGCACTAACTATAATTTCTGTGACAAAAATAACCCCCTCATTTTGATCATTTCTACATGAAATGCTTTTAGGTTTTACAGCTTTAATTACATCAAGATGGCTTCAGGTGTGCCACACTTGTTTGTCATAAATACAGGATGTTAGCACTCTTTTTCATTAGTACACTGTGTGAAAAACTGCACCTGATTACTAGAGAGTTAACCTGTCAAACTGCTGCTGGTGATGGAAGTACACATTTCACTCTGCATGTTTTACCGAAATGGATGGGCAAGATATTTGAGAACTCATTAAAAATGTGTCC
The DNA here is from genome assembly GCA_963921515.1 of Calotriton arnoldi. Classification (NCBI taxonomy): domain Eukaryota; kingdom Metazoa; phylum Chordata; class Amphibia; order Caudata; family Salamandridae; genus Calotriton; species Calotriton arnoldi. The sequence goes on along the minus strand of CAWUFW010002135.1, from coordinate 1,108,364 downwards.
TCATTTTAGCTTTTTTTATTGACCATAATTTGTGACAAAAAGAACCCCTTGGTTTTGTTAATTTATAAAGGAAATGGTTTAGATTCTGCAGCTCTGATTCGATCAAGATGGCTTCAGTTGTGCCACAGTTTTGTCATAAATATAGAATGTTAGATCTCTGATTGTTCATTTAAACACTGGTGAAGCTGCAGTAGAACCCTGGTGAATCAACTGATAGGCTGCTGCTGTTGGAAGTACATTTTGTATTCAGAATATCAGGCATTATTCTCACATGGCTGAGGAAGATAGTGTGAAGTTATAGAAAATGTGCTTTTTTTTTTTATTCTGGATCACCTTCCATAACCTTTATTAGAAAATCACGAGAGAACACTTTTCTGTCAAACATGGTCTCAATAAATACCACCAGTTTCAGCATTTTTCATAGAGTAAAATCACTTTAGAACACACCACAATTCTCAAACTTAGCATTGTACCATCAACAAATGAATTATATTGTGATTAAAATCTGTTATCACATTTTATACGTGCTCTTTTTTATGACCCTCAAAACTTGTGACTCATTACAATGCGTTTCAGTGCAGACCATGTCCCCAAGTGCTGTAATGGCTGCCAAAACTTGTAACCAGCCAATCCGGATTGACTACTCCTCTTTAAAATGGCACCAACATATCAGGGCACCCGTGGTCCTGATATACCTCGTTTGTCAACCATTTCATGTCTAACTGAGCCATTTTTTAACATTAATTTCTGAAGAGCTGCTGACCAAATTTACACCAAATCACAAAAAGCACGCTTTCGGGGTAAAGTTCTAGCTTTATGCCAAAAATGGTGTAATTCCATTCATCTATTTGTGTAGCTGCACACAATTTTCCTATGGGAATCGACAAGGGTAATCAACTTTTTGGGACCACTCCTTTTTCTTGGCCCATTCTTGAAGGACCAGGTGAAACTTTCCATGAAGGAGCTGAGGCAGATGAACTTTCTTTTTGAAAGTTTTGGGAAGATTTGTCAATGTTTTAGTGAAAGAAACAACACTCTTCCTAGTGAAGCTCTGACCTAACCATAACTGCACAATAGCAACCGCCACTGTTTAATATTAACATATATAGATATATTTATATTGCACAGTGATCACCGAAGCCGATGTACGGCGGGCAATTGGCCACTCACAGGGGTTTGGCAGCCAAGCCGTACGGCCAACCCCAAGCCACACACTGCCTCATGCTATGCTCGCTGAGAGTGTTTTGAGAAGAGGATAAAAAAAAAAAAAAGATATTCACTGAAAAACTAAAGGTTAAAGTGATGTTATAGTTAAGTAAGGTAATAAGGTCTTAACTTGCGTTGAAAAAAAAACTCAGAAATTTACTGGGAAAAAAACAAGTTGGGTAAAAATATTTCAGCTTGCATTTAACAAAAAAGCTAGAAATTCACTGGAAAAAAAAAAGATTAAAGTGAGTTATACTTGCTTGTTGTGATAATATAAAAAGTAATGTTTAAAAACTGAAAAATCCCACTGTAATTCGCTTGTTATATGATAGTTATATATATTTGAAACATATGTCTGCAAGTCAACCTAGTTGCGCTCAGACTCTACCTTGCTTTAATGAAGTACTGCTTGCACTAAAAATGTCACTGTTAGCGAAAGTGTGCACCATATAAGATTTGTCTCCAGCACTGCACTGTTTCTATTTGTGGAGCAGTAGCTTGGATGATGTCATCAGTAATGTGATCAGGGATGCCCTCACTGATGTCATTTAACATGTCATGAGTGATGTATTATGTGAGGTCATAAGCAGTGCATGGCGGGGACGCACGCTATAGCGAGCTCAGTAGACTATAACTGGTAAAATTTAAGTTATTTTTTCTTGTTTTGTTTTTTCAACATTAGTTTTTATATTACAACACCTAACTATACCTTTGTATTTTTCAGTGAATTTCTAGTGTTTTTCTACTGTAAAGTAAGATCTTATTACTATAGCTAACTATGTCACTTTAACCTTTGTTTATTCAGTGAAAAAAATATATATATACACGCACATGCGCGCGCACACATATTCAACTTCATCTTTCACGACCTGTAGTATGGCGGCATACAAAACTCTTCAGACGCCGTCCTCGTTTTTCATATTTCAGTAAATATAACTTTCATTTTCAGTGCAAGAATACACAAACAAAGTTCATCTCCCAGGCTGACGCATTTCGGCTTCTACCTTATACTGGGCCTCCGGTTACACCATGGTGAGACTGAGCAGTCCTATTCAAATGTCCCTTTGCTCTTTTCATGCCCAGTCAAACACTAGAGTGTGAACTCCTCTCCCAAACTGGCTTGTGTTCTCCGTAACGCACAATGTCATGTGGTATTTTTCAATTCAAATCTTACATCCTTCAAGTTACTCCATTTCAACACTGAATTAAATATCATAGTACAATCATTATAGTAACATTTCTATTCACTATGATAAATAACATGTGCTTTTGTTTTTGCATCGGTGCCCTAATAGTTCAGTATCCGAGTACTATCATTACAAAAACATTCCTATTCTATGTGTCCATTCTTATATCCGGTATTTAACATTGATACTCTGATGTAATATTTTCCAATGTGTGTTCTTCTTTCCCTTTGTCTCTCCTCACCTTAAAGTGACTTGTGCTTCACTATTCCCAATTGCTACTTTTTCCAAGCATTCTCATCTCCCTTTCCTCAATGCTTTCTTCTGATCAACATATTACACATATTATGTTAAAGGCAGCACTCCGACATTCCTTGTGCTTATCATGGATATAATAGCGGCGGTGGGAGGAAAGAGGGGAAAGAAAAATGTATTCCCTTTCCTAATGTAATGCAGTTATTTCAGTTATCTCTATAAAGTGACGTGTGCTATAAGATATTCTCCTATTTTCCTGAGTTAGGGTACTGCACTTGTCTCTATAGAGTGGTGTGTGCTATAGGGTATTCTCCTATCTTCCTGAATTAGGATTTCCATATTTCCCATTATTTCCTTTGTCTAATGACCTATTGTGCATGGGTCATCCGAATTCCAATGCTAATGTGGGCATATTGTCTCATAGTTATAAGGTGCTAGGTGTTTTCCTTTATTGCACTATTTGCAAGATGATCCATGCTGCAATATTCATTTATATTTTATTTTCTATACCTATCTATTGTACCTAACCCAATAAATTAATCCCTAAAAAAGTACATAAAGTGCTAGTGCATACCCTATATTAAAAAACAATCAATTCATAATTACATTAAAAGTTCCACTTAAAAGACCCACACCTTCTTAAGAAATCATATTAATCCAATGCACGTGGCCTCATAAAGTGCTAGTATCTACATATAATGCAATTTGTTGGATAAAGTGCTAGTGCATACATTGATCATAAAACCATCACGGTCACTTCAGGGTCCAAATTTAAGGGGTCACACAAAAGATGTCTCATGAACGTTTTTCCTATTTTCATTCCATGATCTAAAAAGGATTCAATTATGCAATTTCTCACAATGATCCATGTGATTACGACCAATGCACAAACTCCATGTGAATTTCATGTTCTCTATTCCAAAGCCAGATTTAATCTCCAATTTCATGTGTGGATTTCTCTTTACTGGATGGGATTCATTATATAACAAGAGGAAGGAATATTTCCTGTGGGAATCATGCCAGAATGTTAAAGATGTACATGAAGCTCGGCATCTGTGTTATGACCCATCGGAACCTCTGTGCCCATAGAGATAATCAATTTTGATTCCTCTCTTTCAGTTCTCTCTCTCTATTCCCTCCTCTTGTATTCTTCGGTGTATGTTTGATCCCAAAGTAGCCAAATCCTTCCACGGAGCGATTATGTACATGCTCAAAATGATTAGCCATTGTGTAGCTCATATCTCCATTTCTAATGGCTCGCTTTTGTTGCAATATTTGCAGTTTTAATTTGTTAATTGTGCTACCCACATAATATTTGTTACCGCTGCATTTCAATTCATATACTACAAATTCAGTTTCACATGTGATTCTGCCATGTATTGTCCTTTCTCCATTCAGTGTTATAAATATCTTTTGATTAATCCCAAACTGGCATGCTCTGCAAGAACCACATTTTGTAAAACCTTTTTATGTTTCTTGTTAGCCAATTCCTTTCTTTGATTGCTTCTAAATGGCTTCTTGGTAAAATATCTCCCAAGGATTTGGTTTTCTTAAAACTTATCTTAGGACTCTGATCCACTACATTTTTTAATGAGATTCTCCTTTGGCAGGATACTCCAGTTTCTTTGTAGTATTTTCTTTATGGTGGGATGTGCCGAGTTCTATTCCAAGAAAAGCCTTTTGGTTTCATCTTTCTTTTGTTCCTCCTTGATTGGATAAAGTGCTTGTGCTCTAGTTTTCTTTCTGACTCTTTCACCGGCATCTCGCAGCACACTTATGTGATACCCCTGATTGACTGAATCTTTATATATATAACTAAAAACTAAATATATCACAAAAAAAACAAAGAGTTCTCCAGTAGCTATAATTCATGCCCTAAGGTAACTATAGCTCGCGCCGCCGCTTTGCACAGTTTTCTCATCTATAATTTTACAGTGATATTATAGAAGATGTCATGAGTGATGTAATACTTGGGGTAATTAGCAGTGCACAGCGAGGGCATGAGTTAGTTACTTGAGATAGCTCGAAGGATAACTGCTGAATTTCTGTGTGTAAAATCTGAACCCAACTATAATGTCCCTGTAACCTTTGGTTGTGTAGTTAATTTCTACGTTTTTTAAAATTCTATTTCCCAACTATAACATCCCTGTAACCTTTTGTTTTTCTTCCCCAGTGAATTTCTGTGTGTTTTTTAAAAATGTTATTTCCGAACTGTAACGTCCCTGTGTTTTTTTCATTGAATTTCTAAGTTTTTTAAACGTAAAGTAATATTTAATTAGCCTGCATTGATCCAACCGCCGCTGCACAGAGCCTTTAACCACGCATGCAGCCAACCCGATGCCGCGCACAGCCTTTGGCCGCGCACGGCCTTTGGCCGTGCACAGCAGTGGCTTGCCACAAGGCCTGGCCTGCGGCCAGGCGCTGTCGCCAACACTCCAAAAGCAGTCAACTTGGGAGGGTAGCACACAGCCCCCCTCCCTGGGCCAATCTCGGCACCGGGGACCCTATCTCCCGATGCCTGGCTCATTTTGGAGGGGAGTGGGGCATATGTCCCCATCCCTGGACCGATTTTTTGGCCTCGGGGACCCCATCCCACGGAAGCCAGCGCATTTTTTAATTTTTTTTTTTTAGAGGAGGGTGGTACGTGGCCCCCACCTCCCAGGGCCATTTTGGCCCTGGGGACCCCATCACCCGGAGCCCACCGTTATATTTATGGGGAAGGAGGTCACCCAGCCCCCTCCCCGGGTGGATTTTGGCCCCAAGGACCCCATCGGCCCAGCCATGTTCTAAAGGGGGGCATGCAGCCCCCCTCCCCAGGCTAATTTCTGCTCCAGGGATGCCATTCCCCGGGGTCCAGCACCTTTTTAAATGGGGGGGGAGGGCACAGCCCCTCTCCTTGGACCAATATCGGTCCCGGGGTCCTCATCTCCCGGGGCCCAGACAATGTCTAAAGGGGGAGGGGGGCTGCAGGGGATGAGGACACCATCCCCCGGGTGCCCACCCATGGCACCCATCATATTCTGGTTGAGATCCGCAGGGGGAGCCTTAAGGCCCCCGTGGCCCCAACCGGCTCCCTGCATCCAGCGGGAGCGGCATTGCTCTCGCTCACAGGGAGCAGCTAAAAATGCTGCTCCCTACGGGCGGGAGCAATATTCAGATCTGTTTCCCTGCCTGCATCAATGTAAGCAGGGAAACAGATCTGAAGTCCACTCCCAGCTGGCGGGAGCATTTTTAAATCTCCAGCCAGCTGGGAGCAAACTTCGTGTTTGTTCTCGGTTGGCGTGAGTTTTGAAATTGCTCCCGGCAAGCAAGAGCAAACCGGTATCCCTGCCTGCACCAGTGTGTGCAGGGAAAACGCTATGTATCGGGGTGGGCACCCTGAGACACAGCAGGAGCCAGCCTTGGGGGATGGGGTCCCTATGGTCATTAATGGCTCCGGAAGGGGGGCTGCGCTGCACTCCTACCCTTTGTTATTGCGGCCAGGGGATGGGGTCCGCAGGGCCGAAATCATCCCATAAATGGGGGCTGCATGCCTCTTCCCACTTTTTTTTTTTTTTTATAAGGCTGGGGTCCCCGAGATCGGCCCGGAGGGTGGGGGGGGGGGTGCGGCCCACCCTCCCACTTTTCAATATTTGCCCTGGTGGAGGGGGTCCCCAGGGCAAAAATAGGTCTGGGGAGGGGCGGCCACATGCACCCTCTCCCCTATATTAATTTAAACAAATCTTCCGGGACCTATCCCACCTGGGGGCTAAAAAAACAAGCATGGGAGACTGCACTTTTTTTTTAATTAAATTTCGCAGTGGGTTTAGAAAAAAAAAATGTTTTCGGCCCCAGGTGGTGTCCCTGTGGGACCCAACCACCGGCCTAGGGGTTCAGGGTATTCCTACCCTGCCCCCTTTTTTTTATTTTTCCGTTTTTCTTGGGTGCCTCGGGCTGAGTCCGGAGTCCCAAAATGGCTGCCACCACTTCCTGGTTGATGTGGTGGCAGCCAATCCGATTTCAGCATGAGATCTGTCGGATCCACGGGCCCTCTGCGTCCCTAGATATACATAATTTTTTTTTTAATTACTTAAAAACTACTGAATGGATTTATACCAAATTACAAAAAGAGATCTGTCTGGACCAAGATCTAGCTTTCTGCCAAATTTGGTGTAATTCCGTTCAGCGGTTTGGGCTATAGTCGTGTCTAAAATCCCTATGGGAAATTGCTTGGGAAAAATGTGTTTTGAGGCCCCCCTTTTTTCTCGGCTCCCGCTTGATGAATCACCCCGATACCTTTCAGACAGCAGCTGAAGTGAGTGGCAAACTAGTTTTGAAAATTTGGTGTAGGCTCGTCAAAAGGCGCCAAAGTTTAATAGCAAAACAAAAAACCCTTTTCCTATGGAAACTAGGTCCTAAACTATAACTACCTACTGGCGACCACCAGCAGCATACATACACACATAACCCAGTAGCTGGCCTTGTCTCTGCATGATATCCTTCCGTCCAGCTAGTTAGACTCTTAAGCATGAAAGTACATTTGTGTAATGACTGTACAAAACAACTCTCCATACTTTTACCTTTCCTGTTTAAAGTCAGAGCCCTTTGTTACTTGTTCCTTTCACTGCAAAAACCTCTTAATTGGCGGGTGTGTTTTTCTAAAATCCCAAATATTTGTTAGAGACTTCTAGCTGTAGATTCCTTACCTTAAAATTATCCCCAGGCGTCAGACTAGATCCAGACATTTTTCGTGAGCAGTACTCATGTGCGCCGGTAGATAGTGTCCTTTCACTGCGCAAGCCTTTGACCACGCCGGAAGTGATGTGCGCGGTGTCTGTATAGGCTCCACCCAAGCGCGCTGACGTCAGTTCTTTCCTTTCCGCGCCAGTCCACGCAGATCCGGAAAAGGCTACTTTTTGTGGACGTTTTTTGAGACCTGTCTCCTGCTGTAGCAGGGATGTCAACGAGCAAGTCTGGATTCAAGCACTGCGGCGAGAAAGCAAAAGACACATAGTCGATGGACGGAATGCAGAACAAATCAAAACATTCACCCCCAGTCAAGAGATCTGGGTTAAATTCATCATTCTTTTGCTCACCATGCCACCCCAGTTTAGACCTGGCCATATGCAAATCAGTCTTGACCCTGTGCCTCATGGGAACGGTCCAGCCCGAACTGCCAAGCCAGGTCCTCCCTGGTCCGGAAACAAGCATCCTAGGACCGGTTTCTGGGTTTCATCCCTCATCAGCCAGTATAGCTTGAATCCAGTGGCACTGTGAGCCCGGGACCCATGTCTGGGCATACCCAGCGCACTTAGGGCGAGCAAGCAAAAGACACACAGTTGATGGACGGAATGCAGAACAAATCAAAACATTCACCCCCGGGGGCGTGGCCAAGCAGCGATCCATGATGGCCGCGTAAAGTAGAGCTCCGCCGCCCGACCCTTCCCAAACACCTATCCGGCACATAGATCCGTGTCTTCCGAGAGAGGATCCCTGCATCGGAACACCAGCGGTTACCACCCCGCCCGCTCCGGCTTGTGTCAGACGCCTGACACCAAAGTTACGGGGGCGGAAGCGGTGAGGCCTACCATCCAGCCAGAAGCCGGGACACACAGTGCTGCGAGAGGCCCGGGATCGGCCCAGCCGGGTCGGGGACTTTTCGCGGCGTGAGGCCCGGGATACGTCATCGCTACAGAGAGACTGCGACTCGCCCCAAACAAATCGAGACCTCGCCATAACCCGCAGGCAAGTGGGGCCGGAATAGAAACTTCATCCAGCAGGAGAGGCCCAGGCACAGTCCTATCCTGCGCGTTAGGGGTGCAGTCGGCGAGCAGCAGGGCTGCAACGCGAGGGTCGGTGGCTCACCATCCCGCTCCCCCCCCACGAACTGCGACGAATCCAGACACTGGACCCTGAGCGGGGAGGCCCACTGTGTTGGGACCACAGGCATACCACCGACAGGACCTAGGGAGAGCTACGGTAGTGTGGGCAGTGGGGAAAACACCCCCCCCCTGGCAGACAGAAAGCGTACAAGGCGACCCAGGGGAGAGGCCGCTCCAGGCCTGGGGAGGCTTAAGTCCCACTCCTGAAACCAGAACATACATTTGCAGCCCCACCACATAGAGTGGAGCTCCCAGCGGGATCTCAGAGCCTGTGTTGGCTCTCCCTCCACCTGACCTATTGGGGCCAGCGGGACCACTGCTTCGCCGGCTGGTGGAAGACAGCCTGAGGCCCAGACAGCCGACTCTCCAGAGTGATCGGGGAAGGCCTGAGTACCTGCTCAGTGGCGTAATGGATCGGAGTAAAGGCCCTGGGACCCGGGGGCCCAGAGGGACGCAAACTAACAAACTGGACCGCTACACTGTCCCTAAAGACACGCACCAGAGCCGACTATCCGGAGGAGCCTCCCAGAGTGGCCTGGGCGAAGAAGAGCAGGAATTATCATTAAAAGACGTCATGGACGCTATCACTGGAGTTAAAGCCTCCCTGGAACATAAAATGGACACCATGGCTATTGACGTGAACCTCATCAGGGCGGATCTGGGAAAACTGAACGAGAAGGTGAAGCAGGTGGAGATCACCGCCACGAGCCTCGTCGGAGATGTCGCCCAACTCCAAGGAGAAGTCCGCGAATTACAAAACTCGCATACCATCACTGACCTAAAACTGGACGACTACGAAGGCCGCATGCGGCGCAACAACCTCCGCATCCTGGGTGTTCCAGAGAAATCGGAGGGGCAATCCCCTGACCTATTCGTGGAGGATCTTATCCTGACACATCTTCAGCCCAAAGGCCTCCGTAAGTTCTTTGTCATCGAACGGGCACATAGGGTCCCGGGTGGCCGTCCTAGGCCGGGCGCGCCCCGCGGCCAATGTTGGCCAGAGTTCTAAACTTCCGGGACAGGGATGTCGTCCTACAGAACGCCAGGCGCGGGCCCCCCTCCGCTACGAAAACGCAGACATAACCTTTTTCCCGGATTTCACACAGAGGGTGCAGACGCAGAGGAGGTCGTTCCTCTCCGTGAAAAAAGTGCTTAGGGACAGAGGACTGAAATATGCGATGCTCTTTCCAGCACGTCTTCGGGTCGAGGCGGATGGACGGGCCTGGTTTTCGAGCAGCCCGAGGCTGCAGCTGACTGGATCGAGCGCCGTGGAATGCGGAGCCCAGGCGGCCATGTCCGAAGTGAGAGTGAGGACACATGCCCTGTCTGAGGAGAGGGCTGTATTGCCATGCATCTTTGTACGGAATATGTTGGGCCTGTTGTGGGGTGGGTTGTGGGTGGGTATTCTCTCTCTCTGAGCCTTCGTGGCTGTGGACCCTCTTAGACTTGACACACTCGTGCAAGGAGGATGTACACTTGACTTGTGGGGGACAGGGAGGCGGAGCGCTTTATTTCCCCTTTTCTTCTACTCTTAGTTAATTCCAAGGGCGACAGGCACTCTGCAAGTTTTCGATGGGCAGTTCTAGGCCCAGAGTGCAGGGCAGCGGGGTGGGGGGTTGTTGGGAGGGAATGTTTTGTTTGGTTTTTGTTGTGTTTGTTGTATCAGCATCATTAGTAGTACCGCCTGTGGAGGAAGCCGAAACACACGCTGCTACTCCTGTAGAAAGAGTAGAGATATCTTTTAATCAATCATGGCTGCACGGAGAGACGTAGGAATCAAATTGTTAAGCTGGAATGTCAACGGGTTAGGGGACAAGATAAAACGTAGTGTTGTTCTCCAGTACATCAAACGTCAGGCCCCCGACATTGTATTACTCCAAGAAACCCATCTCATCGGCAATACATGCAAGGCACTACATAGAGGAGGCTACATAATGTTGGCCCATGCGGGATTCACCTCCAGTTCAAGAGGGGTGGGTATTATGATGAAGAAATCCTTTCCTCTGGTGGTAAGCGCAACCTGGGCAGACGATCGGGGACGATACATTGGAGTCACGGGAACATGGGCGGGGCACCCCATCACACTCCTTTCGGTTTATGTACCACCTGGCCTGCAGGCCGCCACCTTTAGGGATTTAGGAACTATATTGTTAGCTATTCCAGAAAGTCTGTTAATCCTGGGAGGGGACTTAAACTCAGTAGTCTCGGCGCGCTAGATCGATATCCCCCCGTACATTGAGCCCCACCTCCGGTTGGCTTCCGGAATTTCTCGAGACCATGGGGTTGGTGGATAGCTGGCGGACCGATCACCCAAACACAATGCAGTACACCTTTCACTCGGGGCGCACGGGAGCCTCTCACGTATCGACTACTTTCTGGTTCCCGCATCTCAGATTGCACACATCCATGAGACTAGACATCTGGCCAGGGGTATCTCCGACCACTCTCCGGTTTGGCTTCACATGGTTCTTGATTATAAGCAAGTGGGAAGGGTGGCCCCCATCAACCCGTGGTATTTTAGAGATCCCAAAATTCGCAAAGCGCTCCTTGCAGCCATAGATAATTACTTTATTGACAATGAGGGATCAGTGGATTCCCCGCAGACGCTGTGGGAAGCCTTTAAGACGGTGATCCGGGGCCAGGCCCTATCCCTAATCTCGGGCAAGAAAAAGGACCACCACAGAGAGATAGTGGCCATGGAGGCGGAGATTGGCCACTTAGAAACTGACCTGGATTCGGAGGTCACACCCGATAAACTCCACTATCTACGGCTCCGGCAGCAGGAGTACAGAGCGCTGGCAACCGACCAGGCGCGGGCCTTGGGTAGAGCTGCGCAGGGACGGTTATATGAGGTGGGAGATAAAGCTGGGAAATTGCTAGCATGGCTAGACAAGAGAGAATGGGCAGACCGCCTAGTACCAGAACTCCAAGGGGAGGGAGGTGGCCCCCTCACAGATCCTCAAGACATTGTAGATAAATTTGCTGCCCACTTCTGTGCGGTCTACTCTTCAACTACTCCCTATTCTGTAGAGGACTCCCGCCAGATGATTGCTGACATAACGCTGCCCAAGGTCTCAGCTGATGACCGTGACTTTTTAGATAGTGACATATCCAACGACGAAATAGCGAAGGCAATAAGGTCCATTAGATCAGGAAAGGCCTCAGGCCCCAACGGGCTTCCGGTCGAATTATACAAACTTAAACCAGACGGGCTGGCCCCACATCTCAGGGCTATGTACGAGGACTCAAGGGAGAGAGGGCTCCTGCCGATAGATCAGAGGACGGCCACTATTATCACCATCCATAAAGAGGGGAAACCGAGAACTGACTGTGGGTCATACAGACCAATTTCCCTCCTGAATGCAGAGCCCAAGATTTTGGCCAAACTACTGGCCAACCGCCTGATCACAGTGATCGAAACCCTGGTCCATCCAGACCAATCTGGTTTCATTCCGCATCGCAACACTGCACTTAACTTGCGTAGGGTGCATGGGGTACTAGGCAGAGCGACCTCACTTTTAGAACCAGCTGTAATAGTTTCCCTCGATGCCACCATGGCATTCGATACCATTGAATGGTCGTATCTTTGGGCAGTTCTGGAGAAGTTGGGGTTTGGCCCGAAATATATTCAATGGGTACAGCTTCTGTATGCTAAACCGTTGGCACAAGTAGTAGTCAATAACAAAAAATCGGATACCTTTGAGCTGGGTCGGGGGACCCGGCAGGGCTGTCCGTTGTCTCCTCTCCTGTTTGCCCTGGCCCTGGAGCCGCTGGCGGCCTGGATACGTAGAGACCCGAGGATTCGGGGCATGCGCTGGTCCTCGGAGTGGGAGGACCGCATCTCGCTCTACGCAGATGATATCCTGCTCTATCTGACTTCTCCGAGGCGGTCCCTGAATGTAGTCCTGGATATCCTGGCCGTCTTCGGCAGGTACTCCGGATACTCCATTAACTGGAGTAAATCCCTGTGGTTCGTTTTGGCGGGAACACCGCCTACCCCACCGAAGGGATGCCCCATTCAAATTCGTGCAGACGGCTTCAAGTATTTGGGGATTTTTCTCACCCTAGACCCGTCGCTCCGCTACTCCCAGAACCTACTTCCCCATTGACTAGGTTGCGTAAGGACATAATCAGCTGGAAGTCGCTCCCGCTTTCCCTACTGGGAAAAGCGGCACTTTTAAAATGATGTCTTTGCCCCGGTTTTTATACGCCCTGCAGAACTCCTTGGATCCGGCCCCAGCGTCCTACTTTAGGGAGATAGAGGGCCTTCAGCGGGACCTGTTGTGGAGTGGACGGCCGCGTATTGCCCTAAGCAAGCTCACCTTAAATTGGTATGACGGGGGCATTAGCCTCCCGATATCAAGAAGTATTATTGGGCGGCACATCTAGCTGCCATCAATCATGGCACCTACCTACGTCCCGGAGATCCAGGCCATAACATGGATAGATGGCTCCTCTCGGGTGGGAACTATAATAGAGCCCTTTACTCCAAACCACACCGATTCCAACTCACAGGCCCCACCAAACACTCGGTCCATGTTTGGCACACTGCCATTAAATGCCTTGGCTGGAATCGCAGGCTCACACTTGCTACCCCGTTATGGGACTCGGAACAGCTAGGTAGCTTGTGGAAAAGCAAAGGGTTTGACAAATGGGATCTCATAGGTCTCTCGCGTGTAGGGGATCTGTGGGACAAATCAGATATCAAGTCTTTCGCTACCCTGCAACAGCAATTCGATCTAGCTGACTCTGAAATTTTCCGTTATACGCAGGTCCGACATGCCCTGCGCTCCCATATACAGCGTGGTACCGCCCCTCCGGAGTCGTCCCCATTGGAGGACCGCGTCTTGGATGGCCACATCCCTGACATCACTATCTCATTGATATATAAAAAGCTGATCAACAGCATGCCAGACCCTCTCCAGTCGCTTCGGGAGAAATGGTCCAGGGACGGAATCGAGATAGACGATGAGGACTGGCAAGAGGCCGTTCCTCGCCCAGAGTAGTGGCAATACCCGCGCGCCTACGCCTGGTCCAACTTAAAGTACTCCATAGCATTTACGTGACCGGACCGCAGCTGGTACGGATGGGAAGAACAGATGGGGGGACTGTAGGCGGGGCTGTGGCCAGATGGGTACTTTTATACATATAATTTGGGAATGTGACAAAATTCAGCCCTACTGGCGTAAAATACATGATATCACCAACACAGTGTTAACAACACAACTTAGCCCAGATGCTCGTAGATGTTTGTTGAACATGAACCGACGGATCTGAATGTCTATTTAACGCAATGGGTCACTCTGGGGCTTATGCTCGCTAAGAGAAATATTGCTCAGCTGTGGGGGGCGTCTCAACCTCCAACGGTGGGTGACTGGAAGAAAGCTCTGGATTGGGCAATGTTCAGGGAAAAGACAGTGTATGTTGCCCGGGGCTGCCCTAAAAAATGGACCCGTGTATGGGGCATGTGGAACTCCTATCGTGGAGACATTTGTCAACCGCCCCTCTCCCTTGACAGTGATGACCTCCCTTTGCCCTAATCCCTCCAAGTATTATGCTGTATTAATTGATTTTGCCTATTGTCTCCATGTGGCGTGCTCTCCTGCTTTCTCTGTAATGTACTTGATATGCTGATATTGATTAATAAAAAAAGTTTTACAAAAAAAAAAAAAAAAAAAACATTCACCCCCAGTCAAGAGATCTGGGTTAAATCCATCATTCTTTTGCTCAACATGTCTATGTCTATGTACTGTTTCTTGTAGAGCGCATATATCACCCGAGGGTCTCATAGCGCTTTGCCAGGACTCAGGAACAGACAGGAAGATGGCTAGGAAAAAAAGATATTTAGAATAGCCAGGTCTTTAAGGACTTACGAAACTTTATATGCTCGGTCTCATGCCACCCCAGTTTAGACCTGGCCATATGCAAATCAGTCTTGACCCTGTGCCTCATGGGAACAGTTGGTGACAGACCCGCACCATGTCTGTCTCTGGTGTGTTGAGCGCACCCACGACCCCAAGACCTGCGTCGATTGTCGCGACATTGCAAATGTCATTGATAGTAAGATCACTAATGAACTCACACATGACATCATCCATCTCATCACATCACTGCTGTAAATACTTATGACATCAATAAATGTAGGTGTAAGTAATTAAATAAGAACATTTGCAAGTGATTATTTTAAAATAGCACCTTGAGAACATATATAGTGTAACCCCATCTGCCAGTAATGGTATGTGTGCAAAATAGGTAATTTGCGTAGACGGTTTATTCTGCAGTCATGGAATGCTTTGTGCTGACATTTCTCTACAGTTACAATTCCAAGTGCATATTTTCTGTAAATTAGAGCATTTCTCAATAACGTGTATTGATTCCAAGAGTGTAAATTCCAGTCAGCCTATACTTAATCCATAGTCAGTCGTGTATCATTGCTGTTCCCTCAGGTCACACTAGACATGAGTAGACGGTTTATAAATCTCCTGGTGGATAGTGTACTCCGTGAATGATTTGCTATTAAACATAATACTTAATTTTCATTTTCTACCACGTTGAGCATGGGGTAAATCGTAGCCCTTGGGCACATTTCTTTTTCCGGTTTCTTTTTCTTATTTAGTTCTAAATGAATAGTTTAGGTTCGTTTGTGACAGCTAAACACACAAGGCAATGTTATCTCACCACACCTTTAACTCTCTCAGCTTCAGGAAAAAGCACTTTAGTCGGAGTCTGAGTTCAGGCTCATTTCCCCTAAATATTAATGTAAGAGATTAAATTATTATTTGAGGTGGGTGACTGCCCACCTTATGGAATAATCATAGTTCTTGTCAGGGTGAATCCTTAAAATCATTAACCTGAGCTCAACCCCCTGGTGCTATGGCACAGAGCAGACAGAGCTTAACCTAGGGCAATGTTTAAAGTATGCAGTACCAAAACTGTTTTAAAATCAAAATGCAAAACCCCAAACCGAAGTAAAGAAACAGAATCATATAATGAGCAAAATAGCATCAAACTGAAAAACAAAATGTATTGGGGGAACTGGAGATATGAATCTTTAAAGATTTGAGTGAAAAAATAGCACTAAAAAGTGCAACTCGCCAATGCTATTCAGCAGTCACAGTAGACCAGGACTTAGACGCTATTTGAGGATGGCCCTAATGGAGCTCTGGTTACATAAAGCAAGTGGATTGGACCCGAAGAAAGTCTTGAAGTTAAAACGTTTGAAAAAGTTTCAAAGTTCAAATTCAAGAAAAGGGACTTTGTCATTTTTCTGAAAAGAAAATCTTCTCTGAGCGGTATGAGACTGAAATGATATTTTCCACTCTAGAGCTGAAGGTCAGATAGTCGAAGCAGGTTGGTCTCTCTAGAGCTCTTGTGAATTCAGTGAAAGTGACTTTGTCATCTTTTTGGAGATGCTGAGCCTTTCGGGGGACAAGTTTGAAACTCAGTCCGCTGCCAGTTGAATAATTTTCATAGGTGGTCTCCTCGGCTCTGAAGTAAATTTACTTATATTTCCAAACTTTTTCTTTGTGCCCAAAGAACCACAGCAGTACACTTGTAAGGCCCTCAGGATATCAGGGGAGAACACTTGGAGACAACCAGGGTATCTGGCAAAGGCCAACATCAAGTTCAGTTGCCACTGGTCAGCTGTGAATTTTACGAAAAAAGGCCACTTTAAGCCTATTGTGTCCCTAGAGCCACCCATGAGGTCAGTCAACTGACCGTCGGAGTCCACTCCTTGTCCTGGGTACAAGAGGGAGTCGGTCCAGCCCTTCTAGGCTCATTTCAGGTCACCGACAGCATGCCCAAACCTCTTGTTTTCTTCTGCAGATCCATAAAATGTTCTGATTGGGTGCTACTTTTATGCCTGGCACTAGGTGGGTGGGGGTGATTCCTGGGCACTCCCTACTAATGAGGCCAAAAAATCCCAGAGACAACCCTACCCATTTTTTAGTGCTTTGTTTGCTTTACTGCAAACAGACCCAAGATGCCATATGTCATATATAAAGATTGTGAACATCTTCAGCCACACTAAACTTGGACTCCAAGGGCTGTGGGTGTCTAGGGGAGTGCACTATGGTAATCACTAGCTCCATCTAACACATGCCAGATCAAAATTGAGGCCATTCCTTACCTGATCTTGCCCTGTAAGTAACATCATGGTCTGGAAGGGATGAGGTCCAATTTGAAGCAAGCCCTGTACTCGCAACAAACTACAAGCCAGATGTCTGGTAGGACAAAGGCAGGGTTGTACAGTACCCAGACAGTAGATATACAAGAATTGTCTTGCATCCTTCTCCCTCCCTTTCAAGTGTCTCTCAGTGTTACAGGTGGCTCAAACAGATCTGTCAGGCAGGAGTTGATACTATGGTATCAAAAAGTATGCCCACAGCCACCACCCTGATGATTCTGTAGAGCTCAAAGGAGCCATCCCTGCCCATTCGGGTCAACCTGTTGTGTAGCTCCTGGGAAAAATTCCACACCTTGTACACACTTCAGTCAAGGATCGGCACAGGCTGGCAATTGGCAGACACTAATGCAAATTATCTTTCTTTAAGCTCAGACAGGTAAAGGATAACTTTCTAAAAGTCACTTTTCCTTAATATTTGTTTAACATCCTACTCCATATTAACAACTAAAGAGAGAGGGAAAGTTCACTCTTCGTCCCCTGACGAAACTACTAACTAACAACAAAAGAGCGAAGAAAATCTCTACGATAACACGAGGAGAAACCTCTTTCTTTAAAAGAACCCTCACTCACCAACCTAGTTGGTGACATGCTTCATCATTGGGTTCCCACCAGAGGGACCGAGTGTCCCCCCGGTGTGCTACGACGCCTGGAATTCCAGCGGAGCAGGTTTATTGGAAGGGTAGTGAAAGTGTGCAGGATGTGCAAATTAAAAGAACACTGGTTGCTTCCCAAAACAATTTTTAATGGTAGAGAACCAGTGGTCGATTAAAACTAGTGAGACGGACCCGAGCTGGCTAATTAAGTAAACCAGGAGAGTCCGATTTAAAAGTGAAACTTGGTCAACATGTTTCTGCTTATATATGCACCATTAGCTAAGCATTCTTCAGGACCTAACAACCCATGGCGGTATACGCACGCTAAGGCGTATCCTAACCTATGGGGAGTGTGCGTAAGGCAAAACTCACGGTTTACCAATGCGGCCTTGTGGAACTTCCAAAAAGCCGCTGTACTCTGAAAGAAAGAGAACAAATATAAAACAACACACGACCACTATGTGACCACTGTGATACTCATCAACAGGTGCAACAGAGGATTAAAGTGCTATAACACCTCGTGCTTAAAAGAGCCTGGGTATATGACGCGGCCCAAAATACGTTTTAGCCCAAAACTCAGGCGAACGTGCCAATCGGACAACCAATTCGTCCACTTACATTGAAAGACAGGTCTTGACACATTGTGACTTTCGCTCATACAACCATATCAAGCAGGCTACTACTCCGTATCCGAGTATAGGCGGAGGAGTCCTAAATCCGGGTCATTCACCGTAACACTTCGACTTTAATGTAATTCGAAATTGACACTTAATTCTAGATAAATCAAATTGCTCAGTGATAGTGCCCTAACACAGCGCAAAGCGAACGCGCTGTGCAGAAAAAACGTAAAAGCATGGAGAAATCAGCGCTTACGTGAAGGTTAAATTGGCTTCACTTCATGGATTCCGGGAAAAGGGTAGAGCTACCTATAAGAGCAATCTGGTTAGAATCAGGAAGTCACATATCTTTTGACAGACATCGGTGCGCGCCCTGACTGCCCAATTCACTTACTTATTACTCGGAGCTCACCCACTACAGACCTGCCTGTTGCCTGCCACGGACCCGAATATTACCGTTACGTCGCAGTAACGATCCAGAAATAGCGGAGCTCCATACACAACAATTACTGTTTGAAAAAGAGCAACGTTGGATTTATCGTCTGTCCACCCACAAGCAAGGCCTGAATGATAATATTCCGTGGGGTACAGTGTTGAAGCGTTGATATTTGTACACTCCTTTTTGACCACTCTCCACTTCGTTTGGGTTAGTTTCCCTTGTATTCCAACGCCAAAAATTCTTTCCTGGTTCTACTGCACTGATTATAGTTACTTGATATGTAATGAGCCTGATGGGATCATGGGTTTAGGTTCTTATCTACATTCGGATTTAAGTATGGGATTTAGTTTTTTCCCCTGTAAAAACAGTGTCTGAAATGCCCCCCTTTTTGCCTTACACCTTTTGAAACCTGTTGTTAGCTGTGAATCTATCATTTTGACTCACTTACTTGAAGGTTTTTTAGACATCACTTTCCCTCTGTTTCGAGGTCTCTGTACTGTGTTTGGATCGACCAATTCAATAAAGTTTTATTGGTTGAGGGTGCAGGTTAGCGGTTTAGTTGTTTCCCCATCACGTGACCGGAACATTTTCAATCCTTTTCCGGGTCACGTGATGGAGCTCCGCTATTTCTGGATCGTTACTGCGACGTAACGGTAATATTCGGGTCCGTGGCAGGCAACAGGCAGGTCTGTAGTGGGTGAGCTCCGAGTAATAAGTAAGTGAATTGGGCAGTCAGGGCGCGCACCGATGTCTGTCAAAAGATATGTGACTTCCTGATTCTAACCAGATTGCTCTTATAGGTAGCTCTACCCTTTTCCCGGAATCCATGAAGTGAAGCCAATTTAACCTTCACGTAAGCGCTGATTTCTCCATGCTTTTACGTTTTTTCTGCACAGCGCGTTCGCTTTGCGCTGTGTTAGGGCACTATCACTGAGCAATTTGATTTATCTAGAATTAAGTGTCAATTTCGAATTACATTAAAGTCGAAGTGTTACGGTGAATGACCCGGATTTAGGACTCCTCCGCCTATACTCGGATACGGAGTAGTAGCCTGCTTGATATGGTTGTATGAGCGAAAGTCACAATGTGTCAAGACCTGTCTTTCAATGTAAGTGGACGAATTGGTTGTCCGATTGGCACGTTCGCCTGAGTTTTGGGCTAAAACGTATTTTGGGCCGCGTCATATACCCAGGCTCTTTTAAGCACGAGGTGTTATAGCACTTTAATCCTCTGTTGCACCTGTTGATGAGTATCACAGTGGTCACATAGTGGTCGTGTGTTGTTTTATATTTGTTCTCTTTCTTTCAGAGTACAGCGGCTTTTGGAAGTTCCACAAGGCCGCATTGGTAAAACCGTGAGTTTTGCCTTACGCACACTCCCCATAGGTTAGGATACGCCTTAGCGTGCGTATACCGCCATGGGTTGTTAGGTCCTGAAGAATGCTTAGCTAATGGTGCATATATAAGCAGAAACATGTTGACCAAGTTTCACTTTTAAATCGGACTCTCCTGGTTTACTTAATTAGCCAGCTCGGGTCCGTCTCACTAGTTTTAATCGACCACTGGTTCTCCACCATTAAAAATTGTTTTGGGAAGCAACCAGTGTTCTTTTAATTTGCACATCCTGCACACTTTCACTACCCTTCCAATAAACCTGCTCCGCTGGAATTCCAGGCGTCGTAGCACACCGGGGGGACACTCGGTCCCTCTGGTGGGAACCCAATGATGAAGCATGTCACCAACTAGGTTGGTGAGTGAGGGTTCTTTTAAAGAAAGAGGTTTCTCCTCGTGTTATCGTAGAGATTTTCTTCGCTCTTTTGTTGTTAGTTAGTAACATCCTACTCCACCATTAAAATGGATTTTCTTATAACTTTTGAAAATATTGGTTTAATAATTTTTCTAGCTAGTCCCTTTCCCTAGTTAGCAGTATTAGTATTTTACTACGCACTCTGGTCTTCTGCATAGGACATCTAGACTTGCCATAGTGAAAATAGCTTTTTTGGCCTGGTCTCTGTAGGAACATGGTAATATTAACTATCTACCTACTTTTGCCTTGTGGGCTATAAGGCCTACATAGGGGTGATTTATTAATATTTAGAATAGAGGTCTTTACTACCTGTCAAAAAGAGATATTTTGACAGGTCGCACTGCAGGTTTTGCCTACATCAGTCAGGCTACACAGTTTAGTTTTTAATAATTTCTAGTGATCTCTTATTGTGTGACCCGTTTGTATCACACATCCATCTCACATAGTGGTTGGTTGTTCTTGCTTTGAGGTCATTAGTGAAGTCAAGTGGTTAGATCATTGATGTCATCATTTTGTAACTATAACTCCAATGAGCATTGTATTCCGTGTTATGATTTGCATAGCTGTTTTGTAAATTCTGCATTGTGGAGCTAACTATAAATTGCATGTTTCAGTGGTTTTTTGGTTTTAATCCTGAATCTTAACTCTAATTACCTGTGTTTTTTTTTAACATTATCCTTATTTAGCCTTGTTTTTTGAGTGAATTTCAGATTTGTTTTCATCATACACTGCATCCAAGTGTTGGGCACAGGGCCTGCCGACTAAATCCCTGCAGCCATTCAGCTCCTGAGGCTTTTGACCATGTGCAGCAAAGTTGGGTTCTAGGCCCTGCACCCAATGCACTACGAGCAGCGAACCCACACGGCGCACAGCCTTTGGGGGTGCCCAAGCGAAGGCTGGAATTTTCTTTTTGGTTTCCGAATCCTTACAGACCTGTCGGCCCTTTCTGTACCTCCTGTGTTCACAGACCAGGTGTTTGGTCTGGAAACCCAGATGCCTTGTTATGGGTTCCCAAACCATGAGCCAAGGTTTGTAAACCTTGGACCTTACATGACCAAAGACTCTGGCTAGGGGTACATGATTCCATCAGCAAAATGTATTGTTTTATTTATTTATATTAAGATTCAGAGGTGTGGGACTCCCTATGGGGCTCGTCCCCCAACTTCGTCTCCCCCCCACCCTCCCTTCAGTATAGTTTAACTTTTTTTCAGGTTTTGGTGTAATTCCATTTGCCACTCCTTTTTGTAGTGTACAGCAAAGATTCATATGAGAGTTAAAATGAGAAATGTCACTCGTCCCCTCCCCCACCCAAACCTTTTTTTCACACCATCTCCGAACCACATCCCACCGGTCTGACGGATCCTCATTAAACTTGCCATGCCGAGCCCAATTCTAATTTTCTTTGTTTGGAGGAGAAGTCGCTTGCAGGTTTGTTGATGAAATGGCTTTTCAAACAAAACTCTGACCTCACCATAACTACCTACTGGCTACTGCCAGTGTGTAATATATAGCAGAAAGGGAGTTTGGTGCTGCATTTGTTTATCCAGAGAAATACAAGGCTGTGGGCTGTATCGTTAATGGGTCAGGAATTCTAACTTATCCTTTCATGTATTCTGCCACAACATAGTTCCTTTTCCCAGTTACCACAACAGACTAAAGATTTCTTAGTACTGGTCTGGAATACTTGTTGTGGCTGCAGCCTTAACCTGCAGACAGGTGCCCTTGCAGTGGGGATGCAGCATTTATAGCTTCTTAAAATGCTGGGCGCAGATTTTATCAGCTTGTTGCAAGTACTGTTATGTCTCATTTTCGAGCTTCCTGTGGAGTACATGAAGTTTGCAGTCCATATAAAAACATTTTTCCTAGAGATACTGTGGTCCAGAGCTTGCCTGTTTCTAATGTTTACTGTTTTTGTTTGAGAAGAGTTGGATATTGCATTACTCCAGTGTTTTATCTAGAGTAAAGAATTATACTCTTTTTGGTGTGGATGCTGTATATTCTTTATATATTTTTTTAAATCAGGTCTTGCTACTACCTGGTTCTTTTCTATTACAAACTTTTTTCCTTTCCATTTTTTGATAAATACAGAAATGTATAAAATGCTGCTATTTGGAAGCACTGATAAGCGTACATGATTCATGAAATGTTAATTTTGCCATAACCATCTGCACTGAAGGTCCACAAACATGTTTTATTCTGTGAAGCACTATTGGGTTTGGGAATGGTAAAAGTAAATACAAATTCACATTTCTTTCTTATATGTTCTCATTAATAAGACAATAGACTTCTTGGGGACACAAACGTATGAATACAGTCTTTTCAATAAATATGAAGCCAGTTCTTTGTAGGTGGTGTAGATCCTCTAGGACCCATTACCCGGAAGTCTCCTTCATTTAAACTGTCAATGTTTTGAAAATGTATGCTTTTGGTATAGTGCCACACTGTGTGTTGCATTCTTTCTGTCGTGTGGGGCCTTGTAGCTCTTTCGACACGTGTGTTGTTCATCTTCATTTTTGTGTACTGAATTCGCATTACTCTATCAAGGTTGGTGGACCCTGTGAAGAATATGTAGAAAATTCATATACTTAGTTGGGAGAGGAGACACAAATATCATGACATTGATTTTCCTAAGGCAGGGCTAATTTAATAATTTTCAAAGGTGTGGATCTCTGCAATATCCTAAAATGTAGCTTATCTTCTGCATGTTTACTGAAAGTGGAGATCTACGTCTGCCCTTATCCCTTTAATAACACATTTCCTCTTCCAGATTTTAGACTCGAAGGGATTGTGTTTCTTCCAAAGAGTTTTTAGATAAATGAGTTTACCTTTATAAAGCCCAAAAGATTTGTATACCCTTGCCTTACAATAATTGTTCACAGTCTGGACCAGTTCCTTTTCTACATTGCTTGAGGATTTGCCACAGTTTGGGTTACTCTTTACCTTCTCTGTATGTTACAGAACATGATGGTCTGGAAGAGGTGAGGTCATCTTTACTCTATTGAATATCCTGGGACTTCCATTCTGATTATCTTTGGTGATCAGAAGCAAAATCTGAGCAACAGCTACATTAAGAATTACTTTTTCCTTTCTTCCCCTTCTTCTTTTAGAAGAGTGGAACGTAAAACAAAGTTTTTTCCCCTTGAATCAGTCATTTTTTGGGCGTGGATGGCTGCGTTATTTGGACCCAGGACCAGGTAGCACCTTGGGAAACTTAACGACCCCAGGCATTTCTGAAACTAGACACTGGTCTTGCAAAGGTCACAACAGTGCCTAAAATAATCAAAATTCCTCTCCCTGTCCATGGATGAAGGCTGCATTAATCGGGCAACAAGCCAGGTACTGAGCAGGTTTCCTTGGGTGCCCGCCTTCTACTACCCACATTCCCAGTGTCTTGCACTAGGCCCACTCACACATGGGGTGCCGTTTTTATTGGGAGAAGTGTGGGAATGCCAAATAATTGAACATTTTTATTATCTATTGTATTTGCCTTTATTTGTGGCTTCCAAATATATCCATGTACACAAAAACCACATTTTGTAAAACGTCCTCAAAATACATTATGGGTAGCCTCAAAATCAGAGTGATTTGAATAGCCCCTATGCTTAAACTCAGATTTATGGGCACATTTAAAAACAGATAGCTTTCCTTTATATCCATTTTTAATTAATTAGATTTTACCTTCCTGCTCCCTTTTCATTCATTAGATTTTACCTGATGAATTGATTGTATGGGTGAAACACAATGAAAACTCATAGGCTGCCGCTTGGTTGATGGCTCTCGGTACCTTGTGTTTTTGGACAACTGACAAACACTGTATATCTCTGCAACTGGGAGAGTCTGATGGAAATGCATTATGTTTCTCAGTTTTATTTTTATTTCAGTCATTAGTTTCTTTGGGAAACCCATGAGCAGTTTACACAAATGACCATCAGTATTCTCTCTACATTTTGGAAATGCATATCTTTCTATATTCATCCATGGGTTTCATACCTGTTGACCACCATTTAGAAGTTTGCAAATCTTTTGTTGATATATTTTTGTTTTTAAATAACTTGCACAGCACATTTTCCAAAAGAAAAAATGCTATATTTTGACTATTTTATTGTTCCCATCAGTGGAATGCACAGACTGGTTAAGGGAATTTCCATGCACTGTATTGTCTCACCTGAGTTATAGCAATTAAATGTGATTCCATCATTGGGCATTTTTCTTTGCTTCGGGCTGATTCAAACTCTTATCAGACTCAAGTTATTTTGGTTTTCCTCTCTCCAGTAGGTTTCAAATAAGAGAAGCTTTATCTGTCTCACAGTTGCCTTTGTATAAAAAAACAAAAAACGTTAGATATTAGTCAATTTTATTTGCTCCTACTGTAGTATTCTCATGCTAGTAATAGGATTCTTAATACATACATATACATGCATACATAAATACACATACTTTTAGGCAGCCAAGCGTCACAACCCTAGCATGCAACAGTGACAGTTGCTCCTTCAGATTGTTTTAATAATCTGGTGAAGTAGGTCAGGGAGGAGGGTTGGTCTTTATAACTTTAATGAAGACACCCTTTATTGGAACTGGTGTAAAAGGTAAACCACCTTTTCTCTATCAAGAAATTATCATTAACACTGATAAAAATGATATAGAAAACCAGGCTAATCCTTTCCCAGGAGGTAGGAAAGCCACAAGGAATGGTAGTATATAAATATTATTAAAATAGAGTAAACAAGTGCAAGTTACAGCTGCAGAGGATAAGCTTTCCAACGCAAGAACCAGCTTTGTGATAATACCGCAAAAAGTGATGATCCCTTATGAACAGAGACACATTTCTTATGAACAAAGACACATTCTGTGCTTCCGTAACTTTTCCCTCTGAGGAATGTCCACCTAACAATGCCCAGGAGACTTGGTTTTCTACACTTAGCGACTAAGAGATTTTGTGATGTGCCCATGGAAACATTTTACATTGTTAGTTCTAGAAGGCGACAAAGAAAATATTGAAGCAATAGTGCATCTCCGTGTAGGTTTTGAAACCATTTTCATTTTTGTGTATCTATAACAATATTCCAGTGCACGTCACTGGTGTATTTGAGCAGATTTCCCAACAAATTTACTACCTTCAGAGCATCATGTTCTTTGATTGTAATCTAGAAAATTGCTTAAAATTAGCTAACAAATTACTCGGCTAATAAGCATCCTCGGCGTAGGCCTAGATCGAAGTTCTATCAGAAGCAATAGCCTTTAGTGTGCCAACTAACAACTAGCCAAATACCTGACTATATTAACCGAGGATTATTCACTTAATACAGACATTAAAGACATTTTTAACACCAAGGTAGAAAGGCTAGTATTATACTCATCACTGTGGCAGCTTGAAATGCTGTGTCAAATGTATGTTTCTAGCAGAGATGCCCAGAGCTAAAAAGTGGTTAATCATAAAATGAACATGCTAAAGAGGTTGAAGAGTGCAGAGAAGGACATTCAATCTAAGCATACAAGTGTTACCCGTGGAAGACAAAATTGCTGAAATATGAAATTGGAAAAATCTTCACCAAGAAAGTAGTTTGGATCAAAAAGCAACATTCACCTGTATGCAAACAAAGCAGCATGTTTGGGAGGTTATTAAACGAAGTAAAAAATATATTGTATGCAAACTGAAACACCAAGAGAAAGATGTCAACATCTTACCTTGCATTAGAGACATCAGTGAATTATTTGCTCATTTCTATATCTTCTACAAAGAACCAAAGTATTATCACATGCAAAGTTTTATGAAGGCCTAATGTTACCTCATCTGAATGCATTAGATGAATGCCTAGATGGAGTGGTAGTTGCATCTAAAACCACTAGTTCTGTGAAGTGAACTCAATTAGTTGGTAAAATTAATTGGTCTGCATTGTCTTCAGATTCTACAAACTTAACAAATGAGAGCTAGCACACTTACAGATCTCTTTTTAGTAATTGCTTACAGGAATAGGGTACATTTTCTACATTCTTGCAAGGTGCTATGTTAGATTAATTCTTAATCAAAAATGAACTACCAAAGATGCACACCTATTGACTGATCTCTGATCAACGTAGATGCTAACATTTTAACACAAATTTGGGCTGATAAACTTACAAAATGATGTCCTGTTTTACTGACAATAACCAGGTCAGATTTTTAAAAGGTAGATCAGGCTGCATAGTTTAAGTCAAGTTTGAGATAACAAAAATAAAGAATAATTACTACTCTGCGACATCTGTCTTGTCTCTAGGTGCTAATAGCAGGTGTTAATTATTAAGTAGTACTTATTCAATCAGCCTTGTCAGATAAAAAGCTGAGCGGTATCACAGGATTCGAAACTGTTGACCTTCAGATTACAAACCGATCTCTACAATGGAAGTGTTAGTCTACTGAACTGTCTTATTAAGAGCAAACTATCACACCATATTCTTAAGCTTTTAACAATTGGGTTAGAACATACCTATTTAATACATCAAATAATGTGAACTTTGGAAGACCTTTTATCCACAGATTCAAAAATCAGCTTCAGTACCAATGGTTTACTCTCTAAAAACAATACACAACATAAAGAAACCAAACATGGGTGTCTGCTTTCTACCTTACTGTTTAACATAGAAGACATCAAATAAAACATTTTTTCCGATATAAATACTGGTCGGAAGGGATATAAGTTTATGCGTTTGCCAGTCTCCTCCCAAAACCACTCCATACCAGAAATACTCAAAATGGTAAAATTCTTCATAACTTTCTTCATATAAATTACCTAGACTAAATCCATAATGATTACCAGGTTAGTGAATAAAAGGGAATATGAATGATGACAAATTCAGTAAGCTGCTACAAAACTAGCTTATCCAGGAATTGTTTTTAGAGATATGAACTTGTTACATGTAAATGCTGATGAAGTTATAAATGCATTTAAATTGGACTTTGAGTGACTGCAAAAGCTCAACTTTGGAACAGGAGCATCCTTAAAAAAGGTTCTAACGACAACCCTCTACTTACTCCAAAATGGATGAATTCTTATTGCTCAAACTGGAAAACATTATAACACAATTTCTCTGGATACCTAAATAAAACCTCTCCAAGTTCAGTATGTAAATTGCATATTCTGTTCAATGAAGCAGAGTTTGGCTTTCCAGATCCAAACTGGGTTGACATTGAGGAACAAACCATTAAAAATATGTGCATTCGTATTTTCTCTAAGTGCAAGGAGAGTCAGACTTCAAATGATGCACCTGAAAATGGTCTTAACTGAAACGTGCATTTGAATGTCAAAATATTTACTGCCCACTATATTGTCAAGGTAAGTGTATATAGGCAATTAGATTTACTATTCTTTACTCCACATCTTCGTAAGTTGAAGACAGATATATATTTAGGGTATGTAGCGATTTAGTAATTGTCGATTTTCTGACGTAGATATGTGTATATGTCAATGTCAAAACTCAGTATTCCAAAGACAGCCCGTGCATTCTTTTTCAGAGCAAGCCCGTCAGCTGGAAATCATAGACTGTGACATTATTTTTTATATATCTCTATTACTTTTTAGCTACATTGTTGCACAAAATACTTACAAATATTTTACAAATTGTATCCTTTGTCAGCATCTTAAAGATAGTTATACATACAGTTTGCATAAAGAGGAATAAATAATGAGCATTATCCTGGGTTGTCAGGTTTCCAACTCTAGTCAACATATTGCATTTGTTTCACTATGAGTTATCAATTTTGTCTTATTCCAAGTTGTGTCTCACCGCTAAGGGCTAATTTGAGAAATGAAGTCCTATTTGTCTTTATCTTCGTTCAGTTGTTCTTGTTTTGTATAAACTACCTTCATGTGCTTTACCCAGCTGATCTTAAATATTCAGACCACATACTGTATACATTCTGCTCATCTATTAAATCAACTTGAGTTGTCCTATCTATATCTACGCCTCATGAAGGCATGTCCTTTTCATAGGTAGTGTATCTCATTTCGTAAGTCTCCTGCCTTTACCTTGTTTATGTTGTTGAGATGCCATCATCTTCATGTCTACCTCTGGCTTCTACCCTAATTCTGAGAGTCAGGCTTTAACACCAGTTGCCCCTAGGGACTACCAGTTCAGTGCTCTTACTATTCGGACTAAGATCAAGGCCAAATCGATGCATTTATTTTCTACTTCTATATTCTATTTCCTTCTTTAGCGATCTCTGCATTAAGCCCAACAATCATACCTTTGGCTTGCAGATGCTGCTTCTGTCCGTCACTGTGATCCCGCAGTTCTGCACCATATGATAAAACTCTGCTCTGCTCATTTAGATGTGGGAGATTTATGTAGGCTTTTCGATGTTGGGTACATTTTGCGCTTATAATTGAATTGTACCTATTTAAAGCAGATATTCCTTTACACTCTGCTAATGCGAATTAATGCTGCCTTCGATTCCACGTTGAATCACTTTAACCCTATAGACCTGAACAGTTTGGTTTGCAATTTGTTCAGCTGATTCTTAGTCGCCTCCCTTTCGTTACAGTCTAAGAAGACACCCTCTGTCAGAATTGCCATCAATAGTCTAGAATAGCTTCTTGCATTTCTGTGTGTCATGTCAGCTTTGCTGCTCTAATGAATAATATGTGTCTAATAAATTGTCCCACTGATACACCAAATGACAAAGTCCTTCAATGGAATCCAAATCACCTGACTCGTAGAGGTCATCCATTGTCACAGTGTTAAACCCTATCCAAATATTAGCGTTTATTTTGCAGGCAACGTCTTGGAATCTACGGAGGCTTCACAGTGGCAACTCCGGCACATTTGCTCCGGTAAACCTGATCATTTCAGGAATTGCATGTGGCAATGTATTGACTTCTGTACTAGTTTTAGGACTGGGGGACTTCTATTTAATTTCGCACATGCCACTTCTGCTATTGATTTTGGTTGTAGATTTTTTTTCTATAGTGAAAGTGTTTTCCAGGGTTTTAGCCATCTGTCCGCTTATACCCCAGCAACTATAACTCAGTCAATCCTCCCTCATCCAGCATCAGTTGGAGATTTTTGAGAGCAAGTGTCCTAGTTTTCAGCCCATATCACATGAATGAATCAACAAGAAATAACGTTCTGTGAATGTTTGGCCCGTGATTGTCATTGGTAAATAAAAATATGGTGGGAGCGTAACCATCTAGGGCACTATAATCCATCCAGCAGTTTCCAGAAGGCAACTGAGCACCTTTCGGCTGCCACAGCCGTAGAGCTAGTACCTGACAGAGTTTCGTCATATTTATGATAAATACACACACTTAGATTTATGAATGTTGTCATAGTCTCTCATTTTAACTCTGAGATCCTCCCCTCTCATGACTATGCTTTGGTCCTGTTAACCAGTATAAAAAGCACAACTTTGTCAATTTGACTTTCAGTCCTGACATTAGGCCAAAGTATTCAGGTATATCCATCAGTGGTTCCATGTCTTCTTCCACATTCTTCTTATTTGGTAATATATCATCTGAATATAGATGTAAACTGTGCCTTACCTGCCGCACTTCCCTCCTAATCCTTGCTGCTAGCAGTTCCAGTGCTAGAGCAACAAGCAATGGGGCAAATAGGGCACCCTTAATTAGTGCCCATCTCAATCATCCACTGGTTAGATATCTATTGTCCAGTGTGCACTTTAGCTTTGGGCTCTGAATATAATAACTGGATCAATTTCTGGACCTCAGTAGCAATTCCCATGCTCCTAAGTATTTTAAATAAATGTCCCAGCTTCGCTTATCAAAGTCTTTTTTCTATATCGCAGGAATCCACTACACCTGAAGCCTCAGTACTCAGGTTGTTGTATATTAAATTAAAAAGCCTGCATGTGTTTGGGGAGGTGTTTTGGTCTGGCACAAATGCACTTTGGTCTGGGTGTATTAATGTGTGTAATACTTGTGGCAGTTAGCTTGCTAGTATTTTATCTGATACATTGCAATTTAGATTTAACCTTGATTGAGAACTGTAAGATCTCTTAAAGAGTTGGTCCATGCATGGTATGGATAGAGTTACTGTTATTGCTTCTCTCACAGGGGGTTGCTAAATAACCTTATAGTTATTCTGGTGTGTACAACTGTAGTAAGCTGAGTGCCAGTTATTTGTCTTACTCCGAATAAACCTTAATGATTAGAGCCATCCAGTTCAGGTGTCTTGCCTTTAGCCAATTATTTAATGGCGCCCCAGATTTCAGAAGCCGAGGCCTTCTGGTGGCCTTTTGTCACTTTCTGAGTGTGCATCATCATACGTGGTGTAAGAATGCCCTCATCCTTTTCATGTCTATCATAGGCTCATTCATGTTGAGGGTACTGTTGTCACTCAGGAAAATTGAATTAATTTTGTACCACGAGTGTGTGATTGTGCCTTTTTGTCGTTGAATGCCCATTATGGGGATCTCATGCATCTGTTGTAGCCCGGTATGCTAATAAGCGGCCAGCTTTTGTCCACTTCATTGTGCGACTCAGTGAGGTATTCCCGTAGCTTAAATCTCTCATGCATTCATAAGACTGTTGTAATAAGTTCTACAGTTGAGTATTGTATGCCTGCGAACTATATCTGGAGTGAGAGCGATCTGCATTCCTAATATTCTGAATTTATCTACCAATATTTTTTTATCTCCCTGTGAGGGATCCTTATGTTGTTTTATTGCTCATACCCCGTGTAACCATTTTAAGGGCCTCACATACGACCCCAATGTCTTTGATGAAGCCCTCGTTTTCATTTAAATAATAAGTCATCGCATCTTTATTTGTGTACCAGTAAGCAGTGTTGCATAAGGGCAAGGGCTGTAATTGAATGAAGGAATGTGGGTTAGAGGCCTGCTCCACTCTTTCATCTTGAGTAGTGGATTATGGACTGAGAAAAACCTTCTAAGGTATTCGATACTACCGATCCTGTGGTGTGTAAATAGTTGTCTAATTGGGTGTGCAGATCATATACAGAGGCATAAAATGTGAATTACCTGAGTATATTTTAGCCAAATATCTGTCAACTTTTTGCATTTGCTCCTTTTCTTGAAATATTTTGCCAATTGGTATACAAGAGCACCTACAAGTTGGGGGGTGGGGGGGAGTGGGGTTCTGCTGTCCAAATGCACATCCTGTGTACAGTTATTGAGATGGACTCTAACATAATCCCCAATCAGCAAGTAAGATCCCAGGAAAATAAAGTTTCATCTTTCACAGAACACAAGTCAAAATCTTCCTCAAATGGACATATGGAGTTAACATTATGTAACATTTTACGAAATGCAAGGAAGAGAAATTCAGTCCAGACACAGTAACTCTTTCTCTGCTGCAAGCACTAGCCTTGAATTCTGACAGAGCAGCTACGCAAGTATCTAGCTCCACATGTATAAGCTTCTGATACATGCCAATGATCTTGCCTTTTTAAAAACTAACGACTGCGGAACTAAACAATACAGTTTCAGAAAGTGAGTGATCAGGCTGCTTATGAAACCTACAAAAATAAGCATTATTGCAAAAATGTTCCTTAAACATGGTCTCATAGTAGCAAAAATGATTGTTTTACAAAGCTGGAAATCACCCCAATTTATTAGAGATGGACAAGGTTTTGATCAAACCTAGAGGTCAATTTGAATATTCGAGTCAATATGGAATGACTTTCTAGAACTAAATGATTGCTAGAATGCTCAATTAATGTTGGTCTGCTTGGCTACAATTCTACTTGGATTTTAGTGGGACCTTACATATTTTTAGTATACTTAAGTGAGTTTACTCTTCTAGTAGATTGTTGTAGCCAAATCAAAAGGGGTAGTGGACTGTGGGAAAAATATTATATCTACATTTTGATATTTACTTAGGTACCTCTTGAGTTTCCTTTTACTATAACTGTGTAATGGTTAAAGTTAGGTTTTGGAACATGAGTTAGATTTTGTTTGGCAAAGAGTAGCTAGAATATAGAAATTCAGCACTAAGGAATCTATCACCCAGCTCCAAGTTATTCACTTATTAAATAGATCAATAGGTTTACCTGCATTTTATTATATTTACTCCACCTTTAAATTGTGGAAAATTGATTGCTCTTCATATTGTAATGTATTTACTTTGTATTCACTTTCATCCTGAAGTTATTGTTGTACAACTTTTTAACCAGCAATACTTTTACCTTCTGTACTTGTTGTAATAGAGGAAAAAAGGGATATTTAATTTCAGAAAGGTAAAGCAAAAGTAGGTGCAGAGGGATATTATCAACGGTGATCATTATATATGTAACATAAGTGTTTGCTTAATGTAACAGTAGGTGTCACCTGTATTTCACATAAAAAAGATCATGAAAAACTGTACTTCGGATAAATTAGAAAGTATACTCCAAAGAAACTCCATTTGGACACGTTTTCTTTCTTAACTGTGCATTAAAAATGAATCACATTTTGTTTGTGCATTTTATGTGGTACATTTTTTACTAACTTTCCTTGGGGAAGAGATTCTTATTTTTTTCCCCCTTTATTTAAGACACTCCCTGATGACTTTTCAGCTTTTGACACTGCATTTTCTTCACACATCATATTCTCCAAAAGATTGTGCACTAAGCAACACCTTTTTATGTGAAGTATTACACCAGGAACTAGGGTGATTGTGGGTGAAATTAAAATGTGAAAAATACATTGTTGATCTTTTTTTAAGTAATACAAAGGTAACCTGGGTTTGAAGTTGTACAGTTCCCAAACGTCCCAAAGGCCCCATCAGTTAAAGTTATTTTCTTTTTGCTTGTATGAAAGTCTATTATCTTTTTTGTAGCATAATGTATAGACATAATTACCTCATGGCACCTATGTTTAGTGAAGAGACTAGTGCAGCATTCATGACAGTGGGTCTTTTCACAACAACACTGTTTCTTTAGGTAAATATGGAATAAAAATGTTCTGAAAAAAACAACCTATTTTTTTAGCTCATCTTTGCTCCTCCCTTGCCTCAACCCTTCATACCATTTTCTAACCCTTTAACATGGGTAATACGATTGATGCACTTTTTTGTTTCCACCCCTTGACAGGAAACCTAAAAAGGAAGAGCGCCTTAGTGAAGAGGCTGCAAAGGTGATTGCAAGCCTCCCTGATTTATCATTCATGCATGCTAAGGTGTTGATGTTCCCAGCCACATTAACACCTGCAACAAGCTGTCAAGAAAAGGTAGACTGATGCGGATTTGACATTTTGTGTTGACGTCTTTTGATCTGCGGGTTAATAAAAAGCAATCTTGCTAAAAAATGTTCAGATGATTTGTTGGTAAGCAGCACTCAAAGGTATACATAGTGATGTATATTTATTTCCTACTGAAAGCCTACATTTATATTAGAAAACAAAAATGTAAATAATTGGTAATATGGAAACAATTTTGAAATGTTTTCCTTTCCTCTTATGCTGGGGTACATAAGTTTGTTTTTGTGAAATACACTGGTGGTGTCCTTCATAAACAATTCAAAATCTTACCAAACCCTAACTGATTGAAAAATCTTCACTGCAGTGAGGTCATCTACATAGGTTGAGTTTCACTTTTCACTTTTGTCCGGATTAGCTTGTTTTTCTTTTATAGGTGTGTTAAAATTATTCTGTTGCATTCAAATGCCTGAAAGGTTCAATTTTTTATGTTTCTGTACTTTTTACAGGCACTGCGGTTACTTACTAAAATCTATATTGAACCGCATCTTTTACACCGTAGGTGTATGGTCTGCTCTTATAGCCTTGTTTGAAGGTGATTGATTAATGGCCTGCACCTGCTTCATGTATGTTACATAATAGATTATGGGCAAACATGTGATTTGGGGCTCATTAGTATGTTTACTTTAATCAACTTGATTTAAGAAAGGAGGACCAAAATGAGATGAATGTATATTATATAACCTACTTGTTTTGATTTATTTTTGTTCTGTTGTACCACTGTATGTCTGTTTTGTTTCTTTATTGAGGATTTTGCACATTGTAAAGCGATATAATCATAGATTGCTATGGTTTAGGCTGTATATACAGTAAAACTATGGGATGTAAATGTTCCAGGAAATTCCTATGGAAAAAAGAATGAAATGTAGAAGAACCTCTAACAAGGTTAATGTGCATGCCCAAGGTCTTTTGAGATTTAAGTGTGTAAATTTCCTTTTAGCTTACACAGAAATAAAATCATTTAAATTAAGTTGTACAAGTGTGTATTCTTTTACTGCAGTTTTTCAAAAAGGATTTTCCTTCCCTGGATGCTACCGAAAGGCTACTGAAAATGATGGACACTGTTATTTTCCCAGGTCTGGTACTTTCACAGACACAATTACAGTATGAAATTGAATATCTTTACTTCTGGGTTTGGCATAATGGGTAGCAATTAAATATTGAAATTCAGACCCTTCATGGGTGGTGGCTTGTCAGGTTTTATAGCAGAAAATAAGCATTGGACAAGACAATAGGTCTTAGTCTTTGGGACCTGTTGGCTTAGCCTATGGTTTTAGTTAAAATGTGTCTTGGAGCTTCCTTGATGAACCCTAACTGATAAATAAAGTAAACAAAGACAAAAAGTCCATGTTAAATATGAAATTGATGATTTTACTTATAGCTCTGTTTAAATATCATGTCTTTGTATGCAGGAAAAATAAGCTTTTGACTCGCCCACTATGTTGTGTTGTAGATGCGCGTATTGGATTGGTAACTAAAAAAGAAAAAAATGCCCCGAATTGTTTTAGGGTTTTTTTTTTTCCAAGTGGGTGGGTGGAGCAACACGGGGATGGAAGCAACATGGGTGGTGCCAATGGGTGGTGGAAGTAACAAGGGGGACGAGGGACAGAAGCACCACAGGTTCTGTGGTTGGGGGAAACAACAGGTTGCGTGGTTGGGGGTATCAAACTGGCAAAACACAGCAAAGTGTAAGTGGCGTAGAGAAAGCACACAGGTGATATAAAGGAACACGGAGCATGGCGGAAGAGGGGAGAAAAGCACATGAGAGGAACAGCGAAAAAACACAAAAACTTGTGTAGAGTGCTTAAAGAAAAAGGTAGTGCTTGAAAAAGCAACCAGGAGAGGGACACAGTAATGCGTCCATGCGCCAGGTGTGGGATAAATACAAGAAGAGGAAGGAAAACCCACACCGCTAATAAATAAGAAGCAGGCAAATGAGAATGACAATGAAGGCATCCGATGGCATGCAATGGGCAGGCTCTAAGTCCACTGTAAGTTAACGGTATGTCTTTCAACTGACTGTGTTTGTACTGTATTGTAGGTGAGGCCTAGAAAGGGAAGTGAATGGCAGCTCACTACATTAGACTTAGGCATCCTTGGTCGATAATAAGAACAGAAAGCTTTTGTGAAGATAAGTAGGTGCTGTGTTTTGTTTGATTGTTCATGCTTGTGTGGTACTAACAGAAATATTTGTTTCTTCACATGTTTCTCTTCCCATGCAACAGGAGTTTCATGTCACGGACAGACACATTCTACCCAGCTGCAGTTGTGGAACTCCCTTCATTTCGTAAAGGCTTGATGTTGAGCTGTACTAGATCCCGTAGTGTGGAAGGAATCCTGCTTTAATAACTGACCATAAATCAAAGGTGAAATGCTGAAATTACATGCAAATGTTTAACAACAACAAAAAAGCACAGGTGATATGAATTCCAAGGTAACAAGGATTTGCAATGCAATAGGTCTCGCATTTGCGAGAGTTTGAGCTATTGGCATTGTAAATGATAACTTTTATTTATGTGTTTACAAAACCTGCAAGCAGTGCGTAAACACTGCTTGCAGGTTTTGTAAACACATAAATAAAAGGCATTGCCATTTACAATGCCAATAGCTCAAACTCTTGCAAATGTGAGACATTTGTGGCACCTGCGCTTTCGCTTTCAGCAAAAGAGCAGATGCAGCATATAGCATCAAAAGTAAAGAAATAGAAAAAAACATATTTTCTATTTCTTTACTTTTGAAGCAATCGCGGCACCCACGCTTCAGCTTAAGATGTTGAAAGCTAAAGCGTGGGTGTCGCGGTTGTAACAAAAGTAAATAAATAGAAAAAAAAATGGCGGCTGCAAGTTTTTTTTTTTCTTTATATTTATTTTGTTACAACTGAGGCGCCCGCGCCTTAGCTTTGAACATCTTCGGCTAAAGCGCGGGTGCCCCAATTGCTTCAAAAGTAAACAAACAGGGAAAAAAATGATTTTTTTTTTCTATTTGTTTACTTTTAAAGCAATCGCGTCACCCGTGATTTAGCTTAAGATGTTTAAAGCTAAAGCGTGAGTGCGCCAATTAAAAAAACCATAAATAAACATAAAAAGAAGGGCATGTTGCCGCATTTAGCCAGCAAATAACAAAAGAAAAGTGTGGCCGCCATTATTCTTGTCAAGTCTTGCTTCACTGAATAAATGGAAAAAAATGAGCATTGAGGGAGAGCGTGTCCTGCCTGCAACAGCAGGCAGGACAAAGCTATTTAAGAAAATAGTGCTCGGAGGCTGTAATTAAAGCCTACCGAGTAAAAACACATGTAACAGGGATTGTCCTCATGGGAGGTTACAAGAAGATAAAAAGGTAGTTCTAAGGAGGGACTACAAAGCCTATTGATCAATGAAAAGCCACCATTTACAAAGGACAGGAGCCAATTAAAAAGATGGGCGGGAAGTGGGCAGAGCTTCATGCCCTATCCTGAATACAGCATGTCTCGAAGAGACAGCACATTCGCTGCCTAGGCGAGACGTAAAAAGGAAACTCATAAAAGAAAAAGACATAAACGTTACTCCCTCAAGAACAGTGTTCTGTGGACATCCTATTTATGATGGGGAAAAAGAGTGAGATTTGGGATAGTAGAGAAGACATTGCGGGGACTTAAGCCAAACTAAAAACACTATTATTACAGTACAAAAACCCAGGCTGTGATGAACACACATTGGAAGCACATAACCATCAAACAGGTAAGATTTGGTTAGCATAATGAGTTTATCACAAACCAGAACAAGATAAATGACAAGATTATCCTATTGCCCTATGATAATAGGGCTAAAGTAAATAATCTCATTGAGATCCTAAAAACATTTGTTCAAAGACACTTTAAAAAATGGTGCTGATAAAGTTTGAGAAGACCTTAACCCCTTAGGTGCTGAGGCTTTTCCAACCCAGAGTTTAGCCCTTGTTGTAATGGTTGGGGCACTTCGCGCTTGGGCCTTCATACCTTTTTCCACAGAAGAAATCCAGGCCAGATTTATCTCTTTTTTCCCACATCTTGGAGATTCTAAAGGTACCCAGGGTTTGTGGAGTCCCGTGGAAGGAACCAAGGAAATAGCCAAAAGATAGCAACATTTAATTTTTTGTTGGAAAAAAGGGAAAAAGTAGTGTGCAAGAAAATGTATCATTTTTTTCTTTTTAAAAATGGCATCAAGAACAAGCAGAGCTGTAAAAGAAAATACCTTTTTACCACCATTTTTAGGTAATATTCAATTTTCCTATTTGTTGCATTTACAGGGTACTTGCAGGGTGAACACAAAAAAGCTATATATTTCTGGAAACTAGATTGTTCATGGTCTCCAGAAGAAACTCATTGTTAAAATTAAAAAATTAAAATAAGTAGGGAAAAAATTGCAATTCATGACCTGTTAATCTGTAATTTTTTGCCCCCATGGGAGATTTGGAAAGGAAATATACTGTTACATCAATCTGACTCTTCCGGTCACAGAGATTCATAGTGTTTAATGGCTGCCCAAATACATGTGATACCCAGAACCAACAACTGAGCTGCAGCTTGTAGTGATTTTACAGTTTGTACTGACCATGCAGCAATGCATATGCTAAGAGCTAACGAATAAAAAATGGGTATGAAGGAAACCTTTTTTTTTTTTTATAATGTGCACAAGATCCTGAATTTAGCAGAAGTGGGTATTTTTACACCTCTAAATTTGGGGTTACCCATACTGTCACGTGATTCAGAGGACAGTTTGCAAAATGTGTTCTTTCTGATGGATACTTCTAACCACAGATTCATCACGTTTACAATATCCCCAGATGCCAGACTGGATCCGGAAGATCTAAACAGCATTGCTCCCAAAGCCCCATTAAGGGGGTGCCATGTGGCTCCACGTGGACTTCGTTACACTCCAAAAGTCACACTAGAACTGCATATAAGTTTCACCCCTGCAGGTCGACGTCAGTTCCTTTCTTTTCATGCCTTTGTACGTGAATCCGGAGCTCGCACCCAACTTTTTCCTAGTCGGTTGTGAAGCTTTTTCTTACAGTTTTTGATTTTTTTCTAGTGTGCATGGGAACTATGTCCCCTCCCAAAACGACCGAGTTTAAGCCTTGTTGGTATTGTCCCAAACAAATGTCTATGATAGATACCTATGAGGTGTGATCTGGTGTTTAGGTTGGGGGCATGACTCCCAAGTCCTCCGAGGAGCGTGCCCTTATGAATCTGTGTGTCTTACGTATCCAAAGGCAATCCAGGAACGCCAAGCAGTACATTGCCAAACCCCAAAAGAAGTCTCAGAAGTCCCACTCAAAGTCGTGGGTGCGGATCCGTTCCTGCTCATGGGTCTGTTCCCATGACAAGTCCTCATCATAGTCCAAGTGTTCCAGTAAGTCAAAGCGAAAGCACAAGAAGACGAAGCTGGATTAGTCTCAGTCCCGCTACTATCAGAGAGGACGTCGGGTAGCCTCGCGGTCTTGCTCCCGGTCTCCCTAAGAGGAGCCGATTCCATAACTGATTTTCGGGTCTACCTGTGATGTTGCAACAGATAGAGGCTTTTAGGAGAGGTCATGTTGCCAAGCTTTGGCACTCTTCTGGCGCCTTCTGCCGTGCCTTTGGGCCCGGTTAGCACTGGCCGGTCCACTCTTAAGAGCCGTCTGTACCTTATGACCCCACCTCAGATTGCGCTAAGACTTCAAAGCAAATGTTGAATTTGGAACCAAAATTCATGCCGGTCCCTATAACATTGATGTCGACTTTACTCACACCAAAGAAAGACTCTGTTCCTAAAGGCCTATCCCACTCTGAGCTGAATCTATCTCCGCTCTGATTAAGGTTTTTTTCCTGAAACCGTTACCGACGCACCCATCTCCAGTTAAGTCCGACTCAAACAGAACCATGCCTTTGCCACAGAGCCACACCCCAGTGCTCCAACTACTTTTCGGTTTCAACTCTGATCAGAGTTAACCAGCCTTTGGAGATGACAGTGGAGATGATGGCAACCAATACAAGGATTTGCAGAAAGCCTGTGGTTTGGACACTTCCCCAGACACTGTTTTTTTTTTCTTCTGTAGGGCCAGCAACACGAGAGAGTGCCTCCTTGCTGCTCTGATGAGACGGGCAGCGGACGTGTTGGGAACTACAGGAGTCAAAACATCTTGACTAAGGTTTTGCAATCCAAACAGACCTACTCTGAGGCTCTTACCATTCACTTAATCCCTGACTGACACCATAATGGCCACCTGGTCTAAGCCTTGTTCGTGCTCGCTGGTGAACCAGCAAGTTGCTAGGCTACCCTGACTTCTTGACACAGCACCCTACACCAGAAAGTGTGGTGGCTCAGGCTTCCACCAGCTGGGTGAACTCCAATTAATTTCCTACAACTCCCCCAGACAGAGTCTAAACCTATAGGAACGTTAGGGAAACTGATGTTTTCATCAGCCAGTCTAGCTTTCTGGTCAGTTAATGCCAGCTGTTTGCTGGGAATATATTCCCATGTTTTAAGGGACATGGTTGGCGAGATCTTGTCCGAATTCCCAAAGGAATTTCGGGCTAACCTGGCCCAAACCATTCAGGATTGTCAGAATGCCGCCAAACACCTCATCTGTTCACGATTAGACACCATCAGCTGATTGGGGCAGGGCAATAGGCACTAGTGTGATGCCTCAGCCTCAACAATTTCACTGCATTTGAGGCTCCCGGCAATGGAAAGGGCCACCAACCCTGCAACAGGCACCTCAGTTCTTTCAAGGTCATGGTCGAAGTTCAAGCAGACTTCATCAAGACCACCAAGGGCAGCAAACTTCCTAGTCCTCTCCCCTCCGGCATCAGCCTCCAAGCTGCTTTAGTTTGCCCTCTGTGGCCACGACTACCGAGTGGGAGGCAGGATCAGAAATTTCCTCCAAGGGTGGCAAAATATAACATCCATAAGGTGGATCCTTCAACAAGGCTATGCCCTGCCATTCCTTTTAGAGCTACTGCATCTTCCACCTGCATTATATGAGCAGCTGTCCATCTTGCCCTAAGGAGTGCAAGCTCTTTGGTTAATCGAGCCATAGGGAGGATCCAGACACCATAAACAGGGACTGGTTGTTACTCCCGTTATTTCCTCGTGCCAAAGAAGAATGGAGGCATTCATACTATTTTAGATCTCCAACCTCTGAATCCCTTCTTGTGGATGGATAAATTCAAGATGCTCATGGTCCCCTGGGTTCTGTCTAACCTGGAAACAGGAGGGTGGCTTTGACCTGCAGCACACTTGCTGTCATGTACGTGTGTTGCAGTCTCACTGACACTAGTTGTTGTTCATGGTAGGCATGGGGCATTTTCAGTTTACCATGCTCCCCTTTGGCCTCACCGGTGCCCCTCTGGTCTTCACAAAAGTGATGTCGGTGTTAGCTGCATACCTTAGTAGATTCAGAGGTTCCCTTTTATTGGAATTAATATCAGAAAACAATCTCTTGGTGAAATCTCTTCATTCACCTCTGACATACTATTGGACCCATTCTGGAGATGGTGCAATTTTGGGCCTTCCCTTCATCACAATGAGTTCAGGACATTCAGGTTATGATCTCGATATTTCCGCCTCGGTCCTGGGTTTTGTTGAGAGTAGCTCTGAGGCTTCTGGGCCTTTAGGCATCCTGCTTGAATGTTCTACCAGATGGCATATGCAGGCTTTTCAGTGGCCTATCACAAGAGGAACCTCTCTGATTTCATCCAGGTTTCAGAGGAGACTGCAAAAGACCTGCAGTGGTGGCTGCTGATCTGTAATTGGACCAGCAGCAGACCCCTCTCCTTGCTCCACAGAGAGCTGATGTTGGTGATGGATGCTTTGCTGCTGGGTTGGGGGAGGATGGGTCCTCTAGAAGAGATGGAGATTAGAGGAC
The DNA here is from genome assembly GCA_963921515.1 of Calotriton arnoldi. Classification (NCBI taxonomy): domain Eukaryota; kingdom Metazoa; phylum Chordata; class Amphibia; order Caudata; family Salamandridae; genus Calotriton; species Calotriton arnoldi. Next base: position 1,067,163 of record CAWUFW010002135.1, on the reverse strand, counting down.
TCCGAGACCCGACTTCATATCAACCTGTTGGAGTTACTGGCTATTCACCAGGCACTGAAAGCCTTCCTACCATCCATCAGGGGGAGGCTGATTCAGGTTCTCTCTGACAACACTACCACCATGTAGTACTGCAACAAGCAGGGCAGTGGTGGTCCTGACGTCTATGCCGTGAGTCTCTCTGCCTCTCGAGTTGGCAGGAGCAAATGGGCATTTCCCTGGTTGTGAGCCACCTGGGTGGATCTTTGAACGCCAGGGTGGCAAACAGCCTTCAGTGCCTGGAATAACACAGGTAGTGAATACATCCTGAGGTGGCAAAGGGAATCTTCAAGCAATGGAGAGAGCCCTGGCTCGATCTTTAAACCATTGTCAACAATACCCAATATCAAGCTTTTTGCGTGCTGGAGTTTCCAAAATAACTCACTCTCAGAGATGCATTATGTATAAAGTGGAGTTTGGGACTCCTGTATGCCATTCTGCCACTGCCTCAACTGGCCAGAGGTCAGAACAAGATCAGTAACTAGCGGGTTCAAGTCATCACAGTGGCACCAGATTGACTACGGAGAGTGAGGTAACAGGAACTTCGTGGCATGAGCATCTGGCCTCCAATCAGGCTACTGCTTCGTAAGGATCGCCAGTCAGAGCAGCTGGGTCCTATTCCCAAACCTGCGCAATCTGCACCTGCATGCATGGAGATTGAGCTGTGCCAGTTGACTGCATTTGACCTTCCTCCTAAAGCCTTAGATGGAAAATGTTCTGCCAGGCGTCGTCCTACAAAGTCTGTTTACTACAGCCCCTGGGACAAGTTTGTAGTCTGGTGTGGCATTCGCATTTCAGAACCATTCCAGGCAAAACTGTTAGATGCCTTGTTGTTCATTTTATCTCTGGCTCAGCAAGGTCTTGTTCTAGGCACTATTAAATATTATTTGTCTGGTTACCTTTGCCGGACCAGCCATCCCTGTTCAAATTCTGTTGTGATGCGGTTTCTAAAAGTTTTGACTTGTATGTTTTCTCTCAAACCCTTTGTGATGCCTCAGTGGGACCTACATTTGGTTCTTATTTGGTCCGTATTTTCCTCATGTGCTCTCCTTTTGAACCGATGCACAGCTGTCTGCTGACTCTGAATACTGTATTCCTTGTCGCAGTGACTTCTGCTTGCCACATGAGTGAACACCAAGCGCTCGTTACACCACCTTTTTTCCTGATAAAGTAATGTTGATGACCAAGGCAGCATTTTTGCCAAAGGTAATGACTGCTTTTCACTTTGGGCAGTTCTTCACTCTCCCAACGTTCTTTGCTCCACCTTACCTTTCGAAGGAGAAGGGCATACTCCATTGTTTGGACCCCAGAAGAGCCTTGAGCTTCTCCATCAATTACACCAAGTGGACAATCAGCTTTATGTGGGGTTCTCTGGTCAAAGAAAAGCAAGATGGTGCAGAAAAGAACTCTGTCAAGTTGGATAGTCCTCTACATTAAGATCTGCCACGCATTAGCCAAGAAGCAGCCACTGGAAGGACTGAGGGCCCATTCCACAAGGACAAAGGCTGCTGCTACTGTGCTGACACGCGCAGTGCCTGTCCTTCACATCTGTTGGGTGGCAACATGGGCATCAGTGCCCACATTCATGAAGCACTACTGCCTTGACCGCCAGGTCCAATGGGAAGGGCATTTTGACTGTTCGATTTTGCGTGAATGTTTCTGTCTGAGCAACTGCACTGGTATTAGTTCTGAAGGTGAGGAGTCTGTAGTTAAAAGCATCCATTAGAAGAATAAGTTACTTACCTTCGGAAATACTCATTCTGTTAGATAATTTATCTAACCACAAATTTCCCAATACCTTTCCACACTTCAGTTCTGTGAAATGTTATCTCTTCGCATCTTAAAAAGGTCCCGAAGTAGATATCTTACAAATGGTACCTCTAGTTATTTAAGGATCAACTTCAGAGGGTGCAGATAGTCAAGAAAGAAACTGATGTTGACATGCAGGGGTGGCGCTTATGTGTGGCTCCATCATCACTTCTGGGGCAGAACGAAGCCTGCATGGTGCCACCTACCGGCACTTGGGAGCAATGCTGTGTAAAGATTCCAGATCCAGCCTGGCACCTGGAGAGATTTTAAGGGTGAGGAATCTGTCCTTAGATAGTGTATCTGCTTGAAAGAATGTTACAGAATGTAAGCAACTTGTTCTTCTATCACACTGGATTACACTAATGGAAAGAATATAATTCATAATAACACATTTTTGGAAATGGCTTTTTCTGCCAGGTCGCCCCAAACATTTGGCCTTCCTCCTCATTTGTGTTGGCTTTAGGACCCTGGGCACTTTAACACTGCTAATCAGTGTTAAAGTGCATGTGCTCAATACTTAAAACATGGAAACACTCATAAGTCCCTAGTAAAGTGCACTACATGTGCCCAGAGCCTGTAAATAAAATGCTATTAGTGGGCCTGCAGCACTGATTGTGCCACCCACTTAAGTAGCCCTTTAAACATGTCTCAGGCCTGCCACTGCAGAGCCTGTGTACAGTTTTAAACTGCCATGTCGACCTGGTAAGTTAACCTACTTGCCAGGCCCAAACCTTCCCTTTTCATACATCTAAGCCACCCCTAAAGTAGGCCCTGTCTTACCCACAAGGCAGGCTGCCATGTATTTAAAAGGCAGGACATGTACTTTTAAGTTTCACAAGGAAAATTTGGTGACCCTACCTGGCTGAAGTCTCTTGTTACTTATGACATCATCAGTTTACAGGAAACGTGGGACCCCGCAGGGAATTTGTATCTACCTGGGTATGTCACCTTTACTAAAAACGTTGCACCCTCCCGTAGTGGAGGAGCAAGGGGGATCCTGGCTACGTTTATTAGTTTGAATCTAAAATGTAAAATGGAGGAAGTTACTATCAATTCCCCTCATCTTCCTGGTGGTGTTCTCTCCTTTAAAAAATAAGATAAAGACTTTGTGTTAATATATACAATGCCAATCATGGCAAAGATCCTCATAATGTGGTGTTGGCCTTGGGAGAATTTTTTAAACGTTTTTATACTCCCAGCCCTCCACTGTTTACAGCCTTGGTGATTCTGGGCGATTTTAATCTCCAACCCTGTAGGGACTGTTATTTATATCCACTATCTGACCAGGATAGTGATAAAGTGGACCAAGTGCACCTCAAACATATGACTTGGGGGATTTGATCAACGACCTGACGCAAGATCATAATCTAGATAACCTTTTAAGTTTAAAGGTATTGAACTCAAACTTTTAAAGGCTCCGGTACAGGATCCTTTATCGATTACATTTATGGATCTGCTGGATTATATGCCTTCCTGATTTGTTTATCAGTGGATTGGAATTCCTTTAGAGATCACAATCCTCTCTCTGCCACTTTTTACTGGGATATGAAGTTGATGGACCCTTATCCTTCTTTTAAAGCCCCAGTTAGTCTGAGAGATCAGGTTCGGAGACTAAGATGGAACAAGGTTATCCCTTAGGTCTTTATTGCAGAGCTGGCCTCTTCATGCAAACCAGAATTAAAGGTTTCCCTGGACAAAGAGGCCTCCCAGGTGAATATTTTAGGGGCCTATTATAGGTTATGCCTTCATATCAACACTGCACTTACTAAGCTGGGGACCTCGGAGACTACAGGCTCCTGTAGGTGGTTTGATAAAAACTACACAAGGGCTCCCACGGCGCTTCTTGCAGTCCTTAAAGAAAAAGTACCCCGGGTCAGTAGTGAAGTAAAACAACACAGAGTCCTATATAGAGTGGCAATAAGGGATCAGAAAGCCAAACTTAAGAAAGAATTGTGGGAGGAGCTTGTGCCAGCTAGTGCTCTGAGGGACAGCACCATGTTTTGGAAGGGTTGTCAATCAGCCTTTTGTTTTAATGAGACTCAGGCTCCAGACCTTATCCCTACAGTTCTGCCCCTGGCCTGGATGACTAATTTTTCAGTGCTTTATGATGGGGAGGGTTTAGAGCTCTCTCCTTCAAGTGATGAGAGTGACAAGTTAAGGATACAATGGGAGGAAGTCAGGAATGCCATTTTGTCCCTCCAAGCAAGCAAGGTGCCTGGTGCTAGCGTGGTACCGGGGTATCAGTTTAAATCCATTGTGGAATTATGGGCCGCCATTTTAACCTTGCATATTAATGCTGCCGTCTCTAGTTCTATCCCATGTTTTTAAGAAGGGAGATTGCAAAGACCCTACTTGCTATAGACCTTTTTCCATTGGTTAATGTGAAAGTAAAAATCATTGGGAGGGTCATATTAGAGAGATTAACCCTCTGGACTGATGAGCATAACATTCTGTCGGACCTCCAGTGTGAGTTTTGACCCTGTAGGGACTCTGTAGAGTAGAATCTCAATTTATATCTGCTAACCAGTAAATACGCTGGGGCAAAGGGGGTTCGATACATCTGGCCTTCATGGGCATTAGCTCTGCCTTTGATAAGGTGAACTTAAATAAGCTCTGGGTAGAGCTGGGTTCCATGGGAGTTGAGCCCACTCTCGTGGTTTCTTGAAAGACCTCCATTATGGTCTGACATGCTCGGTTAGATTCGGGAACAACGGGGAATGCACAACGCATTTTAATCTTAAGAGTGGAGTTCGTCATGGCAGCATTTTGGCACCCTTCCTTCTTCTTATGTATATCAATTGTCTGGAAGGGGTGCTTATTGAACATATTCTTGACATGCTGAGAGCGGGGGCATATGCTTCCCGCTTTACTTCATTAGAGGAATTTTCCTCTTTCTGGGTGTGCTGCAGAATGTAGGACACTTAGAAAGAGGAAACAAAAAGGAGACATAAAGATATTTGTTAATATATACAATGCCATTCATGGCAAAGATCCTCATGATGTGGTGTTGGCCTTGGGAGAATTTTTAAAACGTTTTTATACTCCCAGCCCTCCACTGTTTACAGCCTTGGTGATTCTGGTCGATTTTAATCTCTAGCCCTGTAGGGACTGTTATTTTCCCACGTCTGGTACTTTCACAGACACAATTACAGTATGAAATTGAATATCTTTACTTCTGGGTGTGGCATAATGGGTAGCAATTAAATATTGAAATTCAGACCCTTCATGGGTGGTGGCTTGTCCGGTTTTATAGCAGAAAATATGCATTGGACAAGACAATATGTTTTGTCTGTGGGACCTGTTGGCTTAGCCTGTGGTTTTAGTTACAAGATATTTAGGGTTGCCACCTAACCCGTTTTTCTACCAGCATGACCAGTATTTTAATGGGCCAGCTGGCACAAAAATTAGGCGGTATTTTTTCCCCCATATCAGTACATACTTAAAACAGTAATTATAAGAAAACACTTTAAAATGTGTCTTAGAGCTTCCTTGATGACCCCTGACTGATAAAGTAAACAAAGACAAAAGTCCATGTTAACTCCTTAACCGCGGCGCAAATTCCGTCGCGGTGCGGTAGTTCTATTGAGTGGGCGGGGCCGCGTCGGCCAACGGACGCGCGCAGCACTAGCGAGGTAGTGCTTGCAACGGCCGTTGGCCGACGCGCGCACGGAAGGGGTTAAATATGAAACTGATGATTTTACGTAAAGCTCTGTTTAAATATCATGTCTTTTTACGCAGGAAAAATAGGCTTTTGACTCGCCCACTATGTTGTTTTGTAGATGCGCGTGTTGTATTGGTAACTAAAAAAGTGCACAGAATTGTTTTAGGGTTTTTTTTTTTCTCAAGTGGGTGGGTGGAGCAACACGGGGGTGGAAGCAACATTGGTGGTGCCAATGGGTGGTGGCAGTAACAAGGGGGACGAGGGACAGAAGCACCACAGGTTCCGTGGTTAGGGGAAACAACACAGGTTGCGTGGTTGGGGGTATCAAACTGGCAAAACACAGCAACGTGTAAGTGGCGTGGAGAAAGCACACAGGTGATATAAAGGAACACAGAGCATGGCGGAAGAGGGGAGAAAAGCGCATGAGAGGAACAGCGAAAAACACTTGTGTAGCGTAAACACTGCTTGCAGGTTTTGTAAACACATAAATAAAAGGCATTGCCATTTACAATGCCAATAGCTCAAACTCTCGCAAATGTGAGACATTTGTGGCACCTGCACCTTCGCTTTCAACATCATAAGCAAAAGCGCAGATGCCGCAATAGCTTCAAAAGTAAAGAAATAGAAAAAAATGTATTTTCTATTTCTTTACTTTTGAAGCAATCGCGGTACCCGCGTTTCAGCTGAAGATGTTGAAAGCTAAAGCGCGGGTGTCGCGGTTGTAACAAAAGTAAATAAATAGAAAAAAATGGCGGCTGCAAGCTTTTTTTTTTTTCTATTTATTTACTTTTGTTACAACTGAGGTGCCCGTGCCTTAGCTTTGAACATCTTCAGCTAAAGCACGGGTGCCCCAATTGCTTCAAAAGTAAACAAACAGGAAAAAAAAATGATTTTTTTTTTTTCTATTTGTTTATTTTTAAAGCAATCGCGGCACCCGTGATTTAGCTTAAGATGTTTAAAGCTAAAGTGTGAGTGCCGCCAATTTAAAAAAACATAAAAAGAAAGGCATGTTGCCGCATTTGGCCAGCAAATATCAAAAGAAAAGTGTGGTCGCCATTATTCTTGTCAAGTCTTGCTGCACTGAATAAATGGAAAAAAATAAGCATTGAGGGAGAGCGTGTACTGCCTGCAACAGCAGGCAGGACAAAGCTATTTAAGAAAATAGTGCTCGGAGGCTGTATTTAAAGCCTACCGAGTAACAATGCATGTAACGGATTGTCCTCATGGGAGGTTACAAGAAGATAAAAAGGTAGTTCTAAGGAGGGACTACTAAGCCTATTGATCAATGAAAAGCCACCCTTTACAAAGGACAGGAGCCAATTAAAAAGATGGGCGGGAAGTGGGCAGAGCTTCATCCCCTATCCTGAATACAGCACGTCTCGAAGAGACGGCACATTCGCTGCCTAGGCGAGACCTAAAAAGGAAACTCATAAAAGAAAAAGACATAAACGTTACTCCCTCAAGAACGGTGTTCTGTGGACATCCTATTTATGATGGGGGAAAAAAGAGTGAGATTTGGGATAGTAGAGAAGACATTGCGGGGACTTAAGCCAAACTAAAAACACTATTATTACATTACAAAAACCCAGGCTGTGATGAACACACATTGGAAGCACATAGCCATCAAACAGGGTAAGATTTGGTTAGCCTAATGAGTTTATCACAAACCAGAACAAGATAAATGACAAGATTATCCTATTGCCCTGTGATAATAGGGCTAAAGTAAACGATCTGATTGAGACCTTAGAAACATTTGTTCAAAGACACTATACAAAATGGTGCTGATAAAGTTTATTGAGAAGACCTTAACCCCTTAGGTGCTGAGGCTTTTCCAACCCAGAGTTTAGCCCTTGTTTTAACGGTTGGGGCACTTCGAGCTTGGACCTTCATACCTTTTTCCACAGCAGAAATCCAGGCAAGATTTATCTCTTTTTCCCACATCTTGGAGATTCTAAAGGTACCCAGGGTTTGTGGATTCCCGTGGAAGGAACCAAGGAAATAGCCAAAAAATAGCAACATTTAATTTTTTGTTGGAAAAAAGGGTGTGCAGGAAAACGTATCGTTTTTTTTCCTTAAAAATGGCATCAAGAACAAGCAGAGCTGTAAAAGAAAATACCTTTTACCACCATTTTTAGGTAATATTCAATTTTCCTATTTGTTGCATTTACAGGGTACTTGCAGGGTGAACACAAAAAGTTATATATTTCTGGAAACTAGATTGTTCATGGTCTCCAGAAGAAACTAATTGTTAAAATTAAAAAAATTAAAATAAGTAGGGAAAAAATTGCAATTCATGACCTGTTAATCTGTAATTTTTTGCCCCCATGGGAGATTTGGAAAGGAAATATACTGTTACATCAATCTGACTCTTCCGGTCACAGAGATTCATAGTGTTTAATGGCTGCCCAAATACATGTGATACCCAGAACCAACAACTGAGCTGCAGCTTGTAGTGATTTTACAGTTTGTACTGACCATGCAGCAATGCATATGCTAAGAGCTAACGAATAAAAAATGGGTATGAAGGAAACCTTTTTTTTTTTTTTTATAATGTGCACAAGATCCTGAATTTAGCAGTAGTGGGTATTTTTACACCTCTAAATTTGGGGTTACCCATACTGTCACGTGATTCAGAGGACAGTTTGCAAAATGTGTTCTTTCTGATGGATACTTCTAACCACAGATTCATCACGTTTACAATATCCCCAGATGCCAGACTGGATCCGGAAGATCTAAACAGCATTGCTCCCAAAGCCCCATTAAGGGGGTGCCATGTGGCTCCACGTGGACTTCGTTACACTCCAAAAGTCACACTAGAACTGCATATAAGTTTCACCCCCTGCAGGTCGACGTCAGTTCCTTTCTTTTCATGCCTTTGTACGTGAATCCGGAGCTCGCACCCAACTTTTTCCTAGTCGGTTGTGAAGCTTTTTCTTACAGTTTTTGATTTTTTTCTAGTGTGCATGGGAACTATGTCCCCTCCCAAAACGACCGAGTTTAAGCCTTGTTGGTATTGTCCCAAACAAATGTCTATGATGGATACCTATGAGGTGTGATCTGGTGTTTAGGTTGGGGGCATGACTCCCAAGTCCTCCGAGGAGCGTGCCCTTATGAATCTGTGTGTCTTACGTATCCAAAGGCAATCCAGGAACGCCAAGCAGTACATTGCCAAACCCCAAAAGAAGTCTCAGAAGTCCCACTCAAAGTCGTGGGTGCGGATCCGTTCCTGCTCATGGGTCTGTTCCCATGACAAGTCCTCATCATAGTCCAAGTGTTCCAGTAAGTCAAAGCGAAAGCACAAGAAGACGAAGCTGGATTAGTCTCAGTCCCGCTACTATCAGAGAGGACGTCGGGTAGCCTCGCGGTCTTGCTCCCGGTCTCCCTAAGAGGAGCCGATTCCATAACTGATTTTCGGGTCTACCTGTGATGTTGCAACAGATAGAGGCTTTTAGGAGAGGTCATGTTGCCAAGCTTTGGCACTCTTCTGGCGCCTTCTGCCGTGCCTTTGGGCCCGGTTAGCACTGGCCGGTCCACTCTTAAGAGCCGTCTGTACCTTATGACCCCACCTCAGATTGCGCTAAGACGTCAAAGCAAATGTTGAATTTGGAACCAAAATTCATGCCGGTCCCTATAACATTGATGTCGACTTTACTCACACCAAAGAAAGACTCTGTTCCTAAAGGCCTATCCCACTCTGAGCTGAATCTATCTCCGCTCTGATTAAGGTTTTTTTCCTGAAACCGTTACCGACGCACCCATCTCCAGTTAAGTCCGACTCAAACAGAACCATGCCTTTGCCACAGAGCCACACCCCAGTGCTCCAACTACTTTTCGGTTTCAACTCTGATCAGAGTTAACCAGCCTTTGGAGATGACAGTGGAGATGATGGCAACCAATACAAGGATTTGCAGAAAGCCTGTGGTTTGGACACTTCCCCAGACACTGTTTTTTTTTTCTTCTGGAGGGCCAGCAACACGAGAGAGTGCCTCCTTGCTGCTCTGATGAGACGGGCAGCGGACGTGTTGGACTTATAGCTGGGAACTACAGGAGTCAAAACATCTTGACTAAGGTTTTGCAATCCAAACAGACCTACTCTGAGGCTCTTACCATTCACTTAATCCCTGACTGACACCATAATGGCCACCTGGTCTAAGCCTTGTTCGTGCTCGCTGGTGAACCAGCAAGTTGCTAGGCTACCCTGACTTCTTGACACAGCACCCTACACCAGAAAGTGTGGTGGCTCAGGCTTCCACCAGCTGGGTGAACTCCAATTAATTTCCTACAACTCCCCCAGACAGAGTCTAAACCTATAGAAACGTTAGGGAAACTGATGTTTTCATCAGCCAGTCTAGCTTTCTGGTCAGTTAATGCCAGCTGTTTGCTGGGAATATATTCCCATGTTTTAAGGGACATGGTTGGCGAGATCTTGTCCGAATTCCCAAAGGAATTTCGGGCTAACCTGGCCCAAACCATTCAGGATTGTCAGAATGCCGCCAAACACCTCATCTGTTCACGATTAGACACCATCAGCTGATTGGGGCAGGGCAATAGGCACTAGTGTGATGCCTCAGCCTCAACAATTTCACTGCATTTGAGGCTCCCGGCAATGGAAAGGGCCACCAACCCTGCAACAGAAAGGGCCACCAACCCTGCAACAGGCACCTCAGTTCTTTCAAGGTCATGGTCGAAGTTCAAGCAGACTTCATCAAGACCACCAAGGGCAGCAAACTTCCTAGTCCTCTCCCTCCGGCATCAGCCTCCAAGCTGCTTTAGTTTGCCCTCTGTGGCCACGACTACCGAGTGGGAGGCAGGATCAGAAATTTCCTCCAAGGGTGGCAAAATATAACATCCATAAGGTGGATCCTTCAACAAGGCTATGCCCTGCCATTCCTTTTAGAGCTACTGCATCTTCCACCTGCATTATATGAGCAGCTGTCCATCTTGCCCTAAGGAGTGCAAGCTCTTTTGGTTAATCGAGCCATAGGGAGGATCCAGACACCATAAACAGGGACTGGTTGTTACTCCCGTTATTTCCTCGTGCCAAAGAAGAATGGAGGCATTCATACTATTTTAGATCTCCAACCTCTGAATCCCTTCTTGTGGATGGATAAATTCAAGATGCTCATGGTCCCCTGGGTTCTGTCTAACCTGGAAACAGGAGGGTGGCTTTGACCTGCAGCACACTTGCTGTCATGTACCTGTGTTGCAGTCTCACTGACACTACTTGTTGTTCATGGTAGGCATGGGGCATTTTCAGTTTACCATGCTCCCCTTTGGCCTCACCAGTGCCCCTCTGGTCTTCACAAAAGTGATGTCGGTGTTAGCTGCATACCTTAGTAGATTCAGAGGTTCCCTTTTATTGGAATTAATATCAGAAAACAATCTCTTGGTGAAATCTCTTCATTCACCTCTGACATACTATTGGACCCATTCTGGAGATGGTGCAATTTTGGGCCTTCCCTTCATCACAATGAGTTCAGGACATTCAGGTTATGATCTCGATATTTCCGCCTCGGTCCTGGGTTTTGTTGAGAGTAGCTCTGAGGCTTCTGGGCCTTTAGGCATCCTGCTTGAATGTTCTACCAGATGGCATATGCAGGCTTTTCAGTGGCCTATCACAAGAGGAACCTCTCTGATTTCATCCAGGTTTCAGAGGAGACTGTAAAAGACCTGCAGTGGTGGCTGCTGATCTGTAATTGGACCAGCAGCAGACCCCTCTCCTTGCTCCACAGAGAGCTGATGTTGGTGATGGATGCTTTGCTGCTGGGTTGGGGGAGGATGGGTCCTCTAGAAGAGATGGAGATTAGAGGACTCCGAGACCCGACTTCATATCAACCTGTTGGAGTTACTGGCTATTCACCAGGCACTGAAAGCCTTCCTACCATCCATCAGGGGAGGCTGATTCAGGTTCTCTCTGACAACACTACCACCATGTAGTACTGCAACAAGCAGGGCAGTGGTGGTCCTGACGTCTATGCCGTGAGTCTCTCTGCCTCTCGAGTTGGCAGGAGCAAATGGGCATTTCCCTGGTTGTGAGCCACCTGGGTGGATCTTTGAACGCCAGGGTGGCAAACAGCCTTCAGTGCCTGGAATAACACAGGTAGTGAATACATCCTGAGGTGGCAAAGGGAATCTTCAAGCAATGGAGAGAGCCCTGGCTCGATCTTTAAACCATTGTCAACAATACCCAATATCAAGCTTTTTGCGTGCTGGAGTTTCCAAAATAACTCACTCTCAGAGATGCATTATGTATAAAGTGGAGTTTGGGACTCCTGTATGCCATTCTGCCACTGCCTCAACTGGCCAGAGGTCAGAACAAGATCAGTAACTAGCGGGTTCAAGTCATCACAGTGGCACCAGATTGACTACGGAGAGTGAGGTAACAGGAACTTCGTGGCATGAGCATCTGGCCTCCAATCAGGCTACTGCTTCGTAAGGATCGCCAGTCAGAGCAGCTGGGTCCTATTCCCAAACCTGCGCAATCTGCACCTGCATGCATGGAGATTGAGCTGTGCCAGTTGACTGCATTTGACCTTTCTCCTAAAGCCTTAGATGGAAAATGTTCTGCCAGGCGTCGTCCTACAAAGTCTGTTTACTACAGCCCCTGGGACAAGTTTGTAGTCTGGTGTGGCATTCGCATTTCAGAACCATTCCAGGCAAAACTGTTAGATGCCTTGTTGTTCATTTTATCTCTGGCTCAGCAAGGTCTTGTTCTAGGCACTATTAAATATTATTTGTCTGGTTACCTTTGCCGGACCAGCCATCCCTGTTCAAATTCTGTTGTGATGCGGTTTCTAAAAGTTTTGACTTGTATGTTTTCTCTCAAACCCTTTGTGATGCCTCAGTGGGACCTACATTTGGTCCTTATTTGGTCCGTATTTTCCTCATGTGCTCTCCTTTTGAACCGATGCACAGCTGTCTGCTGACTCTGAATACTGTATTCCTTGTCGCAGTGACTTCAGCTTGCCACATGAGTGAACACCAAGCGCTCGTTACACCACCTTTTTTCCTGATAAAGTAATGTTGATGACCAAGGCAGCATTTTTGCCAAAGGTAATGACTGCTTTTCACTTTGGGCAGTTCATCACTCTCCCAACGTTCTTTGCTCCACCTTACCTTTCGAAGGAGAAGGGCATACTCCATTGTTTGGACCCCAGAAGAGCCTTGAGCTTCTCCATCAATTACACCAAGTGGACAATCAGCTTTATGTGGGGTTCTCTGGTCAAAGAAAAGCAAGATGGTGCAGAAAAGAACTCTGTGAAGTTGGATAGTCCTCTACATTAAGATCTGCCACGCATTAGCCAAGAAGCAGCCACTGGAAGGACTGAGGGCCCATTCCACAAGGACAAAGGCTGCTGCTACTGTGCTGACACGCGCAGTGCCTGTCCTTCACATCTGTTGGGTGGCAACATGGGCATCAGTGCCCACATTCATGAAGCACTACTGCCTTGACCGCCAGGTCCAATGGGAAGGGCATTTTGACTGTTCGATTTTGCGTGAATGTTTCTGTCTGAGCAACTGCACTGGTATTAGTTCTGAAGGTGAGGAGTCTGTAGTTAAAAGCATCCATTAGAAGAATAAGTTACTTACCTTCGGAAATACTCATTCTGTTAGATAATTTATCTAACCACAAATTTCCCAATACCTTTCCACACTTCAGTTCTGTGAAATGTTATCTCTTCGCATCTTAAAAAGGTCCCGAAGTAGATATCTTACAAATGGTACCTCTGGTTATTTAAGGATCAACTTCAGAGGGTGCAGATAGTCCAGAAAGAAACTGATGTTGACATGCAGGGGTGGCGCTTATGTGTGGCTCCATCATCACTTCTGGGGCAGAACGAAGCCTGCATGGTGCCACCTACCGGCACTTGGGAGCAATGCTGTTTAAAGATTCCAGATCCAGCCTGGCACCTGGAGAGATTTTAAGGGTGAGGAATCTGTCCTTAGATAGTGTATCTGCTTGAAAGAATGTTACAGAATGTAAGCAACTTGTTCTTCTATCACACTGGATTACACTAATGAAAAGAATATAATTCATAATAACACATTTTTGGAAATGGCTTTTTCTGCCAGGTCGCCCCAAACATTTGGCCTTCCTCCTCATTTGTGTTGGCTTTAGGACTCTGGGCACTTTAACACTGCTAATTAGTGTTAAAGTGCATGTGCTCAATACTTAAAACATGGTAACACCCATAAGCCCCTAGTAAAGTGCACTACATGTGCCCAGAGCCTGTAAATAAAATGCTATTAGTGGGCCTGCAGCACTGATTGTGCCACCCACTTAAGTAGCCCTTTAAACATGTCTCAGGCCTGCCACTGCAGAGCCTGTGTACAGTTTTAAACTGCTATGTCGACCTGGTAAGTTAACCTACTTGCCAGGCCCAAACCTTCCCTTTTCATACATATAAGCCACCCCTAAAGTAGGCCCTGTCTTACCCACAAGGCAGGTTGCCATGTATTTAAAAGGCAGGACATGTACTTTTAAGTTTCACAAGGAAAATTTGGTGACCCTACCTGGCTGAAGTCTCTTGTTACTTATGACATCATCAGTTTACAGGAAACGTGGGACCCCGCAGGGAATTTGTATCTACCTGGGTATGTCACCTTTACTAAAAACGTTGCACCCTCCCGTAGTGGAGGAGCAAGGGGGATCCTGGCTACGTTTATTAGTTTGAATCTAAAATGTAAAATAGAGGAAGTTACTATCAATTCCCCTCATCTTCCTGGTGGTGTTCTCTCCTTTAAAAAATAAGATAAAGACTTTGTGTTAATATATACAATGCCAATCATGGCAAAGATCCTCATAATGTGGTGTTGGCCTTGGGAGAATTTTTAAAACGTTTTTATACTCCCAGCCCTCCACTGTTTACAGCCTTGGTGATTCTGGGCGATTTTAATCTCCAACCCTGTAGGGACTGTTATTTATATCCACTATCTGACCAGGATAGTGATAAAGTGGACCAAGTGCACCTCAAACATATGACTTGGGGGATTTGATCAACGACCTGACGCAAGATCATAATCTAGATAACCTTTTAAGTTTAAAGGTATTGAACTCAAACTTTTAAAGGCTCCGGTACAGGATCCTTTATCGATTACATTTATGGATCTGCTGGATTATATGCCTTCCTGATTTGTTTATCAGTGGATTGGAATTCCTTTAGAGATCACAATCCTCTCTCTGCCACTTTTTACTGGGATATGAAGTTGATGGACCCTTATCCTTCTTTTAAAGCCCCAGTTAGTCTGAGAGATCAGGTTCGGAGACTAAGATGGAACAAGGTTATCCCTTAGGTCTTTATTGCAGAGCTGGCCTCTTCATGCAAACCAGAATTAAAGGTTTCCCTGGACAAAGAGGCCTCCCAGGTGAATATTTTAGGGGCCTATTATAGGTTATGCCTTCATATCAACACTGCACTTACTAAGCTGGGGACCTCGGAGACTACAGGCTCCTGTAGGTGGTTTGATAAAAACTACACAAGGGCCCCCACGGCGCTTCTTGCAGTCCTTAAAAAAAAAAAAAAAAAAAGTACCCCGGGTCAGTAGTGAAGTAAAACAACACAGAGTCCTATATAGAGTGGCAATAAGGGATCAGAAAGCCAAACTTAAGAAAGAATTGTGGGAGGAGCTTGTGCCAGCTAGTGCTCTGAGGGACAGCACCATGTTTTGGAAGGGTTGTCAATCAGCCTTTTGTTTTAATGAGACTCAGGCTCCAGACCTTATCCCTACAGTTCTGCCCCTGGCCTGGATGACTAATTTTTCAGTGCTTTATGATGGGGAGGGTTTAGAGCTCTCTCCTTCAAGTGATGAGAGTGACAAGTTAAGGATACAATGGGAGGAAGTCAGGAATGCCATTTTGTCCCTCCAAGCAAGCAAGGTGCCTGGTGCTAGCGTGGTACCGGGGTATCAGTTTAAATCCATTGTGGAATTATGGGCCGCCATTTTAACCTTGCATATTAATGCTGCCGTCTCTAGTTCTATCCCATGTTTTTAAGGAGGGAGATTGCAAAGACCCTACTTGCTATAAACCTTTTTCCATTGGTTAATGTGAAAGTAAAAATCATTGGGAGGGTCATATTAGAGAGATTAACCCTCTGGACTGATTAGCATAACATTCTGTCGGACCTCCAGTGTGAGTTTTGACCCTGTAGGGACTCTGTAGAGTAGAATCTCAATTTATATCTGCTAACCAGTAAATACGCTGGGGCAAAGGGGGTTCGATACATCTGGCCTTCATGGGCATTAGCTCTGCCTTTGATAAGGTGAACTTAAATAAGCTCTGGGTAGAGCTGGGTTCCATGGGAGTTGAGCCCACTCTCGTGGTTTCTTGAAAGACCTCCATTATGGTCTGACATGCTCGGTTAGATTCGGGAGCAACGGGGAATGCACAACGCATTTTAATCTTAAGAGTGGAGTTCGTCATGGCAGCATTTTGGCACCCTTCCTTCTTATGTATATCAATTGTCTGGAAGGGGTGCTTATTGAACATATTCTTGACATGCTGAGAGCGGGGGCATATGCTTCCCGCTTTACTTCATTAGAGGAATTTTCCTCTTTCTGGGTGTGCTGCAGAATGTAGGACACTTAGAAAGAGGAAACAAAAAGGAGACATAAAGATATTTGTTAATATATACAATGCCATTCATGGCAAAGATCCTCATGATGTGGTGTTGGCCTTGGGAGAATTTTTAAAACGTTTTTATACTCCCAGCCCTCCACTGTTTACAGCCTTGGTGATTCTGGTCGATTTTAATCTCTAGCCCTGTAGGGACTGTTATTTTCCCACGTCTGGTACTTTCACAGACACAATTACAGTATGAAATTGAATATCTTTACTTCTGGGTGTGGCATAATGGGTAGCAATTAAATATTGAAATTCAGACCCTTCATGGGTGGTGGCTTGTCAGGTTTTATAGCAGAAAATATGCATTGGACAAGACAATATGTCTTGTCTGTGGGACCTGTTGGCTTAGCCTGTGGTTTTAGTTACAAGATATTTAGGGTTGCCACCTAACCCGTATTTCTACCAGCATGACCAGTATTTTAATGGGCCAGCTGGCACAAAAATTAGGCGGTATTTTTTCCCCCCCATATCAGTACATACTTAAAACAGTAATTATAAGAAAACACTTTAAAATGTGTCTTAGAGCTTCCTTGATGACCCCTGACTGATAAAGTAAACAAAGACAAAAAGTCCATGTTAACTCCTTAACCGCTGCGCAAATTCCGCCGCGGTGCGGTAGTTCTATTGAGTGGGCGGGGCCGCGTCGGCCAACGGACGCGCGCAGCACTAGCGAGGTAGTGCTTGCAACGGCCGTTGGCTGACGCGCGCACGGAAGGGGTTAAATATGAAACTGATGATTTTACGTAAAGCTCTGTTTAAATATCATGTCTTTTTACGCAGGAAAAATAAGCTTTTGACTCGCCCACTATGTTGTTTTGTAGATGCGCGTGTTGTATTGGTAACTAAAAAAGAAAAAAGTGCACAGAATTGTTTTAGGGTTTTTTTTTTTTTCTCAAGTGGGTGGGTGGAGCAACACGGGGTTGGAAGCAACATTGGTGGTGCCAATGGGTGGTGGCAGTAACAAGGGGGACGAGGGACAGAAGCACCACAGGTTCCGTGGTTAGGGGAAACAACACAGGTTGCGTGGTTGGGGGTATCAAACTGGCAAAACACAGCAACGTGTAAGTGGTGTGGAGAAAGCACACAGGTGATATAAAGGAACACAGAGCATGGCGGAAGAGGGGAGAAAAGCGCATGAGAGGAACAGCGAAAAACACTTGTGTAGCGTAAACACTGCTTGCAGGTTTTGTTAACACATAAATAAAAGGCATTGCCATTTACAATGCCAATAGCTCAAACTCTCGCAAATGTGAGACATTTGTGGCACCTGCACCTTCGCTTTCAACATCATAAGCAAAAGCGCAGATGCCGCAATAGCTTCAAAAGTAAAGAAATAGAAAAAATGTATTTTCTATTCCTTTACTTTTGAAGCAATCCATGTACCCGCGTTTCAGCTGAAGATGTTGAAAGCTAAAGCGTGGTGTCGCGGTTGTAACAAAAGTAAATAAATAGAAAAAAATGGCGGCTGCAAGCTTTTTTTTTCTATTTATTTACTTTTGTTACAACTGAGGTGCCCGCGCCTTAGCTTTGAACATCTTCAGCTAAAGCACGGGTGCCCCAATTGCTTCAAAAGTAAACAAACAGAAAAAAAATGTGTTTTTTTTTTCTATTTGTTTATTTTTAAAGCAATCGCGGCACCCGTGATTTAGCTTAAGATGTTTAAAGCTAAAGCGTGAGTGCCGCCAATTTAAAAAAACATAAAAAGAAAGGCATGTTGCCGCATTTGGCCAGCAAATATCAAAAGAAAAGTGTGGTCGCCATTATTCTTGTCAAGTCTTGCTGCACTGAATAAATGGAAAAAAATAAGCATTGAGGGAGAGCGTGTACTGCCTGCAACAGCAGGCAGGACAAAGCTATTTAAGAAAATAGTGCTCGGAGGCTGTATTTAAAGCCTACCGAGTAACAATGCATGTAACGGATTGTCCTCATGGGAGGTTACAAGAAGATAAAAAGGTAGTTCTAAGGAGGGACTACTAAGCCTATTGATCAATGAAAAGCCACCCTTTACAAAGGACAGGAGCCAATTAAAAAGATGGGCGGGAAGTGGGCAGAGCTTCATCCCCTATCCTGAATACAGCACGTCTCGAAGAGACGGCACATTCGCTGCCTAGGCGAGACCTAAAAAGGAAACTCATAAAAGAAAAAGACATAAACGTTACTCCCTCAAGAACGGTGTTCTGTGGACATCCTATTTATGATGGGGGGAAAAAGAGTGAGATTTGGGATAGTAGAGAAGACCTTGCGGGGACTTAAGCCAAACTAAAAACACTATTATTACATTACAAAAACCCAGGCTGTGATGAACACACATTGGAAGCACATAGCCATCAAACAGGGTAAGATTTGGTTAGCCTAATGAGTTTATCACAAACCAGAACAAGATAAATGACAAGATTATCCTATTGCCCTGTGATAATAGGGCTAAAGTAAACGATCTGATTGAGACCTTAGAAACATTTGTTCAAAGACACTATAAAAAATGGTGCTGATAAAGTTTATTGAGAAGACCTTAACCCCTTAGGTGCTGAGGCTTTTCCAACCCAGAGTTTAGCCCTTGTTTTAACGGTTGGGGCACTTCGAGCTTGGACCTTCATACCTTTTTCCACAGCAGAAATCCAGGCAAGATTTATCTCTTTTTTTCCCACATCTTGGAGATTCTAAAGGTACCCAGGGTTTGTGGATTCCCGTGGAAGGAACCAAGGAAATAGCCAAAAAATAGCAACATTTAATTTTTTGTTGGAAAAAAGGGTGTGCAGGAAAACGTATCGTTTTTTTTCCTTAAAAATGGCATCAAGAACAAGCAGAGCTGTAAAAGAAAATACCTTTTTACCACCATTTTTAGGTAATATTCAATTTTCCTATTTGTTGCATTTACAGGGTACTTGCAGGGTGAACACAAAAAGCTATATATTTCTGGAAACTAGATTGTTCATGGTCTCTAGAAGAAACTAATTGTTAAAATTAAAAAATTAAAATAAGTAGGGAAAAAATTGCAATTCATGACCTGTTAATCTGTAATTTTTTGCCCCCATGGGAGATTTGGAAAGGAAATATACTGTTACATCAATCTGACTCTTCCGGTCACAGAGATTCATAGTGTTTAATGGCTGCCCAAATACATGTGATACCCAGAACCAACAACTGAGCTGCAGCTTGTAGTGATTTTACAGTTTGTACTGACCATGCAGCAATGCATATGCTAAGAGCTAACGAATAAAAAATGGGTATGAAGGAAACCTTTTTTTTTTTTTATAATGTGCACAAGATCCTGAATTTAGCAGTAGTGGGTATTTTTACACCTCTAAATTTGGGGTTACCCATACTGTCACGTGATTCAGAGGACAGTTTGCAAAATGTGTTCTTTCTGATGGATACTTCTAACCACAGATTCATCACGTTTACAATATCCCCAGATGCCAGACTGGATCCGGAAGATCTAAACCGCATTGCTCCCAAAGCCCCATTAAGGGGGTGCCATGTGGCTCCACGTGGACTTCGTTACACTCCAAAAGTCACACTAGAACTGCATATAAGTTTCACCCCCTGCAGGTCGACGTCAGTTCCTTTCTTTTCATGCCTTTGTACGTGAATCCGGAGCTCGCACCCAACTTTTTCCTAGTCGGTTGTGAAGCTTTTTCTTACAGTTTTTGATTTTTTTCTAGTGTGCATGGGAACTATGTCCCATCCCAAAACGACAGAGTTTAAGCCTTGTTGGTATTGTCCCAAACAAATGTCTATGATAGATACCTATGAGGTGTGATCTGGTGTTTAGGTTGGGGGCATGACTCCCAAGTCCTCCGAGGAGCGTGCCCTTATGAATCTGTGTGTTTTACGTATCCAAAGGCAATCCAGGAACGCCAAGCAGTACATTGCCAAACCCCAAAAGAAGTCTCAGAAGTCCCACTCAAAGTCGTGGGTGCGGATCCGTTCCTGCTCATGGGTCTGTTCCCATGACAAGTCCTCATCATAGTCCAAGTGTTCCAGTAAGTCAAAGCGAAAGCACAAGAAGACGAAGCTGGATTAGTCTCAGTCCCGCTACTATCAGAGAGGACGTCGGGTAGCCTCGCGGTCTTGCTCCCGGTCTCCCTAAGAGGAGCCGATTCCATAACTGATTTTCGGGTCTACCTGTGATGTTGCAACAGATAGAGGCTTTTAGGAGAGGTCATGTTGCCAAGCTTTGGCACTCTTCTGGCGCCTTCTGCCGTGCCTTTGGGCCCGGTTAGCACTGGCCGGTCCACTCTTAAGAGCCGTCTGTACCTTATGACCCCACCTCAGATTGCACTAAGACGTCAAAGCAAATGTTGAATTTGGAACCAAAATTCATGCCGGTCCCTATAACATTGATGTCGACTTTACTCACACCAAAGAAAGACTCTGTTCCTAAAGGCCTATCCCACTCTGAGCTGAATCTATCTCCGCTCTGATTAAGGTTTTTTTCCTGAAACCGTTACCGACGCACCCATCTCCAGTTAAGTCCGACTCAAACAGAACCATGCCTTTGCCACAGAGCCACACCCCAGTGCTCCAACTACTTTTCGGTTTCAACTCTGATCAGAGTTAACCAGCCTTTGGAGATGACAGTGGAGATGATGGCAACCAATACAAGGATTTGCAGAAAGCCTGTGGTTTGGACACTTCCCCAGACACTGTTTTTTTTTTCTTCTGTAGGGCCAGCAACACGAGAGAGTGCCTCCTTGCTGCTCTGATGAGACGGGCAGCGGACGTGTTGGACTTATAGCTGGGAACTACAGGAGTCAAAACATCTTGACTAAGGTTTTGCAATCCAAACAGACCTACTCTGAGGCTCTTACCATTCACTTAATCCCTGACTGACACCATAATGGCCACCTGGTCTAAGCCTTGTTTGTGCTCGCTGGTGAACCAGCAAGTTGCTAGGCTACCCTGACTTCTTGACACAGCACCCTACACCAGAAAGTGTGGTGGCTCAGGCTTCCACCACCTGGGTGAACTCCAATTAATTTCCTACAACTCCCCCAGACAGTCTAAACCTATAGAAACGTTAGGGAAACTGATGTTTTCATCAGCCAGTCTAGCTTTCTGGTCAGTTAATGCCAGCTGTTTGCTGGGAATATATTCCCATGTTTTAAGGGACATGGTTGGCGAGATCTTGTCCGAATTCCCAAAGGAATTTCGGGCTAACCTGGCCCAAACCATTCAGGATTGTCAGAATGCCGCCAAACACCTCATCTGTTCACGATTAGACACCATCAGCTGATTGGGGCAGGGCAATAGGCACTAGTGTGATGCCTCAGCCTCAACAATTTCACTGCATTTGAGGCTCCCGGCAATGGAAAGGGCCACCAACCCTGCAACAGAAAGGGCCACCAACCCTGCAACAGGCACCTCAGTTCTTTCAAGGTCATGGTCGAAGTTCAAGCAGACTTCATCAAGACCACCAAGGGCAGCAAACTTCCTAGTCCTCTCCCTCCGGCATCAGCCTCCAAGCTGCTTTAGTTTGCCCTCTGTGGCCACGACTACCGAGTGGGAGGCAGGATCAGAAATTTCCTCCAAGGGTGGCAAAATATAACATCCATAAGGTGGATCCTTCAACAAGGCTATGCCCTGCCATTCCTTTTAGAGCTACTGCATCTTCCACCTGCATTAGATGAGCAGCTGTCCATCTTGCCCTAAGGAGTGCAAGCTCTTTTGGTTAATCGAGCCATAGGGAGGATCCAGACACCATAAACAGGGACTGGTTGTTACTCCCGTTATTTCCTCGTGCCAAAGAAGAATGGAGGCATTCATACTATTTTAGATCTCCAACCTCTGAATCCCTTCTTGTGGATGGATAAATTCAAGATGCTCATGGTCCCCTGGGTTCTGTCTAACCTGGAAACAGGAGGGTGGCTTTGACCTGCAGCACACTTGCTGTCATGTACCTGTGTTGCAGTCTCACTGACACTACTTGTTGTTCATGGTAGGCATGGGGCATTTTCAGTTTACCATGCTCCCCTTTGGCCTCACCGGTGCCCCTCTGGTCTTCACAAAAGTGATGTCGGTGTTAGCTGCATACCTTAGTAGATTCAGAGGTTCCCTTTTATTGGAATTAATATCAGAAAACAATCTCTTGGTGAAATCTCTTCATTCACCTCTGACATACTATTGGACCCATTCTGGAGATGGTGCAATTTTGGGCCTTCCCTTCATCACAATGAGTTCAGGACATTCAGGTTATGATCTCGATATTTCCGCCTCGGTCCTGGGTTTTGTTGAGAGTAGCTCTGAGGCTTCTGGGCCTTTAGGCATCCTGCTTGAATGTTCTACCAGATGGCATATGCAGGCTTTTCAGTGGCCTATCACAAGAGGAACCTCTCTGATTTCATCCAGGTTTCAGAGGAGACTGTAAAAGACCTGCAGTGGTGGCTGCTGATCTGTAATTGGACCAGCAGCAGACCCCTCTCCTTGCTCCACAGAGAGCTGATGTTGGTGATGGATGCTTTGCTGCTGGGTTGGGGGAGGATGGGTCCTCTAGAAGAGATGGAGATTAGAGGACTCCGAGACCCGACTTCATATCAACCTGTTGGAGTTACTGGCTATTCACCAGGCACTGAAAGCCTTCCTACCATCCATCAGGGGAGGCTGATTCAGGTTCTCTCTGACAACACTACCACCATGTAGTACTGCAACAAGCAGGGCAGTGGTGGTCCTGACGTCTATGCCGTGAGTCTCTCTGCCTCTCGAGTTGGCAGGAGCAAATGGGCATTTCCCTGGTTGTGAGCCACCTGGGTGGATCTTTGAACGCCAGGGTGGCAAACAGCCTTCAGTGCCTGGAATAACACAGGTAGTGAATACATCCTGAGGTGGCAAAGGGAATCTTCAAGCAATGGAGAGAGCCCTGGCTCGATCTTTAAACCATTGTCAACAATACCCAATATCAAGCTTTTTGCGTGCTGGAGTTTCCAAAATAACTCACTCTCAGAGATGCATTATGTATAAAGTGGAGTTTGGGACTCCTGTATGCCATTCTGCCACTGCCTCAACTGGCCAGAGGTCAGAACAAGATCAGTAACTAGCGGGTTCAAGTCATCACAGTGGCACCAGATTGACTACGGAGAGTGAGGTAACAGGAACTTCGTGGCATGAGCATCTGGCCTCCAATCAGGCTACTGCTTCGTAAGGATCGCCAGTCAGAGCAGCTGGGTCCTATTCCCAAACCTGCGCAATCTGCACCTGCATGCATGGAGATTGAGCTGTGCCAGTTGACTGCATTTGACCTTTCTCCTAAAGCCTTAGATGGAAAATGTTCTGCCAGGCGTCGTCCTACAAAGTCTGTTTACTACAGCCCCTGGGACAAGTTTGTAGTCTGGTGTGGCATTCGCATTTCAGAACCATTCCAGGCAAAACTGTTAGATGCCTTGTTGTTCATTTTATCTCTGGCTCAGCAAGGTCTTGTTCTAGGCACTATTAAATATTATTTGTCTGGTTACCTTTGCCGGACCAGCCATCCCTGTTCAAATTCTGTTGTGATGCGGTTTCTAAAAGTTTTGACTTGTATGTTTTCTCTCAAACCCTTTGTGATGCCTCAGTGGGACCTACATTTGGTCCTTATTTGGTCCGTATTTTCCTCATGTGCTCTCCTTTTGAACCGATGCACAGCTGTCTGCTGACTCTGAATACTGTATTCCTTGTCGCAGTGACTTCAGCTTGCCACATGAGTGAACACCAAGCGCTCGTTACACCACCTTTTTTTCCTGATAAGGTAATGTTGATGACCAAGGCAGCATTTTTGCCAAAGGTAATGACTGCTTTTCACTTTGGGCAGTTCATCACTCTCCCAACGTTCTTTGCTCCACCTTACCTTTCGAAAGAGAAGGGCATACTCCATTGTTTGGACCCCAGAAGAGCCTTGAGCTTCTCCATCAATTACACCAAGTGGACAATCAGCTTTATGTGGGGTTCTCTGGTCAAAGAAAAGCAAGATGGTGCAGAAAAGAACTCTGTGAAGTTGGATAGTCCTCTACATTAAGATCTGCCACGCATTAGCCAAGAAGCAGCCACTGGAAGGACTGAGGGCCCATTCCACAAGGACAAAGGCTGCTGCTACTGTGCTGACACGCGCAGTGCCTGTCCTTCACATCTGTTGGGTGGCAACATGGGCATCAGTGCCCACATTCATGAAGCACTACTGCCTTGACCGCCAGGTCCAATGGGAAGGGCATTTTGACTGTTCGATTTTGCGTGAATGTTTCTGTCTGAGCAACTGCACTGGTATTAGTTCTGAAGGTGAGGAGTCTGTAGTTAAAAGCATCCATTAGAAGAATAAGTTACTTACCTTCGGAAATACTCATTCTGTTAGATAATTTATCTAACCACAAATTTCCCAATACCTTTCCACACTTCAGTTCTGTGAAATGTTATCTCTTCGCATCTTAAAAAGGTCCCGAAGTAGATATCTTACAAATGGTACCTCTGGTTATTTAAGGATCAACTTCAGAGGGTGCAGATAGTCAAGAAAGAAACTGATGTTGACATGCAGGGGTGGCGCTTATGTGTGGCTCCATCATCACTTCTGGGGCAGAACGAAGCCTGCATGGTGCCACCTACCGGCACTTGGGAGCAATGCTGTTTAAAGATTCCAGATCCAGCCTGGCACCTGGAGAGATTTTAAGGGTGAGGAATCTGTCCTTAGATAGTGTATCTGCTTGAAAGAATGTTACAGAATGTAAGCAACTTGTTCTTCTATCACACTGGATTACACTAATGGAAAGAATATAATTCATAATAACACATTTTTGGAAATGGCTTTTTCTGCCAGGTCGCCCCAAACATTTGGCCTTCCTCCTCATTTGTGTTGGCTTTAGGACTCTGGGCACTTTAACACTGCTAATTAGTGTTAAAGTGCATGTGCTCAATACTTAAAACATGGTAACACCCATAAGCCCCTAGTAAAGTGCACTACATGTGCCCAGAGCCTGTAAATAAAATGCTATTAGTGGGCCTGCAGCACTGATTGTGCCACCCACTTAAGTAGCCCTTTAAACATGTCTCAGGCCTGCCACTGCAGAGCCTGTGTACAGTTTTAAACTGCTATGTCGACCTGGTAAGTTAACCTACTTGCCAGGCCCAAACCTTCCCTTTTCATACATATAAGCCACCCCTAAAGTAGGCCCTGTCTTACCCACAAGGCAGGTTGCCATGTATTTAAAAGGCAGGACATGTACTTTTAAGTTTCACAAGGAAAATTTGGTGACCCTACCTGGCTGAAGTCTCTTGTTACTTATGACATCATCAGTTTACAGGAAACGTGGGACCCCGCAGGGAATTTGTATCTACCTGGGTATGTCACCTTTACTAAAAACGTTGCACCCTCCCGTAGTGGAGGAGCAAGGGGGATCCTGGCTACGTTTATTAGTTTGAATCTAAAATGTAAAATAGAGGAAGTTCTCTTCCAGGGGATACTCATCAATAGTCATAAGCACTGAATTATCCCCGCCCATCTGCGGGATCCCGGAGCATATAGAAATATACATATATATATGAGTATGTTGGGGGATCACAAGTGCATAGCACTTCCGCGACATACATATATACATGTATATAAATACATAAATATGCAGCCTAACAAATTCCAATAAGGCAAAATGCCAAAATTACAAAGGTTTTCCCTGTACAGACAATCTCCTATATACACTCTGTAATAGAGAACATACACTGTAATAGTGTTATGCAAGAAAAACCTTTATTTTCAGAAAAGAAAACATGTAATAGCAGGCAGTTGGCCCATAGGCTGCATAGCTGAATAAATATCACCGTACAGTAAAACACTGGCACCTTGCCTTTAAGGCTTCCAAGAACTTGGACACTTTGCCTTTAAGGCCTCCAGGAGACCCTCTGCTCCCATCATGCACCACAGGTGACAGTTAGGTCAGTTCTTTTTTCCGGCTCCTTCTATGAGGATCCTGGAGCTTGAGCTCGACAGTTTTTTCTGACTTTTCTGTCAGGAATTGTTTTCTTTAGTTTTTTGCGATTTTCCTGTGCTGGCAGTGTTTTATTATCATTCTCTGACAAAACTTTTTCTGTCAGAATGCCAGCTCTTTTCGAAAATGTCCATCCTGTGGAAAGAAGATGGCCATCTCTGATCCACACTCTGTGTGTATCGCTTGTCTTCCTTCCAGTCACAAGCCTGACACTTGTTACCATTGTAGTAAGTTTTCTACGAGGACTCTTCGCGACAGGGAGAGGATTCGCCTTCAGGCTGTGATCGAGAGAGGAAAAACCCGGCTGGGAAGTGGCCTTGCGTGTCAAGAGCCCTCCTCTCTTCAAGAACATCGACGCCAACATCATTCTGCCTCTTCAACATCGAGGAAACGGCAGATTCCGGACTGTTCACCGTCGACGTCGTTGCCGCCGTCGAAGAAGCGAACGACACAATCTCCGACGTCGAGACGGCGTGAGTCTCCGTCGTCGAGAAAGGTATTGACGTCGAAGCATGCTACCTCGGGCTCGAGGTATAGCCATGGCAAAGACCGATCGACGTCAAAACATCCATCGACGTCGAGACATCCGTCGACGTCAAGGCACTCTCCGTCACCTCCCCGTAGGTCGACGTCGAGAAGTTTGCCGACGGCAAGGGTGCCGCGAGACCAGTCGGCGTCGAAGACGGCGAAGCTATTGACGTCGAGGAGGCGAGTACGTTCGACGTCGAAGTCCCTGAGTAGACGGTCGACGTCGAGGACACCTTTGAGGGAGGTGAGGTCGCCGTCGAGGGCAGCGAAGTCCTTAACTCCTCCTAGACATCATCCCACGTCAAGGGAGAAGTCGACGTCGAGGGAAAACCAAAGGTCGACGTCGAGGCGCTCGACGTCGAGAGCTAAAGAGCCTGCTGTTGCCTCGGATGAGGTTAGAGCTGCATCTCTATCATCAAAATCGGGATCTTCTCCAGGACTGCATATTGTCCAGATCTCCCCGGAAGGCTCTCCGGTGGTTGGTGAAGATGCACGGCGCAGGAAGCCTAGGGCCCTCAGTAGCCCGGGGTCTGATTTTTCCCGTACCTATTCTCCTTCACGCTTGTCATCCCCTAAAACGCCTAGAAGATCAAGATCACCGACTGTGTTTTCTTCCAGAAGGAGGACTCCAAGCAGATCACGATCTTCACATGCTCTGCATGCTAGATCAAGGGACAGATCTCGCTCTTATCATTCTTCTCCGAAGAGGAGGCGGCATAGGTCTCCCACCCGGTCTTCTTCCACCAGGTCCTCTATCAGAGACTATTCTCCAACTTTGACAGCTACACCTCCGTCAAGAGTTTCTCCAATCGATGACATCAGCACTTTTAGTGAAGTTCTCTGTAGAGGAGCGAATAAGCTGAACATTTCTATGTATGTCCCGACTGTTACCTCCTCAGTGATTTTTGAGACTCTTCATCATCGCTCCTCGACTCGGCCTTTGCTTCCTCTTGTCCCAGGCCTTCTCGAACCTGCTATGCAAACTTTTTTGACACCGGCAACGGTGGGAGCTGTTCCTTCCCGAATAGCCAAAAAGTACAAGGCTCCGGACCAAGATCCGTTGTTCCTTAGATCGGATCCTCCTCCGGATTCCATCATTGTGGCGGCGGCTAGAAAGACGCACTCAGCTATGTCTTCCTCCTCAGCGCCTCCGGATAAGGATAGTAAACTGATGGATTCTTTAGGTAGAAGGATGTGCAACACTTCAGCTTCTATCATGAAGGTCTCCAGTTCCTCCGCTCTGCTGGGGAGGTATGATAGATCCTTGTGGGATTCACTGGGACGTTTTGCAGACAAACTCCCAAAAGAGGACCAGCAAGACTTTAGAGAAATTCTACAAGAGGGAGGTCTAGTGGCTAATCAGGTGATTAGTGCTTCCGCTGACTCATCTGATCTGGCTGCCCACGGATACTCCCATGGTATCTGTTCGAGGCGTTCTGCTTGGTTACGATTGACTGGCCTCAAACCCGATGTCCAGCGGAAGATAACCAACCTGCCTTTCAACGGGTCTTCTCTCTTCGGGCCACATGCGGACGAAGAAATGGCAAAGATGAAAGCAGAGCTGGACACA
Organism: Calotriton arnoldi; assembly: GCA_963921515.1. Classification (NCBI taxonomy): domain Eukaryota; kingdom Metazoa; phylum Chordata; class Amphibia; order Caudata; family Salamandridae; genus Calotriton; species Calotriton arnoldi. The sequence goes on along the minus strand of CAWUFW010002135.1, from coordinate 1,038,997 downwards.
GTGAAAGCTGTGGGTCTCGAAAAACGGAAGGAATTCCGTAGGCGCTCCCGTCCCTATGATAAACGCCCGTTCCAACAGAGGGTTCAAACCCCTCAATGGTCGGCTCAGGGTCAGCAGCAGCAGAGGTCTCACTTCCACCAACGGAGACCAGGAAGAGGAAGAGGGACCAATAGACAGCAGGCCTCTACCTCAAAGCAACCATCAAAACAATGAGGGAGTGCTTCCTCTAGACACGTGTTCCACTCCGGTAGGAGGAAGTATCGCATTACATCTGGAGGAGTGGAGAAACATAACCATCGACAAATGGGTGTTGAACATTGTTCAAGATGGATACTTGCTACGGTTCAAGATCCCACCTCCTTCGGTTCCTCCAGAAGGACGAGTCCGCTTGTGTCATCACATTTTACACGAGGAGGTAAACGGTCTTCTACAGAAAAAAGCCATAGAATACGTCCCTGTTCATCAGAGGCGCCAGGGAATATACTCTCGATATTTCCTGGTCAGAAAAAAAGGTCCGACAGTAGAATTCAGACCAATTCTGGACTTGCGCATCTTGAACAAATACATCCGCAAAGAGAAATTTCGAATGCTTGCCCTTCACCAGATCTTTCCCCATCTACATCAAGGAGACTGGATGTGCTCCATAGATCTGCAGGACGCTTATTTCCACATTCCAGTGTCCAGAAAACATCGAAAATTTCTCCGTTTTCAGGTTGCTCTACGTCACTTCCAGTTCCGAGTCCTACCTTTCGGACTGAAGTCAGCCCCACGGACTTTTTCAAAGTGCATGGCAGTGGTGGCAGCTTTTCTCCGCAGACACAAAATATTTGTTTACCCGTATCTGGACGACTGGCTTCTGAAGAGTGCAACTCCTTCCCTGCTTCAGTCTCATCTCTCCTACAGTCTCCAGTTAATGAACAAGTTGGGTCTACGAGTCAATTTCAAAAAATCGATTCTCAATCCGACCCAGAACATTCACTACCTAGGGTCGTCGCTGGACACCGCGGAAGCAAGCGTGTGTCCTTCGGCGGAGAGGTTTTCATCAATCAGGATCAAATGCAGAGAACTCCTGCGGATTCGCCACCCAACAGTCCGACAAGTGTCCTCTCTCCTGGGTTCGATGGCTTCCTGCATCTTCATAGTTCCCAATGCCAGATTGCACATGCGTCCCCTGCAGCAAGCTCTGGAGGACCAGTGGGTGCAAGCTTCGGGCAGCTGGGAGGATCGGATCACTCTGCCCCAGTCTGCCAGGGACTCCATTGTGTGGTGGACAAGGCGATCACATCTAATGAAAGGTGTTCCCTTCCATCAAGAGACTCCGACTCAAACTATAGTGACAGACGCCTCCCTGCAAGGTTGGGGCTCTCATATGAATCACCTTCAAGTGCAAGGGCTATGGTCGGACAAAGAAAAGGGATACCATATCAATTTTCTGGAGTTGAGGGCTGTCCAACTAGCCCTAAAATCCTTCTTTCCTTCTCTTCAGTCCAACTCCCTCTTGATTCAGACAGACAACACCACGACGATGTTTTATCTGAACAAGCAGGGAGGCACCAGGTCCAGAATTCTGTCTCAGGAGGCACAAGCCATTTGGAAGTGGCTTCTGGCACGGCATCTCACCATCACGGCTGTCCATGTGCCGGGCGTCCTAAATGTACAGGCGGACTTCCTAAGCAGAGAGTTCGTAGAAGCGCACGACTGGGTGCTAAACACCGAAGTGGCTCAGGATATCTTTCAAAGATGGGGTGTGCCGGACATAGACTTGTTCGCAGATGCAACAAACGCCAAATGCCCCGTCTACGCGTCCAGGTATCACCAACCAGGTTCAAGCGGGAATGCTCTGTTGATAAAATGGTCTCAGAGCTTACTCTACGCTTTTCCTCCACTGCCTCTCATTCCAGCAGTGATCACGAAGTTCTACAAGTCCAACACCAGGATGATTCTGATCGCTCCGGAGTGGCCACGCCAGTGGTGGTATCCGGATCTTCTACAACTTTCCGAAGTTCCGCAACAGAGATTGCCTTGTCGTCCGGACCTACTATCCAAGAGCCAGGGGAGAGTGTTTCACCCCAACCTTCCTTCCCTCAGGCTGACAGCATGGCTCCTGAAGTCTTGCAGTATGGTCACTTAGACTTGCCAGCGGACTGTATGAACATACTTAAGGAAGCTAAAAGACCTTCTACCAGGGTTTCCTACGCTTTCAAGTGGAAACGTTTTTACTTATGGTGTTTGAATAATGGTCATGACCCAGTTAGAGGGCAGGAACAGGTCATTTTGCCGTATCTCTTACACCTGGCTAAGTCGGGCCTGCAGTTTACATCTATCAAGGTACACTTAGCAGCAATAACGGCATATAGAAAATCACCTTCACAGGTTTCTTTTTTCAAAATGCCAGTGGTGAAAGATTTTCTTGAAGGGTTAAAAAGGTATACCCACCAGTACGAGCCCCTTCTCCTCCTTGGGAGCTCAATGTGGTCCTTACCAAACTGATGGGCGCACCTTTTGAACCAATACACAAGTCCTCTTTGCAGCACTTGTCTTGGAAAGTGGCTTTTTTGGTTGCTATCACGTCGGCTCGTAGAGTCAGCGAGATACAAGCATTATGTTGTAAGGAACCCTACACTGTTTTTCACTCAAATAGGGTAGTTCTCAGAACTCATCCAAGTTTTCTGCCAAAAGTGGTTTCAGATTTCCACATTAATCAGGTTATCACTTTGCCTACCTTCTTCTCTAATCCTTCTACACCTCCTGAAAGGGCCTTACACTCGTTAGACCTTAAGAGGGTGTTGAAGTTTTATCTGGATAAGACCAAGGTAATAAGAAAGACGGACCGCTTGTTTGTCAACTACGGCCCCATTAATACAGGATTGGCATCCTCTAAAAGGTCTATTTCAAGATGGATAGTCTCCTGCATATCTCTAGCCTATCAATTAGCTAATAAGTCTCTTCAGGGAAGGCCTAAAGCGCATTCAACCAGAGGAAAGGCCTCTACTACGGCCCTCCTCAGGAACGTCCCTATAGCAGAAATCTGCAAAGCAGCTACATGGCGGTCTGTTCATACTTTCTCTCGCCATTACTGTTTAGATTCAGATGCTCAGGAGGATGCCCAAGTGGGACAAGCCTCACTGAGGAATTTATTTGCTTAATGTCATGTTAAGATGATCTGTTTTTTAATACTATTTGCTCGTCCGCGAGGTAGTGGGTATGGGCTTGCTACTCTATTCAGTGCTTATGACTATTGATGAGTATCCCCTGGAAGAGAAGGATTAGTTACTTACCTGTAATCCTAGTTCTCTTCCAGGGGTATACTCATCAAAGTCATAAGCAACCCTCCCGCCTCCCCGGACGAGCATTTTTTAGTAATTGTTAAAAGTTAGTACACCGTGCAAAAAGAACTGACCTAACTGTCACCTGTGGTGCATGATGGGAGCAGAGGGTCTCCTGGAGGCCTTAAAGGCAAAGTGTCCAAGTTCTTGGAAGCCTTAAAGGCAAGGTGCCAGTGTTTTACTGTACGGTGATATTTATTCAGCTATGCAGCCTATGGGCCAACTGCCTGCTATTACATGTTTTCTTTTCTGAAAATAAAGGTTTTTCTTGCATAACACTATTACAGTGTATGTTCTCTATTACAGAGTGTATATAGGAGATTGTCTGTACAGGGAAAACCTTTGTAATTTTGGCATTTTGCCTTATTGGAATTTGTTAGGCTGCATATTTATGTATTTATATACATGTATATATGTATGTCGCGGAAGTGCTATGCACTTGTGATCCCCCAACATACTCATATATATATGTATATTTCTATATGCTCCGGGATCCCGCAGATGGGCGGGGATAATTCAGTGCTTATGACTTTGATGAGTATACCCCTGGAAGAGAACTAGGATTACAGGTAAGTAACTAATCCTTACTATCAATTCCCCTCATCTTCCTGGTGGTGTTCTCTCCTTTAAAAAATAAGATAAAGACTTTGTGTTAATATATACAATGCCAATCATGGCAAAGATCCTCATAATGTGGTGTTGGCCTTGGGAGAATTTTTAAAACGTTTTTATACTCCCAGCCCTCCACTGTTTACAGCCTTGGTGATTCTGGGCGATTTTAATCTCCAACCCTGTAGGGACTGTTATTTATATCCACTATCTGACCAGGATAGTGATAAAGTGGACCAAGTGCACCTCAAACATATGACTTGGGGGATTTGATCAACGACCTGACGCAAGATCATAATCTAGATAACCTTTTAAGTTTAAAGGTATTGAAGTCAAACTTTTAAAGGCTCCGGTACAGGATCCTTTATCGATTACATTTATGGATCTGCTGGATTATATGCCTTCCTGATTTGTTTATCAGTGGATTGGAATTCCTTTAGAGATCACAATCCTCTCTCTGCCACTTTTTACTGGGATATGAAGTTGATGGACCCTTATCCTTCTTTTAAAGCCCCAGTTAGTCTGAGAGATCAGGTTCGGAGACTAAGATGGAACAAGGTTATCCCTTAGGTCTTTATTGCAGAGCTGGCCTCTTCATGCAAACCAGAATTAAAGGTTTCCCTGGACAAAGAGGCCTCCCAGGTGAATATTTTAGGGGCCTATTATAGGTTATGCCTTCATATCAACACTGCACTTACTAAGCTGGGGACCTCGGAGACTACAGGCTCCTGTAGGTGGTTTGATAAAAACTACACAAGGGCCCCCACGGCGCTTCTTGCAGTCCTTAAAGAAAAAGTACCCCGGGTCAGTAGTGAAGTAAAACAACACAGAGTCCTATATAGAGTGGCAATAAGGGATCAGAAAGCCAAACTTAAGAAAGAATTGTGGGAGGAGCTTGTGCCAGCTAGTGCTCTGAGGGACAGCACCATGTTTTGGAAGGGTTGTCAATCAGCCTTTTGTTTTAATGAGACTCAGGCTCCAGACCTTATCCCTACAGTTCTGCCCCTGGCCTGGATGACTAATTTTTCAGTGCTTTATGATGGGGAGGGTTTAGAGCTCTCTCCTTCAAGTGATGAGAGTGACAAGTTAAGGATACAATGGGAGGAAGTCAGGAATGCCATTTTGTCCCTCCAAGCAAGCAAGGTGCCTGGTGCTAGCGTGGTACCGGGGTATCAGTTTAAATCCATTGTGGAATTATGGGCCGCCATTTTAACCTTACATATTAATGCTGCCGTCTCTAGTTCTAACCCATGTTTTTAAGAAGGGAGATTGCAAAGACCCTACTTGCTATAGACCTTTTTCCATTGGTTAATGTGAAAGTAAAAATCATTGGGAGGGTCATGTTAGAGAGATTAACCCTCTGGACTGATGAGCATAACATTCTGTCGGACCTCCAGTGTGAGTTTTGACCCTGTAGGGACTCTGTAGAGTAGAATCTCAATTTATATCTGCTAACCAGTAAATACGCTGGGGCAAAGTGGGGTTCGATACATCTGGCCTTCATGGGCATTAGCTCTGCCTTTGATAAGGTGAACTTAAATAAGCTCTGGGTAGAGCTGGGTTCCATGGGAGTTGAGCCCACTCTCGTGGTTTCTTGAAAGACCTCCATTATGGTCTGACATGCTCGGTTAGATTCGGGAGCAACGGGGAATGCACAACGCATTTTAATCTTAAGAGTGGAGTTCGTCATGGCAGCATTTTGGCACCCTTCCTTCTTTTTATGTATATCAATTGTCTGGAAGGGGTGCTTATTGAACATATTCTTGACATGCTGAGAGCGGGGGCATATGCTTCCCGCTTTACTTCATTAGAGGAATTTTCCTCTTTCTGGGTGTGCTGCAGAATGTAGGACACTTAGAAAGAGGAAACAAAAGGAGACATAAAGATATTTGTTAATATATACAATGCCATTCATGGCAAAGATCCTCATGATGTGGTGTTGGCCTTGGGAGAATTTTTAAAACGTTTTTATACTCCCAGCCCTCCACTGTTTACAGCCTTGGTGATTCTGGTCGATTTTAATCTCTAGCCCTGTAGGGACTGTTATTTTCCCACGTCTGGTACTTTCACAGACACAATTACAGTATGAAATTGAATATCTTTACTTCTGGGTGTGGCATAATGGGTAGCAATTAAATATTGAAATTCAGACCCTTCATGGGTGGTGGCTTGTCAGGTTTTATAGCAGAAAATATGCATTGGACAAGACAATATGTCTTGTCTGTGGGACCTGTTGGCTTAGCCTGTGGTTTTAGTTACAAGATATTTAGGGTTGCCACCTAACCCGTTTTTCTACCAGCATGACCAGTATTTTAATGGGCCAGCTGGCACAAAAATTAGGCGGTATTTTTTTCCCCCCATATCAGTACATACTTAAAACAGTAATTATAAGAAAACACTTTAAAATGTGTCTTAGAGCTTCCTTGATGACCCCTGACTGATAAAGTAAACAAAGACAAAAAGTCCATGTTAACTCCTTAACCGCGGCGCAAATTCCGCCGCGGTGCGGTAGTTCTATTGAGTGGGCGGGGCCGCGTCGGCCAACGGACGCGCGCAGCACTAGCGAGGTAGTGCTTGCAATGGCCGTTGGCCGACGCGCGCACGGAAGGGGTTAAATATGAAACTGATGATTTTACGTAAAGCTCTGTTTAAATATCATGTCTTTTTACGCAGGAAAAATAAGCTTTTGACTCGCCCACTATGTTGTTTTGTAGATGCGCGTGTTGTATTGGTAACTAAAAAAGAAAAAAGTGCCCAGAATTGTTTTAGGGTTTTTTTTTTTCTCAAGTGGGTGGGTGGAGCAACACGGGGGTGGAAGCAACATTGGTGGTGCCAATGGGTGGTGGCAGTAACAAGGGGGACGAGGGACAGAAGCACCACAGGTTCCGTGGTTAGGGGAAACAACACAGGTTGCGTGGTTGGGGGTATCAAACTGGCAAAACACAGCAACGTGTAAGTGGCGTGGAGAAAGCACACAGGTGATATAAAGGAACACAGAGCATGGCGGAAGAGGGGAGAAAAGCGCATGAGAGGAACAGCGAAAAAACACTTGTGTAGCGTAAACACTGCTTGCAGGTTTTGTAAACACATAAATAAAAGGCATTGCCATTTACAATGCCAATAGCTCAAACTCTCGCAAATGTGAGACATTTGTGGCACCTGCACCTTCGCTTTCAACATCATAAGCAAAAGCGCAGATGCCGCAATAGCTTCAAAAGTAAAGAAATAGAAAAAAATGTATTTTCTATTCCTTTACTTTTGAAGCAATCGCGGTACCCGCGTTTCAGCTGAAGATGTTGAAAGCTAAAGCGCGGGTGTCGCGGTTGTAACAAAAGTAAATAAATAGAAAAAAATGGCGGCTGCAAGCTTTTTTTTTTTCTATTTATTTACTTTTGTTACAACTGAGGTGCCCGCGCCTTAGCTTTGAACATCTTCAGCTAAAGCACGGGTGCCCCAATTGCTTCAAAAGTAAACAAACAGAAAAAAATGTGTTTTTTTTTCTATTTGTTTATTTTTAAAGCAATCGCGGCACCCGTGATTTAGCTGAAGATGTTTAAAGCTAAAGCGTGAGTGCCGCCAATTTAAAAAAACATAAAAAGAAAGGCATGTTGCCGCATTTGGCCAGCAAATATCAAAAGAAAAGTGTGGTCGCCATTATTCTTGTCAAGTCTTGCTGCACTGAATAAATGGAAAAAATAAGCATTGAGGAGAGCGTGTACTGCCTGCAACAGCAGGCAGGACAAAGCTATTTAAGAAAATAGTGCTCGGAGGCTGTATTTAAAGCCTACCGAGTAACAATGCATGTAACGGATTGTCCTCATGGGAGGTTACAAGAAGATAAAAAGGTAGTTCTAAGGAGGGACTACTAAGCCTATTGATCAATGAAAAGCCACCCTTTACAAAGGACAGGAGCCAATTAAAAGATGGGCGGGAAGTGGGCAGAGCTTCATCCCCTATCCTGAATACAGCACGTCCTCGAAGAGACGGCACATTCGCTGCCTAGGCGAGACCTAAAAAGGAAACTCATAAAGAAAAAGACATAAACGTTACTCCCTCAAGAACGGTGTTCTGTGGACATCCTATTTATGATGGGGGAAAAAAGAGTGAGATTTGGGATAGTAGAGAAGACATTGCGGGGACTTAAGCCAAACTAAAAACACTATTATTACATTACAAAAACCCAGGCTGTGATGAACACACATTGGAAGCACATAGCCATCAAACAGGGTAAGATTTGGTTAGCCTAATGAGTTTATCACAAACCAGAACAAGATAAATGACAAGATTATCCTATTGCCCTGTGATAATAGGGCTAAAGTAAACGATCTGATTGAGACCTTAGAAACATTTGTTCAAAGACACTATACAAAATGGTGCTGATAAAGTTTATTGAGAAGACCTTAACCCCTTAGGTGCTGAGGCTTTTCCAACCCAGAGTTTAGCCCTTGTTTTAACGGTTGGGGCACTTCGAGCTTGGACCTTCATACCTTTTTCCACAGCAGAAATCCAGGCAAGATTTATCTCTTTTTTCCCACATCTTGGAGATTCTAAAGGTACCCAGGGTTTGTGGATTCCCGTGGAAGGAACCAAGGAAATAGCCAAAAAATAGCAACATTTAATTTTTTGTTGGAAAAAGGGTGTGCAGGAAAACGTATCGTTTTTTTTCCTTAAAAATGGCATCAAGAACAAGCAGAGCTGTAAAAGAAAATACCTTTTTACCACCATTTTTAGGTAATATTCAATTTTCCTATTTGTTGCATTTACAGGGTACTTGCAGGGTGAACACAAAAAGCTATATATTTCTGGAAACTAGATTGTTCATGGTCTCCAGAAGAAACTAATTGTTAAAATTAAAATAAGTAGGGAACAAATTGCAATTCGTGACATGTTAATCTGTAATTGTTTACCCCCATGGGAGATTTGGAAAGGAAATATACTGTTACATCAATCTGACTCTTCCGGTCACAGAGATTCATAGTGTTTAATGGCTGCCCAAATACATGTGATACCCAGAACCAACAACTGAGCTGCAGCTTGTAGTGATTTTACAGTTTGTACTGACCATGCAGCAATGCATATGGTAAGAGCTAACAAATAAAAAATGGGTATGAAGGAAACCTTCTAATTTTGGGGTTACCCATACTGTCACATGATTCAGAGGACAGTTTGAAAAATGTGGTCAATCTGATAAATACTTCTAACCACAGATTCATCACGTTTAGAATATCTCCAGATGCCAGACTGGATCCGGAAGATCTAAACAGCATTGCTCCCAAAGCCCCATTAGGGGGCGCCATGTGGCTCCACGTGGACTTCGTTACACTCCAGAAGTCACAATGGAACTGCATACAAGTGTCACCCCCTGCAGGTCGACGTCAGTTCCTTTCTTTTCATGCCTTTGTACGTGAATCCGGAGCTCGCACCCAACTTTTTCCTAGTCAGTTGTGAAGCTTTTTCTTACAGATTTTGATTTTTTTCTAGTGTGCATGGGAACTGTGTCCCCTCCCAAAGCGACAGAGTTTAAGACTTGTTGGTATTGTCCCAAACAAATGCCTATGATAGATACCTATGAGGTGTGATTTGGTGTTTAGGTTGGGGGCATGACTCCCAAGTCCTCCGAGGAGCGTGCGCTTATGAATCTGTGTGTCTTATGAATCCAAAAGCAATCCAGGAACGTCAAGCAGTACATTGCCAAACCCCAAAAGAAGTTTCAGAAGTCCCACTAAGTCGTGGGTGCGGATCCGTTCCTGCTCATGGGTCTGTTCCCATGACAAGTCCTCATCATAGTCCAAGTGTTCCAGTAAGTCAAAGCGAAAGCACAAGAAGACCAAGCTGGATTAGTCTCAGTCCCGCCACTATCAGGGAGGACGTTGGGTAGCCTTGCGGTCTTGCTCCCGGTCTCCCTAAGAGGAGCTGATTCCGTAACTGATTTTCTGGGTATTCGGGTCTACCTGTGATGTTGCAACAGATTGAGGCTTTTAGGGGAGGCCATGTTGGCAAGCTTTGGCACTCTTCTGGCGCCCTCTGCTGTGCCTCTGGGCCCGGTTAGCACTGGCCGGTCCACTGTTAACAGCCGTCTGTACCTTATGACCCCACCTCAGATTGCGCTCAGACATCAAAGCAAATTTTGAATTTTGAACCAAAATTCACGCGGGTCCCTATAACATTGATGTCTACTTTACTCACACCAAAGAAAGACTCTGTTCCTAAAGTCCTATCCCACTCTGAGCTGAATCTATCTCCGCTCTGATTAAGGTTTTTTTCCCTGAAACCGTTACCGACGCACCCATCTCCAGTTAAGTCCGACTCAAACAGAACCATGCCTTTGCCACAGAGCCACACCCCAGTGCTCCAACTACTTTTCGGTTTCAACTCTGATCAGAGTTAACCAGCTTTTGGAGATGACAGTGGAGATGATGGCAACCAATACAAGGATTTGCAGAAAGCCTGTGGTTTGGACACTTCCCCAGACACTGGGGTTTTTTTCTTCTGTAGGGCCAGCAACACGAGAGAGTGCCTCCTTGCTGCTCTGATGAGACGGGCAGCGGACGTGTTGGACTTATAGCTGGAAACTACAGGAGTCAAAACATCTTGACTAAGGTTTTGCAATCCAAACAGACCTACTCTGAGGCTCTTACCATTCACTTAATCCCTGACTGACACCATAATGGCCACCTGGTCTAAGCCTTGTTCGTGCTCGCTGGAGAACCAGCAAGTTGCTAGGCTACCCTGACTTCTTGACACAGCACCCTACATCAGAAAGTGTGGTGGCTCAGGCTTCCACCAGCTGGGTGAACTCCAATTAATTTCCTACAACTCCCCCAGACAGAGTCTAAACCTATAGAAACGTTAGGGAAACTGATGTTTTCATCAGCCAGTCTAGCTTTCTGGTCAGTTAATGCCAGCTGTTTGCTGGGAATATATTCCCATGTTTTAAGGGACATGGTTGGCGAGATCTTGTCCGAATACCCAAAGGAATTTCGGGCTAACCTGGCCCAAACCATTCAGGATTGTCAGAATGCCGCCAAACACCTCATCTGTTCACGATTAGACACCATCAGCTGATTGGGGCAGGGCAATAGGCACTAGTGTGATGCCTCAGCCTCAACAATTTCACTGCATTTGAGGCTCCCGGCAATGGAAAGGGCCACCAACCCTGCAACTGAAAGGGCCACCAACCCTGCAACAGGCACCTCAGTTCTTTCAAGGTCATGGTCGAAGTTCAAGCAGACTTCATCAAGACCACCAAGGGCAGCAAACTTCCTAGTCCTCTCCCCTCCGGCATCAGCCTCCAAGCTGCTTTAGTTTGCCCTCTGTGGCCACGACTACCGAGTGGGAGGCAGGATCAGAAATTTCCTCCAAGGGTGGCAAAATATAACATCCATAAGGTGGATCCTTCAACAAGGCTATGCCCTGCCATTCCTTTTAGAGCTACTGCATCTTCCACCTGCATTAGATGAGCAGCTGTCCATCTTGCCCTAAGGAGTGCAAGCTCTTTTGGTTAATCGAGCCATAGGGAGGATCCAGACACCATAAACAGGGACTGGTTGTTACTCCCGTTATTTCCTCGTGCCAAAGAAGAATGGAGGCATTCATACTATTTTAGATCTCCAACCTCTGAATCCCTTCTTGTGGATGGATAAATTCAAGATGCTCATGGTCCCCTGGGTTCTGTCTAACCTGGAAACAGGAGGGTGGCTTTGACCTGCAGCACACTTGCTGTCATGTACCTGTGTTGCAGTCTCACTGACACTACTTGTTGTTCATGGTAGGCATGGGGCATTTTCAGTTTACCATGCTCCCCTTTGGCCTCACCGGTGCCCCTCTGGTCTTCACAAAAGTGATATCGGTGTTACTATTGGGGGGACACGGGGGTTAGGGGTGGGTACGAGGCTCTCCATCACCGTAGACCGCTGGGTCTACCAGCCTCCTTGTCGGGGAAGGTAGTGGGGGGGACCTTCTTTGGTAGAGGAGGTAGCAGCAGGGAGGAGGGGGGGCTGTCGGTGTGGGGAGGAGGGAGGCTACCAAGGGCGGTGGGTTTAAGAGGGGTAAAATTATAAAAAAAGCCAGTAGCTATTACAAGACTTATAAAATGGAGGGAGATGAATTTAAGAGAGAGAGGCAGTGATGTTTACTTTTCAAGACCAGGGTAAAGTGGCATTTTTGACTATATGTACATTTAACGTGCGAGGACTTAACGAAAGGGGGAAACGCCAAAGAGTGGCTCGAGAAATCAAGAATATAGCCCCTGATGTAGTATGTCTTCAAGAGACGCATGTTCCATGGAGTAAACATAATGTATTAAAGGAGCTAGGGTATGAGCTTCTGGTATGTACCTCTCACGGTACTACTACCAGAGGTGTTGCCATTCTTGCTAAAAAGAACTTATTAAAAGTAGCGAGAAGTTCAGCTGATAAGTATGGGCGCTGGGCCATGATTGAGTGTATTATAGCTAATGAGAAATGCACAATATGCTCAATATATGGCTCTAACTATGATGAAACCCAGGTTATTGAAAACTTGAATATAGAATTAGCCATGTGGGCAACCCCTCTGATACTTACGGGGGACTTTAATATTCAATTGGAGGAAGTGACTTATGGATGGGGTGAAGGAAAATATTTTGGTAGGAAACCCAAGGTATATAAAGCTCTCCAGCTCCTTCTCCATGAACATGGTTTAGTCGATGTATGGTCCAGGCTAAAACATCCAATGCCAGGATACACGCATTATTCCTATTCCCATCAAAAGCTAGCTAGACTAGATTATTTTTTTGTAACCAAAACTCACCTTAATAATGCATACATACAGATTTTCCCCGAATAACTTCGGATCATAATCCAGTTCTATTGAAACTTACAATGTACGGCTTGGTACGGCCCAGAAATACATTCTCCTTTGATAGGAAACTATTATTAAATGAAGAATTTATTAACCATATACGGAAGTGGCTGACACAATTTTTGGCTATAAATCGTAACTCCACTAAGTATGTTATAGTCTGGGATGCTATGAAAGCAGGGCTCAGGGGAGAGATACTCAGCTTTGGATTGCACGTGCAGAAACAACTTAGACAGCATCAAATGGCGCTATATGAAGATCTGCGTCATGCTGAACTTAATTTGATGGAAGCAATTCAGGGGAAGTTAGATATTGTACAGGCACAAACAGAGGTAGCATGTTGCAAAACCAGGATAAATGAGGAATGGGCTAAAGATATTGCAAAGAAATATCACCTCTTTAGGAGAGAGTGTTAGAGTTTGGAGAGACAACAGGCAGATGTTTGGCCAAGAAGATCAGGTGCAAGGAAGTTAAAAATACTATTATGTCGATTGAGGACTCAATGGGGAACATAGTAGAAACACCAGAAGGAATTCTAGAGATCTTTAGGACTTTTTATGAGCGGTTGTATTCAGAGGATAGTGTTAATCACGGGGAAGGGGCAGATTTGTATAAAGATCCTTATAGGAAAATGGTGGAGGAGGAAGACCAGAAAGCATTAGAGGAACCAATTACAATGGAAGAGCTTGTAGATGCCGTAGGCTCATTAGCTACAGGGAAAGCTGCTGGGCCGGACAGGCTCCCGCTGGAACTGTATAAACTTTTTTTACCAGAAATACAATCAGACATGCTAGCTGTGTTCAGGGAGGCACAAAAGGGTGCTGCCCCTGCATCATGGGAAGCAGCCAATATTGTCATTTTTCTTAAAAAAGACAAACCACCCACACTTCCAGGTTCATTCAGACCGATATCGCTCATAAACTGCGATGGGAAAATCTACGCTAAAATATTAGCAACGCGACTCTCTAGAGTGATTACACCTTTAGTTTCGGTCCATCAGCATGGATTCATACCAGGTAGAGGCACGGTCAACCATATAAGCAGAGTTACAACAATGCTGGATATTGCCAACACACGCAAACTGCCATGTGGGGTGATGCTATTGGACGCAGAAAAAGCGTTTGACCGTGTCTCCTGGGAATTTTTATGGGCAACAATGCGGTGGCAAGGGTTTGGAACTGGTTTTATCCAGGCAATCAAAGTTATGTATAGATCACCAAAAGCTCAAGTCTGTGCGTTGGGGCTAGAGTCGAACCCCGTGTCTATATCAAGGGGTACCCGACAGGGCTGCCCCTGCTCCCCTCTGCTATTTGCGTTATATATCAACCTGTTCCTAAACCTATTGGAACAAAGGCTTAATACCCAACCATCAGGCTCCAGGCAGGAACGGGTTGAAATACTAGCATACGCAGACGATATAGCGATAGTCTCGCCGGATCCTGCCATCACACTGGCAGAGACGGAACAACTGGCATTAATATATGGGAGGAGCTCTGGATATAAACTTAATTTGGCCAAGACACAGATTATATGTACAGATCAAATACATCTTAATGATCCTAGAGTCACGGAGGAGGCTATATATTTGGGGGTGCGACTAAATTCATGTCTTGATTCAATGGTGGTATCTAACTGGGACCCTTTGCTGCGCAAGATCAAAAAGGAATTAGATAGGATGGAAGGTCTTCAATTGTCAATGATGGGAAGATGCAATGTCCTAAAAATGAACATTCTACCTAAGGTCCTTTATCTTTTTAGGGCAGTTCCATTAGAATTTACAAGGAAACAGATTCAGAAACTGCAATCCATCTGCAGCAGCTTTCTGTGGGCACATGGGAAACCCCGCCGAGCTTTGAAATTTATGACCTTTCCACGAGAACGAGGGGGCTGGGCAGTCCCTAACTTTCAATTTTACTACTGGGCGTGCTTATTACAATATATGGGAATTTTATTAGTTGGGGTTAAAGACGAAAGCATAGAAGATGTACCACATATTTTTCAGCTGCTATTAGGCTCCACAACAGAAAAAACTTTTTTTAAGATCCTTGAGCCCAGTTATTACAAAAAAAATCGCTTTAAGATGCTTCAGGCCTCTCACAAGGCCTGGCTTCAGATCAGGCGACATCTAAAGATTGGCAGGATTAATTACTATACTCCAACTGATGCTTCAGGTTTACTTCCTCCAATTTTTTCGGATGGCATTATGAACAGATGGAGAAGTAAAGGAATTTTGACGTTAGGAAACCTAGTAGATAGTGATGGTATTAAGGCATACACTTCTTTAATGGCTAAATATGATCTCCCTAAAGCAGACTTTTTAAATATCTACAGGTCCGAGACTATCTAATTAAAAGAGGGGACGCTCCACGTTTAGCACAGAAAAATAATTTATTAGAAGTGGTGAAGGGGCTCGGGAAGATTGGTAATATATATCAAGCACTTATTGAAATACAAAAGGACGATGTGGAGGCACAAAATAGTAAATGGAATATCAGGTTGTCATTAGAGGGCAATATCTTGCAAGAGTCTATTGCACTAGCGGAAAAACTTTTAATATCTTCCAATCTCAAAACACAGCAATATAAAACTATGTTTAATTTGTATTATACACCGGCAAAAATAGCGTGCTGGGGGGGGATAAGTGAGGATAAGTGTACCCGGTGCGGAAGGGATCAGGCAGATATAGTGCACATGTTTGCTACATGCCCAGAATTAAAACAACTAATTAATAGGATGCAGACCTTTTTGACGGAAATTACAGGGACGCAGATTGAGATAACCCCAACAGTTATGATGTTGGGGGTCTTGGAGGATGCCGCGTTAATGCAGGGAATGTATACATTCAGATATTTAGTATATATCGCTGTTGCTGTGGCAAGATTGTGTATAGCATCACTGTGGCGTCAGAGAGAACCCCCTACTTTTGAGATGTGGAGAGGTAGGTTGTTTGCCATATGCAAACTCGAAACTAGTCTTTATGCCATTAAAGGACCAAAGAAACGAAGATTGGGTGTTAAAATTTGGGGGGCTCTGACAGAATTTTTGACACCCGAAACACAAGAAAACTTGTGATTAAATTTAGCCTTTTTTTAGAAGGTATCAATTTTGCTTGTGTTGTATAAATTTCCAGCTTTATTTTTTTTTTTTTTTTAACGGTATGTGTATTGTTTTTTTTAATACACAACGCTACTTACCACACCATTATTATATACCTTCCTGTTTATGTTTTTCTGGCTTAATGTATATGTTGTTTGTAAAATAACTACTGGCTCTAAAATAAATTTTAAAAAAAAAGAAGAAAAAAAAACCTGGCCCAAACCATTCAGGATTGTCAGAATGCCGCCAAACACCTCATCTGTTCACGATTAGACACCACCAGGTGATTGGGGCAGGGCAATAGGCACTAGTGTGATGCCTCAGCCTCAACAATTTCACTGCATTTGAGGCTCCCGGCAATGGAAAGGGCCACCAACCCTGCAACAGGCACCTCAGTTCTTTCAAGGTCATGGTCGAAGTTCAAGCAGACTTCGTCAAGACCACCAAGGGCAGCGAACTTCCTAGTCCTCTCCGGCATCAGCCTCCAAGCTGCTTTAGTTTGCCTTTTGTGGCACACGACTACCGAGTGGGAGGCAGGGTCAGAAATTTCCTCCAAGGGTGGCAAAACATAACATCCATAAGGTGGATCCTTCAACAAGGTTATGCCCTGCCATTCCTTTTAAAGCTACTGCATCTTCCACCTGCATTAGAGGAGCAGCTGTCCATCTTGCTCTAAGGAGTGCAAGGATCCCGACACTATAAACAGGGACTGGTTGTTACTCCTGTTATTTCCTCGTGCCAAAGAAGAATCGAGGCATTCATACTATTTTAGATCCCCAACCTCTGAATCCCTTCTTGTGGATGGATAAATTCAAGATGCTCATGGTCGCGTGGGTTCTGTCTAACCTGGAGACAGGAGGGTGGCTTTGACCTGCAGCACACTTGCTGTCATGTACCTGTGTTGCAGTCCCACTGACACTGCTTGTTGTTCATGGTAGGCCGGGGGCATTTTCAGTTTGCCATGCTCCCCTTTGGCCTCATGGGTGCCCCTCAGGTCTTCACAAAAGTGATGTTGGTGTTAGCTGCATACCTTAGTAGGTTGGGGATCCCAGTTTTCCCCCTACCTTGATGACTGGCTCCCCCCAATCAGTCATAGACCCCCTCCAGATAACGGTGAACCTTCTGACATTGATTGAATTTTCAATAAATGCCCCAAATTCACTTCTGACTTTTTCGCAGAGGCTCCCTTTTATTGGAATTAATATCAGAAAACAATCTCTTGGATAAATCTCTTCATTCACCTCTGACATACTATTGGAGCCATTCTTGAGATGGTGCAAATTTGGACCTTCCCTTCATCACAATGAGTTCAGGACATTCAGGTTATGATATCGATATTTCCGCCTCGGTCCTTGGTTTAGTTGAGAGTAGCTCTGAGGCTTCTGAGCCTTTAGGCATCCTGCAACCTGCTTGACTGTTCTACAAGAGGAACCTCTCTGATTCCATCCAGGTTTCAGAGGAGACTGAAAAAAGACCTGCAGTGGTGGCTGCTCATCTGTAATTGGACCAGCAGCAGACCCCTCTCCTTGCCCCACAGAGAGCTGATGATGGTGATGGATGCTTTGCTGCTGGGTTGGGGGAGGAGGGGTCCTCTAGAAGAGATGGAGATTAGAGGGCTCCGAGACCCGACTTCATATCAACCTGTTGGAGTTACTGGCTATTCACCAGGCACTGAAAGCCTTCCTGCCATCCATCAAGGGGAGGCTGATTCAGGTTCTCTCTGACAACACTACCACCATGTAGTACTGCAACAAGCAGGGCAGAGGGTGATCCTGACTTCTATTCCGTGAGTCTCTCTGCCTCTGGAGTTGGCAGGAGCAAATGGGCATTTCCCTGGTTGTGAGCCACCTGGATGGATCTTTGAACGCCAGGGTGGACAAACAGCCTTCAGCGCCTGGAATAACACTGGTGGCGAATACATCCTGAGGTGGCACAGGGAAACTTCGAGCAATGGGGAGAGCCCTGGCTAGATCTTTAAACCATTGTCAACAATATCAAGCTTTTTGCGTGCTGGAGTTTCCAAAAAAACTCCCTCTCTGAGATGCATTCTGTATAAAGTGGAGTTTGGGACTCCTGTATGCCATTCTGCCACTGCCTCGACTGGCCAGAGGTCAGAACAAGATCAGTAACTAGCAGGTTCAAGTCCTCACAGTGGCACCAGATTTACTACGGAGAGTGAGGTAACAGGATCTTTGTGGCATGAGCATCTGGCCTCCAATCAGGCTACTGCTTCGTAAGGATCGCTAGTCAGAGCAGCTGGGTCCTATTCCCAAACCTGCGCAATCTGCACCTGCATGCATGGAGATTGGCCTGTGCCAGTTGACTGCGTTTGACCTTCCTCCCAAAGCTGTAGATGGAAAGTTTTCTGCCAGGCGTTGCCCTACAAAGTCTGTTTACTACAACCGCTGGGACAAGTTTGTAGTCTGGTGTGGCATTCGCATTTCAGAACCATTCCAGGCAAAACTGTTAGATGCCTTGTTGTTCATTTTATCTCTTGCCCAGCAAGGTCTTGTTCTAGGCACTATTAAATATTATTTGTCTGGTTACCTTTGCCGGACCAGCCATCCCTGTTCAAATTCTGTTGTGATGCGGTTTCTAAATGTTTTGACTTGTATGTTTCTTCTCAAACCCTTTGTGATGCCGCAGTGGGACCTACATTTGGTCCATATTTTCCTCATATGCTCTCCTTTTGAACCGATGCACAGCTGTCTGCTGACTCTGAATACTGTATTCCTAGTCGCAGTGACTTCTGCTTGCCACATGCGTGAACACCAAGCGCTCGTTACACCACCTTTTTTCCTGATAAAGTAATGTTGATGACCAAGGCAGCATTTTTGCCAAAGGTAATGACTGCTTTTCACTTTGGGGAGTTCATCACTCTCCCAACGTTCTTTGCTCCACCTTACCTTTCGAAGAAGAAGGGCATACTCCATTGTTTGGACCCCAGAAGAGCCTTGAGCTTCTCCATCAATCACACCAAGTGGACAATCAGCTTTATGTGGGGTTCTCTGTTCAAAGAAAAGCAAGATGGTGCAGAAAAGAACTCTGTAAAGTTGGATAGTCCTCTACATTAAGATCTGCCACGCATTATCCAGGAAGCAGCCACTGGAAGGACTGAGGGCCCATTCCACAAGGACAAAGGCTGCTGCCACTGTGCTGACACACGCAGTACCTGCCCTTCACATCTCTTGGGTGGCAACATGGGCATCAGTGCCCACATTCATGAAGCACTACTGCCTTGACAGCCAGGTCCAATGGGAAGGGCATTTTGACTGTTCGATTTTGCAGGAATTTTTTGTTTGAGCAACTGCACTGGTATTAGTTCTAAAGGTGAGGAGTCTGCAGTTAAAATCATCCATTAGAAGAATAAGTTACTTACCTTCGGAAATACTCATTCTGTTAGATAATCTATCTAACCACAAATTTCCCAATACCTTTCCACACTTCAGTTCTGTGAAATGTTCTCTCTTCGCATCTTAAAAAGGTCCCGAAGTAGATATCTTACAAATGGTACCTCTGGTTATTTTTGGATCAACTTCAGAGGGTGCAGATAGTCAAGAAAGAAACTGATGTTGACATGCAGGGTTGGCGCTTATGTGTGGCTCCATCATCACTTCTGGGGCAGAACGAAGCCTGCATGGCGCCACCTACCGGCACTTGGGAGCAATGCTGTTTAAAGATTCCAGATCCAGCCTGGCACCTGGGGACATTTTAAGGGTGAGGAATCTGTCCTTAGATAGTGTATCTGCTTGAAAGAATGTTACTGAATGTGAGCAACTTGTTCTTCTTTCACACTGGATTACACTAATGGAAAGAATATAATTCATAATAACACATTTTTGGAAATGGCCTTTTCTGCTAGGTCGCCCCAAACATTTGGCCTTCCTTCTCCTCTTTTTCTGACCTCATTTGTGTTGGCTTTAGGACTCTGGGCACTTTAACACTGCTAATTAGTGTTAAAGTGCATGTGCTCAATACTTAAAACATGGTAACACCCATAAGCCCCTAGTAAAGTGCACTACATGTTCCCAGAGCCTGTAAATCAAGTGCTATTAGTGGGCCTGCAGCACTGATTGTGCCACCCACTTAAGTAGCCTTTCAAACATGTCTCAGGCCTGCCACTGCAGAGCCTGTGTATAGTTTTAAACTGCCATGTCGACCTGGTAAGTTAACCTACTTGCCAAGCCCAAACCTTCCCTTTTCATACATATAATCCACCCCTAAGGTAGGCCCTGTCTTACCCACAAGGCAGGCTGCCATGTATTTAAAAGGCAGGACATGTACTTTTAAGTTTGGTGACTCTACCTGGCTTAAGTCTCTTGTTACTTATGACATCATCAGTTTACAGGACACGTGGGACCCCGCAGGGAATTTGTATCTACCTGGGTATGTCACCTTTACTAAAAACGTTGCCCCCTCCTCTAGTGGAGGAGCAAGGGGGATCCTGGCTACGTTTATTAGTTTGAATCTAAAATGTAAAATTGAGGAAGTTACTATCAATTCCCCTCATCTTCCTGGTGGTGTTCTCTCCTTTAAAAAATAAGATAAAGACTTTGTGTTAATATATACGATGCCATTCATGGCAAAGATCCTCATGATGTGGTGTTGGCCTTGGGAGAATTTTTAAAACGTTTTTATACTCCCAGCCCTCCACTGTTTACAGCCTTGGTGATTCTGGGCGATTTTAATCTCCAACCCTGTAGGGACTGTTATTTATATCCACTATCTGACCAGGATAGTGATAAAGTGGACCAAGTGCACCTCAAACATATGACTTGGGGGATTTGATCAACGACCTGACGCAAGATCATAATCTAGTTAACCTTTTAAGTTTAAAGGTATTGAACTCAAACTTTTAAAGGCTCCGGTACAGGATCCTTTATCGATTGCATTTATGGATCTGCTGGATTATATGCCTTCCTGATTAGTTTCTTAGTGGATTGGAATTCCTTTAGTGATCACAATCCTCTCTGCCACTTTTTACTGGGATAAGAAGTTGATGGACGCTTATCCTTCTTTTAAAGCCCCAGTTAGTCTGAGAGAGCAGGTTCGGAGACTAAGATGGAACAAGGTTATTCCTGAGGTCTTTATTGCAGAGCTGGCCTCTTCATGCAAACCAGAATTAAAGGTTTCCCTGGACAAAGAGGCCTCCCAGGTGAGTATTTTAGGGGCCTATTATAGGTTATGCCTTTATATCAACACTGCACTTACTAAGCCGGGGACCTCGGAGACTACAGGCTCCTGTAGGTGGTTTGATAAAAACTACACGAGGGGCCCCCACGGCGCTTCTTGCAGTCCTAAAAAAAAGTACCCAGGGTCAGTAGTGAAGTAAAATAACACAGAGTCCTATATAGAGTGGCAATAAGGGATCAGAAAGCCAAACTTAAGAAAGAATTGTGGGAGGAGCTTGTGCCAGCTGGTGCTCTGAGGGACAGCACCATGTTTTGGAAGGGTTGTCAATCACCCTTTTGTTTTAATGAGGCTCAGGCTCCAGACCTTATCCTTACAGTTCTGCCCCTGGCCTGGGTGACTAATTTTTCAGCGCTTTATGATGGGGAGGGTTTAGTGCTCTCTCCTTCCAGTGATGTTGAGAGTGACAAGTTAAGGATACACTGGGAGGAAGTCAGGAATGCCATTTTGTCCCTCCAAGCAAGCAAGGTGCCTGGTGCCAGCGGGGTACCGGGGAACCAGTTTAAATCCATTGTGGAATTATGGGCCCCCATTTTAACCTTACATATTAATGCTGCTGTCTCTAGTTCTATCCCAGTTTTTAAGAAGGGAGATTGCAAAGACCCTACTTGCTATAGACCTTTTTCCATTGGTTAATGTGAAAGTTAAAATCATTGGGAGGATCATATTGGAGAGATCAACCCTCTGGGCTGATGAGCATAACATTCTGTCAGACTTCCAGTGTGAGTTTTGACCCTGTAGGGACACTGTAGAGTGAACCTCAATTTATATCTGCTAACCAGCAAATACGCTGGGGCAAAGGGGGGTTCGATACATCTGGCCTTCATGGGCATTAGCTCCGCCTTTGATAAGGTGAACTTAAATAAGCTCTGGGTAGAGCTGGGTTCCATGGGAGTTGAGCCCACTCTCGTGGTTTCTTGAAAGACCTCCATTATGGTCTGACATGCTCGGTTAGATTCGGGAATAACGGGGAATGCACAACGCATTTTAATCTTAAGAGTGGAGTTCGTCATGGGAGCGTTTTGGCACCCTTCCTTCTTATGTATATCAATTGTCTGGAAGGGGTGCTTATTGAACATATTCTTGACATGCCGAGAGCGGGGGCATATGCTTCCCGCTTTACTTTATGCAAACGATGCAGATCTGATTGCACATACAGCCTGAAGCATCCAGAGACTTGTAGACCTTATCATATTTATGGAAAGTCTGGATCTGGTAACACATTTTTAAAATCTTACTGTATGGTGGTGGGTGCAAAGAACATCAAAACCACTAGTTTCTTAGTGCAAGGGCAAGATTGACAATTTTACCTATTTAGATTCAGGATTGAGCTGGCAGCCTCTGATTAGAAAGAATACATTATCTCTTAAGAGGGCTACTGCTAGTCTTTCTCCTGTCACCTAGGGCACAAGCCAATACAGACCATGTTAAGTGTTTATAAAGCAAAATGTATCCCCATGCAACCTTTGGCTGTGAGATCTGCGGTTACAGAAATATTTCCCCTATGCATGTGGGGGAAAATAAGTTCATGAGGGGCCTTTTAGGTGTGGGGCAAAGTACCCCCTCAGAGATCATCCATGAGGTATTGGGCATGGGTTATATTGAGGACTTTATCCACCTTTGCCCTTTCTTATTGTGATTTCTGTTTGGGTTAAGGAGGAGTTAAGCTTAAATAGATTAATTATACAGGATTGCTTAACCCTAGACAATAAGTTCTGTATACCATGGCTACAATAAAGTCACATTTAAAAGCTCTTGGAAGGCCAGAGTTATTTACCATCCTGAGGGCATTACTAAAGCCGGCATTGTTTGGCTGAAGCAGGTCTTCTCTCTTTGGGTGGCAGCCGAGAGGAAGGCCTTAGCCAAGCGTTCGATGCGACAGTACTGCATGGTAAAATCAGTTTATGGCATAGAACCCTATCTTCTGCTGGAAAGGTCTACTCACCATCGACGTCTACTGACGTACTTTAGACTGGGCATATTCCATCAGTTTTTGTTTGCAAAAAGTATTTAGTTTAAACCGACTAATTTACCGGTTTGTGTCAGTGATGAGTTTTCAGCTATGGATACCATGCACGTTGTTTTTATATGTCCCAGATTCAATACTCTCCATTGCAAATTTATTAGGCCCCTTTTGTTGCCTCCAGATTTAATACAGGCTAGACCTGTCTTTTAAGCTTACAGCTTTTATCCACACCTAAAACCTGTTTTCAGGTGACATGGTTTCTGGCTGGGGTTTTTAGCTCTAGAAATTAGTCTGTTTTTTGCATGTGTCCTTGTATAATGCTGATATCCCCATCCCGTTCAGTTTAAAGGATTATCCCACAGAGTTCTCATACAGTTACACATGTAGATTATTTGCAAGTTGGTGTTGTCTTTTTCTTTTTTTTCTTTTTCTTTTTAAAAACATCGAATAAAGTTATGATGATAAGGTAACTCTCAATTGTGAAGAGATGGACTTCTCAAGTTTAGTGTCACTGAACTCACAATTTAAAATGACAACTTATGATGGAAGTTGGATTTTAAATCCCAGTTTAGCAAATCCCACTTTTAGAAAGTTGGTATTTACTTACTTTAGTGAATTGGAAATCTGACTACTCCCATCCCACCCCCCACCCTCTCGCTGGTGGTGTGGCATGCTGATCTCCAGCACTGGGCCCAGGTGGAAGGTACTGCCTTAAGATGAGAAGAACAACATGGACTGAGACTTGTCCCAATAGCCAACCTTTGGGATAACCTAGTGCACAACCATAAATTACTGTTTAACAATGATGGCCGCCCACCCTGAGCATAAATAGACCAGACAGGATACACTACAGACCTCTTTATGTCCCGGTACGTTTGCCCTCCCCCCTTTTCTATAGCTATCCCCAAGAATACACTAGTCTGTGGGGGCCTCTTCATGACTGTTTTCCACATAAGAGGACTCCACTATGCTACCCTCATCCCCACAGAGCAGTTATGCGTTTGTTGTTTCTCATACAACTTTGTTTACGCTGAGTCAACTGTCCTAAAGTGATTGTTTTGTTTTTGGAAATATGTCCTCTATTCATTGTAACCTATGCATCCGGACGATCTGGCCTGCTGTAACCGACAATGGGCTTTACATTCCTTGTCCTTTCATTGTAAAAATCAATAAAATGGTTTTGAAAAAAATGAGGCAATGTCAGCCCATTTCAGCCATTGATTAGGTATTTTGCCATTCACATTTTACTTCCATCCACCTCAACATACATCATGGGGCAGTGGGTGAGCCCACTTCAGCCATTGAACACTTGTGCATTCACATTTTACTTCCACCTAGCACTGCCTATATCTTGGAACAGTGGTTGAGCTGACTTCAGCCACTAACCAATGATTCAGCCATTGACATTTTGCCTCCACTCACCACAGCATTAGGGCAGTGTGTCAGCCCACTTCAGTCACTGATCAGTTATTGTGCCATACACGTTTTACTCCCACCCACCACAACATACCTCATGGGGCAATGGGCTAGTGCTTATCAGTCATTGATTAGTTATTGTGCTATTCAGATTTACTTCCACCCAGCAGAGCATACCTTATGGGGCAATGAGTGGGCCCATTTTAGTCAATCAATTATTGTGCCATTTACATGTTACTTCCATCCACTGCAACATATAGCATTTTGTTTCTTTAACTGTGCTGCTCGAGTGAGTTATCAAAGTTAAAAAAAAAAAAAAAAATCCCTTCCTTGATGGGGCTTATCTCGCCCCTAAGGGGGCCAACCAGCCCTCCAAGGAGGAAAAAAATCAGTCATTTATATTTGGCCATGGGGTGAGGGGGCAGGGATTTGACCCATGACTGAAGATGTACTCCTCTTAAAAAAACTAAAAAATAAACTTCCTTGGTTTCCAGTGGGATCCCAGCACATAGATCGAGATGCACCCTTGATCCATGGGCAGGGATCTGTTTGAGTCATCACTGGAAAATGAGAGACTCCTCTTTCCAGGAAGCTTCCCACAAGCTGTTGTGCTGCCCGAAGGTTGCCAGCCAGAAAGACCCTGGCACCACAAGTTCCTGAAAATGGCTGCTAACGTTTCCCTTTCCAGAGGCTAGGGTCGTAATTGTGCCCCCTCCGCCCCCGCTAAGGGAAAATCTAAAATTACAATTTATGCTCCTCTGTGGGTCGACCAATGCCAGGGGGACTGGCACCTTCCCTCTCCCCACAAAAAAAGACAAATCCCTTGTGTGTATTGAGATCCCTGCTCATGGATAGCAGTGCACCCACAATCCACAAGAAGGGATCCGCTTGAAAAAGGCATTGCATAAAATGGGAGGCTCTCTCCTATCCACCAATGACTCCTTCACATGGAGAGGTGGCAACTTGGGGAATATATCCCACCAGAAGCTCATAGAGCTGCCTCTACCTGCTTCTTGTGGCATCATTCGTTGGGATCTGTGATGTCTGCTAACTGTGCAGTGACGTCACAGATGGATGGGGGAAAGGTGAGGCTAACGCAGGAGCGATTCCACATCAGTCCCCAGAGGTACTCTGGACGACCCAGTGACGTCCTCCACACTGCAGAGCTAGCACAGAGGACTCAACAGATCGTCCTCTGCACAGAAGGGATTAATGACTTCGGATGACAACTTTGACTCGGAGGACGAAAGACAAATAATCCATCAGACATGGAAAAAAGCACAAAGACCGTAAACCAAGTTAAATTGTGTTTTGTATTCAGAGTAATCTATAGTCAGTTGTGAAATATTAAAGACTGCCTGTAAAAAGAAAAAGCCTATTCGGTTATCCATTTTTTTTCTTTTAAAGTCTGACATATCTCTCCGGATGGCAAGGAGGGTGTGGTTGGGCATTTCAGCAACAGGTGTTGCAGTTCAAAAATCATTTTAGATTCGTACAACTAATGCATCCAGAATTCAAGTGGGAAGATGGGCCAAAATAGAGGTAGATTTTGGTGAGATAAATGTTTTAAACAGTACATTCAGAGACATTTTTTCCCCTCTTAGAGCTGGTACAAATAAGCATGCGATCGGGTCACTCAGTGAAAAGTTATACCCATTACATGTTAGGGAAGAGTTACTTCTTGGGTAGGCTGCAGTAGACCAGCACCAAGGTAGAGGGATTCCATGGAAGGCGTCAGTAGACAAGCACCAAGGTAGAGGGATTCCAGGGAAGGCGGCAGTAGACCAGCACCAAAGTAGAGGGATTCCAGGGAAGGCGGCAGTAGACAAGCACCAAGGTAGAGGGATTCCAGGGAAGGCGGCAGTAGACCAGCACCAAGGTAGAGGGATTCCAGGGAAGGCGGCAGTAGACCAGCACCAAGGTAGAGGGATTCCAGGGAAGGCGGCAGTAGACAAGCACCAAGGTAGAGGGATTTCAGGGAAGGCGGCAGTAGACCAGCACCAAGGTAGAGGGATTCCAGGGAAGGCGGCAGTAGACCAGCACCAAGGTAGAGGGATTCCAGGGAAGGCGGCAGTAGACCAGCACCAAGGTAGAGGGATTCCATGGAAGGCGTCAGTAGACAAGCACCAAGGTAGAGGGATTCCAGGGAAGGCGGCAGTGGACCAGCACCAAGGTAGAGGGATTACAGGGAAGGCGGCAGTAGACAAGCACCAAGGTAGAGGGATTCCAGGGAAGGTGGCAGTAGACAAGCACCAAGGTAGAGGGATTACAGGGAAGGCGGCAGTAGACAAGCACCAAGGTAGAGAATTCCAGGGAAGAGCACAAAGAAGATTCAGACACTAAAGGTGTGGCGATTCTTATTCAAAGTCCCTTAGAAGCCGACATACTGAACACAGTAACAGTAAATAGAGTAATGAAATCACAGTTTTCTCTATATACAGACAAAAGACAGATGATCTGAGTCTTTGATGACTTTTTGCTACCATATAAGATGATCTGTAAGTGTTTCATGTTTTTTTTTTGCTACAATTCACATGTAGGAGTCCCATATATTTTGGGAGGGAGCTCATTCTTGCAAATCTTCACATAGTCTGCATAGTAGGAAGATGAAGAAATGAAAAAGTTTATAAAATGATTCAAGATCTTGAGGCCCATATTTATCATTGTTTCACGCAGTGCAACACAGTAAGAGAACTTGCTGCGCTGTGTGAAAGGGAGAGGGCAGGAATGCGCCATATCTATTAAGATTCCTGTCCTCTGCGCTGGTGCACAATCGGCAGCCTAGAGCCAATGCAGGCACTCTAGCACCATGGAGCAAGGATGCCTGTGGTACAGAGAGGGCTGTTTTTGTGCAGGAAGGGATACCTTCCTGCACAAAAACAATCATTAGAGGAATTTTCCTCTTTCTGGGTGTGCTGCAGAATGCAGGACACTTGGAAAGAGCAAACAACAAGGAGAAATAAAGATATTTCTCCTTG
The DNA here is from genome assembly GCA_963921515.1 of Calotriton arnoldi. NCBI lineage: Eukaryota > Metazoa > Chordata > Amphibia > Caudata > Salamandridae > Calotriton > Calotriton arnoldi. The sequence goes on along the minus strand of CAWUFW010002135.1, from coordinate 1,011,575 downwards.
TTGTGCCTCTAGTGGTAAGGCATATAATTCTGACGCATTCCTAGGTCTACCAGTGTTGGTAAATCTGGGACTGCCTCAGAATACATGAGTTGGTAGCAGAGGAACACCCACGCTCCACCCATGAAACGTCTCCATCACATACAGTAACACAAGGCAGCGACTTGTGCTGTCATGCAACACTCCACATTTACCAAGCCACGCAAGGTGGCCTTGCGTGGCTTGGTAAATCTTATCTAGATTTTGAGTGGCACAAGTGCGATGCAGAACTTTGATAAATATACCGCTGAGTAAAGTGGTGCGTTAATTAAAGAATTCCCATTCACACCTTCCTGTTGTTAAAAAATAAATGATTGGGTCTTACCATAAGCCACAGCTGAATAGATGTTGGTCGCGGGAGTACCAAAGGGATCTCCAAAAAAGGCTAATCATCTCCCAGCAGAGAATAAAACTAGGCGTGGCATAACTCCTGTAATTTTGTGTAGTCTAATCGTGCAGAATTTCCCAAAAATTCTGTGAGATTCTGCAGAATAATGAGAAAAGAGTAATTCTGCATTAAGAGCTATTTTCATAGTGCAAAAACGCACTCTTGTGTCCAAAATGGACACAAGGATTTGTTTTGTGCTAAGAAATAGCACTAAATGCAATGGAACATGAATAGCAAGCGCAACTAGCCACTCACACTTGCTAAATGTGCATTTGGGGTAGGATTTCCCCCAACTTACTACCAGCATTCAGCGCTAATTTCATAGCTCAAAACGCGCACACTCATCCAAAATGGACACAAGGATGCATTTTGCACTAAGAAAAGAGTGCTAAATGCAACAGCACATATACATCAGTGTGAGCAGCCACTAGCTAACTTTGCTGAATCATTTACCCCCAAATTACTCCAGTTATGCGAGTGGGCGTAATGGCATTATTATCAGAAATTCCACGTCACAGAGTAATGCTGAATTACCAAAATTACTCTGGCGTAATTGAAATTCTGCACTGCCCAAAATAAAACCGTATCCTTCCAGCATGCCCAAAACAATTCTGCCCTGACTTCTGCCCCCACCCTTCAATGAGGCAAGCTGATTTTCTTTTAAAGAGACTAGCAGAGGGGCAAGCTTGGAGACTTTTTAGAACAAAGAAAATGTCTCTGGATCTGCTAGTGACAAAAACTGAAAAGCCCCTTTTGCCTTTCTGTCAAACTTCTTCACTTTTGCATTTTTTTCTCTGCTTTTTCTTCTCCATTCCAAATTTCATATAATCAATTCTTATTCAGTTCTCACCATCCTTTCTCTGCTTCTCTTTCTTTCCCTGCCTGTCTCAATCTCTTCCTCCCTCACTTCCCTTTAGTTCGTCCTTTTTCCCAATTTCATTATTTCTTCACTCTCCTGGTCACCGTTCTTTCTTTCTTTGGAATCCATAAATCTCAGCCCTGTCATTTCGTTTTGTCTCAGGCTATTTATGAGCTTCAGGGCAGAGATCTTTGAGTCCCCGATCATAGTCCAAGGTCCAAGAGGGCGTAAATGCTAATAAAATCATTTACGGAGACAAGATCGGCCCCCCCGCCGCAGCTGCTAAAATGGGTGATTCCCTAAACCCTTGTGCTGGAGTCTATAAGCAGTGACTTTGAGATAAGAGGGAGACTTGTCTTTTTGCAGTACAAATAGTCACAGAATGAGCCCGGAGAAGTGACGCAGCAGTTGGAACACCTGGATACGAGATACAAAAACTGCAATAAGACTTGCTTGAGTCCCTTTGAATCCTTCATGAGGGCCTGGCGAGTAGCAGGTGCCATCGGGAAGTGCGTGGTGGCTGAATCAAAGAGGTTATTAAGTCAGAAAGAGATTTCCCTTTGGACCTGTTTATCAAATCTCACACACACGCTTCACACTCTTACTATGATCGCAATCAATGCTTTATGTACACCCCCTGTTACATTGAAGTTCGAGTACCACACCTGTATGTTATTGAAAGGTTTTTGTCACTTTATTTATAAATAAATCACCATGTCTAATCTAAAAGACACTTGTCAAATTTCATATAGGTATCAGAAAGCATAAAACCACTATCACATGTTTTAAAATTAAATAAAACCCAATTAAAAACCCTTTTCAACTCTTGACGAGATACTGAGCTTTTTTTGGCCTACTTCACAGTAAAAAAACACTTGATTACACAAATACATAAACATAAAACAACTGACAGGGAGAGTACAGTAGACAATCACATATGTCTTTTTCAGCCACTAATCTGTTTAAATCATTGCTCATTACACAGAGTATCTTCAAGTAATTAATATCCACTGAGTCCTTCAATGCCAGTCAGATTTAGTGTCATAAATGCAGCAACTGGTTTCAGCGGATACCCAATATTTAGAGCCACCTTCTTCAGGATAGATTTTTCCCAACAATTCTACCTATACAAAAAGACATAAAGCCAATAATAAGCCCAAAGTATTTCTGCATATATATATCTACACATATTTCTCACATTTTTCTTGTCCTATTTCACATTATTCCCATATCTTCCAACATCATTTCTACCCCACAAGAATGTCTATATTTAACAGGTTTACATTTTTCACATCCTACCTAACCGGTATCCCCACCTCCATGTGCTGGGGTTTTCACACACTTCCTACTACACGCATCCGATCCTGCAATCAACCACATTTTGTTCTTTATATATACTCACAACCTATTGGACACCCCTGTATAGGATTATTATTTTTGGAGTCACACTCTATGATTCCATACTTCAACTCCTAAGGGGTTATAAATCCACCCATTCAATAAAACATCTATTATAAGATGTACCAAATCACTGTTCTATTTTAGTGTGACACCCCCGATTTTTTTTGCATGCTGTTCTGTTCTTGTCTGGTCCCAATGAATGTGGACCCAAGAGGATTTCTAAAACAAAACAGAGGGGGAGAATCGGGGTAATCCTGTTATAGCTTATTTTTTCTCTCATCATTTTATTCCCTCATCCTACCTTTAAGGGTTCCATTAACAGGATGGAATGGAATCCCTGCTTGAAGAACGGGGTCAATTTATCACCTGATGTTACTTCTTTTCTCTAAAATCCATCCTGTGTTGTTGTTCTAACAACAGGGGATGAGGCTCTTTTCTATATATGAAGCCTAAAGAAACAGAGGAAACACTTTTAGCCACATATTCCTGTGGAGTCAGTGATTAAGTGTAAAACATTCTCTGAGTTAGAGAAATAAATAAGGGTTTTGTTTATTTTAATTTTTGTATATCGTGAACGTGATTGGACCTCCTCATGCATGTTTCATAACACTCCCTATTTTCCTTACTTCATATAAAAACGCCCATGTGCGTTTATCGGGTTTAAAATAAGTTATTCCGCTATTTCATCTCCCGTGATTCGGTACCTTGCATTCTATATCCCCCATTTGCGTTATTCTCAAAAGAGGTACCCCATATAAACCGGGTGACATCCCGCCCAATTCTTATGTTGTTTAAATAAACCGATAATCGCCCTTACCTTCCACGTGTCGGGAAGTGTTAATTTGTCCTCTTTCAATCACGTAAAAAAAACGTCCCGGCTGTTCTAGCTGGGGGATCTATATACTGACACTTCCTAGGGCATGGGTTACTCACTCCTTCTACACTGTGGCCAGAGTCCTGTAATTGGCTCCGCCATCCTTGACTAGGTCATCTTTCCTTTCCCCATAACATCTGAAGTAGATCTTTCCCTCATATATTAGTATAACGAGGATGTCGCCGTAACCGTTCTTGTTTAACAATGAACCCCCTTTTTAACTCTCTCAATTCATAATATAGTGTCTAGTTTAATGGCCATACTATTTACATGAATCAACCCACCTGAGGCCATCAGTCGGCACTGTAGTGAGTTCTTTGTCATATCATCCAAACTGCAGTTTTCCAATAATTCTACCTGTTTTCATGATTTTTTTTGATCATCCTACATTTTAGTTTTTGTGTAAGGGATCACCCCATGTAATATACGAGGGCCTACTGTCACGTTGCGCCTGAATGTTACTAAGATGTATATACAGTTTCCCTTCCATCAATGTAGGGCACAATCATTTCCATCAAATGCACGCTTTATTCCTTTAGGAACTACTGGTCCTTCAAGGATATTAAATCCTGTATCACTCTCAAAGATTGCAGACCGATTGGGGATATTCTGCCCCGTGTGTCTGACAGAACCCCTGTCAAGGACAATGTCTCCTCAACCTTCCCATTCAGCTAGTCCATTCTTATGTCTATACCCTGTTTTATCTATGCAATTCATTTCTCCTATTCTTCTCTCGAATTCAACCCATTCCTGATTGTATTCAACCTGGATATGTGCCACTGTTCTCTTAATTTACGCTTATCATCTAAGCTACCCCCTCTCCTGTTCACTGTTACTTTTTCCCAATTGAAATCCATGTGTGCACGACCTTTTTTTTCAGAAAGTGATCCACAAGTGGGGCGTTCAGTTTAGATGTTCGAATCGCTGACTTATGCTCTTGTACTCGAATCCTTAATTATCTGCTTGTTTTCCCCACATATCCTGTCCCACAGGAACATCTAAGGAAATATACCACATTGGGTTTTATATAATTTTTAAACAGAGGTGATAGTGGTTTTATACTTTCTGATACCTATATGAAATTTGACACATGTCTTTTAGATTAGACATGGTGATTTATCTATAAATAAAGTGACAAAACCTTTCAATAACATACAGGTGTGGTATTCGAACTTCAATGTAACCAGGGGTGTACATAAAGTGTTGATTGCGATCATAGTAATAGTGTGAAGTGTGGGTGAGGTTTGACAAACCGGCCCAACGGGACATCTCTTTCTGATTTAATAGTCTAGCACGGTGCCCCGTCCCTTTGGGAGAGTGGGGCCCCTCTCTGCTTACTTTGAATCAAAGAGGCTCCAGGGAGTGCTACTGCTTTGAGTGGAAAACAAGGAGAAGAGATTGAGAGTGGGCAAAGCAGAAAGACGGAAGCCTTATTAGTGTAATAGGTGGCTTCCAGTGTGGAGGGCAGCAGAAGTGGGTAAAAGGGCACAAATACATCGCAGCCTCATGGGCCAGTAAAGAACCACTGGAGGAGTCTCCGGCCCTGGCGCCATGCATGCTGCACAGAGCCCAAAATTAGCAGTTCTACAGGAGTTATTGTCAAAAGTGGGTAATGTGAGAAGTACTCCCAAGAGAAAGGATCGGAGGTCTGCCAAGAATGCCCAGTTGCGCAATTAATTCACAATTTGAATAGTGCAGGGCAGACAGTTTAGGGAAGGGGGTGAAGATGAGGAACAGTGCCCTAAGGGAAAGCCTCTTGCTAAGCACTGCTACACCAGATAAAATTGAAGGATACGGAACTTCAGGACATAGGCTAAGATGGGATCGTTTGTAGCAACAATGCAATTAAACAAGCAATGGCAAAGCCACTACGTTTTGCCTATTCAAGATCTATTGGCTTTGTCAATGTTTTAATATGGCTTAAGGTTAAAAAAAAAGTGCTATGACGTGGCCAGTATTGACAATGTCATAGCGCTTTCTTTAAAAAAAAAAAATCTTTCCTTTAAGCCATATTGGGCAGTAAACAACATGAGGGAGGAGGGTGGGGGAGTGTGGGACAATAAACGGTGGGAGGTGGATGGGAGACAACAGACAGCGGAGGAGGGCAGGGGTGGGTAAACGGAAAAAAAGCGTATGCCGTGGCCAGCGTAGACCATGTCATACTATTTCGATTAACTTGTGTGTGTGTGTGTATTATTTTAATCCGCAGAAGAAATTTAAAATAGCCTTTTTTTCCTCTTAAAAAAATCAAGTGACCCTTACCAAGAAGTGCTGGACTTTCTGAATGTTTTAAACATTGACTTGGATGAGCTTGGTGTGATGCCAAGTGATGGCTTGCAAGAGACGGGTATGAACGTGATACGGTTTAGAATGCTGCTTTGCAAGAGCTAAGTATGAGCGAGATGGAGAGAATGTGATGATGCTTAGAGTGTTGGTATGTGAGCCTGGCAATTATTTGCAGATGGTTTTAGGATAAATCCAGGGCAAAACTCTGTGCCCTTTTGGGCTTGTTATGAGCTACACTACTGCGTGTCAAGGGCAGTCTTGTGAGAACGGACACACACCTACCTCCCCCCTTACATATATTACATCTATCCACTTAATGGTTAGTTTCTCGCTCCCCGCATCTCCAGAGCAAGTCAAAATGGGGGGTATTCCTTATCTGTTCCTAGACGCAAGCTCCCATGTGTTCAACATGTTGATGTGGCTAAGCCCGACAGCTACAATAAAGTTGCCAACAAGTAGTACTAAATACTCACATATATGCTTACCTTCTGTAAAAGGCTCAGTCTGTCCAACACAGCCATCACTGAATACCATTAAGTCTTCCAATGAGAGAAGAAAATAGAAAAGATGCAACCATTGAGAAACGCAAACTGGTGCCCGTAAATAATATTTTCCAATCACAAGAAACAAACACAACTGTGACCAGTTGCAGACAGTGTTCCACCCTGCAGAAATGTAGCTTTCCAATCAAAGGAAACCAGAGAACCAGTGTAGCAACTAAACGAGCACCTTGTTCTACTACCCAAAACAATCATCCAATCTAATGGAAGAGCACATTTACAGCTAATGAGAGGACCAGAGAAATGACTATCAGAGAAAAGAAAAAAACATACATGTAAAAATGTGGCAACATCCCGAATATCAAATAACTTAATATTGCCACACAATTAGTAATCGATCTGGAAGGCAGAATCTAAATAATGGTGTAACCAATCCCAATACACAAACTCCTGCAAATGTAAGATGGCGGACAATTATGCAGCAAAGTATCTTAGTCCATACTTTTTAGTGTGAGGACACAGAAAACAAGTATAAACAATGATTTGCAATATGTAGAAGTTGGTACTCGGTTCTGTTGGAATCGGGGAAGCCTTCTCAAGCTGCGGTGTGACTCGCCTACAGCAGGTATCTCAGACCATTTCTTACATTGTGCATCTGCTTCGAGATGAAGACGAACTGCATAAGAAAGATCTCCTTCAGACCAACATGACCACACCAGATGTGTTGTCTTCCTTAGCATTTGCTGATATATGTGAATAAATACTGCCCCTTAACATTTACAGGTGGATACAGGTTATTTTCTCACAACTTGTAGAAGAGCCCTTAAGTTGCCCCAAATCAGGCTTGTGTGAATATCATAGCCAGGGCAGTTTTAATGTTGCAGCCTCAGTTATGTATTTCTACTTTTATTGTAGGGGGAAAAAACAAAGAGCACAGGGGCGGGAAGGGTTGTTGGGAGGGCAGCACGAGGGTGGGGTAGTAGGGGGCCATGGGGTGGGGCTGGGATGAGGGAGAGGGATGCCGACACATCCATTATAAGAGTGCATGTGCAAAAGTAGAAAAGGAGTACCTGTGGCATACTGTGGCCAGTGGAAGGACACTGGCCACAAGAAGCAGTACTTGGTCCAAGCACCATGGCATGGATGAAGACTTGAAACCCTGGAGGAAGCCAGAGGTGAGGAAAAGGTACTGACAAATAGGAAGCAAGAGTGACGTGGGTAAAGGTAAGTAATGGGCAGGCAATAAGCCCCTTTTAAGATTTTTTTTTCTTTACAAAAGATTTCTCAAGTGCTGTACAGGCGAAACATAATAGAAAGGAAGGGATCCTCGCACAGATAAGGTTAATCTCTGGATGAACCGACAGGGGTGCGCTATTCTGGGTCTTTGGCTCCAGAATTAAATCACAGACAACCTCCTGAGACTTTTAAGGATGTTTGGTTGCCGACGTTTGAGCAAGCACTTCCTCTGGCAAAACATAAAACAACCAGGAGGATGGGGCCCCATGCTCCTCTGGCTATACTAGACATGGTGGAGTGCCTCAGGAAGTTCAAATGAAGACTTAACCGCAGGTAAGACATTTGATTTAAAAAGTTGGCCACAACATAACTAATGAAAAAACAGTCAAAGAACTGGTGCTGAAAACCTCTTCCCGTGATGCTAAAATGTATGTCCTAGAATATCATTCACAGCAAATGAAGGAAAAATGGGAAGCCATAGAAAATAGGTCTTAAAATAGTGAACTCAAAAGGCTGGAGCATATTTTTTTTTATAGAGTTTTATATAGCGCGAACTAGACCCGAAGATATCCGGTATCAGAGCGCTTTACATGAGCACCAGTTTAGTTACACAGGGACACATTCGTTTTTTTTTTGTTGTAGGCACGAGGAGATTGTGATTTGCCCAGAATCACAGGATGTTGAGCGTCACTGCCGAGCCTCGAACCTGGTTCCCCAGCTTCGAAGTTGACCGCTCTAGCCCTAAGGCTACATCCTCTCCCCAACATTAACGAGGGAGCAGAGGCAAAAGACTCGGAGGGGCATCTAACAGCATTATTCCCACCTTTTCTTTTTAACAGTAAAAAATAGAAAGGGAACACAGGTTAAGGTGAAATGGAATCAGAACTGCACACACATGTTCTACTCAAGTTCCAAGCCTTCCTTATAAAGGAAAGAATGCTAAAATGCTTCAGAACTGGAAGAAGGATTTCTGCTTCCAGGGAGTTAGTAGTCTTACAGAACCTTTCAACCTATTGCTTTGGGCGAGCAAAAAGACCTTAAAGTCTAAACTAATATACTGAGCACCGGACCAATACACTAGGGGCCATAGTTATGTCCTAGTTTGCGTCGCTCTTGCACTGTGCAAGAGTGAAGCAAACCTAAAGTCATATATTTGAAGCCAGGCCAAGCCACTTTGCGTAGCTTTAAAGGGCTTAAAAAGATATGGAGTAATGCAGCGCAGCGCAAATCCATGCATTGCATTACTCTGCACAAGGGAGGCGTTCCATGGGCGTTGTTTGGGTATTCCCACGCAACTCCCAAGATTTTTTGCACATTCCCAGATTTACCAAACCTGGGAATGTGCAAATAAGATACGCCTACCAAGATGATGCGTAATGACAAGTATTTCTCCTCGTGCAGCACACAGAACAAGGGAAAACGACTCTCAGGATTGTTTTTTTTGTGCAGAAAAGTGCACCTTTCTGCACAAAACCAATCCTGCCTACAACACAGGCAGCCTTGTACCATGGTGCAAGGGTGTCTGCGTTGGTGCTAGGCTGCCAAAACGGCGCCAGCGCAAGGGTAAAGGACAGGAATGTGCCGTATTGGATAAATAAGGCACAGTCCTGCCCTTGCCCTATGACACAGGGCAGCGCAGCAAGGTGACTTCCTGCACTGCCCTGCACCACAAGGGTCATAAATAATGCCCTGAATATGGACCTTTACATTGGGCCTAGCATTTGAAATAAAACACCTTGGTGGCTTATATTTCTTCATTAGAAGTGGAAGTCAACATTGTGAAGAAGACCATTGATGAGGACTGAAGAGGAACTGAAGCTGAACGGATCATTAGAGCCATGGGCAGCATCTGAAAGGAAAGGATTCATATGAGGTTTAGGTGAAGATGAGAAGAAAGTACTGTTACCAAGGAAAAAGGGAAGGCTTATACGAAGTAATATATCCATAATGTTACTGGTGTGATAGAGTTTTATTGTGATGGGAGACGTGCATCCTATTACCACGTGGGTATGGATAGGTAGGACTGAGGACTCTGTTAGGTTAATACCCGAGACTGAAATGAATCTATTGTTTCTGGGTGTCATGGTCAAAGGTAGAATGCTGGCCCAGCGATGGAGTGGAGAGAGGGCCCCAAAGAAGGCATTGTAATGAAAGGATGGTAGCACCATGGGGATCGGTGGTTTCCAGGTAAAATTATTTCTGATTTGCTTATAATTCTGTTATTTCATGTTTGGGAAAGGGGATTGGAGAAGGAGAAGGCCAAGAGGGAGGGCAAAATGACAGTGGTGGCCGGTAACTTGGAATTGTTGGGAAAATGTTACCATTGCGAACAGCAGTGATGCCCCATCAGACGCTGTTCATGGAGCCTAGGGGTGAGCAGGGGTTACACCTATGAGGGATGACATAATTTGCCTCTGATGTCTGGGAGTCCATCCTACTATGGCTCTGCAAGCTGGGCCAGATATACCCCCATCAGCACTTGACTTAGTAGTAGCAATGGTGAGCAGCCACAGGCTTTTCAGGGAGGTTTTGTGGGGGGTGCATCGGGCTCAGAACTCAACAAACACCCATCAGCACAACAAATGATTATCCAACGCAATGCTCTTCTTCTTTAGAAAAGAAATTACTTTAATGCACACAAAAATGAGCTTCTACCACTCATAGACGCTAATCCTCTGGAGTCGGCCTTTGTACTCAGAATTTAAAGTTCCCCTTCTCCTCCCACCTTCCTCTTAACTCTGTAAGAATAGTCGTAAGGAAGATAGCTGCCGGGCAGGAGCTCCTTAAGAAGACTCCTAAGTTAGGGATCAAAAATCTGTAAATATCCCTGTTTTACCCGCAGCATCCATAACATTATTCTGGCACGCTACATAAACAGGATAAATACCTGGAAACTAGCTACTCCCAAATGCAAGATTGGCAATCTCTTGCCACGGGGGAGCTCCTTGTTTAAGGAGGAAGCGCTGAGGTCCTGGATTACTGGGGGAGTGCGCCGGATCCTGCTAGATGATCGACTGCAGGAACGGATACCAATAATTTGTGGGACCTCCGTCCCTGCCGTGGGGAGCTGCCTACCAACAGAGAGGACGCTCGGGTTACGGTCCATGTGGAGAAGTGCATTGGAGCCGGGTGAGTTATGTTAATCTCTCCCTGACGACATAACCCTGAGGCCTCCCCTGTGGAGCTCTACGAGGCTGGGCCGACTATCAACGAGATCCAGTCCCGTGATTGTCTTTTCCACTTGCTAGCACAGCCCCAAGGCCCCCACCCCTGCTGATCTCTGCGAGGCGGGGACGAATATTAATGAGATCCGGTCCCGTGATTTTGACTTTATTTTTTCTATTATTGTACTACACTGAGAGCCGAGGAGGTTGCTCTCACTCCCACTGACCCTCCCTAGTGGAGAGAGCGGCAGAGCACGACCGCTGCTGAACGACAACTTGAAATCTGACTGGCAGCAGCTTTTGCCTGGCACCCCTGCATATCTGACTGCACCAGGCGGTCTGCGATTGCTGCTGGACCGCCATGTTAGGGCTCCCATTGCCCTAAAAACCTCTTCAACAAAATGGCGACCCTTTCAACTCTTACATAGCCAAAACAGATCTTGATTTTTCCTCTCAGGTTCCTAGAAAGGAAAGAAGGACTAGGATTTCAAAGAATTTGTTTTTGTAATAGGGCAGCCATTTTGTAATGGATACAGAGATCTCCACCACTCCATTTGAATTAGCTCTATATGCCCCATAGTGACAGCCTTTTCACAGCGAATGAATGCTATGTCACAATATACATTGTAACATCAATCTTTCTCTCTTTAGCTGGAAAATCATTGAAGATCTCTAGTTCTATCCTCCACCCATCCCGACAGCCCCTCACTTCTGCCTATACTCCCTACTATTCAGGCAATTATTTAGTCGACATAAAGTTGTATTCCTGAAAGTTTCATTGACTACCCTTACAAGTATTTTACCCCTCTAACCTTAGGTACCTTTATCCATCATGGAGCAATACACACAGTATTAACGATAACTCATTGGCTCAGGTGGGCTTTCAAGATCATTTACCCTCCAAACCTATCTAAAATGCAACAAAGAATTTCAAACATAAATTACTCAAACGGAATTCTGAAATACTTATCTCTTACTTCTATCTTTGTCCCAAAAAAGGCACCCTGGTTACTTACTTTATCTTCTTCACAAACAGAAGAGCACAATGGAGGAGAGCTATTACATCCTCACTCCAAATTCACTCTTCCAAGAAAACACCCCACAGACTACGCATTTCCATTATACCCTCATCTATCTTCCAGGCCGAAGCAACCATTTCACTATACAATAATGGAAAAAATACATACAATCATCCGACAGGAACCTAGAACAGTTCGACAAAATCTTTTTGAAGATCAAAAACATGGTGTTGAACAATACCCCTTCTACCCCTCGTAGCCCTGCCTACCACCTTCCTACCGAAACACAGACGCCTCCCTTTTCCTCCCCACCTTATCACCTACATCACCTTGCAACCACTCCCTATCCCATAACAATAGAATCGACTCTATTAAATCCAGACCATCTAGTCATAGTGTTGTCTCTTCCCCCTCTCCCACTATCCTCTTATCTCACACGCCCCCTCATGTATCACACAGGAGGAGTGAAACTAATATACAGGGCTGTGATTCTGTCAACGGCTTCAAACAGGATGGTCCCAGGACCTCTATCTGCCCACCCAGGTTCATCTGCTTCCCCCAATCTCTCGAATAACCAATCGAGTATGTACTTGACCTCTTCCACTAACCTGATCACACTTACCGACCAGCAACACCAAAATCCTGCAACTGACGAGACATAGAGACCCCTTCCATCTCCTCTACCTATCATCACTCCCAGCTCCCAACACTCTGGCCCACAATCACCTCCCTCTTCCCCCACCTCTCCTGTCTCCTATCAGGTCTCCACCCCCCCCGGTTGTCCCACAATCCCGGAGAGTCATCTCACGACTTCCAGCCACGCTTGCACCTATAGCATCAATCACCCTACACTGGAGGACAAACTTGATGCCATGGATAGAGACCTCCAGCTTATCAAAGCAGACCTCCAGAACCTTATACTCACCACCTTAAAGCAGGAGAAATGCTGGAACCCCATTCAGGCACCAAAAGTTAACAGAACTACACACCCTAATCAACACACCCTACCTACGAATGGATGTTCCATCTAATCCATACATATGACATCAACCACTGAGAACCGTTCTAGAGATTAAGACCCTACCCCAATGCCTCTACGAGATCTCAGAGAATCACTGAAGATCTTTCTGACAATGATATTTACTCCCTACTGATTTCCTACAACCCCACTCCTGTGGACTCGGCCCCTTCACAGTTCACTATCCAGACCATCCCCTCCAACCCTCTCAGAGAACCTAGTCTTAACCTTAGAACTCTGAATAAGTGTAATCTTCTTCTACTACTCACCGTGAAACACTAACGACCAAATCTCATATCAAATCCATGCTTCTCAACTGCAGGTCAAGGTCAGCGGTTAAACATGCTGCAGACATCGCTGATCTCATCCTCGCACAAGACCTCGACCTCCAAATCTTAACGGAAACCTGGGTCAATGATACTTCTTCACCCATTATGGACATTCTAGTTCCACCCAACTTTGACATCATCAGACTAGATAGACTAAGAAAAACAGGAAGCGGCTTAGCGTGAATTTTCCAGTCCTCACCCACCCTGGAACAAGCTCATACTGCTCCAATGCCCTCTTATGAATATCTAGGTATCGATTTATGGAACAACAATAAGATAGTATGCACTCTACACACTCTCTACCACCCCCGGGCAACAATCTTCTTTTAATTGAACAACTAATGGAGAACATCGTATCTAACTCAGACCAAGACACCAACCAGATCTTCCTTGGTAATTTCAACATTCACTGAAATGACACTAATGATCATTTGCTGAACACCTTCAAAGCCTTCCTTTTGGACCTCAACTTCACACAATCATGTAATGGCCCTACACATAATAGAGGCGCAACCCTCAACCTTATAATCTCCAAAGACAATGTCATACAATTGGAATCCATATCCCCTTGCGACTGGTCTGATCACTATCTAGTTTCCTTCCTTATCTTGGGAAACACGCTAGTTCAACAGGGTCAACCACGTAAAACCAAACAATGAACCAGAGACCTAAGAAATATTAACCTAAACAAGCTATCTTCCATCAGCAACAAAATCTTATAACCCCCTACAAACATGGTGAACGTTAACAATCTCACAGATCACTATTTCCAATCTGTCAGACATTCTTGACGCAGTTGCTCCAAAACAGCTAAAAAGACTCACTTGTAAACAATCCAAAGTCTGGGTCAACTGCAACCTTAATGAAGAAAGGCGCAATTTAAGACTTGCTAAGAGAATTTGAGGTGGACGAGAAGTGCCTATAACAAACACATTCGAAGATCTAAAACAGAATACTTTAAGACACAACTAGATGAAGCCAAAAATAGACCCAAAAAACGATTTGAACTTATCAAGCAACAAGCAACCCACAACTCTAACTCCTATTCGGGAGATAAGGGATTGTCACTTTGTGGGAACGACTTCTCCGCCCATTTCATGGAAAAGACCAAGAGGATTGAATCAGAACTACATCTTGCCTCCCAACATCTACTGAACCATTCCCTTACCAATCTCCTCCCCATTCAACAACGGGGGAATGCCCCCCAATCCAGCTTTTCTCCAAAAAACAATGCTACCTGGAATGCCTTCATATTTCCATGCAAAGTCGACATACTCAACTTAATATCGCTAAAACACTCCAACCATTTCTTTGAAACTTACCAAAGAGCTAAAATTCTCCAGTCTACCACTCTGGACAAGGATTATTAACGCATCCCTATCTCAGGGCCTCATTCCTGACTGTCTAAAAATAGGACAGGTCACTCCTATACTCAAAAAGCCTAATGCAGATCAGTCTGACCTCAACAACTTCCATCCCATTAGCAACCTCCCCACTCTAGCAAAGGTCCTAGAAAAATGTGTGCACTTGCAACTCTGTGTCCATATCAAAAAGTTTCATCTTCTGGACGGCTGCCATTCTGGCTTCAGAAAGGGACATAGCGATACAAAAGGGGGATGATGGACGGAACGTTTGAGCCAATCAAACACCCACCCCCAGTCAACTGATCTGGGTTTAATCCATCATCATTCTTTAGCTCACTCCACCACCCCAGTTCAGACATGGCCATATGCAAATCAGTCTGACCCTGTGCCTCATGGGAACAGTCCAGCCCGAACTGCCAAGCCATGTCTTCCCCGGACCGGAAACAAGCATCCTAGGACCGGTTTCTGGCATTCCAGCCGTCATCAGCCAGGCTTGCTTGAATCCAGTGGCAAAGTGAGCAAGGGACCCACGTCTGGGCATACCCCCGCCAACTTAGGGCGAACAAAGCGATACAAAAGGGGATGATGGACGGAACGTTTGAGCCAATCAAACACCCACCCCCAGTCAACTGATCTGGGTTTAATCCATCATCATTCTTTAGCTCACTCCACCACCCCAGTTCAGACATGGCCATATGCAAATCAGTCTGACCCTGTGCCTCATGGGAACAGTCCAGCCCGAACTGCCAAGCCATGTCTTCCCCGGACCGGAAACAAGCATCCTAGGACCGGTTTCTGGCATTCCAGCCGTCATCAGCCAGGCTTGCTTGAATCCAGTGGCAAAGTGAGCAAGGGACCCACGTCTGGGCATACCCCCGCCAACTTAGGGCGAACAAAGCGATACAAAGGGGATGATGGACGGAACGTTTGAGCCAATCAAACACCCACCCCCAGTCAACTGATCTGGGTTTAATCCATCATCATTCTTTAGCTCACTCCACCACCCCAGTTCAGACATGGCCATATGCAAATCAGTCTGACCCTGTGCCTCATGGGAACAGTCCAGCCCGAACTGCCAAGCCATGTCTTCCCCGGACCGGAAACAAGCATCCTAGGACCGGTTTCTGGCATTCCAGCCGTCATCAGCCAGGCTTGCTTGAATCCAGTGGCAAAGTGAGCAAGGGACCCACGTCTGGGCATACCCCCGCCAACTTAGGGCGAACAAAGCGATACAAAAGGGGATGATGGACGGAACGTTTGAGCCAATCAAACACCCACCCCCAGTCAACTGATCTGGGTTTAATCCATCATCATTCTTTAGCTCACTCCACCACCCCAGTTCAGACATGGCCATATGCAAATCAGTCTGACCCTGTGCCTCATGGGAACAGTCCAGCCCGAACTGCCAAGCCATGTCTTCCCCGGACCGGAAACAAGCATCCTAGGACCGGTTTCTGGCATTCCAGCCGTCATCAGCCAGGCTTGCTTGAATCCAGTGGCAAAGTGAGCAAGGGACCCACGTCTGGGCATACCCCCGCCAACTTAGGGCGAACAAAGCGATACAAAAGGGGATGATGGACGGAACGTTTGAGCCAATCAAACACCCACCCCCAGTCAACTGATCTGGGTTTAATCCATCATCATTCTTTAGCTCACTCCACCACCCCAGTTCAGACATGGCCATATGCAAATCAGTCTGACCCTGTGCCTCATGGGAACAGTCCAGCCCGAACTGCCAAGCCATGTCTTCCCCGGACCGGAAACAAGCATCCTAGGACCGGTTTCTGGCATTCCAGCCGTCATCAGCCAGGCTTGCTTGAATCCAGTGGCAAAGTGAGCAAGGGACCCACGTCTGGGCATACCCCCGCCAACTTAGGGCGAACAAAGCGATACAAAAGGGGATGATGGACGGAACATAGCACTGAAACAGTGCTAACACATATTGTTGATGATGCCCTGAGACTGCTTGATCAGAATGAATCATGCCTACTTATACTTCTGGATCTATCCTCCGCGTTTGACGCAGTCAAACATGACAGCATGATCGGCCTTCTGGAGACAAGGATAGGCCTATCCGGACCCTTTGCAAGCTGGTTTGCATCATTCCTACATAACAGATCTCAAAGAATAAAAATTGAGCATACCCTCTCCGACTCCACTCCGCTCTATATCGGAGTACCTCAAGGATCCACGCTCTCTCCTACGCTATTCAATTTGTTAATGGAACTCCTCATGGAAATTCTAAAGTACTCAAATATTCTTTATCACATGTATGTTGACGACACTCAATTATACTTGAAAATCTCAACCCCCGAAGACGTTAATACTCTCAACCACACCCTGCTGCAAACCCAGCATTGGCTAACCCACAACCACCTCATGCTCAACGCCCTCAAAACGGAATTCCTCCTGATCACCCCCCCACAACTGCTCTGTCCCTATACATGAATGGCTCAAAAAACTTACAGCTCTCAATTGCATTCCAACCATCATTGACTCCACGAGAACACTTGGTATAACTTTGGACAAATATCTGTATATGCAAGATCATATCAGCGCAACAACGAGGGGAGCCAACTACCAACTGAGCATCCTAAAGAAAATCAAACCTTTCTTGCCCCCTGATGACCTTCATATAGCAATACAATCCCTTGTCATTTCCAGATTAGACTACGGGATTGCTACTCTCGCAGGCATTCCCAAAACAAGGTTAGCACCATTAAGAGCTGTGCTGAACTCAGCAGCTAGACTAGTCACAGGAGCTAGAAAATTTGATCATATCAGTCCAGACCTAAAACTTTTAAACTGGCTCTCGCTTGAAGCAAGGCTCCAGTTGAAAATAGCCTGCATGACTCATAAGGCTCTACACCACAACTCTCCCATTTACCTGGCCAATAAACTAGAATGGTCAGGGGGCAGTCACTCCTTGAGAAGTTCCCTATTGTTGAAATGCAAAAGCTCAACAAGAAGACAACATACAACCGTTCATTCTCTGGCCTAGCCCCTAGAATATGGAACTCATTGCCACCCACTGTCAGAACCAACTCCTCGACTACCGCCTTCAAAATAAAAATGAAAAGATTTCAGATGAACAAATATCTCTATTAACAACCCCGTTGAGTGACTCAGGATGACTCTAAAGTTGACAATATCTGATCATGATTCAGCCTGCTAGATGGATGCTCTGCAGTTCTTGCTGTTCTCTCTTATAACTGTTTTGCTATTTACTTTGTTTGTATACCCTGTCTGCGATTTGTTCGGCGCTCTGATACCCGGATGGGTCACGTCCGCGCTTTATAAAAATCTTTAAATAAATAAAAATAAAATAAATATATAGTGTGGCAAGTTTCGGGCACAGGCGCATTGCTACCCCTCTAGTGTTTAGAGTTTGTGCACTCAGATTTTTAGGGGGATATGCACAAGGAAGTGGAGGAGAGAGGCGTTAACCTTCCTGGCTTAACGCCTCTCTCCTCCACTTCTGAAACGCAAGGCTGCAACATATTTACAAGAATGTGGTGCAGCCTTGCGTTTCCCCCTGCGATGGTGCTAAGTTTAGCAACTTAGCGCCAATGCAGGCACCCTTGCACCAGACTGCAAGGGTGTCTGCGTGCAGGAAAGTGTCCCTTCCTGCACATAAACAATCCTAGATATGCCATTCTGTCACTTTCATGCATGCTGCTTCATGCAGCACACATGAAAGTGACAAAATGGCATTTTAAAAAAAAAGTTTGTTTATGTACAGGAAGGGACACCTTCCTGTACATAAACAAACAATGGCATTTTGCCTTTTCCATGTGTGCTGCACAAGGCAGCACACATGGAAAAAGCAAAAACGAGGAGAAATAATGCATCCTCGTTTCGCCATCTTAAGACCAGTTTTTACCTGGTCTTAATTTTGGCGCTGCCTCCTATGTACGCCACCCTTGTACATAGGGGGCAGCCTCAAAATGAATGGGTGTTGCGGTGGAACGCCCACCGCAACACCCACTGCCCATCCCTTTCACGCTAACCATAGCGTGAAAGGGGGCCTTATGTACAAGGCAGCGTTAAGCCACGTTAAGTGGCTTAATGTAATGTGGCTTAACGCTGCCTGGTACATAAGGCGCAGCCCCTATCGCCACCACAACGTCACTATAGGTGACGTTGTGGTGGCGATAGGGGCTTGTACATATGCCCCATAGTTTCTTCTCCCAACGTCAGTATCTCCAACTTGAGTCTTTTAGTCTTCTGCAGGCCTTCTTGCAAGGGTATGGGGAGTTGGGTGGGGTCAGAGGTCACAGGGCCCCATTGGAACTTCTCAGGCAGCAGGGTGGCTCCAGTTCCAGTCTCCATGGCGAAAAAGCAGCTTCGTCCTCTTTGGGGAACAATGTCATGAAAACACCAATGCAATTAGCTCGGGCTCATTTTTGCAGTGTCATGGTCCTGCCGCTTCGGAATCGCAGTGACATAGTGTGTTTCGACACACTTCAGGAGAGTTCCACAGCAATGCACATTGAACAAATTACTTACCTTTGGTAACACCTTATCTGCGCAGATTCCTTACCTTAGAATTATCCCCAGGCATCAGACTGGATCCGGAATGTTTTCTTGAGCAGTACCACTACGCGCTAGTAGGTGGCATCGTCTGCAACAGAAGTGACGTGCGTGGTGCTTTTATGGGCACCATCCTAGCATGCTGACAGTTACTTTTCACGACGTTCCACACCCGAAGCGCAGAGCTACGAAGTGCACTGACCATTGGTGTGGAACTCTATGGTCCTGAAAGGGGAAAGCTCTGTCCCTAGAAACCCGTTCGCAGAGCAGGGAGAATGGATGGGTTGGTAAGGATTTCTTATCTCAGACTAGATACCCCAGCAATACCTCCCAGGAGCTGGGTCTGTTTCAACATGAGGAAGTCCTGCACGACCAAACGGGCAAAGTGCCCATCTCTACGGAGCTGACTGTCCAGACAGTAGTGTTTAGTAAACGTGTGCAAGGAAGCCCATGTTTCTGCCTGGCAGATGTCCAGATGCGGAACTTTGCATGCTAACGCAGTGGTTGCATCCTTGGCTCTGATAGAAAGAGCATGCAAACCCTCAGGAGGTTGCCTCTTAGCCAATGCAGAGCAGATTTTGCTACAGAGCGCGATCCATCGTGAGATGATCCGCTTCTGTACGGCCCATCCTTTCTTCACTACGACATGCCCCCCAAAGAGTTGGTCGTCCACCCGGAACTCTTTCGTGTGGTCAAGATAGAACAACAATGCACTTTTTGGATCCAGACGGTGAAGTCGCGCCTCTTCTTTGGAGGGATGAGGCAGAGCATAAAAAGTAGGCAGAGTGATGGATTGGCCTATGTGAAATGGAGTGACCATTTTTGGAAGAATGGAAGCTCTGCTACGAAGCACCAGTTTGTCTGAGTAGATGTTAAGATAAGGAGGCTTGGATGACAAAGCCTGAAGCTCAATAACCCTCCGGGCAGATGTTATTGCCACCTGGAAGGCTGTCTTGATGGTCAGGAGCCTGCCTGAGTGGGCAATTGTGCAGAGGCTCAAAGGGAGCGCACATAAGGGAAGTGAGGACGAGATTGGAGTCCCACTGGGGCATATAAAGGGAGAAGGTGGAAACAAATGTTGTAAACCTTTCAGAAACCTATGTACAATAGAGCATTTGAAGAGAGATGGCTGATCAGGCAACCACAGAAAATCTGAAATGGCAGAGAGATAGCCTTACAGAGTGTCAGAGCAGAGCCCTACTGGGCAAGTGAAAGGATGAAAAGGAGAACCTGAGAAACTGAGGCAGGAAGGGGATGGATTTGTCTTTCTGTACACAATGCCACAAACTTTCCCCATTAGCAGGTGTAAACTGTCTTGGTGGAGGGACACATGTATGCCAAGATAACGTTACAGACTGCGGGAGGAAGGTCAAAAGCTATGAACTGTCGCCGCTCAACCTCTAGGCAAGATTGCGGAGCGTTGACAGGTTCCGGTGGAGAACCCTCCCCTGCTGCTGCGACAGAAGATCCTCTTCAACAGCTCTGGATACCAGACTATCGCTGCCAGAGCCGCAAGGATGATTTGGGCCCGGACATTCCTTATCTTCTTAGATCTCTGGGCAGGAGTGGTATGGTTGGAAAGGCATACAGAAGGCTTGAGCTCCACTAGGAATGAAAAGCGTCTCCAAGTGAGAGCCGCCTTGAAAACTCCATCATGCAGAACTGCTGATATTGTGTGCTCTCGGCAGTGGCGAACAGATCTACTCACTTCTGAAAGAGACCTTGCACCACCTCCTTATGGAGATTCCATTTGTGATCCGCGAGGCATCTGTAGCTGAGTTAATCCGCTCTGGCATTGAGAGAACCCGCCAGATGTTGAACCACCAGTGATATGCCCTGCTGTTCCGGCCATGTCCAGAGACGCAGGGCCTCTTGACACAAAGTCCATGACCCCACACCACCCTGCTTGTTATAGTACCACATGGCAGTGGTTTTGTCCGCGAACAGTTGCACCAGCCTTTCCTGGATGGAGGGTAGAAAGATTTTTAATGCCAATCGCATCGCTCGGACCTCCAACAGGTTAATGTAGAGTTTGGATTCCGCCAGAGACCAGAGTCCTCTATTCTCTACCTCTCCCAGATGGCCGCCCCATCCCCGGAGTGACGCATCTGTCAATACTGTCAGATCTGGTTGGGGAAGTGAGAGGGGTCTGCCACTGACCCAATCATGGTTTGTTAACCACCACTGCAGATCTTTCACAGTTCCCTCTGAGAGCTGGACCATGTCGGAGAGTTTCCCCTGATGCTGCGTCCACAGGAACTTCAGGTCTCACTGCAGAGACTGCATATATATGCCAACAATCATGTGTCAACAGAAAGCTGCAGGAGGCCATGAGGCCCAGCAGCCTCAAAGTGTCTCACCAAAATCTAGGATAGAGGCTGAAACATCAGTATCATAACCTGAATATCCTGGATTCGCCTTTCAGGAGGGTAGGCCGAAACTGCACTGTGTCCAGAACAGCTCCAATGAAAGGGAGCGTCTGAGAGAGAGTCAGGTGTGACTTCGGCACGTATATAGCGAATGCAGGAAGGCCGCCATAATCTGAAGGTGGGAGATGACAGCCTGGGGCAAGCCACCCGTCAACATCCAGTGGTCAAGATAGGGAAAGACTGGCACCCCTCATCTCCGCAGATGAGCTGCAGCCACCACCATCACCTTGGTGAACACCTGAGGGGCACTAGTGAAGCCAAAGCGGAGCACAGCAAACTTAAAGTGCTCGTGGCCCACGTGAACTGCAGGTAACTCCTGTAGACCGGCAGGACAGGAATATGGAAATATTGCAAGTCCAACGCTATCATCCAGTCTCCTGGGTTCAGGGCAGATAGAACCTGAGCAAGAGTGAGCATTTTGAAATTCTTGAAGAAGAAATTGAGAGATTGCAGGTCGAGGATAAGACGAAGGCCTTTGTCCTTCTAGGGCACCAGAAAGTAGCGGGAATAAACACTGCAACCCACTTCTGGTGTTGGCACTCTCTCTATGGATCCTTTGGCCATCACTTCCTGGCAGGGATAGGTGATCCTCCATCAGCCTGTCGTAAGTAAGTGGCATAGAGGGAGAGGCAGTCTCGAAGGGGAGGGAGTAGCCCCTTTGGACAATCTGCAAAACCCACTTGTCTGAAGTTATGGACTGCCAGTGGTGCAGGTGATCCTGCTGCCCTCTGGGTGCCTATGATTGTAAACAGGAAAACTAGGAGGGTTTGGAGGCTGAAGCTGCTGGGGGTAGTGGTGGACTGACTCGACTGCTGGCCTCTTGACCCACGGGCCGGTAGGTACTGCATCCACAGCCACCCAGAGGCTGGAACGCTTGCGCGTCATGATGTCAAATGCTCCTTTGGTGGCCACGGAAGAGCTGTACAGCCATGTCCTTACCCAAAGGACATGGCTGTACAGCTCTTCCGTGGCCACCAAAGGAGCAAAAGGCAGATTGAGGGTGACAAGGGGCAATGAAAAGGCCCAAGGACCTGGCCATAGTCCTTCTGTCCTTCCTAAATCCACCTTGTTTCCGAAAAGACTGGAGCCATCAAAGGGCAGGCCTGAATCCGCCTGGTCTCTGAAGAGATGGGAGCCATCAAAGGGCATGTCCATGAGTGATGTCTGGACATCCCCACAAAAGCCAGTAGTCTTCAACCAGGCATGACGTCGCAGCACCACTGTCAACAAAATGGCTCTGATTAGTGAGTTGGTGGGATCGAATCCACATCTAATGGTGAACTTAGCTGCATCCCTCCAGTCGGCAACAGCCTGGGAGAGCATGGCCCAGGCCTCCACCTAGACCATTCGCAGGACCTGCCAACCGCATCCCACAAGGTGTGGGAATATAGGCCCACAAGGCATGCAGTGTTCACTGACCGCAATGCCAGGCTGGTGGAAGAAAACATTTTCTTGCCTAAATTGTCTAGCCTCTTGGATTCCCGATCCAGTGAGGGGTTGGGAATGTACCAGAATTGACATGCAAAATGGAGGCTTGGACCACCAGGTATTCCGTGAGGAATTTGAGGTCCCCTAGAGAGGAGCGGTCCCGGTGGGCCATTGTCCTGTTCACAGGAGCCCCTAAGTTGGGCTTGGACCAGATCCCAAGCAGGACATCAGTAAGTGCTTTGTTGAATTGTAGAATCGGTTCGGAAAGGGACACTCCTGGTTAAAGCACTTCCATCAAGACATTAATCTTGACTGCCACAGAGGGCAAACTAAGGTCCAGAACCTCATCTGCCCTCCACACCACCATAGCAAAGGAAGCTCCCTCCTCCAGGGAATCGATATTATATTATTTATATAGCTCAACGAATGCCTGAGGGTGTCTGGGCGCTGACATAAGCAAGATAAGCAACAAAGGAAGAATATAAAAGACAAAAACCAATAGATCAAGTAAAGACTAATACTGTAGCGCAAAGAGCCAATATTTCAGCTGTTTCCTGAAAAATGTCAAATTAGACTGATTTTTAGGTTGGTGAAGGTCTACATGGCACAGCTAGCTCTGATCCAGATCCATCTGTGTATCCTTGGGTCCAGATTGGCACCGGAGCAGCAGGCATGGATCCAGTAGGGGCCCCTCCCGCAGGCACGCCGGAGGGATCGGGCCACCCAATTATGAGGTGCGTAGCCTCATGAAACTTTCTCAACTGGGCAGGGCTTGCTCCGGCTCCGGGAAACTCGGAGAGGCGCGGAGCCGGCCCAGGCTCAACTGCAGAGCCAGGCTTGAGGGAAGCTCCCTCGTCGGCCGACGGACGAGAAGAAAACTTAGCACACTTTGGTTACTTCTTTTTCTTGTGGCGGGACTTACCCGAATGACCGGACGACTTTGAGGAGTTTGCCACACTCTGACTCTGGGACCTTCCTCTCGACCGGGACCTTGATCGTCGCAGCGTCGCACGTCGAGCCACCAGGAGCTTGACGGATCGCTCCCTCAAGGCCTTCTGGTGCATGGCACGGCAATCAGAGCAGGCCTTCGGGTTGTGGTCTCGCTCGAGACACCAGAGGCACAGAATGTGCGGGTCTGTCACCGACATCGAGCGGTAACAGGCGCCGCAGGGCTTGAAGCCGGCCTTCTTGGATGAGATAACCTGCCACACCAGGAGGAAAAAACCTCAAACACCTTGACAAAAAGTAGAAAAAAGGTAGTAAAAAAATAACTAAGGGTAGCTCTTCCTACATCTGCGCTGACTGATGTGGAAAGAAAAGAACTGACACCAGCATATTGGGGTGGCACCTATATAGGTACCACGCACGTCACTACCGGCTTGGACGACGATGACGTCACGTGGAGCCAAACGATGCCACCTACCAGCATGCAGGGGTACTTGCCAAGAAAAATTTCCAGATCCAGTCTGATGCCTGGGGATAATTCTAAGCTAAGGAATCTGCGCCTAGAAGTCTCTATCAGATCAGGGACACAGCGAGTCAGTACGCTTGAACACACGCCAAGATAGTACCACGCCAGAAGCCACAGCTGGAAAGAGAAATGATGCCCCAGTTCAGGATTATACTGGTCGCGCTCTCTTTTGTCGGATGGACTCTCAGCTTTGGGGTCAACTGTCTTTTGCTTGCCCTGGTTGACAGCTGCTACTGCAGGGTTGGCTCACTCTTTTCCTCTTTTATCTAGCAGGTCGGTTTCCAGGTGCTTTAGGACAGGGAGACGGCTCTTCTTTCCAGGTCAGATTCCAAGTGATGTCCCTTAAACCCTGGGAAGCTGGCTGTTAGGCAGACATCCGCTCTGGTTGCACAGCAGTTATCTGGGAACTCTGCAGAGTACCCCCTTCATTGGTCAAACAAAACATGGAACTGGAAAAACAATTAGGTCAGCAGCTCCCACTTTTATGCCGATAAGAAAAGACAGCAGATGTGTATTCGATCTACACTTTCATAACCTGTTTCTGTCTTTTCTCCTCTCATGAGTTCTCTCCTGGCTGTCTTACAGGCTCAGCCTTAATCTTGAGTGATGCTCCTCGCAGAAGGGTTATCTCCAGGTTGAAGCACCCACAATAGAGGCACAAAGCAGTGTGAGCATTCTGCACTTGATTCTCAAAACCCACATTTAAAACTAATCAGGAAGTGAGACAAAAAGCTGGCCTCAGTTAAAAGACCCGTCACAATCTGAACAACAGAGACTGCAGTCCCACCCTTTACTCCACGGTATAACATATGGCAGTGCTCAGGAAGACCCAACAGCAGCTCCTTGTAACAAGGGAGCACGTTGTACTGTAGTGTAGTTCCTATTTCCCTAATATGCTCTGCGCATTGGAATAATATACCCTATAGGTTTGACATAGGACTGAGGTCGGTATGTCCCTATCGAGTATATTAAACTTAATTACTTTGTGCCAGCTAACTCAGAGGCCACTAGAAACTCCTTGTAAACAAGAAGGGAGTAGTTTCTGGCAACCGCATAAACATGACAACTTTGTTTCCCTTATAGAATCGGAACACTTCTCAGAATCGTGGAAACAATAGATAACAGTTTCACTCAGCTAATCGTGCAAGCTTAGTTTCCTCAGAGTTACACAGAAAGAATAGACAGGTGTTTCAATAAAAAGGTTTTATTGAACAGTCTTGTTTCTCGTGTAAGAGATATGAGCTGTTATGATCACAAGACAGTATGCAAGATATATAATGTACAGCGTAAGCAGTAGAAATAAATAATACTGCGCTAGCATTATCTTTTAGCATATATTCACGTACATAAATAACATGAGCTAAAAATGCGAGTATTCATACAATGCTTCTCTAAGCTAGTTCTACCCCAATGTACCTAACCTAGTCTAGGTGTAGGGAAAGGTAAGAAGTAGGTGGAGTATTCTCTAGTATGGTATACTAATAGTACGTTAAGTCTAGTATGCCAAGAGTCCCTCTAGGTTCTAGTCAGCTCCATTATCAACAACCAGGGCCTGACTCAATGGACAGATATCCTTAGCTTTCAGACACTGGAGGAGTCTAAAATATTTTCTAACGACGCCCCCAACGATGCGGTCTAATAACGCTAATTCAAGTGTCTAAATGTCCAGTTTATAAACGCACTGTCACTACACTGCAGCCAAAGAATTCCCACCAAAATTAATTAGAAAAGGTTAGAAAAAATGTGAGAATGGAGAGAAAGCACCTCACGGTAGTAACACCAAGGGGGGCTTGCTAGTTGGTACTCGCTAGCACACCCACTTATCATCATTGGTTGCTTTCTCACCATGAAAAGAAAATGTGTTCCAACGTAAACGTTCTCAAACGTGAAGGAAGAAAACAGTGACAGCAAGGTACACTATGCACTATAGGTGCTAATGTCACACAAGTGCCCAACTGATCCCTGTGAGAAAAGAAATGAAATGCAGTTCCCAACATTAAAAATGAGATCCTACTCCCTGGCCAAATTTGACTTTATTCAGTGCTGTGAGCGTCCTGAATTAAAAAATGGTTCAACTTAGACCATTATTATGTCCAAAGCGCCAACATGTTTCGTTGCTACCACTTTGCGCAACTTCATCAGGGCTAAGGGGATGACCAGTCTTCACTTCACTTAGAATTACCACTTGGTCTGCAGGTATATGACAATAAAAAGACAAAACACGTGCCAGGAGTAAATAACCCCCAATTTCCACTACACAACATACTTGTAATGATGATAATGCAGGACCTTTAATTACCGAGTTGTTGCTAGTGTCCCTCGTACCTGCAACCTCCTCGTTGTGCGGTACGCGCCAATTGGTCGCATATCCGCCGGGTAACCATATACAATTATGGCACCTATAGAGAAGCGCAAACAGTAAAATGCTCATTATACATCACATCATCACTTCATACACTCAGACAGACTTTTTGTGTGGGAAGTGTCTAAAGCTGTTGCTATATCTGCCAATGCCATGGCTATCAATACTCTCCCTGCATATATATACGTAAGTTTCGCAGTTATTCACTTCACGCCCTCTTTCCCATTACTAATCCAGAGTGGGCCTTCACACACCCTGTTATTGTGCCGGGATTAGATGCCACATAATGGCTACCCAGATAAGTCACAGCGCGTCTATTACAAGCCTTATTTTGTAAGTAAAAATAAATCAAGCGTCAGCCAAAATCTCAGACGCGAGTAAGAAAGGGTCCATTTACAAACCCTATCTTTTTCTTAAAATAGAGTCCTCTGTACCATCCAGGACAAACAGTTCCGAGTGGACTGGAGCTATATAGCTAACAAGTGCACTCGGGATTGGTTGATTTTGATTATAAATACTTCTAAGAGACTGAGGGCCAGATGTAGGTAAAATCAAATTTGCGAGTCCTTAATAGCGAATTTTACCGATTCGCTATTAAGGACTCGCAAAATTGAATGTAGGTAGGAATCACTTAAATATTAGCGATTCCTTAATATTCCTTAATAACGAATCGCAAATTGAGATTCGTTAATAAGGAATACCTACCCATTCATTCCTATGGGCTAGGAGGCCCATAGGAATGAATGGGAAGATATTCACTATTTGCGATTCGCTATTAAATATCGCAAATAGCGGGAGCTATTTCAAGGGTGCCAGGGTGTCAAAGGACACCCTGTTGCACCCTGAAATGTGCATGTGTGCACATGTGGCGCACATACATGCCCTAAGGGCATGAATGTGTGCCACATGGCACTTTACAAAAAGCAAAAAGTGCTTTTTAAAGGAAATCGTAAATTACCACCAACTTGAAGTTGGTGGTAATTAGCGATTCCTTAAGGCTAAAGTGCAATTTCTTTTGTGCTACTTACATTGCATTTAAGGAATCGCAATTTGCGATTCCTTAAATGCAAGAGCAAAATAAGGAATCGCAATTTTGCGATTCCTTATTTTGCTAGTAGGTTTAAACTCACCTACATTGCTCTCAGCCAAATAGCGATCGCAAGCGCTAAAATTCGCAGAATTTCAGCGTTAGCGCTCGGTATTAGGCCACCCACATCTGGCCCTGAGTGAGGAATTATTGAAGGAAATCCTTGAACTTGAGGAAACCATTGAGAGACACAACGATCACGGATGCTAAAGAACAACTGGAGCGCATCCAGAGTGACTTTTTAGATTATAAGACATATATGGTGAATCAGAAGATCAAGGGTCTCAAACGTAATTTGGATCGTTTCTCCCATGAGTGGGCTTTCCCTTATGTTGAAGATAACCATTATCTAGCTAGTACCGAACAGGCCAGTTATCAGAGTTTCCAGAGGGGTGGACGCAGACAGACAAGGAGGACTCCAGCTAACTGGACGTTCGATAATACCAGTAGTGAGGAGGAGGAAGCTGCTGAACAAGCCTCTACATTAAATCAGAATAGAGTGAGATTTACACCACACAATAGAACCAATGAAGATCTAGGTGCCCTATTGAGGTCTTTTTTAGGTCAGACCCAGAGGGGCACAAGGGGAGGTGGCGGTGTAGCTCAGAGGGGCAGAGGAAGGGCCAATTTGCAACCAACATGGCAGACATACTCTCCCCGCATTACTCGCAGCAGAGGCAGAACACCAATGTATTGGAGGCCCCCGATAATGCACCACAGGGAGGGGGTAATTCTTCACCCCCTACGAATGACATTGTTGTTAATCTGTCTGACTATTCATTGTCTCCACAAGAACTGATAGTATTGAATAAAGGTTTGGGATTTGTTCCCACCCCACAGCATGATACCTTCAAGTGCCGTATGGAAATTTTTGACATGATGAGGAAGATCAAGATTCACAAATTCTTTTTGGATAAAGAGAGAGAACCTCAGTCTGTTTTTAATACTAACCTTTATCGACCTTCAGGGTTCTGTCCTCCAGGTACATCGGTGGGTCCGGAGGTGGCTGTTTTTGAACAGCGGGTCCTCCATGACATCGAGGACTTGGAACAGCGACAGAACCAGTTTCATACTCACAATATGAGTAGAAGTGATTGGCTGGCTGTGAAAACTCTTCAAGAAAACGAATCAATCACGATAAAACAAGCCGATAAGGGTGGGGCAGTGGTTGTTCTTAACACCCATGACTATGAAGCAGAAGTTCAGAGACTTCTAGGGGTGCGTACTAACTACCAACCACTGATGCGGGACCCCACTCCTGAATTACAGGATATCATCAAGACTTTGGTGGTGGGTGCTAAGGAGAAAAAGTGGATCACGTACAAGGAAGCGGATTTCTTAATTAACTTGAAACCGCGTGTACCGGCTTTTTACATCTTGCCGAAGATCCACAAACCTCAGCGCCCACCACCTGGTCGCCCAATCGTGTTGGGTATCCAATCTGTATTGGAACCTTTGTCCCAGTTTGCGGACTTTTTCTTAAGAGAAGCAGTCATCACACAGCCATCCTTTGTGCAGGATACCACTGATATACTTAATATTCTTAATACAGTGGTGTTTGACCCCAGGGAACAATTTTTAGTTACCATCGACATTGAATCCTTGTACACCAGCATACCCCAGGATGCCACGCTGGTGGCAGCAGCGCGGGCTCTGGGGGACCTGGAATGGTTTTATGACACTCCTCAGTCCTTTGTTTTGCAGTGCATTGAATTGGCTCTCACTAGAAAAGTTTTTGAGTACAGGAATCAGCTGTATCTCCAGGTGTAGGGCACATCAATGGGGGCTACATTTGCGCCAATTCTGGCCTGCATTTATGTAGGCCAGTTTGAAAACAATGTGATTCATCATGCCTCTAACCCCTTCAAAGAGAATATTTCTCTTTGGAGGAGGTACATTGACGATGTCCTGTGCATCTGGACTGGTTCAGAGGACTCTTTATTGACGTTCCTGACCTGGTTAAACCAGGCGGATGGTTGCCTGAGGTTTACATGGTCTTTTAGTAACATCTCTGCTGTTTATCTTGATGTGGATATAACAGCAAGGGACAAAAGGCTATGTACCTTTGTCCATCAGAAGCTGACGGATAGGAATTCCTTGCTGCACTATCGCTCTTTTCACCCCAGAGCACTCCGTGACAATCTTCCAGTGGGGCAGTTTTTGAGATACCGCCGGAATTGTTCCTCTACTGATAAGTTTATGGAACAGTCGGAAGAGCTAGCAACCAAACTTGGAGCCAGGGGCTATCCAGCCAAGGTGATCAGAAGAGCCCGCAAACGTGCATTAAATACCCCACGTGATGCTCTATTGGAGAGAAATGCAAAACAAAAGGACGAGTGTCTACCTGTGGTTGCCACCTTTGATCCTCGTTCAACGAAAGTGAGACAGATAAGAAAACATTGGTCAATTTTGGATACAGGTGCAAAGAAGATGCCGCCGCCGCGGTTTGCATTCAGAAGAGCCCCCAACCTAAAAGATAAACTGGTCCATACACGGTCGTTTGTGATGCCACAATCATCCAATTTACCATCTGGCCATTACCCTTGTGGTGGGTGTTCAGTGTGTGACCTTACACAAGCTACTAAAAGTGTCTCCCTGGTGAGTGGCAAAGTATGGCATTTAACTAAATTTAGTAATTGCAATACTTCAAATGTCATCTATAGGCTCACCTGTTCTTGTGGGTTACATTACATCGGACTCACCACTCGCAAGGTGAAAGTGCGTATTCAAGAACATCTTAGCACCTTGAAAGCAGGCAGATTAACAACTTGTCTGGTGCAACATTTTCAAGAGACGAAACATGACTTCAGGGCTCTGAAGTGGACGGTACTCGAAAGGGTGGTCGCAGAAACGCACAATGCTGATACCATTTTAGCAAGAAAAGAGGCTAAATGGATTTTTTCTGAACAAGTGGACCGGTGTGGCCTAAATGATTCCATAGAATGGAATAAAATTAGCAGACATTGAGGCCAGTCTACAGTCATGTCTTTTGGTATTTTTGGGGTCAGGGGCTCTATGAAATGATGGTGCGCCTTTCCTTCCAATATTGGCCTTTCTGTCCCTTTTTGGCGGTGGTGTGTGGCAAAATAGTTTACATCCTTCTCCCGTCACTTTCCTGGTATGAATGTCTGGCGTCCATAAGGTGTGAATCGCTACATTGGAGTATAATAGCATAGATAGGCGCCAGTCATTGGTAACAATGTAGGACTTCGTGTCCATGTGGGTTAACGCATAACAGTAAATTAACCCCGGCCTGGATATATTGGAACGTACAATTTGAGATTTTGTTCGGGCCTATTTCTGCTAGGGATTATGGAGAAGATTCATTGTAAATAGAGTTTCAATTACCTTTCTAATATGGCGCCCGCGCAACCCAGGAAGGACCTGGAGGCGTGGACACGTGACGCAGTGCGTCGCGTGATGACGTTTCGAAGGACGTCCGGGTTTAATTTTAAATGTCCGCGGGGCCCGTGTGAGTAAGGAGGGAGCCTTGAGATGCCGACAGTTCCTGGTAGCGGTAAGGCAGGGGACCGTATGGATGGTACAGAGGACTCTATTTTAAGAAAAAGATAGGGTTTGTAAATGGACCCTTTCTTACTCGCGTCTGAGATTGAAGGCTGACACTTGATTTAATTTTACTTACAAAATAAGGCTTGTAATAGACGCGCTGTGACTTATCTGGGAAGCCATTATGTGGCATCTAATCCCAGCACAATAACAGGGTGTGTGAAGGCCCACTCTGGATTAGTAATGGGAAAGAGGACGTGAAGTGAATAACTGCGAAACTTATGTATATATATGCAGGGAGAGTATTGATAGCCATGGCATTGGCAGATATAGCAACAGCTTTAGGCACTTCCCACACAAAAAGTCTGTGTCTGAGTGTATGAAGTGATGATGTGATGTATAATGAGCATTTTACTGTTTGCGCTTCTCTATAGGTGCCATAATTGTATATGGTTACCCGGCGGATATGCGACCAATTGGCGCGTACCGCACAACGAGGAGGTTGCAGGTACGAGGGACACTAGCAACAACTCAGTAATTAAAGGTCCTGCATTATCATCATTACAAGTATGTTGTGTAGTGGAAATTGGGGGTTATTTACTCCTGGCACGTGTTTTGTCTTTTTATTGTCATATACCTGCAGACCAAGTGGTAATTCTAAGTGAAGTGAAGACTGGTCATCCCCTTAGCCCTGATGAAGTTGCGCAAAGTGGTAGCAACGAAACATGTTGGCGCTTTGGACATAATATTGGTCTAAGTTGAACCATTTTTTAATTGAGGACGCTCACAGCACTGAATAAAGTCAAATTTGGCCAGTGAGTAGGATCTCATTTTTAATGTTGGGAACTGCATTTCATTTCTTTTCTCACGGGGATCAGTAGGGCACTTGTGTGACATTAGCACCTACAGTGCATAGTGTACCTTGCTGTCACTGTTTTCTTCCTTCACGTTTGAGAAAGTTTACGTTGGAACACATTTTCTTTTCATGGTGAGAAAGCAACCAATGATGATAAGTGGGTGTGCTAGCGAGTACCAACTAGCAAGCCCCCCTTGGTGTTACTACCGTGAGGTGCTTTCTCTCCATTCTCACATTTTTTCTAACCTTTTCTAATTAATTTTGGTGGGAATTCTTTGGCTGCAGTGTAGTGACAGTGCGTTTATAAACTGGACATTTAGACACTTGAATTAGCGGTATTAGACCGCATCGTTGGGGGCGTCGCTAGAAAATATTTTAGACTCCTCCAGTGTCTGAAAGCTAAGGATATCTGTCCATTGAGTCAGGCCCTGGTTGTTGATAATGTGTTGAGTGGGGGGGCGGCTTGACTTTTTTTCCCCCTATGCTCCTTTCTGTGTTGATGATGTCTAGTCAGCTCCATACCTTGAGAATGAGAGAGGTGGGAATCTCCTGCCGGATCTCAAACTCTAACACCCCGCGAAGGGAGTCAGAACACTGGAAGCTGGATTCTTCTGCGAGCAGGAATGACAGCGTCTTCTCAGTGCGTCAGGCCGGGATACGGGCTCCTCTGAAGTTGAGGTCTCCTCTAACTTGCTTGGGCAAGGGAAGGTATATTTATACCTGGTAGGTGCCTTGGAATGTTAGCATTGACGTGAAGTCGGACAGAGGAAGACGTCGGGAATGAACCCTTAAGGTATAGCGGTTCATGCATAATAGATGAGTTCTTGGAAAAATCAATAATCCTGTGCTAGTGGAACTCCCAAGAGCTTAAGGGTTTCTAAGAACTTAAGGGTTTCTAAGAACTCGTTGTGACGTTAGGGTGGACGGATGTCGGTGACCATGCCTGTATTTGGAGTGCACGGCTAATGCCTAAATATGGACTGGGATTCTATGCCTATATAAGGGCAATGCGAATTGTACCTATATAAGGACATGTTTCAGGAAAACCTATATACGGACACCTAAAGCGGAATACAACACCCATTCCACTTTCGAATGAACAATAATACTAAATGCTAAACATTAAATGCTAAACATTAAACTGAGTACCACATGTTGCTAAAAACATTTCTAAAAGCATATTAAAAAGTTTAAAATAAACTGTTGAATGCAATAGGTACTTTACATTTTAAAGCATTTTTTCATTCTAAGCATATATTGGAAATAAATGCAACATGAATGAATAAACAGAAATATATACATATGATGAAATGGTTGACAAGTTTTCAAAAATCAAAGCCATTGCATATCATGGTATTAAATGACATTTTTAGACAAATAAGGTGACAATGTGTCCCTGGAAGTATTCAAAGAAGTCCGTTTTATAAGAATAGTTCTACTGTTAGCAGATTGTTTTGCCATGTATTTTCAAAAAAATAAAAAGTTCAATTTTTAGGAAGAGTTCCAAGTGTTGAAAATATGAAGGCCAAATTCACTGCGTCCCTGGTACACTGTGAGCCGAATCAAAGTCAGTGTATGGGTCTGGTGTAAACATGAAATCATCTATTTCTGTAGACAAAATATCGTCTACCGAAGTTGGTGACATTTGGAACACCTCGTTCAGAAGGTTAATCGCACAGAGATGAGAAACATCGCCTTCAGCAGAAGATGCCGCAGCAATGTTCGCGTCCGTTGTTACCTGTGTGCCTGTTTATCCATCTCGTACCTCAGCAGCAGCAGGAGGCGTCTGTGAGATCTCAATGAATGCCGTCATCAGGATTGGTAGCCTCTGGGGACAACACAGAGCATGGGCCGTTACCGGGTCTAGCAGAGTATCGATATCCGTTGGCATGACTTTTGGGAGTGTTAGACAGGTGTCTAGCACGCATTCTTCACCACAAAGCAGGCAGCGTAGAACAGGTAAGATGCAATCTTGCCAGATTGGTCTGAATGACAGAAACCATGTTGTATTAAGTTCCCGTAGACGAGGTATGCCCAAAAGTTGCACTATGCGCTCACGGCACTTCCGTTCTAGGAGAGCTTTCTCCACATCGCTCGGAGTGATGTCGGGGATAGGCTTGCCATAGCGTAATAGTAGGAATAGAAATAGGATTCCTGCAACAAGTGCTAGAATTAATGGCACACCACCAAACACCGAATGTGCGAAGTTTGGGATGATTCCGAGGACTGCCTGGAAGGGTGCTAACAGTCCTGAACAGATGGTCTTAAATACACGCACAATACCGCTCGTATCAGACATGTTAAAGATACGTCCCATCATTTCTGCGAAATGTATAGGGCAGTTTGTACGAATTAAAGCCTGTATCTCAGCCGAAGTCCTTGCAATTTGTAAATCATAGATTTCTTTGGCCGAGGTCAGAGGCACGGTCTGTTGCAAAAGCATGGCTTTCATTCTGCTTAAAGTATCAAAACGTATAAAAGAAACATTCAATGAAGGCCATAAAGGCGACTCCCTGACTGTGTCTATTGGGGGGAACAATACTTGCATACAGCAAGTGACCCTGGAGTCGACCGTTACCAGATATGGGATGCCTGGCAACATGCCACAGCAACTCTGATCATTCAACATAAGGTAACTCCCATTAGAAAGATGGCCAAACGTTGGATTAATCACAGTAGCTGGTGTACCCTGCTGGTGGCAGGACAAATTTGCCACAGAACCATTACAAGACCCGTGTAAAGAAATGTCCTGACATATGAGTGAACCGCTTAGTAACACTTCACGATCCCCACTCCAACATCTGTATTCGTAAGGTAAATCCCAGGATATCTTAATGTATTCTTTACCCAACCTTTCATATTTGCCTGCTTGCATTTGTTTGAGGCAATACTGAAACTAAAAAGTAGTGACAGGCAGAGTGATTTTGCCATGAATAAGCCATTCTGTAGCTGGTTTTTCTGCCACTGTGAATGGTAATTTTTCCAGTTTTTCAATGCTCAGCACTGTATACTTTGCTCCCCTTTGTGCCAGTTCGATCTGTTTATCAGTCAGATTGTATTCTGCAAACAGAGCCGACATGTTGATAAAACGCCAAGGCACATAGCCCGCACGCAAAGATTGCAGCGTCCAGCTTAATAACATAATAGAACGTAGCTGAGATTGGCCTTGTTGTAACATGGCTAAATCTTGTTCCAGTATGTCAATAGCAGAGGATACAATGTTGTCCAATGAATAAATTCTGGATGACAAAGTTGTTAACCCATTGTCGACCACAGTGAGAGATTTCTCTAAGTTAATACGATCAAATTCACGTATTCGTTCTGCGGCCTCTGCCTGTGAAACTGTTAGAAATGGGATCTCTAGTTGGCAAGGGCTTGAACCTTTGTCCAAGTAGGGACCCTTCTTCCTAGTCAGGGTAAGGGTGTTACACTCGTGAAGTAACCCCTGCTCACCCTCGTGGTAGCTTGGCACGAGCAGTCAGGCTTAATTCAGAGGCAGTGTGTAAAGCATTTGCACATAACCAACAGTAATACAGTGTAAGCACTACAAACGGACACCACACCAGTTTAGAAAAATAACCAATATTTTATATACTCAAGACAAGACCAATTACGACAAAAATCCACAATACTATACTTTAAAAATGAATGCTTGATGAGGTAACTTCTTCTTTGCAGGAATAGTTCAAAAACAAAGTTCGTACGAGTCGGCAGCTCCGTCCAAACCTACCGCGATGCTGAAAACCACAGAGTCTAACAGTTCCAGCCGACCGCGTCGATACGGGCCAGCAGAGTCGTGAACAGACTCGGTCACAGTACCTTTCTCGTTGTGGCTGGTACGGAGTGTACGAGCCGGTCGGCGTTCATCGCGGTTGCGGTGCAAGACGGAGCGATGCAAGGTGCGGTGTCCCTCGATGCGGTGCAGGCAGCAGCTCGATGAGCGTCGTGGAGTCGGTGAGTCCAAGGCGTGCGATGCAGGGTGAGACGATGCTCGATGCGGTGCTGACAGGTTGCGATGCAGGCGACCAAGCCGGAGTGCGGGAGCTGGCGTCGGACAGTGGTGCAAGTCGGAGCGGTGCGTCGCAGACGTGCGAGCGGTGCCCCAAATGCGATGCGGTCACAACTCTTGAGCCAGTTGCAGCGACCGCGTCGGTCGGGTCCGGCTGGTTCAGTGAAGCGATCCGATGCGATGCGAACTGCGGTGCCCACAGGTCACGGTGCAAGCAGCGGCTCGGTGTTGGCGGCGTCGGACGTCGCCCACGGTGAGACCAGGGTTGCGATGCGAAGCGGGGCGATGCGGTCTGCGGTGCAAACAGGTCACCGGCCAGGGATGGATTCGGTTGACGGAGTCGGTTGCAGTTCCCTTCCTCTGTGGCAACTGAAACAGCGTTCCAGAAGCGGTACC
Organism: Calotriton arnoldi; assembly: GCA_963921515.1. Taxonomy (NCBI): domain Eukaryota; kingdom Metazoa; phylum Chordata; class Amphibia; order Caudata; family Salamandridae; genus Calotriton; species Calotriton arnoldi. The sequence goes on along the minus strand of CAWUFW010002135.1, from coordinate 975,023 downwards.
CAGAGGCTTGTGAAGTCTTTGTAGTCCCTGAGACTTCTTAACAGGAGGCCAGCTCGGTTTCAGGCCCTTGGAGATACTCAGCACAAGTTTGTAGAAAGTTCAGTCCTTTCACTGCCCAAGGCAGAAGCAGCAGCTGCAGGCCAACCCAACAAAGCAACAACACAGCAAAGGGGCAGTACTCCTCCTGGCAGCTCTTCCAGCTCTTCGTCTTGGCAGGTTCCTTGATTCCAGCGAGATCTAAATTCATGGGGTCAGGGCCCCAATATTTATATCCCAAATTCCTTTGTTCTCTGAAGGCAGAGAGGCCTTTGCCTAGTCCAAACCAGTTCTGGAGCACTTTGTTGACAAGTCTCCGTCCCTTCCTTCAGTGAGTAGGCCAGGGACATCAGACGCACCACAGGAGGTGGAGCCAGCATTGTGGAGGGAAGGCACTGTCCTATTCAGGGCCCAGGTGCAACTCCTCCCACCCATCTACATGTAGATCTTGCTATTCAGCCCTGCGCTGACTCACCCTGTCTCCTGGCATCCCCCAGCCCCTGTCACTCACACTCCAGACAAGGAATACACAACCTCGCAGAGGCAGGCTTGGATGGTTAGACAAGAAAATACCCACTTTCTAAAAGTGGTATTTTCAAACACAGAATGTTAAAACCAACTTCACTAAAAGATGCATGTTATCATTCTGAGTCCAGGCATACTAAACTCGAATTTCTACCATGTTCCCGTGGTCAGTTAGGATTATAAGCTGTAATAATCCAAACTGCCCGTTCTGGCCTAGGGGGAACAGGTAGCCTTGCAATAGTGAAAAACGAACTAGGCTGTAATTCACTATCAGGACATGCCACACACACCAGGGCATGTCCTACCTTTCGCATACAACGCACCCTGCCCACAGGGGTACCTTGGGCCTACCTTAGGGGTGACTAACATGTAGAAAAGGGAAGCTTTAGGGACTTGCAAGTGTGTGCACTTGCCAAGTCGATATGGCAGTCCCAGGCTGCGCACGGGCTCTGCAATGGCAGGCCCGAGTTACACTTTACGGGCTGTTTGCGTGGGTGGCACAATCCAGTGCTGCAGCCCACCAACAGCATTTGGTCTATAGGCCCTGGCACTCGCAGTGCACTTTACAAGGGACTGACACATAAACCAAATGGGCCAATCATGGAAACGCCAATCCATAACACATTTTATACAGGAACACTTGCACTTTCCCACTGGACAGCAGTGAGGAAAGTGCGCAGAATCATTACACCAGCAAAAACAGAGTCAAAACCGGGAGGTCAGAAAGCAAAAAGTCAGGGGAAACACGCCAAAAGATGCCAAGTCTAACACATGTCCCCTCCAGCTGAAAGTAGGGAGAACTACCCAACCCCATTGGAGTTCTCTTCACTAAGGCGGAAGAACCTGGACAGACCATATGCGTTGACGTGTTCTGTACCAGGACGGTGTTCCACCGTAAAGTCCATTCCCTGTAGGGAGATGGACCACCTCAGCAGTTTTGGATTCTCACCCCTCATTTGCATCAACCATCTGAGGGGCCTGTGGTCTGTCTGAACCCGGAAGTGAGTCCCAAACAGGTATGGTCTCAACTTCTTCAGCGCCCAGACCACAGCAAAAGCTTCCCTTTCTATGGCACACCACCTCTGTTCCCTGGGAAGTAGTCTCCTGCTAAGGAAGACTACAGGCTGATCCAGGCCCTCTTCGTTCAGTTGTGAGAGCACCGCTCCCACACCATGCTCTGAAGCGTCAGTCTGCACGACGAATTCCTTGGAGAAGTCAGGTGCCTTGAGCACGGGCGCCGTGCACATGGCTGCCTTCAGGGCATCAAAAGCTTTCTGGCAGGACTCAGTCCAGATCACTTTCCTGGGCTGCCTCTTAGAGGTCAGCTCTGTTAAGGGGGCAACGATGGTGCCATAGCCCTTAACAAATCTCCTATAGTAGCCGGTGAGACCTAAGAAGGCTCTCACCTCTGTCTGGGTCTTGGGGGCTCCCAAGCCAGAATGGTGTCAATCTTGGGTTGTAGGGGTGCCACCTGGCCGCTTCCTACCTGGTGTCCCAAGTACACCACAGAACCCTGCCCGATCTGGCACTTACTGGCCTTGATCGTGAGGCCTGCACCTTGCAGAGCCCTCAACACTTTCTCAAGGTGCTGTAAATGTTCTTCCCAGCTGGAACTGAACACAGCAATGTCATCCAGGTAGGCGGCACTGAAATCCTCCAGCCCAGCCAACACCTGATTGACCAACCTCTGAAAGGTGGCAGGGGCATTCTTCAACCCAAAGGGCATCACCCGGAATTGGTAATGACCTTCTGGGGTTGAGAATGCTGATCTCTCCTTGGCCCCATCGGTTAAGGCAATCTGCCAGTACCCAGACGTCAAATCAAACGTGCTGAGGAACCGGGCAGCTCCCAACCGATCAATGAGCTCATCAGCTCTGGGGATGGGGTGCGCGTCAGTCCTGGTGACGGCATTGAGCCCACGGTAGTCCACACAAAACCGGAGTTCTGGAGTGGCACCGGGCGCAGCAGCCTTTGGGACCAAGACCACTGGGCTGGCCCAAGGACTGTGGGAGGGCTCAAGCACCCCTAACGCCAACATCTTAGAGACCTCCTCCTTGATGCTGGCTCTGACCCGGTCAGTCAACCTGTAAATCTTGTGCTTCACAGGAGGGCTGTCACCAGTGTCCACGTCATGGGTACACCAGTGAGTAACACCGGGGTCAGAGAGAACAGTGGGGCGAACTGTCCCAACAACTGGCGACAGTCCCCCTGCTGCTCTTGAGTCAGAGTAGGGGAGAGGATCACACCCTCTACTGACCCATCATGCTCCTTGGTAGACAGGAGGTCAGGGAGAGGCTCACTCTCCTCTTCCACCCCATCATCTGTCGCCAAGAGCATACTCACTTCGGACCTCTCGAAGTGGGGCTTGAGGCGGTTCACGTGAAGGACCCTCAAAGGGTTCCTTGGAGCCTGCAAATCCACCAGGTAGGTGACGTCACTTTTGCGCTCCTTTACCTCATATGGCCCAGTCCACTTGTCCTGCAAGGCACAAGGTGCCACTGGGGCCATGACCCACACTTTTTGCCCAGGTTGAAATTCGACCAGAGTGGCATTCTGGTCATACCATCTCTTCATTTCTTCCTGGCTTGCTTCTAGGTTCGCCTGAGCGAATTTCCTGAAGCGGGCAGTTTGGTTTCTAAAGGCCAGCATGTAGCTAAATACATCCTGGGGAGTTTTCCTGGGAGCCGCCTCCCAGCCTTCCTTTACCAAACTCAGAGGTCCTCTGACAGGGTGGCCATACAGGAGCTCAAAGGGGCTGTACCCAAGACTTCTGAGGCACCTCCCTGTATGCAAAGAGTAGGCATGGCAAGAGGACGTCCCACTTACGCCTCATGGGTTCTGTTAGACCCTTGATCATGCCTTTCAAGGTCTGGTTGAATCTCTCCACCAGACCGTTTCCTTGTGGGTGGTAAGGAGTGGTGAACTTGTAGGTTACACCACACTCCTTCCACAGGGATGTCATATACTTGGATATGAAATTGGTCCCCCTATCAGAAACCACCTCTCTGGGGAATCCCACACGGGAAAAGATCCCCATTAACGCCCGGCCCACCACTGGCGCCGTCGTTGTCCTGAGAGGGATTGCCTCAGGGTACCGGGTGGCATGGTCCACCAAGACCAGGATGTACCTGTTGCCCATGGCTGTCTTGGGATCCAGTGGCCCCACAATATCCATCCCTACCCTTTCAAAGGGTGTACCAACAACAGGAAAAGGTTGGAGAGGAGCTTTGACCTTCCTCCCACTCTTACCACTTGCCTGGCAAGTTTGGCAAGACCTACAGTGTGCATCTGACTGCCTTCGCATTTGGGGCCAAAAGAAGTGGGTGACAAGCCTGTCAAAGGTCTTGTCCTGCCCCAAATGTCCTGCCAAAGGCACGTCATTAGCCAGACCCAGTAGGAAGGTCCTGAAGCGCTGGGGTACCACCAGCACACGGGCTGACCCAGGCTCAGCAACCTTAGGCTCACTGTATAGGAGACCACTCTCCCAGTAGATCAGATGTGACCCGGACTGATTATCAGCTGCCTGGTCTGCAGCCTGCCGCCGCAGACCCTCCAGAGTAGGGCACTCGTTCTGCTCCCTGCAGAACTCCTCCCTGGTGGGACCCCCTTCTTGCTGCCAATGGGTCAGCTCAGAGATGTCTCCCAGTTCGGCTACCTGCTCCCCTGTAGGCACCGGGCGTCCCCTCGAGGTCCGCCTCCTCCCGGTCCGTGGGAACTTCGGGGGCCGGTTTCCCGCGCCCCCTGCCCTTTCTCTTGGCAGGGACTTGGGCCACTGTTCCAGGCTCCAAGTCCTCTTGATCACCCTTTTTGGCTGCCATTGACCGAGTAGACACGCATGCCCACTCTGGCAACCCAAGCATCTCCAAGTGAGACCTGAGCTCAACCTCCTTCCATAAGGACTGCTCCAGGTCGTTTCCTAGCAGACAATCTACAGGCATGGTAGGGCTCACAACCACCCTCAAGGGACCTGAGACCCCCCCATTCAAAGGGAACCTGCGCCACCATACATTGGCGCTCTGAGTTGTCTACAGCAACTACTTGGTGGAATGCCCCGGGGACTACTTGCTTCTCAGACACCAGGTGACACCGGACTGAGGTCACACTGGCTCCAGTGTCTCTGAGAGCCTCTACCCTGTTCCCATTAATGGTCACCCAGGTGCTATATTTCTTTGTGTTAGGGGGCACCTGGTTTCCTGGGACCATCTCACTGTCCCCTAGTGAGACAAGGGTCATTTCTGCGGGATCCCCACCCTCCTGTGGGCACCCCTCCTCCCCAAGCGCTACACTAGCCAACACCTTGGACTGTCCACCGGTGGGTGGCTGTGTCCCCTTTGGGCACTTGGGGTCCCCCTTAAAGTGACCTACCTGGTCACATGCATAACACTTGCGGGGGCCGGTCTCAACAGGCTTCCCTGTAGAGACCCCTTTCTTCTTATCACCGGGGGGCTGGGAACCTTTACCCTGGGTACTAGTTTGGGGCCCTTTAGAGAACTCCTGTGCTTTACCCTTGTCCCCCCCACCTTTCTGCTGGGGACCCTGCCCATCTTTGGCTGAGTCTCCCCCAAACGCTTTCTTGTGGACCCTGGTACTCACCCAGCGGTCCGCTTCCATAGCAAGCTTCCTGGGGTCAGTTAGCTTACTATCAACTAGGTGCTGGCGCAGATCTGCAAAACATAGACTAGACAAGTGCTCCCATGCAATCAAGTTGTAGAGCCCCTGAAAATCTGTTACACTACTGCCCTTTACCCAACCATCCAGCGACCTGCAGAACACATCCACACATTCCAACCAAGTGTTGGCATCAGACTTCTTACTGGACCTGAACTGATCCCTGTACTTTTCAGGAGTAAGACCATACTTAGTGAGAAGGGCATCCTTCATGTCAGCATAGGTGAGGTGATACCCCTTACCCAAAGCTATCAGAGCATCCCTTGCTTCTTCAGGGAAAAGTGGCCACAATCCTGCTCCCCAATTCTCCTCAGGGACCCCATTCATGTGTATGGCTGCCTCATAACCCTGAAACCACCTTTGTATGTCATCCCCCTTCTTGAATTCCTTGCCTATGTTCTTGGGAATGTGCACAATCCTGTCTGCCTTTCTGGACGAATTGCTGCCACCATCTGAGCCTGACTTACTCCTAAGTTCTAGCTCCTTCAGTTCTCTCTCGTGCTCTAAGAGCATCTTCCTCTCCTCTATGGCCAATCTCTTCTCCTCCCGCTCACTCTCCAGCCTGAGCTTCTGCAGCTCAAACTGCCTTGCCTCCCGCCTGTCCTCCAGCTCCTCTGGGGACAGACTGCTGCTGCCTGACCTGGCGGGTTCCCCCTACCCAAAAGCATATCCACCCTGGAAATAGGCTCCTCCACCTCCTCACTGAGATTACCAGGCTGCCCACTGGCATGTCTGGCTGCTACCCAGGCCCTCAGCGCCTTCTGTAGCTCCTCCTTCCTTGTGAGGCCTTTAATTTGGACTTTGAGGTTTTTACAAATTGCTCGTAGTTCCTTTACGGCGTAGGTTTCCAACCTATCCTCCTCAAAGATAATTTCCAGAGATGCAACGGATGATGCAGCTGTGTCAGGCATGACAAAAGTAGTGCGTTGAAAACTGGCAAGATCAAAAATAGGCCAAAAGAAAAAGAACCAGTATGTGGTACGTAATGGTCTGCGATATGGTAGTAGTGCACACCAATCACTGTAAGTCAAGTGCAAACACAAGTCCTATCCTCACCGCTGACAACCAATGTTTGAAATGGGATCTCTAGTTGGCAAGGGCTTGCACCTTTGTCCAAGTAGGGACCCTTCTTCCTAGTCAGGGTAAGGGTGTTACACTCGTGAAGTAACCCCTGCTCACCCTCGTGGTAGCTTGGCACGAGCAGTCAGGCTTAATTCAGAGGCAGTGTGTAAAGCATTTGCACATAACCAACAGTAATACAGTGTAAGCACTACAAACGGACACCACACCAGTTTAGAAAAATAACCAATATTTTATATACTCAAGACAAGACCAATTACGACAAAAATCCACAATACTATACTTTAAAAATGAATGCTTGATAAGGTAACTTCTTCTTTGCAGGAATAGTTCAAAAACAAAGTTCGTACGAGTCGGTACCTCCGTCCGAGCCTACCGCGATGCTGAAAACCACAGAGTCTAACAGTTCCAGCCGACCGCGTCGATACGGGCCAGCAGAGTCGTGAACAGACTCGGTCACAGTACCTTTCTCGTTGTGGCTGGTATGGAGTGTACGAGCCGGTCGGCGTTCGTCGCGGTTGCGGTGCAAGACGGAGCGATGCAAGGTGCGGTGTCCCTTGATGCGGTGCAGGCAGCGGCTCGATGAGCGTCGTGCAGATGGAGTCGGTGAGTCCAAGGCGTGCGATGCAGGGTGAGACGATGCTCGATGCGGTGCTGACAGGTTGCGATGCAGGCGACCAAGCCGGAGTGCGGGAGCTGGCGTCGGACAGCAGTGCGGTGCGTCGCAGACGTGCGAGCGGTGCCCCAAATGCGATGCGGTCACGACTCTTGAGCCAGTTGCAGCGACCGCGTCGGTCGGGTCCGGCTGGTTCAGTGAAGCAATGCGATGCGATGCGAACTGCGGTGCCCACAGGTCACGGTGCAAGCAGCGGCTCGGTGTTGGCGGCGTCGGACGTCGCCCGTCGCCCACGGTGAGACCAGGGTTGCGATGCGAAGTGGGGCGATGCGGTCTGCGGTGCAAACAGGTCACCGGCCAGGGATGGATTCGGTTGACGGAGTCGGTTGCAGTTCCCTTCCTCTGTGGCAACTGAAACAGCGTTCCAGAAGCGGTACCCAGAGGCTTGTGAAGTCTTTGTAGTCCCTGAGACTTCTTAACAGGAGGCCAGCTCGGTTTCAGGCCCTTGGAGATACTCAGCACAAGTTTGTAGAAAGTTCAGTCCTTTCACTGCCCAAGGCAGAAGCAGCAGCTGCAGGCCAACCCAACAAAGCAACAACACAGCAAAGGGGCAGTACTCCTCCTGGCAGCTCTTCCAGCTCTTCGTCTTGGCAGGTTCCTTGATTCCAGCGAGATCTAAATTCATGGGGTCAGGGCCCCAATATTTATATCCCAAATTCCTTTGTTCTCTGAAGGCAGAGAGGCCTTTGCCTAGTCCAAACCAGTTCTGGAGCACTTTGTTGACAAGTCTCCGTCCCTTCCTTCAGTGAGTAGGCCAGGGACATCAGACGCACCACAGGAGGTGGAGCCAGCATTGTGGAGGGAAGGCACTGTCCTATTCAGGGCCCAGGTGCAACTCCTCCCACCCATCTACATGTAGATCTTGCTATTCAGCCCTGCGCTGACTCACCCTGTCTCCTGGCATCCCCCAGCCCCTGTCACTCACACTCCAGACAAGGAATACACAACCTCGCAGAGGCAGGCTTGGATGGTTAGACAAGAAAATACCCACTTTCTAAAAGTGGTATTTTCAAACACAGAATGTTAAAACCAACTTCACTAAAAGATGCATTTTATCATTCTGAGTCCAGGCATACTAAACTCGAATTTCTACCATGTTCCAGGGGTCAGTTAGGATTATAAGCTGTAATAATCCAAACTGCCCGTTCTGGCCTAGGGGGAACAGGTAGCCTTGCAATAGTGAAAAACGAACTAGGCTGTAATTCACTATCAGGACATGCCACACACACCAGGGCATGTCCTACCTTTCGCATACAACGCACCCTGCCCACAGGGGTACCTTGGGCCTACCTTAGGGGTGACTAACATGTAGAAAAGGGAAGGTTTAGGGACTTGCAAGTGTGTGCACTTGCCAAGTCGATATGGCAGCCCCAGGCTGCGCACGGGCTCTGCAATGGCAGGCCCGAGTTACACTTTACGGGCTGTTTGCGTGGGTGGCACAATCCAGTGCTGCAGCCCACCAACAGCATTTGGTCTATAGGCCCTGGCACTCGCAGTGCACTTTACAAGGGACTGACACATAAACCAAATGGGCCAATCATGGAAACGCCAATCCATAACACATTTTATACAGGAGCACTTGCACTTTCCCACTGGACAGCAGTGAGGAAAGTGCGCAGAATCCTTACACCAGCAAAAACAGAGTCAAAACCGGGAGGTCAGAAAGCAAAAAGTCAGGGGAAACACGCCAAAAGATGCCAAGTCTAACAGAAACCTTCCATACTTCATTATAAGCAGCATAGATGCCGGCATATATGAAACGTTTTTGACGCGGTTTTCTTGGTCCTAGCAAGAATTCCCTATGGTCTGCGTCTTCTTTAAGTAAAGATAAGTGTTGTTTCACATCCTCAAGTATAGATTTTTGTAGCCAGTCGAGGCACAATTTACCTACACTGTATGTTGTTACTACCCCCGGATGTTGTCTTTGAACGTATCGTGGGTCTGGCCTATGGATAGTAAAGCCCTGTCTTCTATTCAGGAATCTTTCTTGACAGATGTTTGTGTCTGTAGGCCAGAGTAACCAGTTTTTCCAATCAGGATCTGTTCTGTTGGTTTGTAGTATTGTGTCAACTGTAACCGCTGCCTGTGTAGTGTTATTACTTGCAGGTGTTGGTACAGAAGGTGTTTTCATGTCTTTGATCTTGGCTAAACCAAGGCAAGACGTTTGTTGCACAGTGTCATTCAAAAACATTATTGGCTGAGGGATGATACATGCTCTAAACAAAGCTTCTATCCCCTGTACTTGCCAATCTTTAGAACCCCAGACAGATTTTGTGTCTATTGTGTCTTTCCAAAATTCAAATCCATGTCTAGACAATTGGGTAATAAATGCTGCAGAGTAAATCTGTTTTGTATTAGTTAACATAGTTTTCTGTCCTGTTTTGTTTACATTTTTATAGTAAAATGTTTCTGGATCAGATGTATTGTACCCTTAAAAATAGGGCAACTTTTTAGCAAACGTTTTTGAACTACCTTTTGGTGGTGTAGGACAATGCTCCCATTGGTTAAACATAAACACATTTCTAGGTGTTGCAGATTTATGCAAGAAATGATGACCATAGTGGTTACAGCAATAAAGCTGGTCGTAGTCTGATGAACCCTCTAAGTATTCATTGTTAGAGAATGCAGCAGACTTTTCTAGGTCAAACATCATATCATTTACAGTCTCAAAGTCCCAATCATCAGAATAGGTACTGGAGGTAATAAAATCACTTAGTGAAATTTTAAATAAATGTGGAATGTTCAAAAGTTCCGTAGGGCCGAAGATATCGAAATCGGTTTTGTCCCACACTATGCCATCCTGTATAGGAACGGCTGTGATGTTCACTGCTGACAAGTCTCTTGCTTCACGATGGGATGATTTGTGTGGTTTCAAAAGTAAGTTCACATTTTTACTTTCAATGTCCAAACGGATGTATCTGCCATTTATAAGCACACTGATAGTCATAACCAAAGCTAGCCAAAGCAGAAAGAAAAATATTCCAGAAATAATCCATAGTTCAATCCATGGTGAAACCAGATAAGTCTTTTTCAGAAAATGAAAAAAGTTTTGTACTTGCTGTTTGCAAGTTTTTGATGCTGGCGTCGTTTCAGGTTCACTCGGATCCTCAGAAAACGTATCAAAGTTAATGAAATAGCCAGGAGCAGTTCTGTCAATTGTTGGAATTGCATCAGGATTTTTTGAAATCGCTGGAACCAGTTGATCACTTGTTACGTTGGTGTAGACAGGTGTATTTGGACGAACTGTTACTTGAGTTTCAAGTGGGATGAGTTCCATAGCATTGTTGCTTAGTCCTTCATCTGTTACTGCTGAATTCTCGATGGTTATCAGTCTTTCAGTCTGAATCTCTTGGATAGTAGCGAGAGGAGTGCGTCTGCTACTAGGTCGCAGTCCACGAGGCCTACTATTTAGTATTGGCCACATACTGTGGTTTGATGTGGTCGATTGACACAAATCTTTTCTCCAGCAAGGGGCGGCAGAAGTACTGTTCTTGTTCCGTAGATGGCTAGGACAGGTACTGGTTGTCTGTAAGAAGGTCCAAATTCCTTCTTGTCCGCAATCTTCTCTCTGACTAGATCCCCAACTTTTGGGATCCAGACAGGCCTTGCTGGGACTGCCGGTTTTTCCCCAGTGGTGGTTGGCTTCAGGAATACGTTGCTTTGTTTCGATCTTAGTTCATTTAGATCCTGTAAAACAGCCAAACGATCTTTGATATCAAAGGGTTTATTTTCCGCCACTGTGCCTTTACATTCAAGATCAGGAACCCACATTCTTGTCCCAAATAGGACCTCATATGGAGTGACCCCCCCCCCCCTAGAGAACTTCTTGGCAAATTATTTAATGAGCGTTGGACCCCATAAAGATGTTTGACCCACCCATCACCCAAACCTAATACTTTAGCTGTTATAGACTGCTTTATGTCCCGGTTTTTCCTTTCCACAACAGAATTTCCCTCAGGATGAAACTGAGAGGAGTACCGCAATGCAACACCCAAACTGGCCATGGCTTCTTTGTAAGCCCGAGAGCTAAACGCAGGGCCCTGGTCAGAATGTAGTGTGCCTATTGCGTATGTGCCGATAAAGACTCACAAATCTTTTATAACAGTTCGAGCGTCAGCCGAGCGCTGAGGCCATATCCATAGGAACCTTGACTTAGTATTTGTGGGATTGCATTTGTCCAGAAGGACGCCTGCGCGTAGATAGTCTAATGCTATCTAACAATGGTGTCTGTACTGGGCAGGCTACTTCGTAGCATGGTGTCTGGTGGCGTTCTGCATCACGCTGTACCTTACAGTCTATGCAGTCATTGATGAAGATGTGAATCTGTGTATTCATTCCAGGCCACCAGTACATCTCTTTTAACGTCAATATTGTTTTAGAGATCCCTTGATGTGACAGACCCTCCCCCAGATGTGCTTCATAAATTAAAGCTGCTCTATGTTCCATGTTTGGAATTACCCTATCCCCCACTCCAGGGATTCGAGCAAAAGGAACGTTGTTCGCATCAATTACATAAGAGTACTTGAGTGGAAACTTTTTTGGTAACACTGCACCACTGCCTTCGCTTGAAGCATTGACAGCCAACAATATCTCACTGTCTATTCTCGTTTTTGAACGAGTGATCGCAGCTACGGAAGCCGTCTGAACAGCCCCCTTTGCGGCTTCGTCAGCCAATGAATTCCCTGCAACGTGAACGCCATCACGTTGATGAACTCAGCGTGTGTATCACGTGAGCCTTTGGTAGTTCGTTTTTTAACTGAACTACTTGTTCCCAAAGCGTTTTATGCTTTATTGTGCCACCTTTTGCATCTTTGAACCCATTTTCAAGCCAATTTTGTATATATTCATTATACGACTGAACACGGTAAAAAGAATCGCACACTATGAGTGTGGGGAATTCACGATCTGTACTTTCAAGTGCCAGTTTGAATGCTTTTAGCTCAGCTCGCTGAGCTGTACAATCTCCTAGAGATTGAGTTTTAGTGACCATTGGTCTGAAGTTACTATCTTGCATGCAACCTTTAACGATTGCGCATGCTGCACTGTAAGCTTGCTTACTCCCTGTAGCAGGTTGTGCGGATCCGTCAGTGTAAATTATAAATTCGTACTGATCGAGAGGCAGAATTTCAGTGGGCAGAGGACATTCATGTTCATATTGCAGGAACGCTTGTGTTTTTAAATCCGGATCAAAAACATATTCAACATCTGTTGCAGCAAGAGAATTAACCCATTGTATCCATCTAGGATGTAAAGCTTTAGCATTTGGAATGCTCGCTTTAGTAACCGCCTCTAAGGCTGGTACTGGAGTTATGACAATAATGCATTTCCCTTGGGCTAGAGCTCTTTCTTTTGCTACAGCGGTTTGAACTGCTGTCAGTATTTTTTCTGTTGAAGTGAAGCGCATTTCTGCTTGTGTCTACAAATGTGATTTGTATGCTATTGGTACTTTTTCACCCTCATTAAATGTTAAGTAGGTGAATCCGCATTGACCCGAAGTTATTCGGATCACTAAATTGCGTTGACTTACGCGTGTTTGTAAGTGATTTGTTGCTAACATGTTAGCTTGGAGTGAACGCAAGATTTCTGTGTGTTCCTGTGTCCAATGTTTGATTGAAAAATCAGGTTTGATTTATTCGTAGAGAGGTTTAACCCTTTCTGCGTAATTTAGAATGTATGTCCTTCCAAAATTTAGGAAACCCAAGATGGATTGTAAGTTTTTCAGCGTTTTTGGAGGTTGGAGCAGCGCACACTTTTCTAAAAAGTTAGCTGCCAAGCTCTTGCCTTCACTTGAAAGCTCATATCCTAGGAAAAGGACATTGAGATGGGCAATTCTGAATTTTTTAAAGTTGCATTTATAGCCCTCAGAGGCGAAGCCCAATATAATGGTACTCACCCTGTTCAAGTGCCTATCCAGGTCATCGTCTGTCAGATAGATGTCATTGACATATGACAATGCCTCATTATCATAAATTTGTAGTAACTCTGTTACCCTCGCTGAGAATAACCCCGGGCTGTTCTTGAACCCTTGTGGGAGTCGACAAAATTGACGCTGGGTCCCCATTATTGAGAAAGCTATTAAGTACCTGCTTTCAGGTGCTATGTTTTGACAAAAGAAACCATTTGAAATGTCCAATGTGGTTTTATATTGTTTACGCACAATGTTATTCATTAATGCTGTACTATGTGCATTTTGTACTGCAAATGTTTTTGAACAAGTGTTCAAGTGTCTGTAATCCAAAACTAGATGATATGTATTGTCTGGTTTGGAGACAGGAAACAAAGGATTGTTCATTGAGGAGGTGCATGTTTCAATCACCCCTTGGTATTCAAGTTGATCTAAGATCTCCCTGACCTGTTTTTTTAGCTTCTTGCTTTATTGGGTACTGCCTTTGTGCAGTAGGTTCATTTTTTAACTGTATTTTATGGTGAGGTGAGTCCTCATCCCATCCTACATGATTTTTGTATAATGCTGGGGCCTGGGCAACTGCCCATTTCCTGGCATAAGTATATTTTAGGTGAATTGGAATATGGTTGGAGAAGGCAGGCATAATGATGTCCTCGCCATGTGGGCACTCCCTGACAAATTGTGGTGGCCAGTCTTTTTCTGCTAGAAGTATATCATAACCCCTTGAAAGTTTCTCCCAAAAGAGTGTTTTCACCTTTCTTGGTATGTCTCCCTCCATTCGGAGTGTTATTTCATATAACTTTTGTGGAGTACTAACCCTGGTGTCTACAGTTTCTACTGTGATGTACTCATTCAAGTCCACTATCTCCAGAAGTTCCTTCAGGTTCTGGCGAGCTATTGTGACTTCTGCTGCACTGTCCAGCATTGTCTGAGCCCATTCTCCGTTCTTGAGCTGTGTTCTCAGTATCCTCAGCATGTCTGATCTTCAGACCTGCTACCTTCTTTTTTGAGAATTGAGGTTTTGATTTATTTTTCTGAACGGGTTTGTCGTCTTTGGATTTCACGCGTTTTTCTCTATGTTCTGACCGTCCTCTTCTTTCCGATGTCTGTGACGATATCTGAAAGGTACGAGAGGAACGTGTATTAGTATCTTGATACCTGTCAGGCTTTCTTAAATTATCCCTATTCCTGAGGTTATACCTCCTTTCAGAGGGCTCCTTTTGAGGAGACCTACCTCGGGATTGAGAACGTTTCTCGTTTGAATTTTGTTTATTAGTTTCCCACTTCTTTTTAGAAGATGTAGGAGTTTGTTTAATAGAGTCCTTCTCAGGACTTTCAGATAGTTTTGGCTTCAAAGGTTTTCCACCCAAACTATCTCTGCCTAATTCTGCATAAGATTGTTCTATTAATCTGGGTAGTTCTGTTTGATGTTCTGTAACATCAAATTCCCTTAAGAGTTGGCGGATCGCCACTGATGCCGCCTCCCCTTTAATATTGGATAATATTATTGTTGAGACCTGGTCGAAGTTTTTCAGTAATTTCATACCTAAATTCAGAGCAGGCTCTGCCCCGTATTCGTTTTGAATTTGTTTCAGGACATCTGGTATTACTGCAATTGATGGAACACCATGTGTTTTAGTATAGATGGCAGCAAAGACTGCGCCCCAAGTGGTGCAATCTTCCAGTTGTGGTGTGATCCCCATTGGTAAACAGATTGTTAGGATTCTTTGTTTCTCATAAGGGCTAGTATTTGGAAATACTGCTTCGATTTGAGTGATTTTTTGAGCTATCCAGAATGGAATTTGCTCACGTTTTGTGGCCATTTTACCCATGACTGCGTATAAAGTCTGTGGTGTAATTTTTAGTGTATTCCCCTGTTGAGGGGTTTGATTTGGAATGGTCAATGGTGGTTGGACTGTGAAAGTCCGCATGACATATTGGACTAATTGTCTGTAAATTTTTATTAACTCTTGTAGTTGAGTAAGTAATTCCTCGTCTGACATTATATCGAGGTCAGGATGAGGAGTGTAGCCGGCTAGAATCGGCCATGTTGCTCCTGGTCTACCTAGTGGACCGAGCCTGGTAATGTTTTTGTGGTGTTTTAGGGCGCCTTTAAACCACAGCTGATGCTCTTGGTATGTTAGTGGAATTTCAATATCCTCGAAAGGAATATATTTCTCTGGTGGTTCATCTTCTTTGTAGAAGTGAAACACTCTTGTTACTGGATTTGATTCTGGGAATACTATCCATGAATAGAATACCTCTGTCTGAAAGGATTCGTGTGCCTCTATCACGAAAACTGCTTTACCCTCTCTTGGTGGTAGGCCGTGTTTTATAAGTTTTAGAGTGATGACTCTTCTTAAGTTTGGAGCGATGTCTATAACACCCTCCTCGGTTTCATTTAAACCTGTAAGGTTAAAAGCTGTTACGACTGGTTGAGCCGCAGCTACACCGTTCCCGGTGTCATTGTCCCCGTGATTGGACATTTGTTTTTTGAAAAATGTAGAACAAGTTTCAAGGAAACAAAAGATAAGGTGCACAATATTTTGGAACACTGTATCCTTCAACGTTGATTAAACCAAAATAGCCAATATATAGGGTTTTTTGTCCTATTTAGCTTTGGCGGATATTTAACCCTACCCACTCCAGATGTCTTATGGAGTATGTGAGTAGGGGTCTCTGAGAGAAAAGCACGACTGAGTTACTCAGTATCTAGCGTTAAATTAGTGCCTTACCAAACCGTTGGGCGCCATGTAGTGTAGTTCCTATTTCCCTAATAGGCTCTGCGCATTGGAATAATATACCCTATAGGTTTGACATAGGACTGAGGTCGGTATGTCTCTATCGAGTATATTAAACTTAATTACTTTGTGCCAGCTAACTCAGAGGCCACTAGAAACTCCTTGTAAACAAGAAGGGAGTAGTTTCTGGCAACCGCATAAACATGACAACTTTGTTTCCCTTTTAGAATCGGAACACTTCTCAGAATCGTGGAAACAATAGATAACAGTTTCACTCAGCTAATCGTGCATGCTTAGTTTCCTCAGAGTTACACAGAAAGAATAGACGGGCGTTTCAATAAAAAGGTTTTATTGAACAGTCTTGTTTCTCGTGTAAGAGATATGAGCTGTTATGATCACAAGACAGTATGCAAGATAAATAATGTACAGCGTAAGCAGTAGAAATAAATAATACTGTGCTAGCATTATCTTTTAGCATATATTCACGTACATAAATAACATGAGATAAAAATGCGAGTACTCATACGATGCTTCTCTAAGCTAGTTCTACCCCAATGTACCTAACCTAGTCTAGGTGTAGGGAAAGGTAAGAAGTAGGTGGAGTATTCTCTAGTATGGTATACTAAGAGTATGTTAAGTCTAGTATGCCAAGAGTCCCTCTAGGTTCTAGTCAGCTCCATACCTTGAGAATGAGAGAGGTGGGAATCTCTTGCCGGATCTCAAACTCTAACATCCCGCGAAGGGAGTCAGAACACTGGAAGCTGGATTCTTCTGCGAGCAGGAATGACAGCGTCTTCTCAGTGCGCCAGGCCGGGATACGGGCTCCTCTGAAGTCGAGGTCTCCTCTAACTTGCTTGGGCAAGGGAAGGTATATTTATACCTGGTAGGTGCCTTGGAATGTTAGCATTGACGTGAAGTCGGACAGAGGAAGACGTCAGGAATGAACCCTTAAGGTATAGCGGTTCATGCATAATAGATGAGTTCTTGGAGAAATCAATAATCCTGTCCTAGGGGAACTCCCAAGAGCTTAAGGGTCTGGTTTCTAAGAACTCGTTGTGACGTTAGGGTGGACGGATGTCGGTGACCATGCCTGTATTTGGAGTGCACGGCTAATGCCTAAATACGGACTGGGATTCTATGCCTATATAAGGGCAATGCGAATTGTGCCTATATAAGGACATGTTTCAGGAAAACCTATATACGGACACCTAAAGCGGAATACAACAGTACACCATCCAGAAAACAACATGTCTCTAATAGGAGATTGCCAGCACTAAAGCTCCTGTTGATTGCATAATATGACATGGGCTTTCTTCTAGCTAGACGCTTCATAATTGGACAAACTGAGATAGCAGGATACAGTGTATGTGTGGGATATATAGAGTGTGAACCTACCAAGAAAGCAATGGAGCTCTGTTTGAAAATAAGGGACGTGTATTGCCAGATAACTGATTGTACAAGAGGCAGTGGTGCACATTTGAAAAATGTTTGGTTCCCAGGTGTAAAAGTTAGCAATAGAGCTCTATTTGAAGAAAGAGGTGGGAGTTGCCATATGGTTGACTGTACAAGCGGGGGTGCACAGTCAAAACATTTTTTGCCTCCCAGGTGGAAAAATTGGAAGCGGGTGGCTATCTTTGTACAAAGGAAGTTCCCATTCATTAAGTCAGTGCAGAAAAGGAATGCTGCACTTTTATAGATGATGGTAAGAGAGGTCATATGCAATATTTTCATCACATAGCATTTGAGTATACAACCAGCCAGAGCCAGGCATGGCGGCTCCTCCATTATGGCGGAGGAACGTCGCCCCACTAGGTGGCAGCAGAGGTAAACACTCGAAAAATAAAATTATAATAAACCAATTTTATTATCATTTTATTGTTCTTCTTACCTGCTGCTGCCAGCGGCACGTCATAGGACGGGGCCATGCATCCTACAACAGCAGTGGGGAGGCAGGGTGATGAGCACTACTAAGTGCGCATGACTGTTTGACTGGCTGTCTTAGGCTGGCTAAACCGTCATACACACTTAGCATTTCGCCATCCGGCTGTATTGTACAGCCGGGTGGAGAAAAGCCAGAGGCGCCCAGGCACAGTCTGAGCGCCGAACCACGGCACACAGACCAATCCCAGTGCTGCTCTCATGCTGGGAATACATTTCCAGCATGAAAGCAGCATCAGGAATTGCCATCTGGGAGCCTGTGCAGGGTGTTCAGCCCGGGACCGGATCAGGAAAGGAGCAATGCGGCAGGTAAGTTCTCTATTTTATTTTGTCGATAATGTAAAGATTTATCTCAAGGTCCTTTGCAACAAGACTGCAAAAGGTTCTTTTACAACTTACATCAACTGATCAAAAGGATAAAATCCAAGATAGTCAGGCATTTAATAATACTAGAGGAATTGTCTTCATCATCCACACAGTCAAAAGAACTGCCATTCCTATAGTACTGGTCTCACTTGGTGTCAAGAAGGAATTTGACCAAGTAGGGGTCATTTATTCTTAAAATATTTGTCAAGGCAAGGTTAGGCCCAATTTTGTTGTAAAATTATTGAGTTGAGCTAGAAGGGTCCCATAACCTAGGTAGTCATCAACAGATGCCTTTAGACATCTTCTTTAGCGGGGTGGGTGGCTGTTCGTTATCACTGCTCTTATCTTCTCTCTTGAATGAGCCCATGATGGATTCTGCAGATTCCTCATCTATTGAATATTCCAGGGTCTAGACTAGATTCAGAAACTTTTCCATAGCTCTTCCACTGATTCTATATGGCCAACATGATATCCCTAGTCATTAAGCATCCACCCTGGTGTGCCAATATCATTTTTCTTTTTTGTGCTTTCTACGTAAATGTAGAGCTTGCTCTTTAACAGTTCTGCCAGAAGTGCTTCATGTCTTCCACTAAACACTCAGGGGCATATTTACGTTCCCTGGCGCATCCCTGCATATCAGCAGGGATGCGCCAGGGAAAATGCGTCACGCAAGTTTACCCTTGCGCCACGTCCGATGCGCCGCATTTACAATGCGGCGCATCGTGGTGCAAGGATAAGCAGATGTGTGACGCATCTGCCGGCGGAAGGTTGGCGCAGTGCTGAAGTTGTGTCGCAAGCGCGACGCAACTCCAGCACTGTTCCAACCTTCCCTATCCCTAACATGGTGCGTCAATCCTTACGCCTGCTTGAAGCAGGCGAGAGGATTTGACGCACCAGCTTCGGAAAAGTGACTTCGTGAAATCTTGTAGATTTCACTACGTCACTTTTCCGAGGCGTTCCTGCGCCGGAACCCCCCCCTGCGCCGGTACGCCCACATGAAAGCTGACGCAGGTTTCATGTGGCGCAGGGGTTTACTACATGACGCATCTCCCTAGATGCGTCACGTTGTAAATATAGCGCAACGTGGCACATGGTTTGCGTCGCCGCTGCACCGGCGGCGCAAAAGTGGCGCAAGGGGCTTGTAAATATGCCCCTCAGGCTTCAAACCCTGCAGGGCTTGTGAGGGTCAGATGTTAGTTCCTGACCATCATGGCATCTGCCTTTGGTGTCTAGGCTCAGACCACGACTCCAGATCCTGTGAGTCCTTTCACAGCATGCATCCTAAAGCCATCAAGGAGAGGTAAACGTAGCTCTTCATGGCTAGAGCAGGCATGATCGTCAGGGCAAATTAGGCTTTCTGCTACATTCAAGGTCACCTGGGTCCCAGGAGTCTACATTGAGGGAGAAGAGACATAAGCATAAAAAGAAAAGACACAGTAATAAACATAGGAGAAGAGAGTCCCCAGACACTCTCTGATCCCAGGCTTTGTCTGAGCCTGAATTAGTAGGCAAGAAAATCTTCTCTGCGGGCAGTTTAGCACTTAAATCCCTCAATTCCACCTGCCTTTTGGGACGCAGCACCCACCATGCTTTATAAGACATGGCAAACCTAGTTACCAACAAGTTGCCGGAACACCTACAAGGGCACTATAGTGAGCTAGAACGTGATGGCAAGGCAGCTTCCCCGCAGATTTTTCTATATATCTTGAATTTGGCAGAAATCGGTTGCCAAAGCAATTGGAGCAATGGGATCCTCGGTGATCCACAGGTGTCTTGCCTGGCTCAGAACTGCTGGCTTCTCCTGGATTGTTCAGACCTCCCTCATAGACTTGCCATTCAATGGGTCCAAGCTGTTAGGAGAGAAGGTCGACTTTGCCTTGGAGTGCTTAAATGTAAGTCGTGCTACTGCATGCTCCCTTGGATTGCAGCCCGCTCAATGTGATTGTAGGCAGTTTTGAACGTTTCAGATGTTCATGCAAGGCTTCAGTTTTCGCTACTGCCAGTCTCAAACAACCCAGCAGCAGCAGTTCCAGAACCTTTTGCTCCGAGTGTATAGCGGCAGGGGCCACCCCATACAACAGCCAGCCTTCTCCTCCTCCTCCCCTGCCCCCAACTCTAGTTTCTCCTTGTCAACCTATTTGTGACTAGTTGGAGGCCAGGTAGCCTTTCTACAGGCCTAGAAGGCCGTTACTTCGGTTCAGTGGGTCCTTCAAGATGTGGAAAAATGATATACCTTACTCTTCCACAGGTCCTCCCTCATCTCCTCTCTCTATTTTTACCAGACAAAAGGCCATATCGGCATCCTCAAGCAGGAAGTGGCAACCCTGCTGATAAAGGGAGCAGTAGAATTGGTGCAGAATCAGGAGATTGGGCAGGGGTACTATTCTCAGTACTTCACAAGAAGGATAGCAGTCTTCGTGCTATCCTAGACTTCAGCATCTTGAATTTCTTTCTCCACAAAGAGAAGTTTATGATGCTAACCCTGGCTCTGTTTCTTTTGACTCTGGAAGCAGAAGAGTGGGTGTTGTCCTTAGACTTGTAGGATGCGTATTTTCATATTCCGATCCTATAGTCACACGGGAAGTACCCGCGGTTTGCATTTGGATCCACCCACTACCAGATTGCGGTTCTTCCCATTTGGACTGATGTAGGCACCCCCTAGTCTTTACCAAGGTGATGGAAGTAGCATCGGCACATCTCAGATGATCAGGAATTCCAGTATTGCCATTGCCAGTACTTGAATAACGAACTCCTGAAGGTCAAGTCCCCAGAGATGATGCTGCAGTACTTGCAGAAGATGGCAACCCCACTGTTCGACCTGGGTTTTTCAGTCAATATGCCCAAATATCACCTGGAGCCCTCTAAGTGCCTCCTGTAAGGATGCAGTATTCAGTATTTTGGACAGGGACAGTACTGGTGTAGAAACTCAATGTTATTTGTAGAATATTATGTGCCAAGGCTTAGTGAGTAGAATGGTGTGGGAAAACATAGAATGTAGAACTTTGGGTGAAGTTGGAATGTAAAATATTGCAGTTGACCTCCTGCGTTTGAGGTGGCTGGGACGTTTCTCCTTATCTTATGCATATTTAATTAAATTTTCTTTGGATCAACTCTCCCATGTGGCTGGATCTCATTTACTTCATTTGGCAATGATTTTAACCCCGAGACACCTTCAGACTTCTCAACAACTTTCGTGTGCGACAACATCTGACACTGACCTAGAGATATGGCCTGCTACGCCTTACTTAGTTATGTGGGGCAAGATCAACCAACGGAGAGTATCTTCGTACTAGAGGAAACACCCCAGGTTCACTAACAAGGTACTGTGTTTTTTTTCTATGAGCGCTGCCTGATACTGGTTGTACTTGGCACGCGACTGGCACCGACTGACTTACATATTTTAAAAGTCAACTGTTATTGCACGATGTGCCTGCTTTCTTCGAGCCACGATGCGCGTGCCTCCATAATAACTTTAAACTTACCCAGCACACAATCCTTGCACGCGACCACCCTTTGCTTCTTGGTCTGTCCACTTTGTTTCTGCCTCGCAATGTCAACACATAACAGCTAGCAGGAGGATAAAGGCCTAATTCCTACTGAAACAGACGCACAGCGACGTCCCGCTGACACTTTACCAGGTTGGGAAGTAATCCAATGATCGCAATGTTGCTTGAGATATATCCCATGGCAATTGCCGTTGTACAATTTCCGTCAAGGTATTGATAAATACTAATAATAAGGGCAGCACGGTGACGGGCACACCTTGTGTAAGGAGAGTAGCTCGGTGACGGGCACACCTTGTGTAAGGAGAGTAGCTCGGTGATGGGCGCACCTTTCCCATATTTGTAATGTTCAATTATAAGTGGAACCTTTTTTTCCATTCATCAATTATTTTGTGAGCATACCTCGAGTACAGAGAGCAGCTCGGTGACAGGCACACCTTTCTGATACTTGTAATCTTCAGTACCAGCCTGCCTGTCACCCATCATTTGTTGTTCACTGTGATAGGCACACCCTTGTGGTAGTGGTTATCTTCGCTTACCTTGGTGACAGGCACACATTTCTCATATTTGGAAATCCTCATAGCCTGCTTGTCATCCATCACTTGTTGTTCACAGCGATAGGCACACCCTTGTTGTAGTGGTTAGCTTTGCTTACCTTTTGTCATATTGACGCTGGGTAGCATCGCCTCCCTGCTCAGTGATAGGCATACTTTGTCATCATGATATGAAGTTGACATCATGCTGATGAGCACATAGTAAAGTAGAAATAACTAGCTACACTGTACTTTTCGTTGTGTTCTTTGGGGGTTTTCACTGTAAAAGAACTGTATATATAGGAACTATATATATTTTACTCATAAGCGTTATTAATTCTTTCTACATTTTACAGAGGAAAAATATTACACCACATCTGTTTTTCTTATCCCCAGGGGGGCCACCTCTTAGGTGGTCAAAGTGGGAAACAAATATGCATAAGATAGGAGAAACGTTCCAGCCACCTAAAACACAGGAGGTTAACTGTAACCCTTCCATTCCAGCCTCACCCAAAGTTCTACATTCTATGTTTCCCCACACCATTCTTCTCACTAAGCCTTGGCACATAATATATAACATATAACATTGAGTTACTACACACCTCCTTTCCTTTGGCAAAAAGAAACCCAAGAATCTCCAGGAGATGTTCAAATACTTCTTGGCCTTCTGGGCCTAAACAATGTAACAGTAAAGACGTTTTTCTTTCAGCACTTAAAGCACCACACACACACAAATATAATGAGAAAATACTTTTTTCAACTTACATTGCTTAGGTTTAGAAGGCCTAAACAATGTAAGTCCAACAAGCAAGCAAGTAAGTATTTGAACATCTCCCGGATATTGAAGCTAGTGAGGCAGAAGAGCTAAGTGAATTGGATATTTGTATTAAGAAGCTTGATAAACATTACCTCCCAAAACTGAGTACAATTCTTGAGAGATACCATTTTGGGAAGTGAATACACAAATCTCAGGAGTCTGTGGAAAGTTATGTCACAAGTTTGAGGAGGTTAGCGGCCACTTGTAAGTTTGAGGAAAAGTTAGAAGACCGTGACCAGTTCATGCTTAGTTGCAATATCGAGATAGTAAGGGATGAAGTGTGGCAGAAAGACTATTCCAAACTTGAAGAAGTACTTATGATAATGAACATAATCCTTCAGCAGAAAAAATTCATGCAATCCACAAATTTACGTCTAGAAACAACGAATCCATTTTTCAAAGAAAATTGGTGGGGGAAAGTGTTTAAAGTGTGGTGCTTTCGGCCATTTGGCCAAGGACAGGAGCTGCCCTGCTGTTGTACCATCTCTGTCTAAGAAACCTTTTAGTGGGAGGTGTGGGGCTTCCAATCATTTGGCCAATGATAAGAATAGCCCCACACTATATACCAAGTGTCATCTATGTGCCCTCGTTGGAAACTTTGCCAAAAGTTGCAGGTCTCAAGTAGGGCTAAGACAAAGAAAGTGAAAAAAGTGATGGTTTATGATTAAGGTGGTGATGAGGTTGATTATGATTTACATTGTGGGGAGGTCGTTATTCTGGTTGGACAACAGGGCACAAGCGGGGATCTATGATTAAACCACTACTTCCTTAACAACTAATTCCTAAACCACGAATGCTGAACCACGAACAATGCTAAACCACTACATTCCTAACAACAACTTCCTGAACCACGAAAAATATACAATTAGCTCATTACCCGATTATACCACTCAGTTCTTAAAAAAACGCATGTTTGAAACATCAAGAAAAACAAAAACATCTCTATTACTAATCTGCAATAATACATGATTTTAGTATCCACATGAGGGCAATAATACATGATTTTGGTATCTGTATGGGCATAAGACAAATGATTTACCCCAGTATCCCTACTCAGAAATAACACATATGA
This sequence comes from Calotriton arnoldi, assembly GCA_963921515.1. Lineage (NCBI taxonomy): Eukaryota > Metazoa > Chordata > Amphibia > Caudata > Salamandridae > Calotriton > Calotriton arnoldi. The sequence goes on along the minus strand of CAWUFW010002135.1, from coordinate 951,163 downwards.
CCGTGGCATCCCGATTCTGAAATAAAGCATGACCTCAATTTCCCATTCTGCAATATTACATGAACGCGCTATAATGTATGTGTTATGGAACATTAACTCGAATGGTCCATTACTTTTTTATGCAACAAACCATTCTGAGTACATATTTCCTGCATTTATTTTCTTTTTAAAACTTCACACCACAAACCGACCTGTTCCAGTAAGATTAAATAACAAGTATTACCGCTACTCAATTCACTGGTACTAAGTTTACTCTCCTCAAAAATTTAAATAGAATGTTATCCATGCTCCAAATCGAACCTACTGCATGCATGTTGCTAACACAGATACTTTACAAGATATGTAACGGTTTGGCTGCAGAAAATTACATTTATTATTATCTGACAGAAACAAATTAACCCTGATGTCCTCTCAGGTCCTGACCTTTTAATTTGATGGTCTCAAAACACTTATTTAGTGGCATCCGTCCTAATATGCCAGCTGTCCAAGCGAGAGTCGCCCCACGGCAGGGGATAAATGCCCTTTAATCTTATATTGGGGAATCTTCCCTTCTCGCCACTTGGTTCCCTCTCCTTTTCATATACACAATCTCCTCCATGTACTACCTCCCCTTCCTTGCTGATAAAGTGGGCCCGTCTCCCATCCCCGAATCCTCCTGCCAGAAACAAGACACCGGAAGTAGAACTTTGAAGCTGTTCGCCTGTCCATGCTGCGAACCACTTCCGCATGGAACTTTGATGCTGTTCGCCTGTCCAAGGAGGCACCACATTGAGTGCTTTCGCTGCCCTAATATCAAAGCAGGTAAGTTTATTTAGTTGTTCATGTAGTCGTTGTTCATGTAAGCCGTGGTTTAATCGAGTCGTTGTTCAGGAAAGGTCGTTGTTAAAATTTGTTGTTTAGTACCGTCGTTGTAAAAGATTCGTGATTAAGGCTGTTTCCCCACAAGCGGTCCTGTTGACAAAGTATATGTTAACGAGGAATGTGTGGATATGCGGTTTGATTCTCGTGCTAAGATTTCCCTAATACCTAAATACATTTATGCGCACCAACTCTTTGGGAAAGTCAAACTCTACAAACCGGATATACGTCCATTAGCTTATGGTGGACAACCTATGAAGTTTCTAGGTTAATTCAATGGTGAACTGGGATACAAAGGGCGTCTCACTGCTGGGAAGATATATGTTTCATGTAGGGGAGACAGCAGCATCAGTTAGTTTCACCAGAGAGATTTAAGAGTTGTGTTAGATCCCAATAGTGAACCAAGTATAATTCAGAAACAACTGCCGGATGTAATGGATGGAGTCAAAAGTAATGAGACAGGGGTACCATCAGAACTACAACATAAATTCAAAGACGTTTTTGAGGAAAGGTTGGGATGTTTCACTAATTAGGGGGGCATAAGATCATTGTGAGGAATGTGGTTTCCCATGTGGCATGTAAAGCACGTAGCATGCCTTTAGCTTTGAAACAGAGCATGCATTAAGAACTCAAAACAATTTGAGGATGAAGGGATACATTAAGACTGAGGCCACAGAATGGTTGCACCTGTACTTCCAGCGCACAAGCCCTCGGGTGATATACACTTGTGTGTCGAATTGAGGGCTCTTAATAGAGCTGTGGTGGTTGATAAGTACCCGCTCCCAAATATATCGGAAATGCTTACGCAGTTGGGGGGAGCTAGCATTTCCCAACTTTAGACCTCAAGGCGGCATACCACCAATTTAAGTTGGATGGTGATTCTAAGGATCTGACCACATTTATCACATCTTTTGGACTGTTCAAATTTACGAGATTACCATTTGGGCTCCATTCCACAGCAGCAGTTTTTCAGAGAGCAATAGAGGATGTGTTAGATGGGGATCCGTGGATGAAGATCTATCTGGACGATATTCTGATTTATGGCTCCAACCAAGAGAAGCATTATCTTAAGCTAAGGTTGGTCTTAAAAAGGTTTAGGTTGAGAGGTTTGACGTTACGAGAAAGTAAGTGTAAGTTTAGTCAGAAAGAATTCAACTACTCGGGGGAAAAGATTGACCAGAGGGAGTGAGACCTAAGGAACAATTGGTTGAGACCATCGATGACCTTCATGTTCCTGAGGATAAGGAGAAGCTGTTAACCTTTTTAGGCACATCAGAATATTACAATAAATGTTTGCCTTCTTTTGCCAGCCGCATGCAAAATTTGAGGGTGCTATTAAAAAAGGGTGTTAAGTTCAATTGGTCCTCTTCTTGTGAAAAAGAGTTCATGGATGTTAGGTCTGCACTTAGTAAAGCCCTGTCTTTTCAAAGTATTGATGTTCATGATGACACTGTTTTGATGGCCAATGTCAGCTCTATGGGGTGGGAACCCTACTGAAACAATCTAGGAAAGGTGTGGAAAGAACCATCATGTTTATTTCAAGAAGTTTGGTGGGGCCAGAGAACAAATATTCTGTAATCGAGCGCGAGGCTCTTTGTATTTACTGGGCCAAAAAGAAACGTAAGAAATTTATCTGGGGAATTGAGGACTGATCATAAACCTCTCAAAGAGATATTTTATAAGAAAAATCTAGATGCGGTTTCTGGTCGCATTTGTAAATGGATGGTGGCTCTACAGGATTTCAACTTCAAGGTAGTGTATATCCCTGGAGTGGAGAACAGGCTTGCAGATTGTCTGTCATGGTTGAGTCCAAAATTAAAAGAACATAAACCTGATGTAGTTGATGAGTTTTGGATCCTTAATGAATACACAGCTTGTGAAGTTACTGATGGTGTGGTCAGTGAAGGAGAGTGGAGATGTTGCTTGGATGAGGATATAGTCTTGAAGGAAGAACAATAGTTGGTTAGGAAAGGGTGGAACTCAATAAAAGTTGAGAGAAGAGGGTTTGAAATTTTGGATGGTGAAGGATGAGATATCAGAGAATAATGGTTTACTGTGGAGAGGCACTAAGTTAGTACCTCCAGGTCAAGTCCGAATGAAACTCAGACAGTTAAGTCACCATGGCCATTTGGGGATTTTGAAAACCAAGGAGAGACTCAGACTGCACTTCTAGTGGCCCGGTATGGACACGCAAGTTGAGCGGTGTGTCAGAGAATGTTTGGAGTGTTGCTGTAGTGACAAGAGTTGCAAGACTAGAGTGCAGCCCAGGGTGGTAAGGGATGCTCCTGTGAGAGCATGGCAGGAAGTAGCTCTTGATATTCTGGGACCAGTTACAAGCAAAACTGGTCCCTATTATGTGTTGGTACTAATGAATATGTTCTCGCGGTGGCCAGAGATTTGCATTACGCAAAGTGTGGAAACTAATTGAGTGGTTGCTTTTCTGAAGGATATTTTCAGCAGCGAGGGTTTTTCAGATATGATGATGGATAACAGTGAAGACAAGAAAACAGGAGGGACTGAGGCTTAAGGCAGGTTCTGTATACGTGCCCCTAAGTAGGATTGGTCAAACAAGAAGAATGCAGTTCCTATGGGGGGTGGAAAGAAAGGCTCTAGGTTGTTGCAGAAGGGGGCCCTCACACACCCCAGAGGGTGTCATACTTAGTCATCGGGCAGCTCCTCGTTGGGCCGGCACTGCAATGCCCAACGGGCCCTGCTGGGAGGCTCTTTGCCGGAGGTCTTTTCTTTTTGCCGATGTGAGTTGAGTGGAGTGGTGAAGCATGTGATAAAAGGAGTCTGAGTAGAAGTGGAGGGAGGGTTTGTAAATAAAAATAACTGGAGGATTCCCCAAAAGTCTTTATTTGCTGGGTTCCGATGTTATGATTAAAAAACAAAGTCAAGGCGAGAGCAGGGTATAATGAGCCTCTCAGGCCCCAGTTAGTGTGTGTGAAAGGGTCAACATGTTTCATGCCTATTTTTGTCCATAGGATCACTGCATTTCATCAGGACTGGGAGATCCTTATCTAGTCATGTACGGAAGGTAGATTTGTGTGCATTGTGTAATACCATACCCTAAAACAATGTAAAATACCTTCTGGGGAAACCTAGAGAGAAAGAGAAGCAACAGAAAATAAGCAACACAAAGTTAACTAGCACATTTAGTTGTCAACCAGGGTATGCAGAGGCTGGCTGGTACAATAAGTTATCAGTCAGTGTGTGCAGGAGCTGGCTAATAGCCACAATAAATAGTAAGAACCACAGTATGAGGCAATAATACACCCATGCAAGTTGATTTGGATCATGGATGCAGTGTTGCATAAAAAGGAATATTGACATAAGATGTCTTATAGCATTCCCACGCATGCCCAACTAGTAAAGCCCCAAAACGGGGCCCAAAAACCAGCCTGCTAACCCGTGATAGCAACTTACCTAAAAGTGCGGTCTACTGGCCCCAGTCGTAAAGGCTCAGACATACGCTCATTGGCGTATTAGTGAACCTGTTAGGCGAAATAACATGATCAACTGTATTAGTACAGAACATGATCCTGTGTTTGAGCCAAGTGGGGAAGGCAGAGGTTGGGAGGAGAGGAGGGTGAAGAAGTGTCGATGACATGGGCCCGTGGTAAATGGTGGTGGGCACTGCTGCTTAGGTTTGGGAGAGTGGCTGTAGGGGTCGCAGACAATTGCGTGCCGTACCGTTAAAGCCCCCGGGGATGGCCGGATTGACCGGCATGCATCAATAACGGATGGTCCCGGTAAAAAGGTAATTGCGCTCGGGTAAAGGAGGTGCCTCTGCATGGCGCAGTAGTTCATAATCCAGGTTAAGGTTATACATAATGGTTGTCGTGGGGGCCACGGGCCGCCTCGCAGACAGAAGGAATGCAAGTATGCGGGAAGCTAGGTCACAGCTCACAGGCGTGGGATGTAACCAGTCAACAGGGGGGAGAAAGGAGAGAGATGTAATACTTACAGTTCGCTGTGCTTTTCTGCACTGCAACCTACCCCTCGTCCTGCCAGTAGGGGAAGTGAGTAATCATGTGGTGGATGGGGGTTCTTATCGGGCATAACAGTGTCCAGGGACATGGAAGAGGTTCTAGCCTTGAGGGGAATAAAGCATAAAAAATGTTCTCTCTATCATCCCGAGACAAATGGAATGGTAGAGAGATTTAACAGAGTGTTAAGAGTCTATCCTGGTTTGCAAGGCACATAATACAGACTGAAAAAAGGATTTGATGGAGAGAGTTGAGGTTTTATCACCTTACACCACACACAGTTACTGGTAGGGTGCTCTTTGAGTTGTTTCAAGGTAGAAGACCCAACACCATGGTGTCGCCTTCATGGATAAGGGATGATAAAGAAAGTGTGTGCAAGAATGGTGATTGGCAGAGATTTCAACATGTGAAAGTGTGGAAGAGTAAACAAAGGTTTGATGAGCACAAAGTGGTGTGTTCCACTCCGGTGTGTGTTGGAGATGTGGTAAAGGTGAGACTTCCACAGAAAAGTGGGACTTCAAAATTATCCTCACCTTTCCGGGTTGTGGATGAATTTCCTAATTTGGTTAACCTAAATGATAACTGCATTTGGAATTTAAGTAGAATTGTGGCAATATGTACAAATGTGAAAGAAAATGGTGGTTCCAATAATAATAGTAAAGACACTATGAGCCATGACGTAGTGGACGAAATAGAGTCCCTCCCAAATTCATGAGGGATTATGTTTAAACATATAGGGAAATAAGACAAAGGAATTCTTGTTTGGTATGTATTAGTTATTTTGACTTTGTATTTTATTGTTTAATGGGTATAGTTCCTGCAGTTGGTATGTAATGCTTTATTTTAAAATATTTCTGCCAATGGGAAGGAGGTGTGTAGTATGATATATGTAGTATGTTATGTGCTAAGGCTTAGTGAGTATAATGGTGTGGGTAAACTTAGAATGTAGAACTTTGGGTGAGGCTGGAACGTAAGGGTTTCAGTTGACCTCCTGCATTTGAGGTGGTTGGGACGTTTCTCCTATCTTATGCATATTTAATTACACCTTCTTTGGATCAACTCTCCCATGTGACTGGATATCATTTACTTCAACTGGGTACTACATCCCTACGAGCCTCCCTGCCTCCTCGAAGGATTCAATACATCCAAACTTTCATTCCGTTGTTTCAGGAATTGGCTCGATTCCAGTCCTGTTGGTCTTGCACCCGCTAGATCTGCTGTTTTTTTTTTGGTATTTTTCTGGTCATGCATACCGGAACAAGAGGGCTCTCCAATGATGCCTCCGCAAAGAGTGGCTCCAGCATGTGGGAGACTTGTCAAATACTATCATAATATCTCAGTACATTACAGTGGCTCTAACCTGGTGGGATGTGGATGGGCAATTCGCCTCAAGTATGTCATTTCAGCCCCACTAGCTGTGGCCACAGTAGTGACGGATACCGCCACTTTTGAATGGGGGGGGTGCTCATCCAAATAACTGGAGACTAGAAACCTCTGGTCTCAAGAGGTGCAAATTTTGCACATCAATCTGCTGGAGCAGAGGACAGTTAGCTTAGCACTCAAGTGATTCCTACCGTCTATTCACAGTTGGTCGAGATCTTGACAGACAATATTTCAAGATTTGGTACAACAAGCAGGGTGAGTGGAGTTGCACCTTCTGTCTTGGGAAGCCCTGCTACTATGGCTTGGGCTCACCAGCATGGTGTTTTCCTCTTCAGTAAGCACTTCCTCCCATATCCTTTATTCCTCAAGTCTTGAGGAACAAAACATCAACACTGGGCCCAAGACCTCTTCATCGACCCGGTTTGTCCGAGAAGAGTGTGGTATACCTTCTGCATCTCTCCTGTGCACCCGATTCCAGTATTCCTCTCATATTGGATCTCCTGTCTCAATCAGGTTGCAGGACCTCTATACGAACCTCCAGAGCCTCCACCTTCATGGCTGGAAATTGATAGGGGTAATTTAGCCACATTCCAATTGCCAGCACAAGTGGTGGATGTCATTCTGTTTGCCTGCACTCATTCTATCGAGAGGGTGTTCCAGAAGGTGGAACAACCAGTGCTGCCCTGTGGCACACTACTGTACATATCGCTGCCCAAGGTAACATATGTCCCTTGAACAGTGTGCTTTCATATCTTATGTTTGTTGGTCTACTTGCATGGATGCTCTCTGTGTTGGACTTAGTGGAAAAGGTAGGTCTTCAAGTGTGTTGGTCTATGTGCATTTTCTGCCCATACATTTATCTGTGGTCTTTGTGCATGTACTGTACAGAAGCCAATGCGAGTGGCTTGGCAATACTAGTTGTTATTGCCCTCTGTAGATCTGACTGCAAAAGGTTTTTTCTATGCGTCAAGCTTGAATTTAGACATACCCATTTGTGGTCTATCCTTGTTTGAAAGGTTTAAGATACAAGTATCATCTGGTTCCACTTATACATAAATAACCGGTTGTGTACGTGTTCTATTGAAGCAAAAACTAAACAGTGTTTGAATTTGTTTTAACAGAGCACACAAGTTGTGCATTTGTCACGCTTCTGCAATTCATTTAAACTTTAAGTGAGTTCTCTCCGCTGTCAGCCATTAGAATGAAAGTTGCTTTCGGTTTGGAAAGCGTAATTAACAATTCCGCATTTCTGCGGTCACTGAATATTGAAGCAGTCCTCGTTTTAATTGTTACCCTCTCTACTGAAAATATATAAAAGAAAAATTAAAAGTTCCTGGACCAGTTGAGCACGAGCTTCTTTTCTCCTTGCCGAATAGCTGAAAAGTGAAAAGAATTAAACAAATCTTGCCGAAATAAAGATAATCTCGAGGCACATTAGTGTGTAATTTGGGATTTAGAGATAGGACAATTGAAGGAATACTGGCCTGGTGCTGCTGTTGCAGTGCAGCCACAACCGACTTCAGCGCCAGCAGATATATTTCTTCCCAATGCGCACTTTTTAACATTGAAAATAATATTTTTAATAGTTGTACAGCTACATAAATATCTTTCACATATGTAGTGAAACACAATGGGTTTCATATGCAAAGCTGAACGAAGTATTGGCTAGTTATTTGCATTTATTTTTATCTTTCTCTTTAAATGTTTTGGAGCATGCCCTTGCTTAAACTAAGAAAAATTCATGAAATCCATCTGCCAGCAATCATTGATCAATTTCAGAACTACTATGACCAAGAGGACTTCCTGCGGGAGGTAAAAGGGCCCAGCACCTTATGACAACTACAGGTTACTCTTCCCTAACTTTACACAGGTGGTTCAGAACCAAAATAAGTGTAAATGCTTCTTACACATACCAAAGAGGGAATCCCTTTGCTCAGTAAACTATGCTTGCTGCTGAGATGTGCTGCAATCTGCCGGTGCTGAATTTGAATCCTGGCAAGCCTAGCTTAGCATTCTATCCTTCTGAGAGCAGTGAACTGAGTACCAATAAGTTGGGTATTAGTAATACTAGTTATATACAGAACTTAGAAATGTCACCTCTGCAGTAATAAGTGCTAGGCAATAAACAATTTGTTGTAGCTGTTTTACATACCATGCCAAAATTGAAGGTTACCCTAGGTACAGGAATTGAGGAAACCGACAGGAAAACCATTCATAATGACACCCTTACATCAAAACACATGTGTGCAACACAAAAAAAGAAATCTCAAAATCTTCTGTTGATGGTGCTATACTCCATTTGAAAGAAGTTCAAACTTGATAGCGTAATGCTGGCAGATGCATAGAATGAGGAGAAACATTGTCAGTAAATGGTGGAATTTCCCCCAAATTATGGGAGTTCTTGGAAGGAAATCTGGAACAGTTTTGGCCTATTTACTAACAGGTCGTTTTTTAAAAATCCGAATTGTAGCGGGTCGTATTCGTTCTAATTGATGTATATTAAAGAGGTAGGTCGCAAATTAGGACTCGCTATTATTAGACGCAAATAAGATTGAGATCCTCATCAGTTGCACCAGCTCCTGTGGGGAATGTTATATAGAATTTTCCCACATTGATTTATGTATGAACAAATCTGTTCACAAGTATGGTTTGTGGGCGTTCCAGCATTGGTCCAACTATTAAAGGTGAGAAATATCCATAAACCTGCATGTTTGTTGATACTGCAAATTTGTAGTTCGTTTCCCACTCCAAATAGACTTTTAGATTTCCTCCTGTAAGGTTCCAAGATCCTTAGCCAGGTATACATGTAGATGTAACTCAATACCATATAAAATCCACTTGATTTTTTTAATTAAATTTTGTGGTGGGGGAGATAACATGTTTGTTTCCAGGTGAGGGCAGTAGGGGGACCATTGGAAAGACAATCAGTGTTCAGAAAGACTTAACTTTGTGGGAACTTATAACTTCACTGTTACTTAATACATATAAATATCGTCAAAAAGGTCATAGTGTGTTAAATGAGTTGAAAAGTTCCTCCAAACACCATCCATGCTTCTTTGGGCATGCCGGTGAAGGGATTTCTGTAAGGCAGTCAAGATTTCAGACAATTTAAAGGTAATAATGAAGGAGGAGTACTCAAAATATACTCAATTCCTAAGGATACTCTTGGGCATACTTTGTGAGTCCCCAAAAATGCCTAAATCGTATTCAAATCATAGCGAGTGGTTTATGATGAGTAGATTTCAAACTTTTTAAATAAGATAGGTAAATCGGCTCCTTAATGTTCAAAATTTGTCGATGGTTTGCCCAGATAAGCGTGGCCAAGATATCAGTTTCTGAAAAGTAGTGTGGCAAAGTAAGCATCTTTTTTTAAGAGCTTTATCTATCTAGATGCTAAGGATTTCGATTTTTTGATGTATTAGCACAATCACTCTAGAGTACAAATCCCTACTTTAGTCAACACTATAAATTAGTTACTTTTATTCCAGTGCTTACCAACTTCTTCAAGCTTTGAAATACATCTGGTTTCCATGGCATGCCATACTGTGCCTGTACTATACACGTAACAGTTCTGAACATGACAGCTGCTGTGAAAGGTTAAACTCTGCACTACTTGTACATGTTTAGGAGCACACTTTGTTTCTCTAGGGTCCTGGTGAAGCCCTGAAAATGCACCATGGTGATGTGTGTGTGATTGTAAATGTTAAGCACACACAACTAACATTTTATAACATGGCACAATTTTCATTCTCAGGTAACACAAAAAGTGAAATTTACTTTTCCAGTAGATAATAAATATTGGTCCATTAAAACTATATACTGGGAACATTTGTCAGGCATACTAGTACGTATAAGTTAGCAAAGTTGCACACGTCAGCTGGCCTAGGAAGTAAATCGACAAACGCATAAAGACCAGTTTATATTTTAATTTTATTGTATAATATAAAACTACAAAAGACCGGTCATTTTCATGTACATTTGTCCAATTATTTTGATTACAGGCCATACCTACACGTGAATACAGATTTCACGTTTCAGTTGTCTGTAATATTGCATAGAAAAGGCACAGCTCTAAGGTCTGTGGGGGAAAATGCATCCTTCCTTTTTGACATCAACTAACACTTAACAGTCGTGCATTGAACAGTTAGCATACGCTGCTCTTTTCTAGGAATCTTTGCCGTTACATGTACTTATCACAATAAAAATGTAGCAGAACAGTGTTTGAGGTTTCAGTATGTATTACGATCAGACACATTTTAGTAAATAATGTTTGCATAGAATAATGCAAACGATGTGTTGTAAAAAACTGAAATTGTATGAGATGATCAACATGTACGATTTTTATGAACTAGCCATATTTTTTGTTTTATTTAAAAATTATAAGGCGGACTCTTAACCTTGCAAAATTTCATTGAATGCCATTCACAATTACAAATTAGTGGAGAACCAATGAAGAAAAGAAAGCCACCATGAAGATGGAAAAAAGGAGCATTTACTCACAGGACAGCCATTTGCAAATGATCTCGCTTTTGTCAAAAAGTCCTGCATGGACTGAAAAAAAAATGTGATTGTCAAAGTTCACTTAATACATTGATCTTTTATATTTCACCCTGGTACCGGCTCTTGGTTACACATAGCCAAAGAGATGCTGCTCCTGCAGGTCATATTTATTTTGGGTCATACTTGCCAATGTATTTCTTGCATTTTGTTACATGTAAAAATTGGCATCTGTTTAGGCTTTGAGTCCTTCACACAACAAAGTAAATTAAACTGTAACCTCAAACAAACTGCAGTAGGTTCCATAACACATCTGTAGATGGTAAACATTTAACAGTTAAACACCTAGTACTTATTTCAAACCAACAGATTCCCATGCAAAAGTGAGAAATTCGGAGCATTGCCCATCTCACTAAGAGAAAGGAGGCCATTTTGTTTTGTTTCTTTTTGTAAAGGAGCCTCCTCTCCCCATCTTCCATTCAAACTTGTATTCCTACAAAGCACTGCATTCCTATCATACATTCTATACACATTACAATCCAGATGTTGTTGCGGCACAAAAATAAATATATTTACAAAAAAGGGGAAAGGAATAAATAACTTAGGAAAATAAAAATCACTTCAAATCCAAAGCGCCTCTATTCTGCTCTTTTCTTGTCACTTCATTGCACATCAATGTTTAGCCATGTACAGCCACATCAGTATGCATGGTTTGTTCTAAGGTGTTTCCTTATTTTCTTGCTGTCCTACATACTACACATAGACGTAGCCTACAGCACCGCAGGGGATAACACAGAAATATAATTGGAAAACATGATGTACCTGTTTTTAAGCGAACCATGGCCTTCTGTGACTTTATAACCCCAAATTACTCTTCTCTTTCCAAGAAAGAGAAGATTAATAAAAGGTATCAAAAATTAAATTTGATACAGTACAAAATCAGGGTAGGCTGCTTCCCCTTTCAATAACATGCTGACTGCTCCTAAATTAAATTTATTTTAACTATAAAGTATTTATTTGGGTGCTACAGAATCAGCGCATTTAGTTCAAGCAGTTCATTCGGTCAAAAATTGAAATATGCCTTTTTGGTTAAGCAAAATAGGTTATCGCGTACATTCCCATCTATTTCTTACCAATGATAACATGTAAGTTCGTGTCAATGGTACTTCTCAAATGCTGGAGGACTAAACGAACATCAATTTGGGGCTTTATTCTGGACAGTGATGGATTCCCAACATCAGTACATTGTTTGTCACAAATTAGTGTTTCACTATTGTGGCAGTTTTAATTCTGCAACAATAAGGGACGAATTTTGCTCTAAAGTTGAAACTAAAGCAAGCATTGTCCTATAGTGTGGTCTAGAGACATTTTCTTAGGAATGAACAGCAATTCAGCATTTCAAGATGAAGCAGTTCTACAAATTACAGAATAGTGGTCCCGCTGATTCCAAACTATATAGTAAAACACACAATATCTTCAGTACTTAGATAAATGCCAAAAAACTGTGCGTTCACCTAAATCGGCTTGTTTTAAAAGGATTACACCTTAAAAAATTCTTATTAAAATGATTTTGCCATAATTGAGGACAGGAAACTTTGAATAGCTGTTAATTATGTTGTGTAAGCAATAGTTTACTTCATGAGACATTTGCCAGAAAGGTGTGTTTAAGAAATATAGGTGTATGTGGCTGTGGAGAGGCTTGTACATGTATGCATATAAACACACACAACCTAGCCCCCCAGATTGTTCAAACATACACCATACCCCAGCACGTGCACATGTCATCCTGCCTCCAAAATTCATGTATTAGGTGATAGCAATCAGGCCGAAATCTATGGCATTCTTCCATTCCATATCAAAGGAGAAACAAATATAAACAGTGGTTTCAAAAGAAAAGTGCCAGAAAAATGGGAGCAGAGAAGTTTCACTTCAGTTTGCACTATAAAGTTGTTTTTAAGACCAGTTGCCTTGTCGTTTATGTTCAGTGTACAAGTTACATAAACTCACCTGAACAGGAGCAACAGTATATACCTCAAAAGCCGTGGAGGTGTGTGTATATACATGTGTGAGTGTGTGTATATATATATATATATATATATATATATATATATATATATATATATATATATATATATATGAGAGAGAGAGAGAGAGAGAGAGAGAGAGAGAGAGAGAGAGAGAGAGAGAGAGAGAGAGAGAGAGAGAGAGAGAGAGAGAGAGAGAATGTGAGGACTTAGAATGTGACAGAGTACTCAGATTCCGAGATACTACTGAACCACGAGACACATTATCCATTAGGTATTTTTAATAGTATAGAAAAAAGGTTTAAACTTTCCTCTGGGAGCAATCTGCAACAGATCCATGATTTAAGTAATTCCACTGAGTCAGGATATACCTCATGGGCATGAATCACTACCATAAATTACAAGTTTTGAAACCACTGTTTATGTACTAACAGCCCCACACACAATATATACAGTATATTTATATATGCTTGTTTGGTTTATGCCATGCTGGTTTTTTTCATGTGCAGTAGTTATAAACAAAGGTATTTATCTAGAACCAGATCACAAAGATTTTAAATCCATGCAGTGTGATAAAATCTTACTAACTAAGCATTGCCAGTATTGCTTCAGTTTTCTTCTGTGAAGTGATCCTAAAATTAAATATTTGCGTCATTAATCAGTGTTTTCTCAAGTCAGTTACCCTCTACTGTGGTAGTATAAACTTTGTAATTTAGTAATAACTATCTGAATCTGTATTTCTAAATAACATGCTGGGCCACATTTATTTTCACCAGCACGGCATAAATATATGATATTGATATATATATATATATATATATATATATATATGTGTGTGTGTGTACATTTACTCCCGACCCAAACGGTCTCTCTCAATCCAACCAATTAGTGCCTCGTGTGTTCTACATATCTTGTCTACACGTGTATTGCTCTTTATGTACATACACATGCAGAAAGACACACATAGGAACACACAGGTTTAGAAAAAGAAACTAATAGACCTATTATACATAAAGTGCCTTCCTCGAACACTGTCTTCATTAACACAGATAGACCCAATTGTATCCATGGCAAGAAGCGAGCAGAATTCACTCAATATTGCCAAATGTCGTGCAATATAATTTAAAATGTCTTAAATAAATTATTATAAAAGTTGTTCCTAAAGAAGCCATATGCATTCCAACTGTATAGTTGCACTTATCAGCAAAAGTACCATTAAAAAGGTAAAATGACAGTGCAGTTCCAGCAACAGGCATAATACATTGCAAATATTTTTAAATTAAACGTATACCCCTTTGAAAATAAAAACCTATGTGCACAGCAATAGATAACTTTGCAGATGCGATGGAGAAAGACATCCATGCATAGAAAGCTGTCCGCAGATTCATTACAACAATTTTCAAAATGTCTGCAGACTATAAACAGGAACTGTGGATTAAAAAAACATTAGCGTGGCCAAATTGCGAAATGAAATAGCTCCATTTGCAGGAGAGAAAAAAACCAAAAGTAATAATAAAACGAATCTAAACAGACAAGGAAATTTGTCAGGGGTGTAATACTTTTGGTGCCCACTTTTAGCACCTTTTTTAATCAGTGAAATGAAATGCTTTCTTAAAGGGTGAGCAAAACTGACATTCTTTGGAATAGTTTTTTGCATCGGACTTTAGCTTCCAAAAAATATATATATGAAATGTGGCGACAGTCATCTGCATTGTATCGCTATAAATCCGCTGTCAATACAATCCACTTGGGACAATGTTGAACATACAGACGGGTGAATGGCAGAATTCAAGTGCCAATAACATGTAATGAAGCCATCTCAATTCGTACTTTAGTAATAATGTAGTTGGCATACCAATCATCTTCGTAGTACAGGAGGTAGAGAAACTGGCAGACTAAGTTGGCTCGGCTGTCTTACAGAATGTAAATTTCTGCCTGTTTTTCGAGGGGGGAAGATTTGAAAAGTTAAAAAAACGGACAGGATTTATTATTAGGAAAAGAGGATTTTTTCCGTCTGGCGAAACACTGGACTATTGTCTTAGTTATTCACATGTACCTTATGTGAACAGCATGACTTTATAACACAAATGTTCTATGAACTGCTTGCGGACGCAACACCGATTCTGGATAGGCAGTCCGACTGAACAAGAAAACGAGCCCTGTAAAATACTTTGGCAAAAACACTGATGTAAAAACTTTTCTTGCACAGTAAGCATTTAGGAATCTAGTAAGTCTAAATTTTGAGTGAGCTGGTTTAGGACTGGGACGAGTTTTTTCCAAACTCTCCCACACTCATAGGTCATCGGAGGATGTCATGCCTTCCTAACCTTGGTGTGAAGTTCATCCACAGCCAGAGGTTTATATAATTTAGATCTTGTGTGCAAAAAAGTTAAAGGCACCAGGTATCAGGGCTTCTCCAACCAAATTAAATGGCTGGAGTTTCTCTTTAACTCAAAGATGCCCAAAGGACAAAACACCAAAAGTATTGAAAGCGTAGAGTGAAGCAACTTGCAAGACGCTTTCTTGAATGCGAAAAGAAAACATTGTGGGGGCGAGGTGTCAATCAAGTGATGTGGGAGGTGCCTTACTGGCTGCCATATTGTTTTTCATTGTCTGCAGTTTAAATGCCATTGCAGATAGAGGGCTTGGGTAAGAGGTTTGGAGAATGACAGAGCCCAGCTGCAAAGTGTTGGATTCTCTAGTGATAAAGTTACCCTGAGGACCTCCTGCACGGGCTAGACAACAGCACCTTCACGGGACAATGGCCAACTTCCTAAAGCCAGAACAATCCTCCTAACTTCAAGCTTTCCCCAACCATATCAAATATTGTTGTGGATGATCAATCAAGGATTTTTTCAAAGTCCCTTTCACCACAATTCTCTTGTACTTCCAAGTAAGAGAAAGGTGAGCGGTAACAGCTCCTTGCAAAGGATGCATTTCACCACTAGTCAGTGGTCACATTTGGTAACTGAATTACCAAGACGGGCAGAGGGGAATACGTGATAATACTAATATTTGAAACTGCCCCTCTAATGAGAATCTCAGACATTGCTTGTGAGATATGATTATTACAGTAAGAGTGGACACTGCAATACTGGTTTGCCAGCTGTGACTAATGCAAGATTAATGGCTTTGAATGCAATTTGGATGTTTTTTATGTAATAGTGTTGGGAGTTCAGATAGTGGAACACCATAATGACCTCACAAATGGAGAAACCAGAAAATCCATAGGAGACTTTACGACCTAATGCTATGTTTTGCAGCTATTTCCTGCTGACATCTTTACGGGCTTGCTTGTAAGTAGCAGTGAGCCCAGGAAAACAGTTCAGACAAAGGAGTTGGCATCAATGACTAAACCACTTGTAAATTGCATGTACTGTCTTCTCAGCCCTTGCTTAAAGCACTTTGTGTTCCAAGAAATGCGACTGTAAAGCAGTTTTATCCAATATCTTCCAATGCACTATATGCATAGAAAACTTTATAACTTTGTATAAAAGTACAGCATTTCTTGTAGGATTGGAGTAAGCAGGAATTCATTGACCACGCGCCATCAAAATAGCTCCTTTGAAAGTACAAACAGCATTTGTTTTTAGAAAAACACACAATTGCATAAACTGCAAAATCTGTACAAAAATATCAAATGCATTTGGGCGGCAATCTCTATACAGCCACGTAGAGGCAACACTTTGAGTAGAGGCACAGCTATTGCCTCCAAAAAGACCAAATTGCTATATCAACTTATGCTGCAATACCAAAATTACTTTAAAAAGGGGGAGGGTTAGCTCTATGATAAAACAAGTTACTTTTACCCAAAAAACCTTTTACAAAAAAAAAAAAAAGACATGCAATAGACTGCTTTCTCAAACATAATCCTTGTGCTTGGCATTTACAATTAATTTATGTCATTATAACATAGTTACTTTGTTTACAATACATAATCCTTCCTATACTGGGATACTAGATCTTGAAGAACCACTCAAAATGCCTCGACAGTGGTCATACAGGGATGAAGGCACTCCAACTCTCCCGGAAAAAATGTTGTGTTCATGTTGTTTTTTTAAAATGACAAACAAAGATGCATGCACAGTGCTGTGAACTTTTTTTAGGGGGACTGGGAGGATTGTAAAAATACTACAAAATGTCTATCAAGGTGCATAAAAAGTCACGCTGCTAAGACCCAACAAGCACCTCCATTATATGATCTAGTTCTGTTAGGTCCATTTTGAAAGGCTGGCTCGGGGTGACTGGTTGACTCGTGTACGGGGCTAAAGTCTTAAGAAGATCATCTGCAGAGACAGGAGATATTTTTGAGACCGGCCCAGAGGCAGATGAGCAAGGGTCAAAATCATACATAGATGTGTCAATGTCAGCAAACAAAATATCATCCAAGGTCAAGTCTGTAAGAAAGCCAGTGGAAGCAGATATCTCAAAATTTCCAGGCAATGAGTCCATTAGTTTTGATTCACTTGCTTTGCCTTCGTGGAGTCCCTCAATCTTTTGAATACTAGGCTCGTTGGAGTTACCTTTAGAAACTGCGGCTGCCTCAGTAGAGGTAGGTGTTGTTGGACAAAGCTCCTCAATTTCATCCAGGGCGGAAGAGAAACTGTCTTTTAAAGGTTGAATTGGCGGCTGTGGTAGTTTCGTTGGGCCATCACTTTCGGGAGCCTGAGAAGTGCAAAAAGTGTCATCCTCAAGCAAAGAGGCTGGGGTGAGGCAGGATTCTAGTGGCGTAGTGTTTGTTAAGTCAATTGGATGAACGGGGTGGCAGGCAAGATGGCTGAAAGCCGGCTGTGCCTCTTGATAGCTGTCACCAAGAGAATCAGCTGGCTGCGAAGTGGCGATGAATACAGGCCTCAAGCTGCCTTCCTGTTTCAATTCCTCTTGAATTCGTCTTAACATGTTGTTAATTAGAACAGTTTTTTGTAGGCGTGGTTCTGTTAATGGCCTGTGGTTGTAAAGTTTCATAAGGGAAATGTTGAAGATAGTCTGGCGCTGTAGAGTGTAAGACACCTTAGAAGGACCGTCAACTGAAGACACCACTTTGCCTTCCAGCCCATCTTCATGCTCATCAAACTTCCGCTTTCCTCCTTTACCCAACATAAATCTGAAAAATAGAAAAAAAATTGTTCATATCTGTTTGTGGAACACAATGGTTTTTTGATCTCTAGAAGAACAAATATATTCATCACAAAAATGAGGGCTTACACAGGGGTGGGAGAGTCTGTGTGTGTGTTAAGAGAAGCTGGATTTAAATATGTTACCTTTAACAGCATCAAATTAAAGATATCCTGATGATATCATCAGGGGTACAATATCAATCTGATGAGATCATTTTTCAATCGTGGAAAATATAAAACATGCACAAACACACACGGATCTCACAACAGTCCGTTCACTCTGCAGTAACAATATTACCACTTAACATCAAATACCGCATGAAACTAAAGCATCACCCTATTAACGCATAACACACTAAACAAAAACCCTACAGTGAGCATTGTTAAAGGGGCAGTGTGGGAACGAACAAAACATCATAATCTCAGTTACCTCAGAAACATACTACATGCCGGGCATGCACTAAATTTCCCAGATGGAATGCACTGAAGCTGAAATGGTGAAGATCTCCCCCTAGACACACCAAACACTACTAACCAATGTAACATACACACTAGCAAACACAAACTTTAAAGCATCATCATGCACACACCCACACTACTAATTAACCAACTCAAACAACCCGAAATCAGACTCTGGTCTGTGATGGAATTGATAAGACCAAAGCATGAATATAGTTGAATTTTGATAATGCAGTGCAGTCATACTAAAGGTAGTATATGTACTATTCAAATCTCTGCTCTCGGCAACAGAACATACCCACACATGTCTGATAAGCCCCCTCTGGTAATAAATTTCGGTCCAAAATGCTACCTCCTAAAAACTATACATCACAGTTTATACCATGCAAATGCATTTTCAAGAGAAAAGGATTCCTCCGAAGCAAATATCTTGAGATTTTAAAAGACCAAAATTATGGACCCAAATTTTATGCTTTACCCAAACGACAATTCAATGTAAACGAGTGGCAAAAACACTAAAAGGGATTTGCCTCAAGTTATATTTGCAAAAAATACAAACTTGATCAGAAGGCGTTAAAAAAGAAACGTAAATCGCTGTATGGAGCTAGCCTCACCCCACTACACATCAGCTTTAGATCCTTCACCTAGGCGTTATTCAAGCAGAGGATCATGGTGAAATTGAGCCAAAATAGGTCTGCAGGGTCACTAAAGACATAAGGCAAATGTTGTACTGTTGAGTGACGGCATGCAGGCTGAGGAGCAGAAAGAACACAGCTGCTCAAACAAAAACCAGCTCAGCAGCTAACAAGAAAACGTATTTCTAGTTTTTGAACTTGTTTCTATAAGCGAATGTCCTTGGTACAGCTTTTTGTTGCATTCTAGCAAGGTTTGCACTACATTAAAGCCCACACATACTATAGTAAAACAATTATTCCGAGCGCTGTACAGATCCCGACTCGAGTGCAAAGAGGCACTTGAACTGGGAGTCTGTGTTCTGAGGTAATGAGAACCGATTCGCAGTCTTCCTTGTTTTACCGGAAAATACCTGACAAAAGTATTCTAAGGAAAAATTACACACACACACCTCCGCCCTCCCCCACCCCCCACCCCTTCTCCTGTGGTAAGCACTTCTCATCACTGTTGGTTCACGTCAACAGGTGGTATTTTGTCGGACTCGCGCCCTTTGATTTCTGTTGTGCTGTCCCTGTTTTTGGTGACTCCTTTGGGGCAAGGTGGGTTGACAGTGCAGAGAAGCCTCCTGTGCCACCGCATAATCCCGAGTCTAAATCACAATCAATCAATCAATCAATCATGTCACTTATAAAGCGCACTACATACCCGCGAGGGTCTCAAGGCGCTGGGGGAAGAGGGGGGTGGTGCTGCTACTGATCGAAGAACCAGGTCTTGAGGAGTCTTCTGAAGGCCAGTAGGTCTTGGGTCTGTCGGAGGTTGGTGGGGAGGGTGTTCCAGGTCTTGGCGGCGAGGTGGGAGAAGGATCTGCCGCCGGCGGTCGTTTCTCCGGATGCGGGGGACTGTGGCGAGGGCGAGGCTGGTCGAGCGGAGCTGGCGGGTGGGGGTGTAGAAGCTGAGTCGTCTGTTGAGGTAGGCTGGTCCGGAGTTGTGGAGTGCTTTGTGTGCGTGGGTGAGGAGCTTGAAGGTTATCCTCTTGTTGACAGGAAGCCAGTGCAGGTCTCTCAGGTGGGGTGTGATGTGGCTGCGTCGGGGGATGTCGAGGATAAGACGTGCAGAGGCGTTCTGGATGCGTTGCAGCCGTCTCAGGAGCTTAGTCGTCGTTCCTGCGTAGAGGGCGTTTCCGTAGTCCAGCCTGCTGGTGACGAGGGCCTGGGTGACTGTTTTTCTTGTTTCGGTGGGGATCCACTTGAAGATCCTGCGGAGCATTCGGAGGATGTTGAAGCAGGATGAGGAAACGGCGTTGACCTGCTTAGTCATGGAGAGGGTGGGGTCGAGGATGACCCCTAGGTTGCGTACGTGGTCGGTGGGTGGCGGGGCTGTTCCCAGTGATGTTGGCCACCAGGAGTCGTCCCAGGCTGAAGGGTTGGAACCAAGGATGAGGACCTCCGTCTTGTCCGAGTTCAGCTTCAGGCGGCTGGTCCTCATCCATTCGGCGATGGCCTTCATTCCTTCGTGGAGGTGGGCTTTGGCGGTGTGAGGGTCTTTGGTGAGGGAGAGGATCAGCTGGGTGTCGTCGGCGTAGGAGATGATGTTGAGGTTGTGCTGTCGGGCGACGTGGGCGAGGGGTGCCATGTAGATGTTGAACAGCGTTGGGCTGAGGGAGGAGCCTTGGGGTACGCCGCAGATGACGCCGCAATACCATAATGCCCACACCTAGTAACAACAGCCTATCAATTGCCAATCCAATCGGGAATTTTCTGTCTTTCCCTTTCACCTGGTACACATCCTAAATGCAAATAGAGAATTGGAAGAGGATTGCCAGGCTTATCCACTCAGTCACATTTCATGCCTGCTCTGACACTACTCTGTATCCAGCTCAGCTCTACTCTAGCTTTCTGGGCACTATTGTTACGCTGTCTTTGTAATCCCCTTTTTCAATTTAAGAGCTGTTCTGGTCTCCACAACGTATGTTGTATCCAGTGGTCTCCATTATGTGACCATTTACAGATCGTACAACGCCGTGACCTAGGTTGCCAGCTCACAGCTGAAGGTAACCAGCCTTTTCTGAGAGAGTAGGAGGACCTTCAACCTACCTACATGTAAAAAAAAAATCAACTAATCGCTGGGGATTCAATGTCTTATAGTATAACGGGTGAGCATAAATTTGTACAAACTGAGTATAAAGAAGCTAAATGTACGTGTAGCCCCTCTTTTCATGACACTCTGAAAATGTTTATATTTTGAAAGAAAAACGGATAAAGTAGATGCATCGAAACGCATATGATGATTCGTACCACAATCATATTATCAACTCCCCGAATGTTCATAAAGAATTTTTTTTTTTAATTGTAAAAAGCTCACATCTTCAGCTTTTGCAAACGTTTTATACCTGCCTCTGAAATCAACAGGGATTACCTGCTTTCTTCTCCTCTAACACAGGACAAATATGTTATATACTCCTTCCTTCTGCCCCTAATGCTATTGGGGTTTGTCCGATGTGACGGGGGCTTTTTCTTTTCCAGCTTTCGCAGTTTTAAACTTCCCACCCTTGAGTCTGCTTGCACTTTGCTATCTTCTATTATGTATGGATTCCTTATTGATCTTCTGCCCATGAAAGCAGCTCATCTCGCCATTCGACCCTGGAGATTACTCCTTTTAAAGAAGCTGGTGTTCTGATGGCTTCCTTATTTTGGACCAGGATGTTTGGCATCATAGACAGGTACTGGCATCAATGTTTCTAGTAAAAAACATGATTCTGCCTGTTCTTCCTCCAGTGGTAACCCTATAGGTCTCAGTTGCCCTGTTAATGAGTGCATTGTAGACTGTCAGATCATCAGGCATCAAAGGTCTCTGGGGATATGATTAAATTCCCACTTGCGGCATGTTGGTGTCCAAATCCTCCTAATCCACTTCATGGGCCGCTTCGCTTTGATCCTTCTCTTTCCAGAAGCGCTCCTTTGCTCTTCTTCGTGGGGTCCTGGTGTCATCAAGAGCTCCATCTCGTATGACCATCCTGGCCCTTTGACTTCAAAGGTCTAGTTGGGATGCAAAATCCTTTGAGTGACATATCAGTCTCTCTTTGTTTGTAAAAGGGCCTCCATTTCGGCATTAAGGAGTTTTTCCTCCTGACCTCAAGTGCCCCTTGTTCAGCATTGAGCACCAGTGGCATCTTTCTCTTCAGAGTCAGAGACTCCATTTTTTCATCTCCCTCTGTCACTTTTCATCATGGCACACATTTCTGGGGGTTTGCCTCCTACAGTATCCTTTCGCTTGGACCCATGAGACGCTTTTTGCTTTTGCCACCCTTCGGTCTCAGATTGTTTCAGCGTTAATGAGGTCTTCATGAACTTAAGAGTTCGATACTCTTGGCTTGGTCCCACTTTGGCTTTGAGGCCATTTCTTGCTTTCAATGGCACGATCTTCAGTATCGGCTTCCTCTTCTTGAGCCAACTTAGTTTCTTTGGTGTTTTGCTCCCGGTCACTGGATAGACAAATCTGTGAGTGAGGGCTGCTTCTGCTGCAGCTGCATCATTGAGCGGTGTGCTCATCTTGGTCTTTTACTGGCTATTAGGGTTTTTGGCTGA
The DNA here is from genome assembly GCA_963921515.1 of Calotriton arnoldi. Taxonomy (NCBI): domain Eukaryota; kingdom Metazoa; phylum Chordata; class Amphibia; order Caudata; family Salamandridae; genus Calotriton; species Calotriton arnoldi. The sequence continues at coordinate 928,619 of CAWUFW010002135.1, read as the reverse complement.
AATTTGGTGCTCGCTTCGCAGCCTTCAGCGCTATGATCTTTTCGAATGCAGAGCTTACAGACATAGTATGAGTCCTTGTGTGCAAACTTGTTATGGCACTTTGGGCAAAATCCAAAGGGAGTATTCTCCATCTCTCTTGACGATACCGGGTCCCTATGTGCATAATCTCTGACCAAGTGGTCGAGCTTCTCTGATAGTAATCATGTTGAAGGATTGGGTTTTACTTGATGTTCTCCAAAGTTCTTAACGTCCTTCGTTGGTTTGCTGGTTTATTAACAAATTCTCAGTTTTGCTCAATATTTTGTCAGTAAATCTTCTTGGTCTCTCTGGAGCTCTTCAGCTTGCTTCCTAAAATAAATTTGAACATAGCAACCACACACAAGGGGCTTCCATGGGCCGTATGTCTGACATCACGGGGGAAGGACAAGACACAAAATGGTCCGCAATGCCGACGGAAAAACACAGGAGGACTTCAAAGAGACAACTGTGCACCCCACTACTAGATGGCAGAATAACGCACACCATGTGAATCCAGAAAACATTTGCGCAGCAAAACTTTATACGCCAAATCTCTAAGCTTACATGCTTAAGCCCATACCCTTAAACCCTATATCCTTAAATCTACACCCCTACCCTAAACTCCTAACTTTAACCCCGTAGCTTGTAAATACTACACCTCAAACTCTTAACGCTATACCCCACACTAATAACTCCTATACCTTATATTCTTAGCCTCTAACCTTTAACCCACTCCACACTGTCCTTCTTTCATTATATTTTGAGAACAAACACTTTAGGAAGTGTTCCTTTTTTGAAATATTTGTTTTTCGAACTAATAATGAAGTGTTCTTTTTAGAAGTGTTGAGGCAATACTCAGCACAACTGTCAAGACCAAACTCAGTGGATGATTTTACCACCTATTTCTCATGATCAGGTGAAGCCCATGTAACAGTTCAACCTGTGGAATATATAAATACTATCAACAGCTTCATTCAAAACTCACTACACAAAGACTGAGTACGCACATGCTCTGCTGCATCTATCCTTACGTGGAACTCATTTCTGAAAACAAGTTATAGTTGCACAGACCTTTCTGTGTAGAATCAATCTTTATACCAACATCCTTAAGTCAATCGGCAATATTTAATAAAGGATAGTAGAAAATATTGAAGCACAGCCAGTATTTATAAATAACTGCGGTTCAGCCAAACAGAGTTTTATTTGAGAAACATTATGTATTTTCGAATGATTCTTCAAAAAACAATTTGAGTGTGATTTTCAAATAAGAAGGAAAGAATGACTAGACCCCCAGGTGTAACGAAAAAACAAAACTGAAACAAAGAAGAACAGTGAGGGAGAATGTAGGAGAGTAGGATCTGCTTCTTATAGTTACCCCCACTTTTTGCTGATGTATCACTGTTTTCGACTTAGACTGGCTGGGATCCTGCTATCCAGGACCCCAGCCAAGCTGCTTTCTCCTCTAAATTGATTGCATGTACTTTAGGTACACTCCAGATTGGAGACTGGGGTACCCTTATAAGTCCCTAGTATATGGTACACCATGTACCCAGGGCATAGGTACCCCAGAGGCCTCCCAGGGGCTGCAGCATGTATTATGCCACCCCTGAGAGACCATTCAAAATGACACCACAGGTCTGCTACTGCAGCCTGTGTAAGGTGGTACATGCACCCCTTACTTAGATATAGGTTCACTATATCTCTTCTAAATCACTGCATATAAAAACCTATCAGTCACCCCTATGGCAGGCCTTATCAATCCTGAAGGCAGGGTGCTGGGTTTTGTATGAGAGGGTGCCCCTGTATGAGCAGAGCCCCTCTGCAGCCTTCGGAATCTATTCTCCGGGGTGGTCTGTGATGCAGCCAACCATATATACTTAAGTGCATTATAACCTCGCGGTAAATGTTAACTTTAAAACGGCTGCTTAGAAACATGTCGTGTTTGGTGTCAAACACCTTGGAATCATACCTCCACACCAGTAACTGGTGTGGGAGGTATGATTCCTCCCTTGTAGTACCACTACTATGGGGCACCGGTCTACCCGGTACCAGCTTTCTCGACCTGGTCAGCACAAAATGGATGCTGCCAGCCACAGACACGAGTCTGCCCTCCTGCTGCTGAGCCAAGCTCAAGCAGAGGAAGGCCTGACAATATGTTTCCTGTCACAGGGAGGTGTGACCACCTCCCAGACAGGCTTTAGTGTATTGGGGCTGGGTGGGTGCACTCTTAGAGTGCCAGAAAGTCTGCACTGGGGGCACATTTGGTGTCCCCGTGCATAGTCCAGCTCAAACCGGTTGCAGGAGCCATTGGCTCCTGCTCTGGCGCGAAACTGGACAAAGGACATGGGTGTAGCCACCCCTCTGTCCTGACCCTCCCCTAGGTGGGTCCCCAGAGTTAGTCCAACCCCTTCCTTGGGTATAAAGTAGGAAACCTGACTACAGGACTTTAGATTTTACCTGGACTAAACTCTGCAAGAAGAAACCAAGTACTTCGATGGTCTACACTTCGTTGGACGACAGAAGAATCTCCCTTGGAGTAAAGGAGTTACTCCCCTGCAAGGCAGGCACCTTAACGCATCTGACCGGTTTGCATTTCCCGAGCTCCTGAGGACTCTGAAGATTTCTGCAACACAGGAGGTGGGTTCCCGAGCGTCCCTGAGGTTGATCTGACCTCTCAGCAATCCTGAGACCAGTATCCCTCGTGGGGACCGTGCAACCCGAACCCCTGTGCACCGTGTACTTTTGCAGCAGCATATGCTTTTTGGCGATCCCTGAGGCTGTGCTTTGGGCTACATGTAGTCCTGACCCCGAGCAGTATTTCCACCGAAGATTTCCAGCCTACACTCCACGAGTGTTCCGTGGCATGGTATTTCGTGATTCAGCTCGAGGTCCCTTCATGATCCCTGGGCCGTTGGCCTGTGGGTCCCTGTGAAGGTAACTTTGACTTTCCTTGGGCTTTCCTGGTTGCTCCAGACGTGCCCTGACTCTCCATAGTTTGGAGAGTCCCCAGGACCTTGCTGGTCCTCACCGTGACTTGTTTCCTCTGCCCGCGTGGGTTGCAGTTGCCAAGGCTTGTTGGTGTTCAATCCGGACACTGACCCCCCCAGCACTCGACATCCTTCGTGGGACAGCTCACCTCTGGACTTTGGTCGCCGTCGACGTCTCCTGGTCCCCGTCGACGTCTCCTGGTCCCCGTGGCTGCAGAGTCAAGCATCCGAACTTTTCACCTGAAGCACCCGACATCGGTGGGCATTCGTCCACTGAGCCCCTGGTCACCTGAAGTGACCCAGACTCTGTCCTCTCTGCGTTCAGGTTCTTCTCACCTCGGATCCAGGCTGGGATTCCACCGGACACTTTTCATCTTGCCGGCAGCAGTACTTCTTCGCATCACGCCATTGAAATCAACGAGCGTTTCCGACACCACTTGACCCCTATGCACCCGGCTCCACTGGGATAGGTAACACGGGTACATCGGTACTCACAAGGGTGCTGGCCTTAGAACCTCTTATGTTCCAAAGGGTTTGCTTGAAGTCCTCTCCGAAGTGTCCTTAAACTGTAATTATCCAACCGCGACTTTCCCATAGAGTTGTACGGAGCTCGCGTCTGTGTTCCCACACTGCACCCGTCCTCTGTGGGCTCCCTGTGTCACTCCTGTGGGTGGTTCCTTGGGGTCCCAGCGATTCTACGTGCTCTAGGCACTGTGTCTGTTGAAGTCGTGGTTGTTATACCACTTTCTTAGTATATGGTTCGGTCTCCCCCTGGAGGCGGCTGTGTATTGTGCTATTTATTGTCGTTCTATTGATTTAATATTGTGTATCTTGTGCTCTAATCTCATAAAAAGGTTAGTAGAGACTGTTTAGTAATAAATACATATATTTTATATATCTCTTGTGTGGTTCTCCTTTCATTTGGTCATTCAGGAGGTTCTGATCTGGTACAACAAGCTGCTTTACATTCCTTCGAGACTTAGCCTGAAGGCTGCTCTCCACAGCTACCACTAGGATAGCTTTCTATAAAGGTTGTCTTAAACCTAATCATCAATAAGGGACGTTTGGACTGGTGCAGGGTGCCCACTTTAATTAGTGGACAGCATATACCAGGCCAACTTCTCACATTGGTGTGCAGCGGTTGGTATTCAAGCTTGCTATTGTTTTACCAGATAAATCTCATTGAGTGATTAATTGAAAACCACTAAAGGCATCTAGGTACATATAATCAAGACTAGAATAAGTAAGTTCTACTGAACTTGGAGTTGGGCAGTCAAGGGTCTAGCACACCCTTTCTCCAACTCAAGAGAGTTTAGTTCCCACTAGGTTAGGTAGGTGCCTACACCACATAACACTAGTATGTCCTCTGAAGGAGAAGCCAGTGGCTCTCTGCCAACTAGATATGACTTGCACACATTTCAAGAATTGAAAGCCATGTGTGCATCTAGGAAGCTGAGGACAGGGAGGAGTGCCAACACTCAGCGCCTCATAGAATTGTTAATTCTAGATTACCTCAGAAAGACTCCAGGGTCTGATGAGGCAGGAAGAGGGGCTGGGGCAGTGAATGAGGACAGAGCAGGAAGTGAACACTTCTTTGATCTAGACTCAAATGCTGGCCAGGAGGATCAAGATGATTCTAACCTGGAAAATCCAACTTTGCATTTAGGTGGAGCAGAAGGCCCCAGTGGCCCTCTCTTTAGTCCCCCAGGAAGGATACAAAGTTTACCTAGAAGATCAAGATCTCCCTCTGTGGAGTCTAATCATTCAGGTACTTCTGTAGGGACCTCTGCTTCTCATAAAAGGGACCCCTCTTATGAGAAGAAGTGTCAATTACTTGAGTATGAGAGGACCAAAACTCAGAATCAAGAGGGAACAATTGGCCTTAGACGGGGAATCCCTAGAGCTCCAGAGAGCTTCCAGAAGGTTGGGGCTAGAGCCCCATGGTGGCAGCAACAGTGTCCCTAGACCTAGAGAGTATACTCATGATCATAGGAACCTGAACAAGATAGTCCCTCCCTATCAGAGTGGGGATGACATCCACAAATGGATAACTGCACTAGAGAGGGCCTGTAAAGTACAGAGGGTCCCTCAAGAGCAGTGGGCAGCTATCTTGTGGCTCTCCTTTGCTGACAAAGGTATAGATAAGCTCCTCACTGTAAGAGAAGAGGATGCTGATAATTACACAGTCTTGAAGAGTGCTCTCATAGATGGGTTTGGCTTAACCACTGAACAATACAGGATTAAGTTCAGAGACACCCAGAAGACACAGACTCAGGACTGGGTTGACTTTGTAGATTGTGCTACTAAGGCTCTGGAAGGCTGGTTACTTGGCAGTAAAGTGTGTGATTTCAAAGGATTGTACAATTTAATTATGAGGGAGCAGATCCTTAATAATTGTCAAAATCAGTTGTTGCATCAGTACCTGGTGGACTCTGATCTGACCTCTCCCCAAGAATTGGGAAAGAAGGCAGACAAATGGGTCAGAACCAGGGTGAAGCAGAAAGTTCAGAACCAAGGTGGTGACTCCAAGAAGCAAGATTCTAAAACCTCAGATAAGGGTGGGGAGAAAGGTAAAGACCAGAAGACTTCACAATGGCCCCAAAAGTCTTCATCTGGTGGGGAGTCACAATCCAACAAGGGTAAAGGCAAAAAGAAACCTTGGTGTCATATCTGTAAACAGAAGACACATTGGACAAATGATTGTTCCAAATCCAAGGAATCTACTCCAGCCACCACTGCCCCTAAGGCAACTGTTCCCCCTAGTTCAGCTCAAAGTGGTGGTACTCAGAATAAGGGTGTAGTAGGGTTAACCCTGGGATCTGAGATGGACTCTGGCCTAGTCAGAATTCCAACTCAGGCTGTGTTAGTCTGTGATGGAGGCATGGATATTGCCTCCTTATTTGTCAGTCCCAGTAATCTGGGCAAATACAGACAGCAGCCTTTGATTAATGGCAAGGAGGCCATGGCATTCAGGGACACAGGTGCAAGTGTCACAATGGTGACAAAAGATCTTGTGGCCCCTGAACAAATCATACTTGGTGAGATGTACCAAGTGACCAATGCAAGCAATGTCAGTACAGACCATTCCTTGGCAGTTGTGAATTTCACCTGGGGAGGGGCAACAGGGCCTAAGAAGGTTGTGGTAAGTGCAGACCTCCCTGTTGAATGCTTATTGGGCAATGATTTGGAGACTTCAGCATGGGCTGAAGTGGAACTCAGGACACATGCAGAAATGCTGGGCATCCCTGTGGATGTGTTTGCCATGACTAGGTCACAGGCAAAAATGTCTTCCACTGAACAGGCCCTGGATTCTGGAATAATGGACCCGGTGCCTTCCAAGAGAAGGAGCAGTAGGGGTAAGGCAGTGTCTTCCCCCTGCCTCAGAGTGCAGATCAGTCTCTTGAGGGAGATGATCTTAGTCCTGAAGAAGGAACTGTCTCAGAGGAACTTGAACCTGATCAGGTTGAGTTCTTGGGGACAGGGGGCCCTTCCAGGGCAGATCTGAGCCAGGAGCAGCTGAGCTTCCCCTCTCTTGAACCCCTCAGACAGCAAGCTGCTGCTGGGAGTGCCAGTGGGTCCCATAGGATCTACTGGGATGATGGACTCATACTCAGAGGGTCGAGACCCCAAACCTGGTGCTACCAGGAGGTTGGTTATACCTCTGAAGTTTAGGGGCTTACTATTGACACTGGCACATGATATCCCATTAGCAGGTCACTTAGGCCAAAACAAGACTTGGGACAGGCTTGTCCCTCACTTTCATTGGCCCCATATGTCAGAGGACACAAAGGAGTTTTGTCGCTCCTGTATCACTTGTCAAGCCAGTGGTAAGGCAGGTGGTACTACAAAGGCCCCCCTGATACCACTACCTGTGGTGGGGGTTCCCTTTGAGAGGGTTGGGATTGACATTGTTGGTCCCATGGATCCTCAAACTGCATCTGGGCACATATTTATACTGGTGGTGGACCATGCCACTAGGTATCCAGAGGCAATCCCATCTAGGACTACCACAGCTCCTGTTGTGGCTAGGGCCCTCCTGGGAATCTTTTCCAGGGTGGGTTTTCCTAAGGAGGTAGTATCAGACAGGGGTACAAACTTTATGTCTGGTTACTTGACTGCTATGTGGAAGGAGTGTGGAGTAAATTACAAATTTACCACCCCCTATCACCCACAATGCAATGGGTTAGTTGAAAGGTTCAACAAAACCCTCAAGGGCATGATTAAAGGTCTCCCTGAAAAGCTCAGCCGTAGATGGGACATACTTTTGCTCTGCCTTTTCTTTGCCTACAGAGAGGTTCCTCAGAAGGGGGTTGGTTACAGCCCTTTTGAACTTCTGTTTGGACATCCAGTTAGGGGTCTTTTATGTCTAGTGAAGGAGGGATGGGAGTTACCTCTCAAACCCCCTAAACAGGATACTGTGGACTATGTACTTGGTCTCCGCTCCAGGATGGCAGAGTACATGAAGAAGGCATCCAAAAACCTTGAGGCTAGCCAGGAATTGCAAAAGGCCTGGCATGACCAAAAGGCTGTGTTGACTGTTTATCAGCCAGGACAGAAAGTATGGGTGTTGGAGCCTGTGGCCCCAGCAGCCCTCCAAGACAAGTGGAGTGGCCCTCATACAATCATTGAGCAAAAGGGAGAGGTTACCTACCTGGTGGACCTTGGAACTCCCAGGAGCCCCCATAGGGTGCTCCATGTGAACAGGCTCAAACCGTATGTTGACAGGGCAGACATGGGCTTGCTCATGGCTACTGATGAGGGACAGGAGGAAGAGAGTGATCCACTCCCGGGCCTGCTCTCACAGAACCCTGATGATGGTTCAGTTGATGGTGTAGCCTTGGCAGGCAGCCTCACTGACCAGCAGCAAACTGATTGCAGGAGAGTCCTAAATCAGTTCAGACATATATTTTCACTGACTCCAAGTCAGACTACCTGGTGCACTCATGAAGTGGACACAGGTGACAGTCTGTCTGTTAAAAATAAGATTTACAGGCAACCTGACCATGTCAGGGACTGTATCAGGACAGAAGTCCAGAAAATGTTGGATCTGGGAGTAATTGAGCCCTCAGATAGCCCTTGGGCTAGTCCAGTAGTCCTTGTACCAAAACCTCACACCCAGGGTGGTACGTGAGAGATGAGGTTCTGTGTGGACTACAGGTGTCTCAATGCAGTCCCTAGGACTGATGCCCATCCAATACCCAGGGCAGATGAACTTATAGATACTTTGGCCTCTGCCAAGTTTCTGAGTACATTTGACCTGACAGCTGGTTACTGGCAAATCAGATTAGCTGAGGATGCAAAACCCAAAACAGCATTCTCAACCCCTAGAGGGCACTACCAATTTGTGGTAATGCCCTTTGGCTTGAAGAATGCACCTGCCACTTTTCAAAGGTTGGTGAACAAAGTCCTTACAGGTCTGGAAGCCTATAGTGCAGCTTATCTAGATGATATTGCTGTCTTTAGCTCCACCTGGGAGGATCACCTGGTCCACCTGAGAAATGTTTTGGAGGCCCTGCAAAAAGCAGGCCTCACTATCAAGGCCACCAAGTGCCAGATAGGGCAGAGTCAGGTTGTATACCTAGGCCACCTTGTGGGTGGAGGTCAGGTTCAACCATTGCAGAGCAAAATCCAGACCATCATGGACTGGGTTGCTCCAACTACCCAGACTCAGGTCAGAGCTTTCTTGGGTCTGACTGGGTACTACAGGAGGTTTGTCAAAGGATATGGATCCATAGTGACCCCTTTGAATGACTTAACTTCCAAAGAATACCTAAGAAAGTTCAGTGGACAGTTAGCTGTCAAAAGGCATTTGATGACCTGAAGCAGGCCATGTGCACTGCTCCCATTCTGCAAAGTCCTGACCATTCCAAACAATTCATTGTTCAAACTGATGCATCTGAGTTGGGGGTAGGGGCTGTGTTATCACAACTGAATGAAGAGGGTCAGGATCAGCCAGTAGCTTTTATTAGCAGAAGGCTGACCCCCAGAGAGAAACGTTGGTCAGCTATTGAGAGGGAAGCCTTTGCTGTGGTTTGGGCCTTGAAGAAGCTGAGGCCATACTTGTTTGGCACTCACTTCATTGTTCAGACAGACCATAAGCCCGTCTTATGGCTAAAACAGATGAAGGGTGAAAACCTTAAACTGTTGAGGTAGTCCATTTCCCTACAGGGAATGGACTATCCAGTGGAACATAGACCTGGGAGTAACCATGCCAATGCAGATGGACTCTCCAGATATTTCCACTTAGCACATGAAGACTCAACTGGTCAAGGTTAGTTTAATGTCCTTACGTTTGGGGGGTTGTGTAGGAGAGTAGGATCTGCTTCTTATAGTTACCCCCACTTTTTGCTGATGTATCACTGTTTTCGACTTAGACTGGCTGGGATCCTGCTATCCAGGACCCCAGCCTAGCTGCTTTCTCCTCTAAATTGATTGCATGTACTTTAGGTACACTCCAGATTGGATACTGGGGTACCCTTATAAGTACCTAGTATATGGTACACCATGTACCCAGGGCATAGGTACCCCAGAGGCCTCCCAGGGGCTGCAGCATGTATTATGCAACCCCTGAGAGACCATTCAAAATGACACCACAGGTCTGCTACTGCAGCCTGTGTAAGGTGGTGCATGCACCCCTTACTTAGATATAGGTTCACTATATCTATTCTAAATCACTGCACATAAAAACCTATCAGTCACCCCTATGGCAGGCCTTATCAATACTGAAGGCAGGGTGCTGGGTTTTGTGTGAGAGGGTGCCCCTGCATGAGCAGAGCTCCTCTGCAGCCTTCGGAATCTATTCTCCGGGGTTGTCTGTGATGCAGCCAACCATATATACTTAAGTGCATTATAACCTCGCGGTAAATGCTAACTTTAAAACGGCTGCTTAGAAACATGTAGTGTTTGGTGTCAAACACCTTGGAATCATACCTCCACACCAGTAAGTGGTGGGGGAGGTATGATTCCTCCCTTGTAGTACCACTACTATGGGGCACCGGTCTACCCGGTACCAGCTTTCTCGACCTGGGCAGCACAAAATGGATGCTGCCAGCCACAGACACAAATCTGCCCTCCTGCTGCTGAGCCAAGCTCGAGCAGAGGAAGGCCTGACGATAGGTTTCCTGTCACAGGGAGGTGTGACCACCTCCCAGACAGGCTTTAGTGTTTTGGGGCTGGGTGGGTGCACTCTTAGAGTGTCAGAAAGTCTGCACTGGGGGCACATTTGGTGTCCCCGTGCATAGTCCAGCTCAAACCGGTTGCAGGAGCCATTGGCTCCTGCTCTGGCATGAAACTGGACAAAGGACATGGGTGTAGCCACCCCTCTGTCCTGACTCTCCCCTAGGTGGGTGCCCAGAGTTAGTCCAACCCCTTCCTTGGGTATAAAGTAGGAAACCTGACTACAGGACTTCAGATTTTACCTGGACTAAACTCTGCAAGAAGAAACCAAGTACTTCGACGGTCTACACTTCGCTGGACAACAGAAGAAACTCCCTTGGAGTAAAGGAGTTACTCCTCTGCAAGGCAGGCACCTTAACGCATCTGACCGGTTTGCATCTCCCGAGCTCCTGAGGACTCCGAAGATTTCTGCAACACAGGAGGTGGGTTCCCGAGCGTCCCTGAGGTTGATCTGACCTCTCAGCAATCCTGAGACCAGTATCCCTCGTGGGGACCGTGCAACCCGAACCCCTGTGCACCGTGTACTTTTGCAGCAGCATATGCTTTTTGGCGATCCCCGAGGCTGTGTTTGGGCTACGTGTAGTCCTGACCCCGAGCAGTATTTCCACCGAAGATTTCCGGCCTACACTCCACGAGTGTTCCGTGGGCTGGCATTTCGTGATTCAGCTCGAGGTCCCTTCGCGATTCCTGGTCCGTTGGCCTGTGGGTCCCTGTGAAGGTAACTTTGACTTTCCTTGGGCTTTCCTGGTTGCTCCAGACGTGCCCTGACTCTCCATAGCTTGGAGAGTCCCCAGGACCTTGCTGGTCCTCACCGTGACTTGTTTCCTCTGCCCGCGTGGGTTGCAGTTGCCAAGGCTTGTTGGTGTTCAATCCGGACACTGACCCCCCAGCACTCGACATCCTTCGTGGGACAGCTCACCTCCGGACTTTAGTCGCCGTCGTCTCCTGGTCCCCGTGGCTGCAGAGTCAAGCATCCAAACTTTTAACCTGAAGCACCCGACATCGGTGGGCATTCGTCCACTGAGCCCCTGGTCACCTGAAGTGACCCAGACTCTGTCCCCTCTGCTTTCAGGTTCTTCTCACCTCGGATCCAGGCTGGGATTCCACCGGACACTTTTCATCTTCCCGGCAGCAGTACTTCTCCGCATCACGCCACTGAAATCAACGAGCGTTTTCGACACCTCTTGACCCCTATGCACCCGGCTCCTCTGGGATAGGTAACACGGGTACCTCGGTACTCACAAGGGTGCTGGCCTTAGAACCTCCTATGTTCCAAAGGGTTTGCTTGAAGTCCTCTCCGAAGTGTCCTTAAACTGTAATTATCCAACCGCGACTTTCCCATAGAGTTGTACGGAGCTCGCGTCTGTGTTCCCACACTGCACCCGTCCTCCGTGGGCTCCCTGTGTCACTCCTGTGGGTGGTTCCTTGGGGTCCCAGCGATTCTACGTGCTCTAGGCACTGTGTCTATTGAAGTCGTGGTTGTTATACCACTTTCTTAGTATATGGTTCGGTCTCCCCCTGGAGCCCGCTGTGTATTGTGCTATTTATTGTTGTTCTATTGATTTAATATTGTGTATCTTGTGCTCTAATCTCATAAAGAGGTTAGTAGAGAGTGTTTAGTAATAAATACATATATTTTATATATCTCTTGTGTGGTTCTCCTTTCATTTGGTCATTCAGGAGGTTCTGATCTGGTAAAACAAGCTGCTTTACATTCCTTCGAGACTTAGCCTGAAGGCTGCTCTCCACAGCTACCACTAGGATAGCTTTCTATAAAGGTTGTCTTAAACCTAATCATCAATAAGGGTCGTTTGGACTGGTGCAAGGTGCCCACTTTAATTAGTGGACAGCATATACCAGGCCAACTTCTCACAGAGAATGTGAACATCAATGGTATATTGGTTGCTTTATATCCAAAGCCAGCAATTTATATTCAGTACAATCAAGGACCCAAGGAATTAATCATTGTATCACAGTTTTAGAAACCAGTCTGTCTTTGTACGTGTGTCGACAGCGTTTCGACCCTTAAAAGGATACAAGGGTCTGATAAGAACTGAAATGACCTGGGGTCCGAGAAAGGAATGAAAACAATTGGTTAGGTGGCTGATGAAATAAGCATGAGCTAAATGGTGGAATAGTAAAGGAATACATACTGACTGGTTAATGTAGAGAGTCAGATCCGCAAAATGGAGACCCACTCAAGAGTTGCAAACAATTATAATGCCTGATTGGTAAGGGTGGCTTAGAACTCAATCTGGCATTCGGCCCCTCATACAGTATGGAATCAGCCTCGTTATTGGCAACACAGGCTGTCCGTCAGATTCTGAACTCAGGCGATTCTGTGGCACTGCTGTTATTGGATCTTAGTGCCGCGTTCAATACAGTGTCCCATAACATCTGGATCTGAGGTGTGGACCACAAAGCATTGAGCTGGTTTGCCTTGTTTTTGCAAGGCCGGACCTTTCAAGTGTCACAAAAACTGCATCAGTCAGAAGTGTTCCCTGTGAAACAAGGTGTGCCGCAGGGATCTTCCTTGAGACCAACTTTGTTTAATGTGTACACGTGACAGCTGGCGGATATCATCGAGCGCTATGGACTTACCATAATTTCTTATGCAGATGATACGCAGCTTATCATGCTGTCACAGAATTCGGCCCACATGGCCTCCGCCCTGCGCCTTTGCCTTGCAGAGGTTGCTAGGTGGATGGACCTGAATTGTCTCAAGCTCAACGCTCGGAAGACAGAGGCTCTGACCGTAGGCAATCAAGCAAACATCTGGTCCACTGCATGGTGGCCTCAGGAGCTGGGCTCAGCTCCTGTCCCTAAACCTAAAGTCCAAAACCTTTGCATTTGGCTTGATGATAAGATGGTTTTGACAGTCAAGTCATTGCAGTGGCAGGAAAATGCTTTGGACTGCTCCAGATGCCGAGTAAAATCTTGTGCCTATTGCCAGAGTCGGCAAAAAATAAAACTGGTCATAGCAAGACTAGATTATTGCAATGTCCTGTATCTTGGAGTTACTCAGGGATGGATCGAAAGACTCCAGGGAGAGTGCAAAACTCTGCGGCATGCCATCTTCTGAATTTGCTGAGGTATGAGTCTATTGGGGCCGCACTTAGGAAATTACATTGGCTGTCAGTTAAGCAGAGATCATCTTTTAGAGTTGTACTACTGCCACAAAGCTTTCACCAACAAAGGGCCAGGATACCTTCAGTTGCTAGTAAAAGCATGTGTCCCCTCAAGGAATCGAAGATCAGCAAGGGATTTGCTGGCAAAGAAATTGCGCTCGGGTGGGAGCTCTTTCAGCTACCTATCGCCAAAGCTATGGAACGGCTTGCCCTTCCTCAGTTCATCAGGTGCAATCGAAAGATCATTTTAGGAAGCAACTTAAAACGTGTTTTTTTTTTTAGATCAAGGTGCTTGAGAATTTAAAAGCGATAGGCAGGGTGCAGAGGTCTGTTTCCAGTGCTGGGACACCTCACATTGAGGTAGGCATGCTAAATTGTATTATTATTATTATTAATTCCCTCTCACATGCCATGGAAAACAGCTGCAATATGCAAGCTCAGGATCAGCTAACACCTAGGGAACTCTACCAATCCTGGGCCTTTCTGAAACTTAGAGATCCTGTAGAATGCCCTGAAAACATGAAAGTTTAAATCCCAAATACTATTTTTCTCATATTTATGCGACCGAAATCTCAGGCACTTTCAGCTAATGCCTTATCACACCGCCTTCCCATGTTTCGCCCTACTAAAAAACGCTACTCCCCCTTTTTGGTTGGACCTAATAAAAGTCAAAGGAATGGATAAAAACTTTAACCATGTGATGACCACATTGACACTATGCTGAATTCACACAGTCCAAGTTTTGTCTGGTTCCTTTTGCGGGTGACAGGCCCACCCACACAAGTATGGTATTGTTTTAATCGTGTGAAATGTGGGAACACTGGTGGCATGCCTTTTGCCAATTACCACAGATTCTTCATAGAAAAGGGAGGACATTCTGTAATTTCCCTTACAGTTTGATGCTTGCAGGGCATTTTGGGTTAGAAAAGTAGTGGGTTCCACACAAGCCACGCAAACCTGTACTCCTCTGTGTCTCTTATTTTCAGAAATATCTGGAGTTGGTAGGTTTCCCTGGGTGATGGCCAACTCCTGGCCCTATTCGGCAGCTTCCTACACCTCAAGAATGATTGAAATTAAAGTTTAGGTTCAATGTTGCGTTTTGGGGCTTCCTCTCACAGCGAGAGGCCTGTACACTCAAGTGTGCTACCGCAGTTATTGAGAGAAGTGCGGGAACGATAAGTAGTGAGAGTGGTCGATCAATGCAGATTCCAGAACTTTTAGTCTCAGAAGTCAGAGGAAAATCTATTAGAGGGCATTCTATCTAAGAAAAGGTTGTGGAGTTCCACACCACTCTGTATTTCATTGGTCTAGTTTTTGGAAATGTCTGAGGTTGGTTGGTTTTCCGGGGTGTCTCCCGACCCCGGCCCAAATACTGCAGCTACCCACATCCCCAGAAAGACTTACAATTCAATGAAAAATCTTGATGTTTCAATGTTGCACTTTGGGCTTTTTCGGTCATGGGCAACAAGCCCGCCCTCACAATTTGGCAGGGTTGGACTGGCCTATATGGCAATCAGGCAGTGCCAGAAGGCTGATCTGACAAATCAGTGTGCGGGACGTTTTGTTTTAGCAATTTGTGGGCCGGTTTTATGGCCAGGTAGGCCATTTTTTACTGCTGATTTTCCAAATATTACCACAAACACTGCCTGCTGCAAACACAAATGCCTGCATCTCCCATATCTTGAAAAATACCCATACAGAGTGACTTCACTAGTACAAAACTGACCTGATTTGCAATGTGGGCCTTTTTTTTTTTTTTTAGCTATCTGGTTTGCAAATGGGGGCCACTTTTATTTTGGTGCCTGGGCCTATATTTTTGTCCCAGTCCCATCCTGCAAGTTGGGTACCATTTTTATCAGGAGAAGCGTGGAAAAACAAAATAGCATAACATTCGTTATTATCTAATGAATTTCTCTTAATTTTTGGATTTAAAAAAGTATGCAGGTTTTCAAGAAAGAACACATGTTCCAAAACGCAGTCTGAGTTACATAATATAACAGGTAACCACAAATTCATAGTCATTTAGATTCAAGCTCAGTTGACGGCTCTGGGTATCATATGTTTTTAGACAACCAAAAAACTCTATATATCCTCGGGACTAGAGGAGTTTGATGATGTAATGGTATGTCACTTTTGCAGACTGGCCATGGAGGTAAAAATGTATAAATGAAAACATTGTTGGATGATATACACCAATGACTGCTTGTTGAATTCAGAATTATGTCTACTTTTCAGAAATATACAGCTTTCCAGGTTCACACCGCTTTGCCCCACAAAATGCACGTTGGTAAAACTGTGTTTACGTTTTTTACACAGAACTCTACCTGTTTCTGAAAATTGAGAAGAGAGCAATCTTAGTACTGCAAGCCTTTGGATGATACAGATTTTAGAGAACAAATTCACTTTCTTGCACAGCACTTTTTACCATTTTTTTTTAAAGCTTTTGCTAGATTTTAGCTAGTTTCTTGGTTCCCTCTAGGGGACTCTACATATCCAGACTACCTTTAAAATTCCCAACACGTAGTGAAAAGGCTGCAAATGCGGCCTACATATTATTCTTGAATAATATTGCATCAAGGTTGTTTTGGACAAGACTATAAGTTGTAAGACCTCCTGGTCAGGGAACTCTGCTCTCCGCCCCAGCAGCTCCGTCGTTGCGCCGCTGCCCTCTACACCTCTCTTCTAGGTAGGTGTTCGAGGCCCTCCTCCACCCACAGGCTCCTGTCTGCGCCTCATCCCTGGTGGTCCAGTGGGAGAGCCTTGCTCTTCTGCTGGTACGCTTGGTTGCCTTCTCTGTCTGACTGTCTTTTTGTCTGTTTACTGTATTTTGTGTTTACTGTATTTGTGCCGGTCTTTTGTCTGTTTTAACTGTTATTGTGCCTGTTTTTCTGGTCTCTTGTTGTCCTCCGTTCCCTCTGCGCCCGTTTTCGCTGCCCTTTTTCCTGCCGCTGATGCCCCCGCGGCCCCTTCCCCCTGCCGGTTCCCACCTCCCAGCTGCGTTTCCCTTCCCCATTCCCTGTTTAATGGTGGATGCACGCAATGAGCGCCAAAGGCAAGCCCGTCTGCGCCCGTCCGCGACGCAACCAGCGCCAGGGACCCGGGTTCTGCGACCACCCACCGCTACGACTCAGCTGCCCTCCACGCACTCAACCCCGGAAGGAACAACAACTGCCAGTTGTCTACGCCTAACACCACTCATGGCCAGTTCTCCTGCCGACACTGCCGTCAAACCTTCACAAACCTCCGCACTCCCACGGCCGCCACACTCCAGCCCTCCCGAAGCCCTGATGTGCACCCTCCTCAACGTGCGCTCCCTCCACAGACACGCAGTAGAAATCTGGGACCTCCTCGACACCCTCTCGCCAGACGTCGTCTTCTTCACGGAAACATGGACCAACCCCATCTCCGCCGCCATCGCCACCGCCATCCCTGACGGATACAAGATCCAGAGGAAGGACCTCCTCAACCACCCAGGAGGACTTGCCATCGCACACAGGAACTCCCTCCGACTCACCACTTCCAGCACGAACAACTCCCCGTCCCCCACAGAACACCTCCATTTCCAGATCCAGACCAGCCCCAGAACAACCCTACGCAGCACCCTCGCCTACAGACCTCCCGGACCTCGAACCGCGTTCACCACTACCATCGCCGACCTCATCGCACCCCCACGCCATCGCCTCCATGGACTACATACTGCGCGGAGACCTCAACTTCCACCCCGACAACCTCAGCAACCCAAACTCCACCGCCCTCCCAGACAACCTCGCCAACACGGACTGAAGCAGCTCGTCACCACCCCCACCCACAAGGCAGGACGCACCCTCGACCCCATCTTCGCAGGAGGTAACAACATCCACTTCAGCCACACCACGCAACCCCTCTGGAAGGACCACCACTGCGTACACTTCTCTTTCGACAAAGCCACTGCTCACAAACCTACTCCACGCCCTCTGCTAAGGAACTGGAGCAAAATCACTGAGGAGCACCTCAACTCCACCCTCAACCACGATCCCCCTCCCACCTTGACCGACGCCAACTCTGCAGCCAAAGAACTTCACAGATGGATCACCAACTGCGCAGACAAGCTTGCCCCCCTCCGCAACTCCGACAGACAGCACCCCATGAAGGCCACCTGGTTCACCACTGACCGCCAAGAATCCTGACGCACCTGCAGACGTCTCGAGAAGCAATGGAGAAACAGCAAAACCACGGAAGACCGAACCACCTACAAGAACGCCATGACAGAATACCACCAACTCATCAGATCCACCAAAAGAACCGTCATCCAGAACAAACTCCTCGCTAACTCCAGCAACTCAAAGGAACTCTTCAGCATCATTCAGGAAACACCAACCCCCTCCACCCCGCCAGCGAAGCCATGGATGTCAACCTCCCAGGACCTTAGCAACAGACTCAGCTACTACTACCATCTGAAAATCAAGTCCTTCTACGACAACTTCAAAGCGCAGACACCAGACACCGAACTCACGCCTTCCCCCAGCAACAACAGCCAACCTACCATCTCCGCCTGGACCCCGGTCACCACCTAAGACACCGCCACAACCATGAAAAGCATTCACTCAGGAGCCCCCACGGACCTCTGCCCTCCGCACATCTTCCACAGAGCCACCGCCACCATAGCACCCGAACTACGACACACCATCAACGCCACCTTCGAATCCGGCACATTCCCCGACTGGAAATGCGCAGAAGTCAAGCCCCTCCTCAAAAAGCCCTCTGCAAACCCAACGGACCTCAAAAACTACCAAACCATCTCTCTCCTCCCTTTCGCGGCCAAAGTCACTGAGAAGATCATCAACGTCCAGCTAACGAACTTCATAGAAGAGAACTCCATCCTCGACCCCTCCCAATCCGGATTCCACAGCAACCACAGCACCGAGACTACCCTCCTCGCCGCCACAGACAACATCCGCACTCTCCTCAACCAGGGCCACACAGCGGCCCTCATTCTACTAGATCTCTCTGCAGCCTTCAACACCGTCTCTCACCGCCAGACTCCACGACGCTGGCATAAAGGGAACCGCCCTCGACTGGCTCCGCTCCTTCCTCACCGGCAGAACCCAAACAATCAGACTCCCACCCTTCCTCTCCGAACCCACAGAAATCAACTGTGGAGTACCCCAAGGAACATCGCTCAGCCCCACGCTCTTCAACATCTACATGGCCCCCCTCGCCACCATCGTCAGACAGCATGGACTCAGCATAGTATCCTACGCCAACGACACCCAGCTCATCCTCTCGCTCACTAAGGACCCCCACGCCACCAAACTCAGCTTCCAGGAAGGAATGAAAGATGTTGCATCCTGGATGAGCAGCAGCTGCCTGAAGCTTAACTCGGAGAAGACAGAAGTCCTAGTCCTCGGACCCTCCCCCTCAGCTTGGGACAACACCTGGTGGCCCACCGCCCTTGGCAACCTCCCCACGCCCACGGACCACGCCTGAAACCTCGGCATCATACTCGATTCCTCCCTCACCATGACCCGACAGATCAACGCCGTTGCCTCCACCTACTTCAACACCCTCCGCAAAACCTTCAAATGGATCCCCCCCCAATCCAGAAAGACCGTCACCCACACACTGATAACAAGCAGACAGGACTACGGAAACTCCCTCTATGCCGGAATAAACAAATCCTTGCTCCGCAAGCGCCAGACCATACAGAACACCGCATCCAGACTCGTCCTCGGCATCCCTCGACATGAACACATCACCTGCAAGTCATCCACTGGGTCCCAGCCGAGAAGAGAGTAACCTTCAAGCTACTCACCCACGCCTACAAATCCCTCCACAACACCGGACCTCAATACATCAACGAAAGAGTCTCCTTTCACGTATCCAAGAAAAACCTCTGATCCGCCGACCTTGCCCTCACCGAAACCCTGCGCATCCGCAGAGCCAGAGCGGGTGGAAGAGCCTTCTCCTACATCGCAGCAAAGACCTGGAACAAGCTCCCGATCAACATGAGACGCTCCCCCCCTCTGCACATCTTCAGGAAAACCCTCAAGACCTGGCTCTTCGGCTGACTCGGAGCTGCATTCCCCCCCACCCCCAGCGCCTTGAGACCCTCACGGTGAGTAGCGCGCTTTATAATTCCCGGATTAATTGATAAGAAGCATTCGTGGCTTTCCTTTGTGGGGGGCGGAAAGGGGGATTCTGAATTATTTGCTTCATAAAAGCAGTAAATAACACTTCCTCCAGCCTCGACGAAAGTGCAATTTGTGGATTTACTTTCATAGGTACTGTCTCTGAAAAGTGTCTGCAATTATAAGCCTGATTGCTGTACGCTGTTTGTGTAAGTGCATATCTTCACTTGTGTTCACGTTAGTGTTTCTACTAAAAAAAAATATTATCTGATCAAATTAACATCCAAACAAACAACTGGCACTGACAACTTCGACGCTGTCCCTCAAACACCTACAGTCTACTCAGCTCTCATAAGCGAGTGCCCTTGTTTTAGCAATGTTGTATACCAGCGTGGCTGCTATCCAGCATAGTTAAGTTACTGGCGTAGAGGAGCGTAGAGTGGCATGAAGTGGAATGGCAAAGAGTGGAGTACTGTCGTAGAGTGGAGTGACACGGAGTATAGTGGAGTGGAGTGGAGTGGCATAGCGTGGAGTGGCGTACAGTAGTGGCATATAGTGGAGTGGCATAGAGTTGACTGGTGTAGAGTGCATTGGCATAGAGCGTTGCGGAGTATAGTGGTGTAGAGTGCAGTGACATAGAATTCAGCAGCATACAATCCAGAGTCGTAGAATGCAGTGGCGTAGATTAGAGTGTTGCATTTTAGAGTGCAGTGGTGCAGAGTTAAGTGGTGTAGAGTGCAGTGGCGTAGAATGCAGTGGTGCAGAATAGAGTGGCATAGAGTGCAGTAGAATCGAGTGGTGCAGAGTACAGTATGGTGCCATAGAGTACAGTGGCATACAGTGCAGTGGCACAGAGTAAAGTGCTACAGAGTGCAGTGGCACAGAGTGCAGTGGTGTAGAATGCGGTAGTGAAATGTAGAGTGCCATAGAGTACAGTATTGCAGAGTAGAGCTTCGTACAGTGGTGTGGAGTGGCGTAGAGCGCATTGGCGTAGCTTGGTGTTAAGTAGAGTGACAGTGTGCAGTGGCGTTGAGTACAGTGGTGCAGAGTAGAGTGCAGTTGCGTAAAGTTGAGTGGACAGGCGCAGTATTGTGGCATAGAGTGCAGCAGCACACAATGCAGCAGTGTAGATTAGAATGCAGTGGTACAGAGTGGAGTGGTGTAGAATAGACTGGCAGAGTACAGTGGCGTAGAGTGCAGTGGGGCAGAGTAGAGTGGCAGACAGTGCAGTGGCTTAGGGTGGTGCAGAGTGGACCGACGTAGAGTGCAATGCAGTGATACATAGTGCAGTGGCATAAAGTGCAGTGGCGTAGAGTGCAGTAGTGCAGAGTAGAGTGGCTTAGAGTTTAGTGGCATACAGTGGAGTAGTGTAGAGTGCAATGGCATAGAGTAGATTGTTTCAAAATAAAGTGAAGTGGTGCAGGGTGGCGTGGAGTGTAATGGCATAGAGTGCAGTGGTGTACAGTGCAGTGGCATAGAGTGCAGTGGTGCAGAGTAGATTAGAGTAGTGTACGTAGAGTGCAGGTGCGTTGAGTGGAGGGATACAGAGTAGCGTGCATTGGCGTGGTGTATTGGCATAGAGTGCAGTGACAGAGTGGAGTGTTGTAAAGTGGAGTAGTGTAGAGTGGAGTGGCCTAGACTGGAGTGATATACAGTGCATTGGCAGAGTAGAATGGTGCAAAGTAGAGAGGAATGCAGTGGCGTAGAGTGGAGTGGTGCAGAGTGAAGTAGAGTGCGGTGGTGTAAAGTGGAGTACAGTAGAGTGCAGTTGCGTGGAGAGGTGAAGTGTAGACTGGAGTGGCAGAGAATGGAGTATGCATGGTGTAGTAGCACACTGCCATTACAGACAACACATTTTCAATTGAACCATTACGATTGCACGGACATACAGTTTTACTAATAAAGCTATACAGCGCACTAACAATGTGTGGAAATGGCATCACATAGTGTATTGTTTTGTTCTGATCACATTAAAATATAAGTTTCTAATACACTTTGGAATTAACAAAAAAACGTGCTTCACTTGTGCTGTCCTAATTCGGATATATTCTGAAATACTTGCAGTTCATTTAAATCTTGTTGTGCACTACAAAAAAATCCTTTGCTACCCCTATCCAGCAAGATTGCAATATAAATCCTCTCACTCTGAAGTTGGGGAAAGAGAAGTAAACACTAAGCTCCCAGGGAAGACAGAGTCTGACATTTGACCTCTTTTTTTGCCCAGCAAATGTGACAAGATAAAAACAAGATTTTCAGGCCTGTTTACAAAAATGAGCACACTCGTGGAAGAATACAAGGGGAGTTGGTGTGAAAAGACTTTTCTCTTTGGGAGGGACAAAACTCACACTGAACAGCCTAAAACAAATAAAGCCTGCAAATGGAAAACCAGAAAATGTGAGGTACAAACCACAAAGCCAATGGTAAGCAATGGGCGGAGTGCATTCTCCGGGAAGCTTTCAGAAATGTCCCAGATGCCTGTGCTGTCCGGTATGCTTCGACCTAAAAAGCACTCTTAGAACGAGTTATAGGTCTAATTTTCTACTTCTTGCTCTTTAAAACCGGTTGCAACAGGGAAAAGTCGTCGAAACAACCATCGACAGATGCGAACGACAACTTCCTGTGATTTTCCAAAAACATTTCAAAGCGTGCGCGTGATGTGTAAAATGATTCAGAATTTCCTGTGAACACGACAGGCCCTCTAAACTCAGGGGGCAATTTATCTATTGCTCGTCATCCAAATATTTCTGAAACACTTAAACAACACTTTTCGGCATTGTGTCTTGGGTTTCCGCGGATGTGTACGGGCTCTTCCCTTCCAGTGGCCTGCTGTGGCCCCAGGCCGTAGACTTTATTCGGAAGATCTCCGCAAACATGGCACCAGCTGTCAATCTCCCATCACAGGACCAAATAACTGCGCTGACGGGGCAGGCTGGCAATATCCTATCTGTGTTATTCCATCTATCAAAGGAAGCAACCTCACCGCCATAAAAACATCCATAACTGTGCATTAATATCTCCTCGCCCCAGTTCTTACACCGTAGGCAGCAGGGCCAGTCTTTCTCAGTTGTTTTTTTTACATTTTATTATGTATTTATTTATTTTACATCTCTGCCTGTTTCTTTAAGTTGATAAGAGGGCGATCTCAGCACTTCAAAATCTTTTGTCAGGAAAAAAAAAAAAAGGTTCGCTAGGCCCAAGCCCAGGGTGCCAAACTTCAGACGGCGCACAGAGCTGTCTGCAATACGGTAAACAGCAGGGTCCCTCTCACTTGGAACCAGTGATTCAGTTTGAAATGATTTTAACAAGCCACAGGCACTGTTTTTAATAACACCTTAATTAACCCCCTTTGTTCCCCTTCCACCTCCCTTTCGCCGCTTTCCACCAGCACCAACACCTTGGCATCAGCTCAAGCGAGCTTGTAGGTGGGTGATGTAGGTGGGTAATTCAGGTGAGCCGCACAAGGCTCGGAGAGTACAGTTTTGTGTTCGGAGGCCTGTCGCTGCTCTGCTTTAATCAGCCGGGGCCTGACGTGTGAACACAACCTGGGTTCCCTGCTGCCTCATTTTATTCACTGGAAGCAGCGAGTGTGCCAAATTTCAGGCTGCCCAGGGCGCTATCTGAGGAAAGGCCGGCTCTGTTGAACAGGCCTGGGGCAAGGAAAACTCTGAGCAATGCCGAGCACACTTGAGGGGACATTATGAGCTGTCCTCGTGCAATGCCTACAGATCTAGGCTCGCAAAACAGACCCGGGTGCCAAGGAAAGCCAGACTGGCATGCTTTACAAACCCTGCTACTAAGGCTTCCAGAATGCAAGGGGAAGTTTTTTAATTTACTGGTGAACAGGAATACCTACTATTTGGCAGTCAGCTTTCCCACACTGGCTGAAGAACTCTGTAGTCTAGCAAGTTTTTTTGGTTTCTAGGGTGAGCCTCAGACAGAAGGAGATCCAAAAAAGTTCTCGGTCTTTGACAAATGAACACCCTGTGGAGTTCATGGAAGTAGTTGTCTTTCCAAGTGCTACCCGGTCTCTGGTTAGGAGCTGCGCTCACCTCTCTGGGTGCACCACAGATGAGGATGCAGCACTACTGACTCTGCGCTCAGAGAATACTGACGACTGTGGAGAAGCCTGGGTATGCATGAGGTAAGGTATGTGTGCATGCATAGTATATATATATATATATATATACACATACACACACACATACATATATACACATACACATATATACACATACAGGCATACATACATATATACACATACATACATATATACACATACATATATACACATACATATATACACATACATATATACACATACATACATGTATACACATGCATGCATATAAATATGTAATCCGCCCTCCTGGTTTGTGATTGATATATTCCGGAGGTGCTTCCTACTGTCTTTGCCAGATATCCTTCAGGTAAAGAAAAGCAATTTGAACTGGGCCAAGAACGTTTCCTTGGCGCAGCGCACATTAATTCAATATTGGGATATCAACTTCATTTTGATATTACCTATTTCATATCACGCTTTATTTTAAGTAGGTTTCAGCTTCTATTTTATGTAACAAACAATTAGTTGATAGATCCCAATACTTTTTTGGAAATTACCTTTCATCACGGGAAATACTCAGTTTTGATTAGCTTTCAAGGGCTTGCCACACACACTTACAACTGAGTAGGACTGTCACACCATAATGATGCCTCGGTTGTTGGTAAATCATTTCTTGTGAACCTTTTTCATGTAGTGTGGCGTGTGTGCTGCTAAAGTTTTGTGGGCTGTGTTCCTTAGGGCTTGTTGCGTAACTTGGCCCTGCGAGTAGGCTCAAAGACTATTTGGGCCAGTCCCTTAACAACCCCGACAATGGACTACATCTCAAAACCAGGTATCCGTATACTCCCAGAAACCCACAGCTTTAGGGAAATGAGCAACTCCCCTGGTTCTCCCTATTATCAATCATCTCTCCAACTCTGGCTTCTAAAGATGAATAGATCAATTAATGAAAGGGTGCAAAATAGGACGCAGCAAGGCCAGCCTCTCAAAAACTTTCTCCTAGGCAGAGTTCTAAGACCAAACCATCACCGGGTAAGGAAATAAACATTTACCCATCCAAAGGTGGAAGCAATAGGTCAAATATTCACTTACCACGGCTTGTAGAACCAGCCCATGCTCGTTTGATATGTTCATTGTTCAGGCCTGGCAGCAGAGTTAGATCTCACTTGCCACAATTAACAGAGCTATCCTTCACCCTTGCCAGGGTACTCACCTCCTCTGCTGACAGACCTCCTCCTCAGTGACCATCTGGTGATGACACCGGGTTCTGGATGTGTATGGTGATTTGTTCACTCTGTATACAAACTATGTATCAAATTTGATTACTTGATTCCCATCTTTGACTTGTGCCTAGAGATTCAACTCCATCTTAAGACCTTGTCTGCAACGTATCTTATGGTTTCTAATAAAATCCAAGAAAAAAAGGAACTTAAATAGTAATCACCTTTAGTCTCCTGGAGATACCACCTCAAATGGCTTGCACATCTTTGCAGTTCCTTGAAGTTAAAATATTAACTACCAAAAATGTAAATTTCATTGAAAATATCTGACCTTCTGTCTCTGCAATTGACCCAATCATGGGTTACTTCAGGAAGATAATCAAAGAACAAGACAGCCCATACATCTGTGAAATTTACTGTTCCTTGTCTAGGGATCAGGCTCTGGGTAAGTCTAAATGTGCTACTGTATCCCTTCTGCTAAAAGAATCCATCACTGGATCCAATTGAACTCTCCTAATATAGACCTAATCTTTGCTGCCTTACTGCTCAAAATTTCTAGAAAAGATGGCCCATTTTCAGGTAGAATATTTCATGGAAATAAATAGCCTCCTGTACCCTATGTAAGCAGCCTTTACACCTGGAAGAAGAACAGAATGTGTCTCCACCTCTGTGATAGACTACCTTCAGATGATGGTAGATGAAGGTGGCGAGAGAGTCTTAATACTTTTGCTTCCCTCCTCTGCCTTTGATATAGATACCAATGATGACGCCATACTGCTTCAATGCCTTGAAGCGGGTGGAAATATATGAAAATGTATATCCTCCTTGTCAGGTAGATTTCAATCTGTCCAACTAGAGATTTTGTCTCTAAACCTATTTTGGGGAGTCTCACAATGTTCAATGTCCCACTGCTATTCAAACTTTTATCTCGGCCCTTTTGCCCATCTGTAAAAAAACTTTAAAGTTAAAACATATTATGCAGAGGAGATTAAACTCATTTTTTGGGGTGTCTGCTGGTCCTAAGGATCCTGTCTCTACCCCCCAACTTGTCCTAGAAACAACTAAAAAATGGATAACTTTTTTATTTTTTTTAAGTTGAACCTTTAAAAATCTGAAATTCCCTGGTCGTCAAAGTGTCCAAAGGGGACAACTCCCTATGGCTAAAGTCAATGGGCAGCTGTCGCAAATCCGCTGCCTCAGTACGTAATCCAGGGATAATTCTAGACTCTCAGCTGATCACTGAGCCTCAAATTATCTCAGCAACCAAATTGTGTTTACCATCTAAAAAGTTTGAAAAGAGCATTTCCATACTTACCCTTTCCCATAAAATTTCAGTTGTTAACACGTACATTTTATCTAAGCTCGACTTTGGCAATTCCATCCATCTTGGGTTTCCTTTACACACAGTAAAACCTAACTTCCTAAAATGTAGTTAACTCATTCATACTTAGCAGTTTTTCATGAGGAATTTTCCACTAGGACCTAAATTTAGGGATCACTGTTATGAGTAACAGTGTGCTATATAAGAAAACCTAAAATAAATATATAAAAATCTCAGCACTCGCCTCCTTCCGCTTTTACTAGCTGGTGCGGTTATGAAAGAATCTTCCTTACTTGACTCCGTAAGTTAACATCACTGCATTTAAGACCTTGATTGGTACTCTACTGGGTCATGGGAATGCACTCTACCGAGGTAAGTCTGTTTTTTATATGTAAGTCTGTTTTTATATAGCGCAGCTACTCACCCTTACGGGTCTCAAGGCGCTGGGGGCCGTAGTGGAAATTAAGTGAGCTATTGCCCAGAGTCACATGGTGCTGAGCTGCCGCCGGAGCCGAGGATCGAACCGTGAACCCTGTGCTCCGAAGTCAGCTGCCCTGGCCGCTGCACCACACCTCTCCACTCAGTGTAAAGATGCACTGTTACAGATCCAGATGATTGGGAATGCAGCAGAATGGATCTTCAACATTTATTTTGCATCCCAACTGCGGATGTCTGTTAGAATATCGATTACACATATCGTGTGGACACAATAGTGTCAAAAATATCGAGCTCCAAAATATCGAGAAGGTAAGTGCAAATAAGTAAGTATAGATTTACTATTCTTAACTCCACATCTACGTACCATGATATTTTGTCCAAACAACCCCGACTGCAGAGTCAATTGCCCTGGATACTGACCAAGCTATGCAAGATTTTGTGCAGAGGGCCTGGCCTTCTTGAATTTGGTGCCTAGTCAATGGAATGCCCAATCATTATCATCAAAATCCACTTAAGGGCGAACCGAATTTCGAACAAAGATCCGGCTGTTCGATCACTGGGAACATTGTTAGTCCACAAAGTGGGCTTAGCAATACCTAGTGTCACTAAACCTCCTAGGTAAATGCAGCACTTCACAAATAATATAACTAAAATAAGTAGAAACACAAGCATATATTTGAAAAACTGGATTGCTTGCATTTATTATAAGAGCTCATTTATAAGTAGATGTGGAAATAGAAGCTGGTCAGTTCAACAAAGAGAAACTGCATCTTTGCCATCCCAACGCCAAATATTCATATTGTATCCTCAAGGTACAACGTAAATGAAAGTGAAAATGTCTGGGGAAGAAGGCATAAATAGGGTGGAAGAATGTCACCATATTTAACAGACACGTTTTGGACTTAATCGGCTCGATTCATAAAACGTTTTCCATCTGTAGGTGTCATCCAAGGGCAGAAAAAGTAGCACCTGTGCACAGACTAACAGAACCAGAATCTGCAGAATTTTGCATGTGGAGGAAGGGCTTTAAGTGGGATGAAAAAACTAGGGGGTCTCCTAAAGGGGTGTGGCCAATGTAATTAAGGGCATGGCTTAAAAACACTTAAGCTAAAAATCTGTGCTTCGTACAGTGTGCTCCCAACTGATATTTTGATGCTTCTATCACTGCATCCAGATATATAATACAAAAAGTAGCATTACACCTACAACATGCCAGGACTATTGGCTTTGTCAGTGGTTGTTTGTTGCATATAATATTGAAAATGCTTCAGCTCTAGTGGCAGAGGTTGTGGCGTAACGCTAGAGCTGCCGACGGAGATGGGGTAGCAGGTTGAGTCTCTGGTCAGCTCAACATGGTGTGTTTCGGGGCAAATCACTTAATCACCCCGTGCATACAAGAAAAAGAATAATAATATATTTCATTGTGTAATGTAGCTGGCAGCTGGTGCTCATGTAAAGCGTTCAAATACCTTTGGGTTGAGTTTGCGCTATATAAAGCTGCAAAAAAATAAAAGTTACTTCAAAAGCAGCGAACAGCTGCAGAGTTAAGATTGTTTTTGCACCCTGAAGGTGAGTGCAAAAATGAAGAGCCCGAAAGGGACCAGTCTCAGCACCTGCTTTTAAGAACTGCGGTGCTGAGCACCGGCAGGACCCGGCCCACTTAAAGCCCTGTGTTGAGAGGGTTACGATGGCTGCCACCTGTGCGCAAATTCCTCAGCTGTGATTGGCGGCTAGTGGGAGGTACTTGGGGCAGATCCATCAGTGCTTGATTTGTAAAATAATGAGTGCTGGTGTCCAAAGCTCTGCTCAGAAGCCCGCAGCTGATGCAAATAAATGCTGGTAAAAGAGGTGGCGAGTCAGTAAAGGCTCGCTCGAGCAAGATGTCTGGCTCTGGCTCAGCTCGAGGTCCTCTTGGACCCCCCAGCCCAAAACGAGTCGAACTTTCAAGTGCCTTCTACCTGCCACCCTTGCTGTAACAGCATGCACCAAGAATAGCAAGCATTGGCATAGCCAATAGGTCTCGCTTTTGGGACCTTATAAGTATTTAGTTATGCAGCACAATATCCTTGGTGCAACAACATTAACTGTTGCATGGCTAAACACTTATAAGGTCCCAAAGGCGAGACCTATTGGCTATGCCAATGCTTGTTAAAGTATTGCATTGTAATTGTATTGTAATTGCATTTATATAGCGCTTACTACCCCTGACGAGGCATTCATAAACAACTGTTGTATTGCTCATTTCTAAATTAGACACCATGGGGCAGATTGTCATAAGTGCCAATGTTGACAATCAAGTGCCGGTGCCATGCACCGGAAACCACCGGCTCAAATTAAGCACTGCCTACAATGCAATGTTAAGTCATACAGCAATGGAAATTTTTTAATACACATTAGTAATGGGGGCACGTGGTTGCTAAGGAACCGTGAACAATATGCAGTGTGTTAAGTAAATTAACTACGGTATTGATATTACCCCAATAACAATCACAGAGCTTCCTTCTATTTTGTTCTGGTTTTTACTAATGAAGCAAACGCTGTACATAGAGCGTCTGTGCAAAGTAGCACGGGTTTACATGAGAAAATGACAGAAGGAAGTGGACATAAAGCAGTTGCTTAGGATGAGGGTGGAGCAGGGGAAGACTCAAGATTGTAGTTTAAGGTAATACAAGCCATAAACTTAGCAACATCTTGTCTTCTGTGTCGCCCACTGTAGTAGTAGATGCACCGTCTGTTAGGGAGCATCATAGGGCATATGGTACTTTCTTTCTTGTATTTCTAAAGAGGTTTCTAGCAGTTACCGTCTGTTGTGGGCATCATTCAGTACAAATACTTAACTAGGGATCTTTTTCAAGGGATTGTTTGTTCATTTCAAGCTAAATTGTGCTTTACCCTTTGACAGCTTGCAACTTTAATGCAGTAACAAACCATTTTTCTGCAGATACTGTGCGGATTTTGCATGCTACGGGCCTTTTTGGGATATGTAAGCATAGTACTGAACACTGGACGGTCTGCAGAGTTTAATGCTTAAACTGGCATACCGGTAGTGATAATTCATTACATGTGCTTTGGACGTTTCTTGTCACAATGGTTCCCAGCCCCGGTCTAATGCTTGCCGTGGCATGATATGAGTATATTCGGAACACTAATAACATTATCACAGCTCTTTGCGAGCTCAACCTGTACTCGTAATGTACCTGTAGGTCTACGTCCATGCACTCACTCATCCATTCATCAAGCCACTCATCCATGCATGCACTCACTTGTTCATCCATGTACTCACTCACCCATTGGGTATCCAAATGTTGACTCGTTCTCACATTCATCCACTCCCACTCCCCATCCACAAAACCACACACATAATCTCTGCATGAGATGAACATGCGATTGCACTTTTAAAATAGCAAGGCTGTCTTTGTCAATGCTCGTTTTTGATTTTTTTCCAGCAACACATGCTTTTTTGCACGGCTAATCTTCTGCTTAAATACACAGCAATAACCTCCATAAATAAAACTTGGGGGAGGTCCTTAAAGGCAATTTAATTATTACGAAACACACAAAGATCATGACGTGCCGGAGGCCAGAACTTATGACAGATCTCCTGGGTAAAAGGCTTTCCGAACATACATTGCTAAATCGTTACTAAATGGAGTCACTTCCAAGAAGGCAAATCCTTTAACGTACAGTGCAAAGTGGGATGCAGATATACAGCCCGACTTAAAGCGTACACATTGAAGTTCAAATTTGAAAGCTTCCTAGCGCCGCAGGCAGTGTCTCCTTTAAATAAGATTTATATTCTGAAAATGCACAGTTAATACATGACAGATTCGTTTTCAAACGTGACGGAAGTCCCTAAACACTCTTCTAGCCACAGAAAAACGATGGATTGGCGCAATAATACGCACCCGACAGTTCAGGACCGGAGCACCTCACTGGCTAAAGATCACACATAAAAAAGGGAACTAAAACAATTGAGTTCCTTGACAAAAAAAATTAAAGCAGTGTCTACTGAAGCGACTGCTGCTCCACAGATAGTCCCTATTATAGCCGGCCCGGGAGGAAAGTTCAAGCCGTGGTCATGGAGATGGGCGCTGGTTTTTAAGGTTCCTGCTGCTGTGTTTTTCTTCCCAATCCATCACGTTTTAACAGGTAGAATTCGGTAGTTTGCACGGAAAAGCACTATTGGGAAACTCCTCGCAGGCAGTGTCGGCCCCGCGCTGGACTTTAAGACATGGCGCCGGCTTTGGGTTCTTGCACTGTTCTTTATACGGTTATGTCTGCGGTTGAAAGGGAGCAGGCATGTGGGGGTGACGCCTGGATACAGAACGGCTTCATAAAGGTTTGGGGATTGTAACTCGCATGTGCATAGTGCCTTTCACCAGTCTCAATACTAAATTCTATTTTGCACACTAATTTTGCAGGTAAAAAATGCCCAAGGTGTAAAGAGAGTTGTGGGGGGGGGGGGGATTCCACATACATGTTTTTTGTTACGAGTGCATCTTAGTGCGTAGTGCCTACAATTCTCACGCTCAGGCGCATGTAAGCGGTTCGTATTATTAATTGCCAGTCAGCTCAGAATGGAGAGCCTTTGTTTGTGGGACTGTTTTTGCCTTCACTCCATGCTGGCCTTTCTTAACAAGCCCGGCCGTTGTGTGCGCGCGCTCTAAAATGAAAAAGCATTTGCAATTCAATAGGTCTCGCATTTACACGAGTTTAAGCTATTGGCATTGTAAATTACAGTGCCTGTTATTTTTGTTTTGGTTTTTAAAACATAAATAAAGGCATTGTCATTTACAATGCCAATAGCTTAAACTCGCAGTAAATGCGAGACCTATTGCATTGCAAATGGTTGTTTAACTTTAAAACTGAGCGCGGCGCAGCTTCAAGGACACCACGCTTGTTTTTTTGTTTTTCTACTTTAACACTGAGCGCGGTGTCCTTGAAGCGGGCGCCGCGCTCAGTGTTAAAGTTAAAAAAATAAAGAAACCGAGCGCGGTGTCCTTGAAGTGGCGCTGCGCTCAGTTTTAACTAAATGTGAAGAGGAGTTAGATTGGCAAATGCCTCGTAGTGGCTTGATAGCAGTCACCGAGGACCGCATGCAGCCGATAAACTGTTGGCTGGCCCGGCCGGCACCCTGCTACACCTATGACCACAGTGCAGCGGCCGCTCGTTTCCTTCTGCTACCACTGCAAACAGGTAGGGGCAGAGAACTCGTTGGCAGGCTGGCTCGACCCACGAGAATCTATGGGTTAATCAGAAACGTGCGGGGGGAGTTAAGCCTCTATGACGACCCAGCGTGATTGGATCCTGTGTAGCGGTATACACAAAGAGCGACTAGCGGAGGAGCGGTAGAAATAAAGTGAACCAAGCATATGCTCCAGATTTGAGTTTGACACCCTTCTAGGAAGCGCGCTGGCGGTGGTAGCCTCGCACTTTAGGGCAGAAGGTAGTCCATCAAAAGCTTTAGCAACAAGTCGACAGAAAGGCTGCAGACACTACAGAACAACTAGAAAGAGACGCGCGAAAGTGAAAGCAACTAAAAAAAAAAAATAAAAAAAAAGAAGGAGCGGGGGCGAGCGAGCGCGGCAGCCTGCTGAGCTGACCACACGCTCGTGCATCGTGCGGGTAACCGCACGGAAAAGGCAATTGTGCACGAGCGTGTGGTCAGCTTTCAAATGCCCCTTACATAAAGTCTCGCAGAGCAGCGCGCTACTCGAGGCTCGACCTAAAAACACACAGCATAAGCCTTTGATATTAAAATGGAGAGAGAGAGTTACCCATATTGTGGCTGAAAAGCATAATGTCGAACTAGAAAACCTGGGATCAATCCTGGCTTCCCTGCTTGACCCAATTGTGAGAGCCAAGGCGAATATTTTATTTCACCAATCCTCCGTTTATCATTATCACATAAGAGAGCACCTTCAGATGCATGTATTCAGGAATTGCGCTGTAAAAAAAACCTTTTCTATTTGATTTAGTAAACTATACTGTTCCCTCCATCTACCCTAAGAATCCAAACCACATATAGGGTGCACATGACAACAGATTTGCCTTTTAGTTCACTAACGGGCAGGGGGGAAGGAAAGCTTCTGTAGATGATTAAAAACTGTCACTTTTAATAAATGCCTCTCAATGTAAAGATATAATCTGATGTGCGAAGGTGAAACGCTCCGACATGTTGAAGAATTACACATTTTTTAATTTTGAAGAGATTTTATCATAGTTCTACATGATATTTGTGGCAAGATTTACACTGCAAACTTTTTCACAGCTCGGCTTGAGTCCAGGCTCCTAGAGACCATGCAGGCCCTTGGCTGGCTCTCCCTATGAATTAGCTGACTTGCCCACATCTAGTGTGGTACCCCCAAATACCAATGCTGCATAGTCTTGAATCCACCTCCGGCCTCTTTATCTACCGCCCAACACTCCCTGCCTTTTAGCTCACTCTTTGAGGTTTCTGCTTTTTCCCCTTGTGATGGTTTTGCTGTCTTTCTCTTCCTCCTTCTTTCCCCTTTGTGTGTTTTTACCTGTCTTGCTCTCAGTAAATATCTGATGAGGAAAAATAAGGGCCAACCCCCAAAACTTGAGTGCCAGTGAGCTCCAACGGGTCAAATAAATCACTGATCCATACACAGGGGCCGATTCCGATTCGGGCCGGAAATCTCTCCGACCGAGCCGGACCCGGAGAGATTTCCGACCGAATCGGACCTGTGCAGCCCGACCGAACGAGTACGATGCGTCCGTATGCTATCGTACTCGAGTCGGTCGGACTCCCATTGAAGTCAATGGGAGCCGGTCGTACCACGCGTACGCGGGCTCCCATTGCCTCAATGGGTGCGAGGCGCACAACGGCGCCCCCTACAGCGGGTACGCGGCGAAGCGACTCGCGCCGTACACGCACAGGTAGGGGGGACCCATGGGTCCCCCCTATGTGCGACTCGTGCGGCTACGCGTAAATGGGGTCCGACACGGACCTCCGGGTACGGCTCCGACTGCTCTTTCGAGCCGGACGGCGCGTGTCGGTCGGACTCGCTCGCGGCGCGCATCGTACTTACCAGGCCGGGGAACGTCTCCATTGCGCGGTGCGAGTCGTGTCCGAGCGAGTCGGTCGGTGCGGTTAGACCCGGGAACGAGTCGGTCGGAGCGGTTGGGACGCCCGAACGAGTCGGTCGGCGACTCGCATCGTACTCGCTCGTCCGGACGCACGTACGAATCGGTCGGGAAATAGGGCTCCGAATCGGATCCGGTTATGCCGAATCCGATTCGGAGCCCTACCGGCCGAGATCGGAATCGGCCCCATAGTTGTGAATGCCCACAGAGTCTGGACATCATATCTACCATGGTTTTCACTCGCTTTGCTTAAAGTTACATTCAGGTGACGGCAGTATAGGCGGTGCAATAGGAAAAGTGCCAAGGGTTAGACAATTAGAGAAATTTGTCAGAAACATAATTCTCCCCTTTCTCTTTTCACTGAAACGGACTTTCCATGCGAGCTTTCCTTTCCCCAGATCTTTTGTGAAAAGTGTGATTGGTGCATTCGTGCTTTTAGCCTGGGTCACCCAAGCATGCGTCTAGAAGTGGAGGGTCGGGAGTGAAAGCGCACAGCAACACTCCTATTCCACTAAAGGTGGCGTGGTCGAAGAAAAGCAGTCACCTGAAAATATGGAAGGTAATACTTAGCCTGGTGACTCTTTGAAGCCGGATTGGGGGTCGCAAGAGCAACCCTCGGCCTGTCACTTACGGTTTCTTTGTAAATCTGAAGTAAATAGATGAAGGGATACGAGAAAGCCCCGGTGTGCCTGGAAGCAGGCCTGATCGCCGCCTACCATTGGTGTGCAGTCTCACACTGGCATGTGCAGGGTACCAGGCCGGCTGGGCCGTCATCCAAATACAGTTCTCTGAGCTCGAGATGGTCTGTGAGGAAAGCCTGGGGCGCAGACCCCCTCCACAAAACAGAATTTCATAGTGCTGATACGTGCAAGATGTACAATTCCTGCAAAATGGCACTTTTATGCAGCTTGATCTCACGACGGTCTCGTGTCTTGAAATGCCTCAAGTGCAGATCGCGTGGAAGGCCGCGCTGTGTCGCCTTCGCTCTGCAGCACAGCGCTAAGCGTCCTGCTAAAAGGGCTGTTTTAGTGCGAGTTCGGCAGCAGGTGCGCAACTTCCATCCATACAGCAGGTGCAGTGACACCGGCGCCCGGAGGGTGGACTGAACCCTGTTACTGCTGTATTTTACAATTCAAACAGGGCTCCATTCCTTCCTTGCGCAGGGCCCACGACACACTGGCTACGCTACTGCATGGTACAGAACTCTCAATAAATATCGCGCTGTACATTTTGTTTCGCGCTGCGGATTTTCACACAGTGCTGCTCGAAGCCAAGCAAAGTTCCTCTCCAGTGTCCACTAGATCGCATCTACCCCAAATGTTAATAGAGAGCATAATACACCCCCCACCCTATAGCGTGCCCATTTTAATATCTACTGCAGCGCCTAGAGGCGGAAGAGATCGATTTACATTACTCTTTAAACAGTGCGGAATATTTACACATTCCCGATTATAGTATGTTACTGATAAGATCATATGGGCACTCTTAGTTGGGAAGGACAAGTCGCCAACAAATTAACCTAATTAGGTCAAAGTCAAACCATTAAGACACCACCCCCCCAAAAAAAAAAAATTAGAAGAGAAAAAATAAAGCTATCTGCAAAGCTAACAGTAGGGAAGCTCGATCCCAGCTTAAGTTTTTTTTCTCTAAATACAGATAGACAGCTGGAGCAGGGCCAAATGTTCAGAGCAGAATCGAGCAGCACGGCAACATTTTTAAGTCTGCAACTCCCTCTTCTGTTGGTTTGTAAATACAGACCTGGAAACCTTCACGTCTCCCGTCCACTTTCTTTTATAAAATGATTCATCAGCCACTGGATGAAGGCGGATTGATCCGACTCGGGACCAGGTCTCCCGGCGTGCACCAGTGCTGCCACAGACCAATGCAGCATCAGTCTTGAACAAACTTTTGCACTCAACATAACTGGCCCAAAATGCCAATTTATGAATGTATCAGATGGTGTGAATATATTTACTGGTCAACACAGCGGGTAGCAATGATGCCACAGGACTCTTGTGCAAGCAAGGGAAATGAGACCCCTAAAGCTGGTGGGGTAGCAAAATGTAGCAAAGCTCTCCAGGCCCTGGAACCGTAAGCCACTGCCCCTGCTTCACTATTAGTAGCTAGGCCTAGTGTTTTATTTGAGCCGGTGGTTTCCGGTGCTCGGCACTGGCACTTAATTGTCAACACTGGCCCTTATGACAGTCTGCCACATGATGGCGCTGTTTGTCCAACTTAGAGATGAGCAGAACAACAGTTGTTTAATTCAATATACATTAGAAATAACTAATACCTACCCCCCAAACCATTCTTATAGCTTTGGTTTGGGGGTCTGGAATACTATGAATTGTCACACTTGTAGGAGTGTAATGGCTAGTAGTTGTGCTGGTACCTCCATTGGCCATGCTGGCAATGGCAATGGGTGGTGCGCAAAGGGCAGTGGCCTAGTGACAAGGTCCCTGGCACTTATGTTTCTTTACAAATTAAACATAAGGAGATGATGGACAGAGCGTTGAAACTTTTCACACTCACCCCCAGTCACAGATCTGGGTTGAATCCATCATCGTTCTTTAGCTCACTTCGCCACCCCAGTTCAGACCCCGCCATATGCAAATCAGTCTTGACCCTGTTCCTTATGGGAATAGTCCAGCCCGAACTGCCAAGCCAGGTCTTCCCTGGACCGGAAACAAGCATCCTGGGACTGAAACCGCTCCTAGGATGCTTGTTTCCAGTCCAGGGCAGTTCAGGCTGGACTGTTACTATAGGGATCAGGGTCAACACTGATTTGCATATGGCGGGGCTCACACTGGAATGGCATGGGGAGCAAAAAAACTGTGGATTTAGGCCCAGATCTCTGCATTGGGGTGAATGTATGACATTGTTCTGCATTCTGTTCATCAATTGTTTTTTTTGAATTTTTACAAATTAAGCACTGGCTAGATCCCTTGGTCATCTGTGTCCTTGGTGCAATGTACCTGATTGCATCCGGATGCGGTCGAAGTTTGATGCTTTCCTGCGCTTCTTCGGCTGCTTGAAGACTTTTTGCAATCCGTATTCCCTTTTTCATTTCAGTAGTAAAACTTTCTTTCAAATTAAAAAAGAGAAGCACCAGCTAATATTTTATTAAACAATCAAATTTGATTTATGGTGTCAACAAAAATTGAGTATGAAAGAGGCAGGTTTATGGCTTTGCGGAATTCTCTGTATAGTTTCAAAGGGCAAGGGCATTAAATAAAAGTGGTGGTCGGGGAAACATACAAGAATCAACCTACACACGTCAATCTGTGATAAAGAGCTCTGTAATTTACAATCTCCACAGCGACAAAATAACTAGTAAAAAAAGTACACTCAAGCTTAGAAATGAAATTTAAAAAAACATAAAAGTCCCTATGCCGTAGCGCTCGTAGTTCCAGGCGTTGAGTAGTTCATCCAGGACCGGGTTTTCCTTTGCAGCAAGGGATTTGTAGTCCTGTCGAGTACATTATAAAATAATGTCTACATATCGACGAATGAAAGTAAAACCCTGGGGGAAGGCATGAGCAACACAGACCTCAGAAACTTGGAACTCTACCCTACGAACACACTCTTTTTAAATGATGGTGGTCCAGAAGGAAATTAAAATGTCCTGGTTTAGGAGGTTGTCATGATGGGAACCTTAAACGTAAGTCCGTGGCAGGGCTTTAATTGGCGCGGGTCCTACTAGTGCTCAGCACCAGCAGTAATTAAAAATGGAAAAGGGTCTACACTGAGTCCTATTTCACCCAAAAACTTTCTCAACAGTGACTGTACAAACCCTTAAGGTATTTCATGTCATTGAAGCCCCCTCCCTCCTTAACATCTCACGTTTTACTTCATTTTGCATCTCCTAAGAGTATTTCTTTTTTAGGTCGAGTATTCGAGGCCTCCTGTATATACTTTAGTATATATTTATATGTGTATGTACTTTGTGGGCTCTGGAGATCAGCCCTAGGACTTGTCTGCTTCCGCTTAGGGACTTTTTTTTCTGTTCAACTGCCTCTATTTAACTGTTTTGATAGAAAAAGACCAGTAGAGGTCAGTAAAATACCAGAAATGCTTTCTGCTAAGGGACTTTCTATTTTTTATTTTTCTGGCAACTGCCTCTATTTAACTTTCTTGATAGAAAACGACCAGCAGAGGTCAGTAAAATACCAGAATCACTTTAGCATGCTCTAGATTCCAGTCCATAGAAATTGTCTTCCACGAGCACCCGTAGACAATAATATATTTTTCAAATCTTGTATTTTCCATGATATGACCACCGAAGGCCCTGATTTTATATTAAACACAGAGCTTTGGACTATACCATTTCCTGCTGAAAGGCAATATTTCTCTCCATGTGTTCCCATACCTGGCATGTCACACAGTTTGGTGCTTACTTTCCCTCCATGTTAAAGAACAGTAGATGTTTCAGCACCCAGGCTAATGTGCTGCATAGCTAAATACATAAAAGGTCCCAAAGGCGAGACCGATTGTATTGCAAATGCTTGTTCCCGATGTGATTCTGTAGTTTCGTTATTCATGCAAAATAAGACTTGAGTATATTTCAAACTGTGAAAGGGTCACCTCGAGTGTTCCTAGATGATCGTTGGCCACGCCCTTTTTGGAGAACTCCCCCTCCCCTGTACATCCACTTACAACACTGCTCCATATTATCACCATGCCACCTGAGATATGAATTAGTCCGACATTTTAATATTGAATGCACTTGATGGCAGGCAGAAATCAGAGTTTTTGGTTAATGGGCGCCATGCTGTGAATTAAACTTCGATTTTGCCCTCACACGGTATAGAATGCCAGTTGTGTGAGGGTACCCAGGCCTCGGAGAGCCCAGCTTACATCAGAATAAAAGGCCCAGCTTCAAAACAAGAAGCCACCTCGGTGCAGAAAGATGTAAATTCTTTCTTTTTTCTTAAACAAATTTCTCAGGTTTTCTAGAAAAATTGTGAGGGAGCGGATAGTGGGATAGGGTCTTTTCGAATTAAAACAGAGCTGCTGGCTACAAGATAGGGGACCAAACATAATTACAATATCAAAACGTAGGACCTTGCACCCAGACAGCTGGCATTAAGGACAAGGAAAATTGCTGTCTCAGACTCACAGGTGGGCAGTGCTTAATTTGGAAAACAATAAGTGCTAGGGCCCTCGTTAAGAGGCCACTGCAGCTTGCGCCACCCATTGCCCTAGCCAGACCTGCCAATGACAGTACCAACACAACTACTAACCATCACACTCCTCTAAGTGTGACAATTCAGACTATTACAGGTCACCAAAGCTTTAAGAATCGCAAGGGAGGCAGGTATTACTCATTTTAATTGTCAGATGGATTAATGAACAGCTGTTGTTGTGCTCAACACTAAATTTGACAAACAGTGCCAGCATGTGGCAGACTGTTAAAGGTGCCGGCACTGATGATTAAGTGCCGGTGCTGAACACTGGAAAGCACCAGTTCAAATTAAGCACTGAAGTGGGCCCAGAAATCTACACAAAACGTTGATTTTAATGGGACTGTATGTTAAACTTCCACAATTTTTGTTCACTTTTTACAGCATGTTCTGCCACTTAAGTGTGCAGAGTGGGGGTTAAATCCCACAGCAAAGGTATGTGAACAGTCGCAAAGCTACTACATTGTGGGTGTGCACCTAATCCCATTCCACCACCTCAAAAAATGTTTACTTATGGCATCTGAAAATACAAATCATTAGTGGGTTTTCTGCGATAGTATGTAGGATTTAGGTTAGGACAAATCCTCTATGAGTGAATATGGTTTGTGAATTAGATGCTAAATCCAAATGTTTGCAGAAGTAGAGTTTACAACCTCAAAAAAGTTTGTGAAGGAGATCTTTCATGTTTATTATTTGTTGCCGTTTTATTCATACTGAGCATCTGCAGTACAGAGGCCATGACGTTTTGCAGATCCTCACTGAAATCTGATCAGCAAGAAGCGCAACAGAGATTGCTGCATGTTAAGTCATTGCACGTGTTATATTTTGAAAAAACTGTGTCAAAATATAAGAACGCCTCTGTGGTGAGGAGAAAACGTTTCTCGCGACTCCTGCTTCATTAGACCAGAGCTTAATTACATTTCCT
Source organism: Calotriton arnoldi (assembly GCA_963921515.1). Taxonomy (NCBI): domain Eukaryota; kingdom Metazoa; phylum Chordata; class Amphibia; order Caudata; family Salamandridae; genus Calotriton; species Calotriton arnoldi. The sequence continues at coordinate 888,946 of CAWUFW010002135.1, read as the reverse complement.
GAGGAACCAACAGCCCTTTAAAAGTGTTTTTTTATATAGCGGGCTAGTTAAGGTATTCATTTTAGTCAGCATATGAATTTAATACAAACACATTTTTATATGATCTACTGCCACAGGTGTATCTGTTGTAATAACAGATTTTGTACCACCCAACTTAATGGTACTCATATTATAAAACTGAGAAGCCTGAAAGGCTGTTGGCCCTGCATGAGATTAGGGCCTCATGTGCAAAGAATCTATTTGGTAAAAGTGGTCGCAAATTGAGCATCGACTTTAACTGAATTATTTTTGATTTTGCAAAGTGACCTATGTACTAATAGGTCGGTTCACAAAATACAGAATCATAGTGGGTCGCAATTCAAACTACCTCAACCCTGCCAAGTCTCCCAGGTTCATGGCTGATGTGCTGCTCCAGTCAAGGTTTTTTCTTTGAATTTTGGGACTTGCAGTTGTGTTATTTTGTTATAAAAACAGGTCTACAAGTCCCAGAATTCAAACACAAAACCTGGACTGGAACGGCGCATCACACATGGACCTGGGAAATATTCATAAGGTAAGTCACAAATTGCGACCCACTATGATTGATCACAATCACAGGGCTGGTGGCCTATTGGGGTCAGCAGACCACCAGGTCTGTGATTGCTTTTAAGTAAAGCAATCTTTTCTAATAATAAAAAAAAAAAAAAAGTGCAGCCCATTTTCCTGTTAAACAAAAAAAGAAAAATCACACAAACGTTTTTTAGGAGTAAGCTGTGATCCCATGGAACACAGCCAACTCCTATCACACCCAACTCGTAAAAAATATTTTTTGTCAACACTCACAAAGAGAAAGGGGTCCATTGGCGACCCCTTCCTGTTTGTGAATGAGTTACCACCTCCTTTGAGTTGGTGGTAAAATATTGTTTTGGTGGCAATACATTAATCCATAAGGAATCAGCATTTGGAAGGGGCAACCTAAACAGGCCCCTTCCAAATGCCGATTCCTCATTGTTTCCATTTAACGGTTCTGAAAACCTTTTATGAATTGTTAACTGGGTTTAGTACATTTGAAACATTGTTCCAGCGGTCGCAAGCCCATCAACTAACCGAATAATCTGCTGGTTTGTAACCCTTAAAATACTTTGTACGAGAGGCCCTGTGTTCAGTAAAGCATTCATTACTTACAGATTCCTAAATCAAGGACATTAACCTAATCAGCTACTGTAACCGTTAATCAACATTATATTTTATGAAACTCATACCGGCAAAAAACTGAATCAGCCTGCTCGGAATTCGAGTATGTGACTTTACAGCGGGTGCATTTACACACCGAGTTTTTCTAAGCACCTAAAACACAGTTTGAAGATGTGACACAACCCAGAAAAATCTCTGTGCATAAGGTTCTGTGGTTCTTTTAAGGAGTAAATGCAGGAGGCTGGTGGGGTCCTTTTTTCTTTACTGCACTGCTAATCAGTTTTATAATGTTGCTATTATTGTACTGTACTCCAGGTGCAATTGTAGAGTTTCACACCTCTGATGAAGCACAAGTGGAAGACATGTATGACACTACAAAATGGGGCAGAGCTGGAAGGTGTTGTAGTGCAGCATGGCATGTGGTGTTGTGCCTGAGTAACCAGAGTGGTGCACTCGGGAAAAGCAATGAGAGCGCGCGGGCACGCACTTTTGCATGAATCAATTGGTTTGAATTTTTCGGTTAGTTTCTATAGCATCCTCTCCGAGAGCACAATAGCAAGGAAGAGGTGTGGTGCAGCGGCCAGGGCAGCTGACTTCGGAGCACAGGGCTCACGGTTCGATCCCCGGCTCCGGCAGCAGCTCAGCTCAGCACCTTGTGACTCTGGGCAATAGCTCACTTAATTTCCACGACGGCCCCCAGCGCCTTGAGACCCGTAAGGGTGAGTAGTTCGCGCATAAATAAAAATAAAAAGGACAGACTGTCCATTTGGGCACTCTGCCATTGCCCTGGTGGGTTGCGAGGTAGGGGGTTGCTTCCAGGGCGGGATTCTGCCATGATCCAGTCATGAAAGTACTTAGCTAACATATTTGAAAAACTGTACTTTAATTTTTAACATTTGGACCCATTTTTTCAAAAGATTTTTTGGGGGAAGAACTCTTGAACCACTCCTCCTCCCCACCACACATACTCACTTACCCACCCCTCCACAGAGACAGGCTGGCCCACCACGCTCAATCGTACAAGACATTGGGCTGGTTTGAACATGTTGGCTAGCCGAATTTTGGTTCCCAGTCCAGCCCCCATCAGGCCTCACTGCTAAGTCTAGCTGCAGTTCTTGTCCCCAGGTTCTTTTCAGCCCTTCAAGTGCAGTGAGTGAGGGTGCACAAATGCTCTGAAGCACAGGTCAAGAAAGAGAATGTTCGTTTCATGGTTTCTTACAAAGTGATTGAGAAGGTTCGCCCAGTTACCGCTGTTTGTGGTGTGGAACAGAGTGCTTGTTGATGTGACTGGGCATTACTGGTTCAATCGGGTAAGGGTGCTTTATTTTTAAAGTGGGAAGTTGGCTGAAATGACGGTTACCATACATGAACACCATTGCAAAGTAGGGCAAGGAGATCCACATTCATGACAGATTTTCAGGATGGCCACTGACTGGATAGATGAGTTCCCTTCAGATGGATATAGCCCAATTCTGGTTTGCAGTTGTCTTTGCATCAAAGCTATGAGAACCACCAAAGGTGTTGCGTTTGTGAACTAGGTACTTGGGGGGAGTGGAAATGTACAGCCTTATATGCAGGCAGGTTGTTTTAAAGGAGCACTGTGCTTCCCTGAGGTTAGTTGTGGCACCATGAAGTAGAGTTGCTGCTTGTTTGTCATTCAGCTTCCTGCTGCATTCTGTACCACTTTTAGTGGGGCTGTCTGACTTTTTGGGTGACCCTTTATAAGCCTATTATAATACATGGGAATCTGTAATCCCTGTAGAAACAGCAGTCTCTAATTTCTTTATAATGGACGACCTGTGATGCACCAAGACGCCTATTATGAAGAAAAGGCTTCAGAACTCGACTATTATAAATTATTACACTCAAGTTCTGACGTCACAATGCCTGCTGCCAGAGCCAAGGTGAAAGGCAGATGAGGTAAAGGAGCACAACTGGAGCAGCTGTTTAAAGCAATGAAAGCGGAATGTTGCTTTTCTTTCTTCTGCTCTATTTTAATAGCTTACAATGTCAAGCAGAGAGAATGTTTATTTTTGCACTCCTTAGATAGAGAAAGCTAGAATCTTTCTGTATCTTTCTACATTTTCCGAGCTACTGGAGCTTTTTTTTTTTTTTTAACTTGACTTATATTGAACTGCTTCTAATATTTGTTTGCAACAAATATCTAACATGTTTTTGATGTGTTTAAATTTGTACTAGATGTTTTATTTTTATTCTTTATGTTTGCAAACATGCTCACACTTTCTTATTAAAGGTATGCCCTAAGGTTTTAAGTGGTTTCTAGCAAAGGTGATGGCGTGACCATGTATTATATGAGATAAAGTGCACCCTGGCATACATAAGGATACTTCAAGTCACCTCGGAATTCCATAAGCTTTTAATGAACTCGGCCTCTGGCCTCGTTACTCTATAGGGTTATGGAACTCCTCTATGACTTGCAATATCCTTATAATGTACGGTAGGGGACTTTATCCCTTACATCTTAGTCAATATGCAACAGCACTACAGCTGGGAAAGCAATTTATAGGTCCTCTTTTGCAATGAATAATTGACATTGTTCGAGTAGTTTGTTAGTAAAAAGCATTTTAGCTAAATTTCTGACATGAAACGGGTCTTTATATGGTCCACCTCTGAATGACAGTATCATATGGATGTGATGGAAAATGGTGAAATACTGGAAGAGGTAGGAGCATGAGTAGATGGTGAACCTTTTAAGGAATATTCTACCGGTCTTGGGAGAGCTATTCAATGATATCACAAGGGGAGGACTGTAGAGGGTGTTGCTCACTTTCGGAGGCTTCACTTTCTTGCAGGGCAGGCGATGTCCCCACTCATCGCCTCATGGTTACTATGCCATTTATGACAAGGTGTGTGCCCTAAACAACAACTTCAGTATGCTTCTGAAGTCAGAGGGGAAAGACAAAGTGGCTCAATCCAGGAAGATTCCCAGATTCTAACTAAACCAAAATTATAACAAATCCTTTCACTGCACAAGTGTTCAAATTCAGGGGTCCTTTTGCAACAGTTGAAGGAAACTAAAGACTGAACATTACTCATGTACATCTTGGTGGTACAGTAAGTACAGCCAGATACTCCAGAAATATTTGCAACAGAACTGTTAGAAACCATGTTGTCCGGGTAGATGATTGCTTGAGTGTCCCACAGAGAATGTAGAGATTTACTGATGAAAAGCTTCAAAAGAGGTGGAGTTGCAAGGTAGGGAGAGTAGCAGAACCTTGGTTTTCTGCACCAGGGCTGCTTGGACCTATGATTAAAAAATGTGGAGGAGGAAGCTTGAAAGAGGAGCAGATCTCCAAATCTTGAGGTCCAAAGTGTAGGTACGAGAGGTAATGTAGCATTTATACGCCATTATGACCTAATGTTTGTATTATTTTGATGAAAGTTGAAAAGTTAACATATTACTGAACAAGCAGAGAAAAGTCCTCCTGTGATTTCGACTGTGCTTGGATTTACACTGTGTGCTTTAATGATTCTCTGCTTCAGGATCAAAGTGCTAATTCTGCACAAGGCAAAACACCAAAACAAAGCTTGGCATATCCAACCCAGCATGGACCTATTCATGCCAGAGAGTGCAATCACACAGCTGCCTGAGTTTTCACCCAGAATTCTGTTCAAAAGCCGGGCAGAGATTTGGTGGGTTTCTTGGATCCACCGAGGATAACTATCATGGCCTGAGCTATTGTTACAGGGAAAGTTACAAGGGTCCCCAGTCATCTGGGCACCAACGGCAGTAGCACTGGTACATTACTCTACTGGATCTATTGCACTGCCCATTATAGACTTTGCAATACTAGGACTGGAGTGTCATTTCAGGCACTGAAATTATCCGAGCACGGAGGAAAAGCACTGCCTATTAACTAATTTTAAGTGGGCTTTTCCGATGCAATGAGTGGATTTGCCATTTTTGTTGGCGATACTGAATCCCCCAATAAAATTAGGGCACCCATTTGGTGCTTACGGGCAACTCTTGCTGATAGAGACAGCACCATTCCAAGGACCGTATAATTCCAAACAGGAAACCAGCCAGTCGCTGACAAATCCCGGCTGGAAGGCCACAAAGCGATGGGTAGGTGTGGGCCGCCACAGTCACCAGTGGTTACGGACTGTTACAGGGCGGGATGGAATTTGTATAAATATGCGACAATTAAAAGAAAGAAAGAAAAGTGGTCCCTTTTAAAGGAATAATTTTTAAAAAAGGCAGTAGTTTTGTTGCGCTAAGCTGGCCCGCATGCAAGCAAACAAGCATGCATACTGCTAGGACATGCCAGCTATCCCCATGCGATCATGCATAGGAACGTCCATGTACCCATCTAGCTGATATTGGCTAGCGATACACATACTATTAAAACACTTTACCTGCAGAGCACAGCAGCAAAGGGTCTTTTGGCAACCGGATATGAATGCAAACATTAATGCCCCCACAGAGAGGGAGTCAAACCCAAAATCTAGTCATTTAACCCCTTCCGTGCGCACGGAATTTCCGCGCTGTGCGGGCGTTTCCATTAGTGGGCGGGGATTCGGACGGCTCCCGGCCGTCGTGCGCACACGCCCACCGTGACGCATGACGACCGGGAGCCGTCATGAGCATACAAGGTGTTAAAAAACATACACTTCACTGGATTATCTGGATGCACACACCACCAAGAGAAAGGGGCAATCTGAAAGATGAAACATCAAGAGACCAAGTGCCTGATTTAGAGTTTGGCAGACAGGTTACTCAGTCACAAACGTGCTGGATATCCCGTCCACCCTCTTACAAGTGCCACAGGATATAACGCACTTTTAATAAGGTGGACGTGATATCCGTCATATTTGTGATGGAGGAAACTGTCCGCCGAACCCTAAATCTGGCCCCTAGTCACTTCCTGTGCAGCTAAGTGGTCCTCTTGCATATCCCCAATAGCCTTTCCAAAGAGATACCACCTGCTAAACTTTGTATCCGCAGGTAGAGATACTAATCCACAACTAATTAGCCACCCTTAACCACTTGCAGAAACGAAGCTATGGCAGATGACTGGAATACTATCCTTCCAGAACCAAAACATTTCCACCTGGTTCCCGTCACCCCTGCTGTGTCCAGAGGGGCCTGCTAAGCATCATAGAATGTCTTCCTTTGAGCAGGGGCTGCTCCTCCGCCAAGGCGGAGGAGCGTCGCTCCACTGCTCTTTAAGCAGGAAAAATAAAATGATAATAACATAGTTATCATTTTATTTTTTGCAAGTTCGGGGCTGGGTTATGGAGGGGCGTGGCGGAAGGCACAGGAGGAGGAGTGGTGGCACACTAAGTGCACATGACTGCTTGGTCGTCCCTCTTCGCCCGGCCAAACAGTTATGCGCACTTTGCATGTTCCCCACCAGGCTGCTTTACACAGCCTGGTGGGGAACATGCCCAGGCTCCCAGTCCCTATCTGAGCGCTGATCACTGGCGCTCAGACCAATCACAGTGCTGCATTGCAGCGTTGTGATGGCTATGGGGAGCCTGGGTGTTTCCTGGTTCCGGGACTCGCCGGAGAAGAGACGCGGCCAGAGGAAGAGGTAAGTGGCATTCCCCCGACCCTCCACCCTACTTTGATATGTATGTGCTCCTTATGGAAGGGCTGAATGCCCTCACTCATAGTGAAGTTAACCAATGGCTGAAAGGGTGTGCTGATCCACTGCACCATGTTGTAAGCTATAGTGAGTGATACAATAACAGAGCAATGGATGAAGAGGGCTGGCTGAAACCCTCTGTAAGTATGCATGTTATAATACAGTTTTAGTAAAAATCAAAAGGTCTTTGCTAACACCAGATCTAAAAATGTGAGTTTTAATGAAAACATTTTAAAAAGAGCCCATTGTAGTGAAACACCAAAACAAAAAGTTTAATGTGTGATGATTTAGTCTAATTTTGAGATGTAAAATAGTCCTTCACAGTGATGATAGCATGCACTGTGTGGGAACCTCAAATGTAGGAAAATGTGGCACAGGTTTGTTATGGTGGGAAGTGTATTCACTTGCTTTACCTGCGGTATTAGGGTGAAGATGGAGTATATGATCACTCCTTGGCTTCTCACTTACATCGAAAAGGTCAATAGGGGCCCAGGTTCCTTAGACCAGGAGGTGCTGGAGTGATACATGGTCCAATATTCCTTTGAGGGTCTTTGTTTTGGATGAGTTAAGGTGGAGATGATTGTCTTGCATATAATAGTCACTTTTTTTGAGGCATTAGCCCAGGGTTTCTGATTAATCCAGCTTTAGGATAGTCTGAGGTGCCATCAGCACAGCTGTAGGTGCAGCCATGCAGAGCATGGCAGACAACATGTGCACATTTGCTTTTAAGCCCTTTATCAAGGAATTTAGAAGTCTTGAAAATATGGTGAGTATTTCAGATAACTGCAACCTGGTTAAGTAAGTTTTTAGAAAGAATTATTGAGGCACTAAAACAAGCCCCATCGCCAACTAAGGTGACATTGTTTAGCCAAATCATTCTTTACACAGAAAAGTGGTTTCGAAAATAAGTGTTTTCAAGCATTTGTTTGGTTCTCAAATCCAAAATGACTTTGCATGCTCAAAAATAACTTCTTCAAGGGCACGATTTTCCATGAAACTAAAATAATAAAATAACACAGAAAAGACAATTAAAAAAAAAAAAATCAAGGTTACAGCATTTCATATACCTCAAATACTGTTTTCTCAAAGTCTCTTACCTAGTACAAATTGTGTCTATGAAAGCAAAACAAACAGTAGAACAAGTCACTTCAAGGAGACAACATTGTATTTTGAAGGTTGAGGAAACAAATTGAATTTGGATGTGTATTTTTCGCTCTTCCAACGCAGACGTTATAGTCTATTTGCAAACAATAAAAGGGTCTGCGCCCTTTCTGTACTGAAAAATGTTGTGCTCAAAAGAGAATGGTTTATCATTTCCACTTATTAGGTGAAGGTGCTTTTTCTTTTTCCAGGGACAGCGCAGTGTGCTCATTTTCCACGCATGTTGTATCTGCAGAGTCTTCAGTGGGGCTTTACTTGATGTAGTCTTTTTGGAGGATATTCTGTTGTCACAGTCTGGTTCCCTCTGGCTAAGTTCGGTTACTTACAAAGACAGATAAAACATGTGACCTCCTTCTGAGGTCTGGTTTATATAGGCGCCGCCCCTTCCGACTTCCAGGGGCCCAGGACAGGGAGTTTCTCACATGGTATTCACCAATGACGCCCTTAAGCCCATTCGCTCTCTTTTTTTTTTTTGCCCGTTTTACTCTGCCTCCTAGCGGGGAAGTGTTGAAAACACACACCCACGATTGTCGCAATCTTGTCATGGTTTCCTCTCAGACCAGATTTCTTGTCTTATTGATCTGAGGGCCATGAATCTGCCTGGAGCTGCTGAATGTGAGCATTCCAGCCACCGCACGGTTATGGCGCCAGTGATCTGTGAAATGCGGCACTCTGCTTTAGTGTGCTATATGCTGCACTACATTCCACGGCTTGTAAGGCTGCCACTGTGTGCAGTGTGCCTCAGATCTGGTGCTGCAGACAGTTGTCCTTGGTACCTGTGTTTGTGTCTCCAGGTTGCTCTATTCCCCAACTGTCTTAGGCGAGGCCACTGGAAGTATGGAGCAGTGAAGGACAAAATTATACAGCAGGATTGACTAAATTATGCAGCAAGAAAAGGCAAAATATGTGGCGCAATGCGACACATTTTGTGATAGTACTACCTCATTATTTTGTCATCTTTACACATGTTAGCACAATCTGGCAAAAGGTTTCATAAGTATCAGTTTGACTCTGAACGCAGCAAAAAGCAAAAGAAAGGTGACCAGTCAAATTTAGCAAAGGGCCTTCCACTGCGCTGCAACACGTGTTGCCGAGTTTTTTGTAACTTTTGAGCAATTTGAACTAGAATTTTTTTTTGTTAAAATCTGCAGATTATAGAGCAGATGATGGATCAGAATTCTCTTTATTCGGCTGGGAACAGCCATAAAAGCAAGCAGGACATGTGTAAAATAGCAATGAAATACATACAAATTATTAAAAACACGCGAATAAAATACATAAAATCATCATGACCAACAATCTAAATAAAACCGGCTGGGATGAACAAAAGCGAAATTAAAACAAAGACGGGTGCTAATTCCTCACTCTACTAAAATTAACCTAAAAGCATCGACCTCCTGGAGCGGACAGCAGCTTTAAGAAACAGAATCACATGTCCACACGTTTCATCGTCTGGTAATGCCAGTAAAAAAATGATATGCTTGCATAAAAATCTGTAGATTCCTAAGCCTTAAAAACGGTTTGAGGAATTTTTTGGTATACATTTTATAATATTCACAAAAGAAGAGAAAATGTATCATAGTTTGAGTTTATGATGGATTATGTGGCATATGCGGCAAAACCATAATTATGCAGAAAACGCAGTGGCTGCAAAAGCATGTACTTCCAGTGGCTCTGGTCTAGGGCCTCTCTGTAGCAGTACAGACCACTAGGAAAATCTATGTCCGGGAAGAGGGCGCTACAACACAAAAGGAAAAAGAAAATGCAAGAATTCTTCTAGAAGACAGAAGATTGTCGTTCCATCCCAAAGCCAACAGAAACACTGCAACTCCATGGGATTCACCTACAATGCATCGCATGTCACCAGATACACAGTTTGTCAGATTGGCAAACTTAAATTATGCTGGAAAGCAGTGGCAGTATTCCTTATGAATGAAACATACTCAATGGATGCGGTCTCCTTACCTAAAAAACTTACAGCAGACTAGCGCCTAATAAAAATGTCTGATGTAGTTCCGCTTTGGTACAGGTAGGGGACAATTCCACCGTAGACAAACCAAACAGAAAGAACGAAATTTAATATGAATTCTAATTTCTTGATGAAAATCTTGCAGTCTTTAGAAGGTATTGCTGCAATGTGTGCAAAAAATAATGCTAAATTCACCTGACCCCCACCAGCAGTTAATACTACTGTAAATCACAAGAGTAACAGAGCTTCCCTCTATGGGTATAGAAAGATCCATCATGTTGCTCGAAGGGAGCTTATCTGGGCAATATTCCATCAAAGCCGCGAGAGAGCAGCTGCAAAGAAACGGCCAGTACAATGCACTTCTCTGAAGCAGGATTCCAGGAAGAACCTCGACAGCACAGGACACGTCATTCCTTTTATGCCAAATGAGCGTGAAAGAAAGCTTCACCAAGCAGAAGAAAGAGCGCAAGACACAGGGGCATGAAAGAGTCCGGTTCTTCTATTAAAGTGGAAACCGAAAAAAGCCAAACTGGAAAAACAGAATTGAAATTTGCCCCAACAGTCGAGAACATGGACGTACTCATGCCCATGAAACCTCACGGCGGCTGCCAGCAGTGAAAAGAGCTCCAGTTAACACAATGATTTGAGCACTAGGGGGCTCCGGGCAGTCTAGGCACTAGAGAATCTTCGGAAGGAGCCTTTTCTACAGATTCGATTCTGGATGAGAGCGTGAATGTTCAAGGGGACTTTTGTCACAAACCTGGGCTAGGTCGAGGTATGTGATAAACGGCTCACTGCAGAGTAAATTCCTGGGTGGGTGATTTTGTTCTCGAAAATAAAAGTCCAAATCTTCATGGATCTTAAACTGCCTTAGGCACAGAAGTTACATTCGTTGGTCAGTGTGAAGAGAGGCAGTAGACGGGCACAACTGGAATCTAAGAAGTGTAAAAAAGAAAAAAAGATGAGAACAGGACTTTTCAATTTATGCCCCAGGACCTGGAAAAACATCCTCATACCCTTCTGGACAACTGCAGCAATTTAGGAAAGAACTGAAGACTCACCTCTTTAAAGAACACTACATAACAAGGGGGCAGTCTCTCCTCTCACTGGTAGCTGCTCTCTCTGGTGCAATCATCAGACGCCACGTTGACGCCGAAGGGCGGGGCCGGGATCTGCTGATGCGCTGCGGTCATTGAGCGGAGCAGAGGGGCTGTGTTCAGCCCTTCTCCCTTCACCCGTGCTCGCCCTGTCTGCCTCATTGCCGTGCTTACACCGTCACAGCTGCCGCGCTGCAGCTTGGTGAGGCGGGATTCGGCGTTCACCTGAGGAGGTGGCCCGGTGGACCCAGCAGCGGTTCTTTCCTTATGGCGGAGGAGCATTGCCTATCCTCCCTCGTCCGTAGCCTCAAAAAGGTCAAAAATAAAAATGATAATAAAACATACTTATTATCATTTCATTTTTGCTCTCGGAGTCAAGGCTTGGGGACAGAGCCATGGCTGGGGGGAGGGGCAGTCACGGCGGGGGTGGTGGGCACTGTTTATGTTTATGTTTGGGGGATTTATTAAGCGCTCGTTCACCGAAAGGTCTCTTGGCGCTATCGGAGATAGGAGAAAACCGTCCTGAAGTAACTCTAACAGTAGGCTTGGGTGAACAGCCAAGTTTTCAGTTTTTTTCTGAAACCGATGTACTCGGACGTTAGTCTGATGTCAATCGGTAGGGAATTCCAGAGTATTGGGCCGAGTACAGAGAAGCGAGAACCACCCATTCTCTTACGCTTAAATCTGGGGATAGTCAGCATATTCATAGAGGCTGATCTGAGATTCCGTTTGGGAAGGTACCGTGAAATCTTTGTGGAGATGAATTTGGGGTCCGACTCGTGGAGTGCGTTGAAGATCATGCAGCCTGTCTTAAACATGGACGCTGGGTCACAGGAAGCCAGTGAAGCTGCTTCATTAGTGGCTTGGTATGACAGTGTCTCCGTTGCTGAAAGACTAACCTAGCCACCTGATTCTGGGTCAGCTGCAATCTAAGGGTTTGATTGGCAGGGAGGCCCAAATAGATAGCATTGGCGTAATCCAGCCTAGACATAATCAAGGCCAGCATGATTACCATGCTTGCTTCCCTAGTAAAAAATCTCCTGATTTTCTTGAAAGTCCTTGGATGGTAGACGCACGAGGAAGTGACCAGACTGATCTGTTCATGCATGAATAAGTTGGCATTGATTTTGATCCCCAGACTTTTGACCAAGTTCTTAGGGATAGGTGGGGTGCCCAATGCAGCTGGCCAGTGTCCTGGCGTCCAATGATGGAGTCTGTTATTAGAAATTACTATCTCTGTTTTGTCAGAGTTTAATTTAAGATAGTTGTGACTCATCCAATCTTTAATAAAAAGCATGGTATTTTGGAAGAAGGCCTTAGATTCCTCCGTCTCGTCAATCGGGAATATCAGCTGCATAGTTATATACTTTCACTCCCCTGCTTTGGAGGGAATGAATCAGGGGGCAGATATAAATGTTGAACAGGTGGGGGGAGAGGGATGAGCCCTGAGGTACACCACAAGTGGTATTAACCCTGGCTGAGTTAAAGGGTGCCAGCCTAACAGACTGGGTGCGGTCCCCTAGGAATGAAATCATCCAATCCAGGGCCGTGCCTCTCAGGCCTGCTGCTGCCATTCTGTCCGCTAATATGATGTGATCCACGGTATCGAACGCAGTGGACAGGTCGAGTAGTACCAATGCCTGTGTGCACCCCCTGTCTGCTCCCTCCTTCAGGTCATCCACTACGCCTAAGATGACTGATTCAGTTGAGTGTGACGGTCTGAAGCCTGCCTGGTGGGAGTCCAAGAAATTAGTCTCTTCGATGAATGTGCAAAGGAGTTTTGCTATGTGTGCTTCATGCACTTTTGCCGGATATGGGAGGAACGATATCAATCAATCAATCAGGGAATTGTAAGCGCACTACTCACCCGTGAGGGTCTCAAGGCGCTGAGGGGGGGTCCGCAGATCTGTTTAGCCGAAGAGCCAGGTCTTAAGGGTCTTCCTGAAGGTGTTCAGGGAGGGGGCGCGTCTGATGTCTGCCGGTAGCTCGTTCCAGGTCTTGGCTGCAATGTGAGAGAAGGACCTTCCGCCTGCTCTGGCTCTGTGGATGCGCGGGGTTTCGGCCAGTGCGAGGTTGGAAGATCGGAGGTTTCTTTTGGGTACGTGGAAGTTGATTCTGTCTTTGAGGTATTTGGGTCCGTTGTTGTGTAGGCATTTGTAGGCGCGAGTGAGGATTTTGAAAGTGGCTCTTTTCTCCACGGGGAGCCAGTGGAGACTTCGTATGTGTTGGCTGATGTGTTCGTGTCGGGGGATGCCGAGGACTAGTCTGGCTGCGGTGTTCTGTATTGTTTGGAGTTTGCGGAGTAGGGACTTGTTGATGCCGGCGTAGAGTGCGTTTCCATAGTCCAGTCTGCTGGTGATGAGTGCGTGGGTGACTGTCTTCCTTAACTCAGGGGGGATCCACTTGAAGGTCTTGCGGAGGATGCGGAGGGTGTTGAAGCAGCTGGAGGTGACGGCGTTGACCTGTCGGTTCATGGTTAGTGATGAGTCCAGTACGATGCCGAGGTTTTTGGCGTGGTCTGGGGGGGTAGGTGGGCTTCCAAGGGCGGTCGGCCACCAGGTGCTGTCTGTTGCAGAAGGGGTGGTACCGAGGACGAGGACTTCTGTCTTCTCGGCATTGAACTTCAGGCAGCTGTTGGTCATCCAGACTGCAACGTCTTGCATTCCTTTCTGGAAGTGGAGTTTGGCAGTGGTGGGGTCTTTGGTGAGGGAGAGGATGAGCTGGGTGTCGTCGGCGTAGGATACGATGTTGAGGCCGTGTTGTCGGACGATGGCTGCGAGGGGGGCCATGTAGATGTCGAAGAGGGTGGGGCTCAGTGATGAACCCTGTGGGACTCCGCAGGTGATTTTTTTGGGGTCGGAGAGGAAGGGTGGGAGTCTGATCCTTTGGCTTCTTCCGGTGAGGAATGATTGGATCCAGTCCAGGGCTGTTCCTTGTATGCCTGCGTCGTGTAGTCTGGCGACTAGTGTGCGGTGGGAGACGGTGTCGAAGGCTGCTGATAGGTCGAGTAGGATGAGGGCTGCGGAGTGGCCTTGGTCCAGGAGGGTGCGGTTGTCGTCTGTGGCGGCGAGTAGGGTGGTCTCTGTGCTGTGGTTGCTTCGGAATCCGGATTGGGACGGGTCGAGGACGGCGTTATGGGTCTGTAATTACTCAGTAGATTAGGATCTACTCCGGCTTTCTTTTGAAGTGGGACTAGCACTGCCTCTTTGAAAGCACCTGGGACCACCCCTTGCTCCAGGGAGAGGTTGAGCAGTGAGAGAAAGGTATCTGGGAATTGTGCAAGAATGTCTTTTTGTATCTTAGAGGGACAGGGGTCTTTGGGGGAGCCAGATTGTATCTTGCTTCTTAATTCTGCGAGCCGATCTGAGGTAATGTTTTGAAAGCTAGACAGTGTTGTTGAGTTAGTAAATTGCTGATATGATTTCCAATCATGAGAGCTAGGAGAGATGGAGTTCTGGATAACCGTAATTTTGTCAATGAAGAAAGCATTCAGATCGTCACATCAGGCTTGGGAAGGAGTGATGGGCAGTGTGACGCGGTCGGGATTGGAAAGTTCTCTGACTATCTTGAAGATGTCTTTGGATTTATTTTCAGAGCTAAGAACCCTGTTCGTGTAGGGTTATCACTGTTAATCAGTGCGCAATACAGTTTGGCCGGCCGGCTCAGACTGGCCAAACCGTCATGTGCACTAAAGTCATCTCCAAACCGAACTCCATTGGCGGGTTGGAGACAGCAGGCACATGCTCCCAGTCGTAAATCGAGGGAGCTAAGGCCAATCCGTACGCTGCTCTCAGACACGAGAGCAGCATCAGGATTAGCTGCAGGGGAGTCTGTGCTGCCTGCAGTGCAGCCTGAAGATTGTAAGAGCGGCGATGCGGCAAGTACATTCTTATTTGTATTTATTTATTTTTGTCCTACATTGTCGGTCGTCTCCCCCCTTGCCTCTCTACCGTGACACCAGCCGCCACTGGGTGGATCAGAGGTACATACAACTGGACACTGCCTGGCACATTTGACCACCCAGCAGCCCCGACGCACCTACACCTGCTCTTTACACGGCCTGCTGCAGCAGAGGAGGAGGTGAGCGTAACCAGGACGCAAGGCTGGTGGGTGGTTGTTGGTTGAGCCCCCGTGGAAGCAGGACAGCTTGGCTGGGTGTGGCTTGTGTCCAGGTGAGCTCCCCCCCAGAACCAGCACCCGCAGCTCCCTTCAGGGCTGCTTGTTGTTGTTGCTGCACCCTTCCTCTGCCACCATTAGTCTGCTACCCTTCTATCATGAGTAAAGTCACTGACAGCTCTGATCCTTTTCTGCTCTAATCAGCCGGCCATGACCTTTGGCGCATCGTGCTCCCTGTTTGCTGGATTCAGGATCTGGAAGCTGCATCTCAAATTAAACCAAAACCAGCGCATAACTGAAGCAATCCAACATGCAAACCAGCGTGATGGGCCCCCCGGCATCTTGCGGCAAGCACTTCTCAGGGGGTGAGAGGCGGCGCTTGGTAGTAATATTCTTCATTCACAGTGCCCAATAAGCACCAATCTGGACTGGTTGGTTTAGTGCAGTGAAATATTAACTCACAACTACCCACAAATGATAACTCAGGTGCCATGAAGATACTCGCTAGTCACCCTGGAAAGTTACTAGACATCAGATATCCTCTGCGTTCCTTCCCTAAGCCTCTACGAGCTTGCGAACAACCACTTCAGAAACTGAAATGCGCACAAGAAGCTCGTCCCTCTTAAAAAGTCCTGCAGTAAGATTATCAAGAGTAGCTGGGGTCAAAGCAATCATGGCATAAACAAACAAGGAACTTCTTTCACACAAACTGGGCAGTGTGTCATCTTTTTTAAAATCACCTATCATTGAACTTAGTCAGACCATGGAGGGTCAAGCATCATCTCCCGTAGGAATAAGGTAATACAAAGAGTCAATCTGCAGACCCAGGGTGCTCTAGCCCCTTTTTGGGATTATTTGACACAAAGGACACCCCGCAAAAGCCTAGCTCCAATGGAAATTTGGCACCCTCGATCATGCAGTATGCCAGCCAAAATGATAAAACCCTCGAAGTTGCTATCGGAAATTGCATACTTTAACTAGAGGAGGGTGACCGTTGCCCCCCCTCCATCACAGAAAAGGGCCAAGGAAAGTACCCCAAGTGCTTGCGCACAGGCTCTAAGTGGTGAATTAAACAAGGGAATTTCCCTAAAAACAGCCCCATCTTCCACTGCCATGAAGGAAAGCCACTAAGTCATTAATCCAGAGCCAGAGGATCAGCTGCCAAACCTTCCATGGCCCTGATCTCCTGAAGTCAAAATAGTATCAGGCACCACATGCAAAACCCTGCAAATGTCTCTAGTGCCAAAGACCGATATCGTCCAGGGCTCCAAGGAACTTGCGTCCTTCTACAGTGCTAACAACGACCAAGCCGTGACCACGGGAGATATAGACATCCTCTGCTCCCCTTCTGCGACCACAGGAGTGCTTGCCCAAGCCCCAAAACCTGTGTCATACACACTTCCAGTCCCAGCGACTACAACTAGAATTCATCTCGCCAAGCTGGAAGAACACTACATTGGGGATGACGAGATCTTTGATATAATGGAACCGTCGGACCACCGGTCTCTCCACACGTAAATCAACATCTGACTGATGCGACTGAAGGTCCCATGACCAAGGGTTAACCGGCGGCTGTCAAGTCACCAGTCCTCTAGCCTTCAAGGCCACGACGTCTTCTGGAAACAATCCAATAGATAAGAAATGTTATCCAGATCAGTCCGGCCAGGGCCTTCATAGAAGCAACTCTTTGAAGGTGGATGAAGCCCCAGGGGTCAACGCACTGACCTGGCGGTCTGCCATTAATAATTCACTGACAACCATGGGTGAGGCTGCCATCATGCACACAGATAAATTGGACAACTAAATAATAATCTTACAATCACTTGGTAACGCAGAAGCGGCGGCGATTATTCAAAATCTAGTTTTTAAAAACCCAAAACATTAAGCAGAGCTAAGTTATGAATCAGTCGAGTTAAAAAAGAATCTGGTTGGAAATATCCCTTTAAATGGCGACAAAGATCACCCCTAAAACGAAAGGCCCCTTTCGTTTTAGGGGTAGAAATAGGTTGGAGTTAGAATTGGAAGATTCTCACTTTGTGGCACCAATGGATTGTGCAAAACACCCGCCTTTGAACCTAGAAGGCCAGGCAAAGTAGTCCCCAGCTCTAAAACCAATGCAGTGGGTACCAGTGGATAAAGATCAAAATACTGTGCACAATTACAAGCTGACCTGCCTTTCTTTAGACCATGTGTCACATCACAAAAAGGCCTCCAAGATTCAATTGCATCCTAATAATATGTAGATTAAAGATGGCATAGGGTTAGGTTATGTACTCCGTATTAGTGAGGCGATTATGCAAAGATGCATATATATTGTATTGTTTCGACCACAGACCTGTCCTAATAAAGCGTCTTTTACTCTCTCAAGGAGATCTTTGTGTTTTCTGCTCTGTCTTGCCCAACACTCGCAGCTAAATCAGCCAAGATGACTCCGTCCGTCAATGCTGTGATACTGGCCTCAAGTTCCTACTAGAGGCAATCTGGTGCTCTATAAAAATAAGCTGTATAAGTAGAATCCCTTGATCTGAAAAAGACTGTCCTAACACTAGAGAGTGGCAAGAGGGGTCAGAAGCCTATACTTCAATACCTTGAACAGAGACGTCCATGTTTTTCCTGCCAACTCCCGTACCCCAACTGCTTAACATATTTCACTAGGATGAAAGAATTCAAAATCCCAAACCAACTCCGAAAATGGGGGAACAGGCTGGATGTGCATTCAATCATATACAAGCACAATAGTTTAGCGACACCCCGAAAATAGGTATACTTGAGAACTTTGCCTTGGGGACACACTGTTTTGCACCAAAGGTGTGAGAAGACATACTCCTCCTTGCACCAAGCAATAGGGCCACTATTCTACAAGAGAAACATTCATAACCGACACAGAATGACAAATGTGCAGCACAATATGGCCATTTTTACCTTAGAATATGACCAGCATTTTGTCCTGGATTACTCATCCTCTTAAAGAATATTCCATTCGCTATATCCAGCCGCTGTAGCAGAAAATGTAACACAGAGGAAAGTATTTTGTGTTAGCACAGATGGACTGGTATTGAGTACCAGCGGTATGGCGAATTGCTGTTCTTCAAGCAATATAAGCTAATTTCATCTTCATACTCTAGTTGAGAAGGAAGTCTGGAGGCAGACGTGTGCGCTGTGAGGGAGGGTGCGCTGGTAGCTGAGAGGAGCATTGAGGAAAGCTAGATTAGTGCTGTTTAATTTGCACAGAAGAGATGATCTGAGACCCTGAGGTGATGCAAGTGATCAACACAAGAGGTGAATGTGGCTTGTGATGGGTACCCTCTTTCTGCATAGTTACAAAAGAAGTTAGCTACAGAGCATCCTTATTGAGTGACAACTAGAAAATCCCAGACCAAGATGCTAGGCTGCTCTGTGGCGAGGGTGGGCTACTGCCACAGTGGTGGGAAGGCCACAGAGCTTATGGGCTCCATTAACGCAGTTCGACTACTATTTACTTTCTTGTTAGACTCCTAAGTGTGTTGGTACTCTGTACATTCTTACTAAAGGGTAAGGTCCTCTATTCCCGTATTATTTAATATATGTTCATCATTGAAGGGGGCTGTGGAACCAAAGAGCAGCCTGGCCTGCTAGTGGGGTGGGGTATGATGCAGCCTTCTATGAAAGAAACTGGTAAATGACTCCTACAATCTATCCCTCTCCTATAGGGATCTTCATGTGAGTGGGGATGGTGGTGGGTTGGCCCAAGGCTAAACACTTCCAAAGGGAATCGAGTCATAAAACTATTTGTGACTGACGAAGCAACTGGTCACATGCTGCAGAAACATGGTTAGACTGAAAATGGTAGGGCAGGAGGGGTCAACCAGTCAGCCACTGCAGAAAGCAGCAAGATCGGGAGCAAGAGACCGGCCACTTAAAGCGGCAGAATGCCAACTTTATTTAGGGTGGGGTTGGACGAGGAAAGGAATTTTCAAGCTGAACTAAAGAACACAATACATTTTTTGCTTCGGGGTGTTGAGGAATGAGTTGGATGCTTGCAGGTATAAAAGTTATCAGTAGTTATCACTCGAAAACATTGCAGTTGGGCATGGAAAGGACACATTCATCAATGATGCCTTTAATTTTGTGGGGAAAGCATGGCAGGTCGCTTGTCCAGAGACACTGGGTATATTTTGTTTTGGAAGGGTATGCAAGTGAGTAAAAGGACTATGTGTCAGGACACTAACTTGAAATGGAGAGAGACTTGGAAAGAAAGAGTATTGTGCAGCAAGACATGTTGCAGAAGGCAAGCTTTCGGGATTCAGAAAAGGAACGCTAGTGTGGGGGGATAAGAGGAGTCAACTGTAGAGATGTGAGGATGGCTCAAGTAGACAGGACTTCTGCTGGAAGACAGCATCTACAATACAGAAGATAGGTTATGCGAAGCAGCCTACGGTGAGGAAAAGTGCTTTTTAAAAGGTGCATACGATGGTAATAGAATTGATCTCTGCATGGAGGACCTTTCAGCGTTTGGGAGCAAAAATGCAATAGGTCCTAGGTGAGAGGTGGTATAAAGCAGTTTGGTGGTACCAGTGCAGTGGAGGGTTTAGGATTCAGGGTGTTCGAAGTACTAGTAGATGATGGTCTGCATTAATTGGTGAAGTACTAACCTGTAAAAACCATAACCTACTGTGATACTGACAGGTTGAAAATGAGCTTCTGCAGTATAGTAAAGTTTGCAGACAATACCCTACGTATATACATGAATATAAAGTGCAGAAGGTGGGCGGGTGGCCTTATAACAAAAACTGCAAAGTGGGTCACTTGAGTCTACCTTTCATGCGTGACCAAGTTAGGGGCAGAACCTGGAATGTTAAGCAGCATTTAAGTAGCATTCACCAACAGCAATGTGTATAAGCTTGGAGGAAAGATGGTCCAGGGTGACAGAGGCAGAGAAGAGTTATTATCCTCTTATTACAAGGTACCCAACCCAGAGTGTATTGCTATTTTCGGAAATGTTGGGAACATTTTTAGTTATTTGTAACCTTTTATTAGAATAGGAGGACTCTCCGAGTTCAGAGACATGTGGACTATTAGATGTTTGCCATTTTTAAGCCAGCGTTCATCTCTTTGTATATCTGTACAGTAGCCATTGTAATTATCAGACATATCACAGATAACAATAACATAGTGTCCCCCCAGTGCACTCCGGATTCCTATTCAAGTTTTTTGAGTCCATTTACCACAGTACATAATCGCTCTTCCATGAAGAGTGTTCGCACAGTATGCAGTGATAACTATCCAGTCAAAGCCCTTTCTTATATCCGGATCAATCTCATTCAGTTCAAGGCGGTTGCTAGAGCCTTTTGGCAAACAGGAGCAACTCAATCCCTGCCTGAGCCCCGCTTGGGTTCCACGTTGTCCCACTCATGTACCTAAGAGCGCTAATTCCAGCCTTGACACACTGTCTTGATTCCACTATCCATTCTTCCAGTCTTGGCTCAGAGAGGGACTTCCAGCATCTGGAAATCTACTGTTTAGCCAAGAGCACCTCTAGGTATATACATTTACATTATTTTCTGGATTTCTGGGGCAAGGTAGGTCTCCCAATGCACATACCACAGTGTGGCATAAGTCGTGTCTACCAGTCACCTTAACCAGAATCGCAGAAACAACTTTCCAATATTCCTCCAATGAGTCATAATCCTCCAATGCGTTAGACAACCATCCCATGTGACGAAAAGTCTTCTCTTTCCCGACACATCTGGGGTACTTACTGGGTATCTTGGATTTTAGTCGATGCAGCCTCAACGGGGTCAAGTATACTGTTGAAGGTAAGTGAACTGAACATTTCTAAAAACTTTCTCCAGGAAATGCTTGATCCGGTCTCATTCGTCATCCATGAACATTGTTCCCATCTCTACTCCCCATTTGAGTTAGGCATGCCCATTGTACGTTACACATTTCATGTGAAGCACACCCCATACAGTTGAGTTACAGCTTTATAATCCAAACCCAACATAAGCAATATTTGCAGGACCTTGGCCATAGGGGGTTTCTCGGTCAACACTCCCCAAAGCTGTCGCAGTACATGGGTGATTCTATTATACGAAATAAATTGCCCTGTCAGTAAGTCAGATTCTGCCTCCAGTTCTTCTACATCTTCAGGACCCCTAGCGCACACAGACTATCCATTACACAGAATGTGGTTTACCCACCTAATTATGCAAACATTTGAAGTCATGCATATATCTCATGCAGAGCCATATGCATATTGGCAATGACTATGAAGCATAGCCGGAAAGGGTACGCTCATCCCCACCACCTGCAAGAAATACAAAAACAGCCATACCTGCTTATCCGTGTACGACGTATGCCTCTGGCTGATGCCACCTCAGCTTCACCGAACTGCCCCACCCCTAAATTCAATGTCAGTGCTAAAGAAAGTGAGAGGCTGCTCCACGCCATGAGTGTATTTGGGCAACACAAACTCTTTAGTAGTGTTCAAATATTTCACCAGATTGCAATCGAGTAGAAATCACATTGATTATTAAAGCTATAATATTACATAAAATTAACCATCATAGAATACAAATTAGATTAAAATGCAACATCGCATTATGAAAAGGATGTAATCGAAGACAGTTATTTGCGGTCCCTGCAGGTTTGAGTTTAAGAGCGGGAACGTGAAAGGAGGCACTTCCACAAGCATCTTGTTTTGTTGCAATCGGGATGACCTCAAGTATAGAATATCCTTGTCAGATAACTTCAAGCTGGTACAAGATAACGGACCTTAAACTCTTGGTTAGCGTGCAGCCTTATTCTAGTCCGTGCGTCACAAAAACTTCTTTCTTTCAGCTAAGTTTGCTCTCTCAATTGAAACATGGATGATGCTCCTTAATGGTAATGCAATTTCAGGCATTGACGTCATCAACTAACTTCCTGATGTGAACACCAACACTACACTGACGCAGAGGACTAGGCCCTCTACGGCATGGTAAATGAAGGGCAGAGCAGAAGATTGCGGTGGAAAACGCAAAGTTGAGGCGACATGGGTTCCCAAAATATGAATAGATAAACAAAGCTGTAGTAGCTCTAAACTCTGTAAACTGGAAGGTGCCTGGCCCAGGGAACTGTAACCCCTGAGCTGGGGCAGTTTGGCAAGACACTTTCCCATATTGTTTCCACACAACTACTTACCTCAACTTGTGCATTCAAAGCCAATTATCACAACCCCTCAGGTTTCGAAGAGGTGCATTTATCTGGTGGCACAAGGCAGCAGGAGTATATAGGTGGACAGATGCGGTAAACCCACAAGCATTATCACTACGTTGTAGGGTCCAGCCACTCATCAACAAGGAGCATGAAATGCATACCGGGGTCTGGCTTGATTGTACCTTAGGGCTAACATTTCAGATGTCGACATGTTGAGTCATTCCCAAATTACACTGAAATGTGTTATGACCCGCCTCCTCGTTAGCCCAGACTTTCCACAGACTGTGGAACTTAGTCGGAATGGTCTACCACCATACAACTAATGACTCGCAGGGGGGCTGCTTCACTTCAAAATACAGCTTGGTTAAGCTGGAGTACACAAGTGGTGTACACAAAGAATGTGAACTCTTAGCTATATGCCCCGAGTGTTACTTTCTGATTAACCTGCTCTCAGTGGGAGACCTGCCCTCCTTTACAGACCACAGAATGTATGATTTTAGGAAGGAAAATTGCGCAAAATAACATTTACTGTTGTGCCGCGCAGCATGTCTGTTCAAATGCAATACAATATTTAAATTTAGAAGAAACTTTCTTAACTTGTGGAGAGAGGTGGAATGACTGGAATCGCAATAACCTGAACTACAAACTAACACGTCTAGGTTATAAACCGCACCCTTAAAACCAATGCAATGCTTTTTTGTTTCCTTAAGGTTTTAGTAGTAATCTCAAGAATTCACAGGTTGAAAAACTTTAGTCATCAGAGTCCAAAGGTTGAACAGAAAGGGGAGCGGCTGAGCGGCCTTAAGAGCCCTGGCAGGGTCTGACACACTGTGCAGCTTCACCAAAACTGAACACTGCACAGAGTAAAAAAGAAACCACTTCTGTGTCCCTCCCACAACAAAACGCAGAATTCTACACCCAAAACAAGAGGACGAAGTAGCTTATTTTAGGTGTGAAGGGCAAGCTGACAGAACAACACTCCACACCTGAGACAAAACCCGCTGAAGATACTGAAACTACACATACCATTCCACACACACAAAACATCGTTTACTTCCTTGTACACTGAGAAAAAAAAACAAATATGAGAAAGTGTAGGCAGATATAGTGGAACTTAAACGTACTAAAATCTACTATAGCAAATCCTAAATCCTAGTATAAAAACCTTATTATCATTGTCTGTGTTGCAATAAACATCTCCCCAAAGGATTCACTTTCAGAACTCAGATAGGTGCTATGACACTCCTTCAATTATGTATATTCCAACCGCAGCATAAAAGCCAAGTGACTGTTTTTGTCTTACAAGGATGATTGTAGACAAGTTCTAAACTGCTTCCAATGCCATGGGGACGAATTACAGCTGCATTTTAAACAAGGAACACAGGAACTAACTTCTCCATCTTCGGATCTGTTTATTATTTGTAAAATAAAAGGTGATCAGCAGAAAGGATTTGTTTATGGCAACATGTTAGCTTTTCCCACTCTATACCTCATTACGTAAAATATATAATCTGTTTAAACATAATCTGAGCTGCAGTAGTTTTTTAATCTGACTTGCATGAAACTGCTCTCTATATCTTTTGCCCAAAAATACTAACTGTTTTTGGTGTGCTTAATCTGCTTTTACACTTCATGTCTGCAATGAACATGAAAGAGCAAGACACTCGGGATTTAAACGGTTTGTGGGAAGGGATACAGGTGTAACCATGTATTATAAGGAATAAATCACCCTCATTATTGTATATTAAAAGGATGTTGCAAGTCACCGCAGAGTTCCATGACATTATAAAGGAACTCCTTCGACCTCTATAAGGCCATGGAATTCCTCAGTGACTTGCAATATCCCAGTACTGTATGGCGGAGGGTACTATATTATATACATATATATATATATTTTTTTCCAGAAAAATAATGTTATTAACATGAGACAATACCTGATTACATGACAAAGATATTCAATTTAAAAACTCAACTTTGGGTCAATTAATATAAACTTTTAGGATTATTGAAGAAAGTCGCAGTTACAACCTAGCAAAATATCAAATGTGAGATTGCAAGTGTTCTTAAAATGACAAATATATTTACAGTATACGAGGGCAAACAACATCGGAGAATGAAATATGTAATGTGCAGGGCAAAACAAAGTGATTAAGAGGCTAGAGGTTGAGGGATGATACTTTTTTCAATAAGTCTTAATATGCTCAGAATCAAGGCATGTTTTTATTTAATGTTTAATGTGCCTGCAGAGTGCACCATGGTCACAGGACATCGGTGCAGTGAAGAAAGAAAACTTTAGCAATAGAGTAAATTAATAGGCATAGCAGAAATAGAGAAAGAGAGCGTCCGGAGATTAGAAAACATGTGGAGAATTCAAGAGAAACCAACCACCTACGTTACTAAAATTATTGATAACAACTGGCCCGGTTCACAGTGGTATTTTATTTTGGGCCATAAACGCATGTTTATGATCAAACTACCACGATTTACACCTCCCAGAAATTCACAAAAGAATTTTTGGCAGGCGTAAACAGATTTACTACTGTGGATTTATCAGCCAGGAATGCAGAGAAAAGCATGGTAATAAATCCCATGAGGGTGTGGGAAGTGAGCTACAGCGCGGTTTGCCTTGTAAGTTTGTGAATGTCCGCAAATATGCATGTTTGTGGGTGTTCATAATCTCCAATGGGAGCCCTTCTCATCCGAGAAATGACTGGAAATTTATTCCAACCAAGGGCTGGAATAACTTCCACAACAGGATGGGAAAAGAGACAGATCACCTCCAGATATTGAAGGGGGAGGTCCAATGACAGGGCTTTCTCGACGGGGGAAAAAGCTTTCCCCCAGAAAAAAGAAAAAAAATGGGAATTTGCCCTGCAGGTCTCTATTTCTCGTACCTAAATCTGCGGTATGTAAACTCCCCCACCGGGTGGAACAGGAGCCCGTGAGACCAGTTGCATGACTTACATAGCAGTACACCAGGAAGCATGCACCTCATGCACCTTACCAGGCATACTACTGGGAATATTGGGGGAAAAAACATAAAACTACATTTAGCGGGAGAAGTAAATCAATTTTTTCGGACCTCTACTTTATTTTATTTTTATTTTAGGAGTTTTATATAGCGCTAGCTGGACCCAAGGGCATCAGAGCGCTTTACAACAACTATCTTATATGCAATCAAGCAAGGCAGAGATCATAATAGGACATAAAGATTCGTGACGAGTAGAGTTCAAACATAAGGAGAACGAGATTAAAAAAAAAAAAAACATGATGCGCACAGGTCATACAAAGCGAGTAGCCGATACGATATCTTCTTCGGGGTGGGTGGAACGGGGTAGGGGTCCAGGGGTAGAGGAGGTCGAAGTCACAGGACACGGAGTCAAAGTCAGGTGGGGTGCCGGCTAAGGCACTTCAGTGGATCCTATCGGTTCGCTAGGGAGCGATCGAGGAAGAGGGCTTTGAGCAGTCTTTTGAATTTTGCAAAACAGGGGATCGTTCTGATGTGGGGGGGAATGGAGTTCCAGATTTTGGGCGCGTTACCAGCAAACGACCTGGCCGCGATTTTTTGTTTGCGTGTTTTCAGCGGGATGAGTAGCAGAGTGTTGGAGCTCCTGAGGTTCCTGGTCTGGCCGGCCTTTATGAGTTTGGAAGCCAGGTATTCCGGTTTGCCTGTGTGTAGGGCTTTGTGCGTGAGGCAGGCTGTTCTGAAGCTGGCCCGCATTTCAATTGGGAGCCATTTTAGTTCTCTGAGTGTGGGTGAGATGTGGTCGAAATTCTTAGTTCCAGTGACTATTCTTGCTGCTGCATTGAGGGTTGTTTTGAGGGGGGCGAGGTGGGATTTTGCTGTACCAGAGAGGACCGCATTTCCGTAGTCTAGTCTGGACAGCACCAGTGCTTGAGTGGCTTGTTGAAGGTCCTTGGGCGGAAGGAAGGGTTTTATTTTGTGCAGTAGCTTCAAGTTGAGGAAGGCGCTTTTTGCAGAGTTTTTAATGTGTTTGTTCATATCTAGTTTCGGGTCAAGGGTGATACCTAGGGATTTTACAGGGTCCGCCAGGGTGAGGTTGCCATTGAGTGCATCAATAGCTTTGAGCCATTCCGCAATTTGGGGGTTCTCTTCTTTGTTGGAGATGAGGAGTATTTCCGTTTTCTCTTGATTGAGTTTTAGATGATTACTAGAGAGCCAGTGTTTGACCTCTTTAAGCGTGGCGTTGAGTCTTTGGATGCCATCAATGGAGGAGGTTTCCAGATAGATCTGCATGTCATCTGCATAAAGGTGGAAGGGGATGTTGGATTTTTTGAGTAGGGTAGTAAGGAGTTCAATGTAGATGTTGAAAAGTTGTGGGGAGAGCACTGACCCTTGTGGAACCCCCCTGTTTACGGGGTGTAGGTCGGACTCAACGTTTTTAATTTTTATTTTTTGGGAGCGGTTGTGGAGGAAGGAGGAGAACCAGTGAAGGACCGTCTCTTCAAGACCTGCCCTTTCTTGAAGAACCTTGATGAGAAGTTTGTGGTCGACTGTGTCGAAGGCTGCCGATAGGTCAAGGAGAATGAGAAGGCAGCATTGGTCCCAGTCAAGTGACTTGTGTATATCATCTATGACATTGAGGATCGCGGTTTCGGTGCTGCACCCTTTTCTGAAACCCGATTGGTGGGGATCGAGAAGACTGATGCTGTCCAAGTGTTGGGTCAGTTGCGGGAGTACGCATCTTTCCAGGATTTTGGATAGGAGAGGAAGGTTCGAGACAGGTCTGAAGTTATTCAGATCCTTTGTGTCTAGGCCGGGTTTTTTCAACAGTGGTGTGACTTGTCCGACTTTGAGGCAGTCTGGAACAACTCCGGATCTCAGGGAGCTGTTTATGATCTTGCACCAAAGTGGGGCTAGGGCGAGTTTCAGTTCCTTGGTCAGTTGAGGGGGTAACTGATCGAGGGCGTGGGATGAAGGCTTAGTGCTGGAGATTAGTTTGACTATCTCTGCTTCCTGAATGGGATTGAAGGAAGTCCAGTGTTTGAGGGTTCCTGGAAGCGCGGTCATTAATTCCAAGTGTCGGGTTCTCGGTGGAGGAGATGTGATTGGTGACTAGTGAGAGTTCGATCTTGGAGATTTTGTCGTTAAAAAAGTTGGTGAAGTTGTCGCACAGTTCTTTGGATGCCTGAGTTGGTGAGGCAGTGGGCGGTTTGTTTCCTGATGATATTAAAGAGCTCTTTGGGTCTGTTTTTTGCGTTGTCTAGTGCGGTGCAGAAAAACGATGTTTTTTTATTCTTAATGTGCTTTTTGTACTTCCTCCGGGCTACTTGGAGTTGATCATGGCTGCTGACGGAGGGGTTGTTCCTCCAGAGTCTTTCTGTGGCTCTTAGTTGTCTTCTTTCGTCGTTGAGGTCAATGGTAAACCATGATCTGGATGGAATGCTCCTGTTTTTTTTTAGTTTCAGAGGAGCTAGTTGATCCAGGCTGAGCGTCATATTTGAGTTGTAGAGAGAGGTGAGATCAGTTGTGGGGAGATGATCCGTGATGGTGGGGAGGAGCGAGCTTATCTTTTCTTCTAGTTCAGCTCGGGGGATCTGAGCTGTATTTCTACTCCATTGGGGGGGGGGGGGGGGTCTTGCGAGGGGTGTTGGATTGGGACCGTTTGATTGATGTGGAATAGGATGATGTGGTGGTCGGACCAGTCTACGGGAAGGATGTGGTTGATAGTAATTGCGTCTCTTTGAGCAATAATAGCGTCAAGGGTTGCTCCTCTGTGATGTGTTTCTTCTGAGCAGTGTTGGGTAAGATTGTTGTCTTGTAGGAGGTTGTTCAGGGTTTGAATTAGCGGGTTGTTTACTTCATTCCAACGTCTTTTATGCTTGTATTTAGCTAAGATCAAGTCTGAAGAATACTGGATAGAGGATTCCAGTTAGATGCCAAGCACCTTGTCCAGCTACAATTAATTTTGCTGTTCGAGTTTCTGTTAACTATGCAGTTAGTTGCAGGATTCTAAAGTGACTTCAAGGTGACGTACTGCTTTAAAAGAATTTGTGGGGAAAACAAACAAACGCCTAACTGTTTAGGTTTGTTGTAGGTTAAAGAAAGGCGCAGAAAAATACCTGATAGCACTTTAATTGATATAAAGAAGGAAAAGGTGGTTCCTCCTGAAGAAGACAGCATCAAGCAAGGGTAAGTTTTGTGCGCCTAGAAGTGAATATTGTTGGTGTACAGGGAGGTGGGTATTGGTGATAGGGAAGTTGGGAAATACACTGTGTCACATGCTAAAGAGCGGCAGCTATGCACAGAAAATCCATATCTCAAGTCACAAAGATAGATCCTGTGGAGTTTTACACTATTACCACCAGCACCCACCGCCCTCTACTCCATATTCACTTCTAGCCGCACAAAACAAACTCTTGCTTGATGAAGATGATACTTATAAGAGTCGATTTATAGTTAGCTGGTAATCCTGTTCTGGCCGAGAACTCCAGCTCCCTGAGCAAACGGGATTCCAAGTGTCTTGGAATTTACGGGAACATATCCATCTGCAAAAAGCAGCTGGAAATATGGCCAGAAAACAGGGTGGAATTTGGGAGAAACATGCAGAAAGTCGTGTGGTAACCCCTCTTTGCCTGTTATTCCCCCTTTTCAGATGTTAAAACTTGGGATCTGCCAAGTATGACAAGTTGAATCGGGGTGCTGTTCTGAAGCATCTTGGTACCAGGCCCTTCAGTGGTACGTAAGATGGAGTTCCTGGCAGACTGTCGGCAATGAAAAAGGTTTGAACAAACGTGTACCGACGTTGGTATATCTTACATTTGTTTTGTCTGTCCTAGACTACCTTGCCTTTTTAAGCGCATGCCACGACAACTCAGGTGTTAGTGGTGCTGAATATGGGGTTTGGAACATCATCATTTACAAGAGAAATCGACAAAAGGGAAGTTTTCACATGGAAAAGTATTTCCCTGCAAAGAAAACAAAAATTAAAAAGCAAAATTCCACATTTACGCTAACCCAATTGACCCATTCGAATTTGGTAAGTAATGAACGGAGCGCTCTGTCTTGGAGAGTGTCTTGACTAAGAAGTTGGTTTCTTTCTCCGTAGCATGAAGCACGCTGAATGACAGTATGATAGGAGGAAGTATCGTTAGGGGGTGATGCTTTAGCTGGGACTGGCAGCACTACAACCAATGCATCCCAAGGGTCTGGGCTTTGTAAAGGGACTCCCTGGGAGTCTGTCTCATGGGAATAATGACTAGGGCTACCTGTGTCTGCATCATCTGAATGTTTGGATGATGGTGATATAGGTTGTGGAGGTGGTGTAATGTCAAGTGGCATAGGGCTAGCGGACTTATGCTCCATACTCTTCTTCTTTGGAAGAGGCTGTGGTAGTTCAAGGTCTAGCCTTTTCCGTTTGGGGACCCTCTCGGGCAAATATTCCTGTTCCAGTAAATGTTTTTTAGCCATTAGTTCGTATCCGTAGTGGTTTTACTTTTCTTGGGCATCATGCCCTTATCAGTTTTTTTCTTCCTGTGCTCTACTAGAGCGTGGGATGTCCATTCCATTGATGCCGATGGTTTCTTTGGAGTTTATGTATGGCTCTGCTCCGATGGTTTCTTCGGAGTTGACTTCTGGCTTGGCTCTGACGGGGTATGCTGTGTCGATACCGTACGTTTGGTTAGCTCCGACGGCTTTGTTGACCCTGAAGGAGGGCGGGGCGTTGAAGGTTTTATCAGCACCACAGGCTACACAAGCGTTGATTACTTTGTCGGCACAGACAGCTATGGCTGCAAGGGCTCTATGTCCCCTCCTGGTCTGTCCCTGTAGCCTTGAGTCTGACCGGGATCGAGCTCAGTCTCGTTCTGTCTCGGCTCAAAGGCACACTCTCTGTGTCAGCCAGAACCTGAAGGCTATGGCGCACCAAGGCGATGGTGGGAGGGCTGTGGGGGTAGGGAGTTTGAGGATCTTGGGTACTTACGGCCCTTGGCGTGGTCTTCATCCTGGGCTTCAGATCCCGATGTGGTTTGCTCTTCCAGAAGAACCACAGGTGACATCATCGACTCGCCGCGATCTTCCTGCTCATGTTGGCTGGAGTCATCGGAAGCAACATATTGTGGACTGCACAAGATGGCGCCCCCCTCTACGGGAATGTACTCTTCCTCCTCGTCGCTGATCTCTAGCTGCTGCTCCTCATCTGCAGAGAATTCAGCCCCTGCCGCCACCTCTATGGTATGAGAAAGGTGTCGGTCACCTCTGGAGTGTAAGGTTTCTTATTCTTGAACAGGCCACAGGTGGCGCAGTCCTGCTTATTGTGCTCGGGCCACAAGCAGAGGTTGCAGAAGTCGTGCTGGTCAGAGTATGCATATGTTGCCCCGCATCAAGGGCATTATCTGAAATGTCTCTTTTTTACCTTCCATCACTGGGAGCCAAAAATTCTTGGTGGAACTTGAAAGTGGGCTCTTGTCTTCCAAAGGCTGACTAGGCAGAGTTGGATTTCTCGAGCAGAAGCCACTATGAGTCCGTTGCGCTTCACACGCTGCAAAGGAATTTAAGACACACAGAGCTCCGGTCCAAACGTTCGAACCTGATGGCAGAAAACAAAATACAATCTCACAATGAGCCGTTCAACATGTGCATTCTCTTGAAGAAGAGGAGACTCAACACCACGTCAGCAATAAAAGACTTCTTCGAGAAACGTTGTAGAGTCCGAGCTCAACACTAGATAGCAGGAGTGTGCATAGCATGTGTATCTGAAGCCAACACATGATACAAATATACTTTTTCTGCGGAAAGAAAATTGTGAAAAAATCTAGCGCTTGCACCTACCCATCTCTATCAAGAATTTACTAGTATAATATTCGGATCACTGACAGAATATCGAGGAGCAAAATATCGACCTGGCAAAATATCGAGGAAAAAATATAGAATGCCAGAATATCGAATTCCGATCTACAAACAGGTAAGTACAAAAATATCGAATCCAAAATATCGTTGTAAAAAATATAGTTAGTCAAAATATCGAATTTTTTAAATGTCTTAAAAGTAATGTAAAATTAATAAAATAATAAATATAATTAACTAAAACATACTTAAAAATACTTAAATAACCTTAATATTAATAAATATTTAATGTAAGTTAAAAAAAATAAACATGCATTTTTATTTTTTAATACATAGATATATTAACATAATATTAATAACAAATATTCAATATTTTTAGCGTAGGATAGCGGGAGGGTAAAATTTACTATTCCCACTCCAGTGAGTGCAACAGTAGGGAAAGCGTTGGATAGCAAGAGGGTAAAAATTACTATTCCCACTCCAGTGAGTGCAACAGTAGGGAAAGCGTTGGATAGCGTAGGGGTAAAAATTACTATTCCCACTCCAGAGAGTGCAACAGTAGGGAAGCGTTGGATAGCGTAGGGATAAAAATTACTATTCCCACTCCAGAGAGTGCAACAGTAGGGAAAGCGTTGGATAGCGTAGGGGTAAAAATTACTATTCCCACTCCAGTGAGTGCAACAGTAGGGAAAGCGTTGGATAGCGGGAGGGTAAAATTACTATTCCCACTCCAGTGAGTGCAACAGTAGGGAAAGCGTTGGATAGCGGGAGGGTAAAAATTACTATTCCCACTCCAGAGAGTGCAACAGTAGGGAAAGTGTTGGATAGCGTAGGGGTAAAAATTACTATTCCCACTCCAGAGAGTGCAACAGTAGGGAAAGCGTTGGATAGCGTAGGGGTAAAAATTATTATTCCCACTCCAGAGAGTGCAACAGTAGGGAAAGCGTTGGATAGCGGGAGGGTAAAAATTACTATTCCCACGCCAGTGAGTGCACTAGTAGGGAAAGCGTTGGATAGCATAGGGTAAAAATTACTATTCCCACTCCAGTGAGTGCAACAGTAGGGAAAGTAATGATTTAATATTTAAATTTAAAAAAATTAATTATCAATACCAATAAAAAATTTATTAAAATGAATTACCAATTACAACATATTTAATAATTAATTAATTATAAATACCAATAAATATTATTTATTAAAAATTAATTGCCTATTAATAATTAATTAACAACCAATTAATTTTCAATGCCAAAAATTAATAAGTAATACAAAATGTTTACCAATTAATTAATTAACGGTAAATTAATTATTAATACACAAAAATATTTTCAATAATTATTTAATTACAATTAAATTACTTCCCACCCTATTCCCCTATAAACCCACAACCTGCTCCGAATAATAAATTAATCCAATTAATATAATTATCAATTAATCAATTAATAACAATTAATTACCAATTAATACAAATTACCAATTAATACAAATTAATTACCAAATAAAAATTAATTAGCAATAAATTAATAATCAATACCAATAAATAAAAATAAATAATTACTGAATTACAATTAAATTACTTCCCACCCTATTCCCCTATAAACCCACAACCCGCTCTGAATAATAAATTAATACAAATTAATTACCAATTAATCAATTAATAACAATTAATTTCCAATTAATACAAATTAATTACCAATTAATAAAAATTAATGACCAATTAATAATTAACAAATGATTTATAAATACCAATAAATAAAATAAAATAATTACTTAATTACAATTAAATTACTTCCCACCCTATTCCCCTATAAACCCACAACCCGCTACAGAACTAAAACGCAAAATTAAATTAAAAATAATTAATAATTCCTAAAAATTAATATTTAATTTACTATAATTAAATTACTTCCCACCCTATTCCCCTATAAACCCACAACCCACTACGGAATTAAATTACGCAAAAATTAAATAACATAAAATTCATTACTTAAAAAAAATTAAAACATACATTACAAAAATAATACATACTTTTAACACATATACTAACACTTAAAACACTATAAAAAATTCGATATTTTTAACTATATTCTGACTGTCGATATTATGACAATCGATATTTCTTACCTGAATTTCGATATTCTGCACCACTATATTTTGGCAATTCGATATTCTGTCCATTCTATATAAAAAACTCGATATTTTGGCAATTCGATATTAAAAATTCGATATTATGTCTGTTCACCATAATATTCCCCTTGAAAACCTCACTTGATATATCTATTTATTATATTTTTAAGGTGTTTAGATTTCTATGTATTTGATCCACGTCTAGATGTTCTCATCTCTGTTGTATCTTTTCCCTGCTGTTTTTAATATTTCTATGGAACAATTTCAGTGAAGTACGTAAATACCAAATAACGTAACCTAACTTTAATTTATTTAGTAGATCAAGGCAAGTATCATGAGGTATCGTAATTAATCGGAAATATCCATTTGGTTATATCGAAGTTGTTTGTTTATTGGTTCCAGAAGTGATTCTTCCAATTTAGAATCACTTATATTCAAACACACCAGCCAACACGTTTCACCCCTTTTTTTGGCTTGCAAGCCTGTTGTCAGGAATCAAGTGATGGTCACTTCCTTGGGAAGAAGTACATGTAAGAAGCGCAGAGTCTTTGTAAAACCCTCTTGCGTCAATCTGTGGAATTGACGTGGAGGGACAAGACACATTCCAAGATGGCCGCCAAGTTTACCCTAGTTTCTGTACATAGGCTGGGAAGAATTACGAAATCTCGTGAGACCCGAGATTTCGAGTTACGAGCGTGCGCGTTCCACTGCGCACTTCAATTTGCTCTTGTGAGGAGAAGTTTGGTTTCGAGATGCTCTCCCAAAGTAATGTTAATTGGGAAGACGTATACCCAGGTTATTCCCCGTTAGTCCCTAGACTATATTTGAGTGTAGTGCGAGTGTCATACTTCCCCGTTTGCCCTTAGTCAAGGAATAACCCCTTCAGCCCCTCTTAGACACGGAGAATTCAGAATTAGTTATTCCGAGTGAATTCACCTTCCGTGAATTTAACTCGAACTCTCCGCATCCGTTCCAGAGTTTGAGCTTCCGCATTTGCCGCCTTCACTGTTGAGCTCCGGTAGGCTTACCGTCGAGCGCCTGTGTCCAGGGACGCAAGTGAGAGTTTCTCAAGCCTTTCGCTCATTCTACAGACCTCAAGTAAGCTGAATATTTCTGCACATATCTGCATCAGTCGGAGTGAGCGCTTTTGACAGCAGCACAGACGTATAACTCTCCAGCTTCACTTACCTACCTTCCTACCTTCCTAGCGATCCTTCCTTATCAGTCCTCCCTCATTCTTCCTACCTTGTACCTTTTTGCGCGTTCCCCTCCCCCTTGAAGCTGTGCATTTGGAAATCGTCAGGAATCATCCAACTGTATCTACTGTTAAGTAACAGTTCAAGAGAGACATTGACTCTATCAGGAGTTAGAAAAAACTCTTACAAAGAACTTAATTCATAAACTGTGTTTACTTCATTGAACAATAATTATTGAAAGATTAACACATTTCACATTAGGTAGGAATCAGTCAGTGTTTAGTTAGTCAAGAGTCATGAGGAAGGGTTGAGAGGTTAACCTTGACATTGTATTTCCTATGTGCATTAGGTATCATCAGCTCCAGAACGCACCTTGCTGACGCTACCACAATAGAAAAGAAGAGGAGCAAGTGCTCATGCTGAATCTGGTAGGGGGGAGTAAACATGTAATTGTGAAGAACTAGAAAGGGAAGGTTAGTTAGATATTTCCTGAATCTCTCCATCTGTGCATTAGGAACTCAAGTAACTGCCAAGCCGGGTAGAAGAAGAAGAAGTAGTCCAGGTCCAGCCCAAGTGTCTCTTCTCTGTCCCAATTCCCCTTTCCCCCTTCCTGGAGCAGCTGCATAAACGCAGTGTGTTCTGGGGAGTGGGTATTGGGAAACTGCTAAGTTCTGCCTCCGTGGAGAATCCGGCGCTTGACAGATTGAAGTGCCCACGATTTTCCTCCACCCGGGCAGAATGGCGGAAGGCACAGATGGAGAGAAGTCACTTGGAGAAATGTTGGAAGGGATACAGAGAGAATTAGGAGCAGTTAGAGAGGAGAATAAAAGTCTGAAGCAAGATGTTTTGGCTTCTCGTCAGGAAACCATGTTGTTGACACAGAGAGTTAGTGAAATAGCTACAGGGGCACCTCTCCCGTCTCAAGCTTCGTCTAGTGGCTCCATACCCGAACACCACCCACGCACTGTAGCCCAAGTAGTTCATTCTGTTTCCCCTCTTATTCCTTTGGCCCCCCCAGAAAGGTTTAGTGGGGATCCTCAAAAAGCACAACTGTCCCTTACACAATGTTCGTTATATTTTGTGTCGCCCCACTCTTTTCCCCGACGCTCAGTCCAGAGTAGCTTTCATTTTGTCCTACCTCAGTGGGGATGCAGCCAATTGGGCTATGCCCTTAGTTGCCCGTGATGACCCGTTTATGTATGATTTCGAACGATTCAAGACCGACTTCCTTAGAATCTTTGACAGGAGAAAGATTTCCCAGGCCACTGACAATGAGTTATTAGAACTGCGCCAAGGAACAAAAGACAGAGGGGCCGATTCCGATGTCGGACGGACTCAGGTCCGTCCGACACCGGTCCGGAGCCGTAACCGACCGACCTGCTGTCGTCGGTTACGGCCCAGGCAGTAGGATGCGACCGAACCCTGTTCGGTCGCACTTCGTATCTCCCACAATGGGAGCATGCATTCCGGACGGGATGCATGCTGGCATTGGAGAAAGCAGGGGTGCAGTTCAACCCTGCACCCTGTGGCCGGCACCCCAAGGTGCCTGCCACCGGGTGCAGGGTTCAACAGAGGGCACCATAGGTGCCTCCAGGCCGCCATTCGGCGACCTTGCACCCATGGGGGTCCCACTGGGGGCCCCCAAAGACAGTGACCGACTGCCTTTTCGTGCCGGAAAGATCGGCACGAAAAGGCAGTGAAAAACTGCCATCGTACTCCCTCGGTCGCAAAGATGTAGCCGGGGAGTACAGAGGATTTCCGGATGGCTGACGGGCTCTCCGAACCCGTCGTGAGCCATCCGGAAATCCGAGTCGGATTCTTTCCGACCGAGCCCATCGGAATGGCTCGGTCGGAAAGGAATCCGGCGGCACGTTCCGATTCGGTCGGAAGGGCTCCGACCATCGTTCGGTGCCCTTCCGGCCGAAATCGGAATCGGCCCCCTAGTCACGTATCTAACACAGTTTAATAAATTGTTAGTGGAGACCAACTGGCCGGAAGAGAAAAGAGCCGCTCTGTTCTATCGAGGATTGCGAGATGAAATTAAGGACACCTTGGCTCAGATTCCAAATCGTCCCACTGATTTTTCTGAATTAGTGGATCTGGTTTTGGAGATTGACTTTCGTTGGTCAGAACGAAAGGGAGAAAAGAAGTTGAGAGAAGTAAAATGGAATTTTCCACGGTTTGACAGAATCAAACCTGAAGGGGGCAAGACTTCTGGAATAGTTGCAGAGTGAGCCAATGCAGATTGGGTCTGTGCGAGGCCCCTTGAGTAAGGACGAAAGGGAGCAAAGAAGACTAAAGAAATTATGTATGTATTGTGGGGGAGCTGGACATTTTGTGAAGGAATGTTCCAAGAGGCCCAAAGGAACCACTTCGGGAAACGCTCAAAACCATCTGTAGGCGGGGTCGCTCAGATGGCGGAAATTGAGAAAAAGACTCCAGACTCGCATCACTTAATGAATACCCTTCAGACTCAAGCACCTCATCTGATCCTTCAAATGACCCTTACATTTCGGAATCAAGAAATTACAGGAGTGGCCATTATGATAGATTCAGGTGCCACCGGCAACTTCTGCGACATCAAGTATGCCAAGAAAATTGGAGTTCAGGCAATACTCAAAGATCGTTCGGGCCGTGGATGGGACAAATCTCTCTTCTGGCCCCATCACTCATCACACCGAATCAATGGAACTAATTCAATCCAATGGTCATAGGGAGCTCATTCAGTTCAACCTAACTGATGCCCCACAATTTCAAATAATTTTGGGGCTTCCCTGGCTTTCAATGCACAACCCAACTATAGATTGGGAGAACCGGACTGTCTACATGAATTCTCGATTCTGTTCAGAACATTGCTACCCACTCGAAAATGAGGTAAATGAACCATCTATGGCCTCTTTGTTGTCCTACGGTGGAGAGTCCATTGGAGTGATTGACGCCTTTGAACTTCCCACTGAATACCAAGAATACAAGGAGGTGTTTTGTGAAAAGGAAGCTGAAAAGTTGCCTCCTCATCGTTCCTATGATTGTACCATCGACTTGGAACTGGGAGCAGTTCTGCCTTGCAGTAGGGTTTACGCTTTAACCGAAGCTGAAAACAGTTATCTAAAAGAATATCTAGACCGTTATTTGGCCAATGGATTCATCAGACCGTCGCAGTTATTCTTCATACCGAAGAAGGAAGGTTCCTTGAGAACGTGCATTGACTACCGTGCCATAAATCGGGTCACGGTAAAAAACGTTATCCGTTGCCCTTGATTTCAGTTCTCTTGGATCAAATAAAAGATGCCCAGATCTTCACAAAATTAGACCTCCGAGAAGCCTATCACCTCATTCGAATGAAAGAAGGTCATGAATGGAAGACCGCTTTTAGGACAAAATACGGGCTCTTTGAATATCAGGTAATGCCCTTTGGTCTTTGCTACGCCCCGGCGGCCTTTCAACATTTCATTAATGACATCATGGGAGATTTGGTGGACAAGATAGCTGTGATTTACCTGGATGATATTTTGATATTTTCGAAAGATCCCCAAGAACATCCTGAGGACGTCAAGTTGGTCCTTGAAAGACTCCTTAAGAAGGGAATAAAATTTCATTGGACTGAAGAAGCCGAACAAGCCTTTGAATATTTAAAGAAAAGTTTTACTTCAGCTCCTATTCTATTACATGCCGATCCTGCAGAACCTTTCTTTTTGGAAGCCGACGCTTCAGATCAAGCAATTGGGGGAGTGCTGTCGCAACGCCACATGTCCACTGGGCAATTACATCCTGTGGCCTATCGGTCCAGAAAATTGAATCCGGCGGAGATTAATTATACAATTGCAGAGAAGGAATTGTTGGCGGTGAAAGATGCCTTTGAAGAATGGAGGCACTATTTGCTTGGAGCAAGGCATACGGTAACCGTGTTCACAGATCACAAAAACCTTCAATTTTTAAAATCCGCCAAGACCTTGACACCTCGACAGCTGCGCTGGTCCCTTTATTTTGTGAACTTTGATTTTGTGATAACTTATCGTCCTGGAAGTAAAAATGGTAAAGTAGAAGCTTTATCTAGAATTCAAACTGAGTCCCTTGAACATTCCATTGTCCCACAACCCATCATTCCAGAATCGAAAATTGTGTGTGCCCTTTCCTTATCTAACATCCAAGATGAAGTAGGGAAACACATGTCGGCCGAGGAGATGACTGAATGGGTAAATCGTGAGGAAGGACGAAAAATATTAGATTCCTTACCCTATCATCACGGGGCATTGTACCTTCCCACCATGGAAATCCAAGAGAAAGCCTTGAGAGATTGCCACAACCAACCCTTAGCAGGGCATAAGGGAATACTTAAGACCATACATCTGGTTCAACGTTATTTTTGGTGGCCGGGCATGAATTCACATGTCAAACAATATGTGGAATCCTGTGAACTCTGTGGTCGTGGGAAATCCAGTAGACAGGCTCCTCAGGGTTTATTACAGCCTTTGCCCACCACAAATCATCTCTGGTATACTGTAACATTGGACTTCATTGTAGATCTTCCTTTGAGTCGGGGTTACAACACTGTGTTAGTTCTAGTGGACACTTTCACTAAGATGAGCCATTTTGTCCCTTTGAAAGGGGTCCCTTCAGCTAAAGAACTAGCTAGATAATTCAGTGAACACATTGTAAAGATACATAGGGTGCCAAAGGTCTTGATCTCCAATAGAGGTCCCCAATTTGTGTCTCATTTCTGTTGGGCCTTTATGCAAGGTTTGGGAGTGGAAGTCAGACATTCGACTAGTTACCATCCTGAGACAGACGGTCAGACCGAGAGGGTGAACCAGGAGTTAGAACAATACCTTTGCCTGTTCCTTCTGGATCAGGATGGTGACTGGTCTGAATTGCTGTGGATGGCGGAGTTCGCACACAATAATGCCAAGAATGTTTCCACCGGGTTCTCTCCATCCTTTTTAAAATTATGGGCGACACCTAAACCCATTTATTTGCCAAGGAGATTTTGGGGTGCCAGCCGTTAGAGACCTTTTGAAGGATTTGTCCTCTGTACATGAGTCAGCTGAAATTAATTTGTCAAAGGCTAAGGAGACTTATAAGAAACAGGCAGACAAGCATCGAAAGTCAGCACCCACATATCAGGTGGGGGATTTAGTATGGTTGTCCTCTCGTCACCTTCGTTTAAAAGGTAATAGAAAGTTCCAACCTCGTTTTGTGGGCCCATACTCCATAGAGCAAGTGCTAGGCCCAGTTACAGTCTAACTTAAACTCCCTTCTAACCTAGGCATTCACCCAGTTTTCCATGTGTCCCTTCTCAAGGAAACAGCGCCCAACATCCGTTTAGGAAAACCTCCACCCCCTTTGAGGATAGAGGGACATTCAGAGTATGTAGTGAAAGGGATCCTAGACTCAAAAAGAATCAGAGGAAGGTTGTTCTACTTAGTGGACTGGAAGGGTTATGGCCCAGAAGAGAGATCTTGGGAACCAGCAGAAAATGTCCATGCTCCTCAGCTTACCAAACGCTTTAATTTACAGCATCCTCTCAAACCAAGACCGATGAATTGGTCGTTGAGAGGGGGTACTGTCAGGAATGAAGTGCTGGTCACTTCCTTGGGAAGAAGTACATGTAAGAAGCGCAGAGTCTTTGTAAACCCCTCTTGCGTCAATCTGTGGAATTGACGTGGAGGGACAAGACACATTCCAAGATGGCCGCCAAGTTTACCCTAGTTTCTGTACATAGGTTGGGAAGAATTACGAAATCTCGTGAGACCCGAGATTTCGAGATTACTGAGCGTGCGCGTTCCACTGCGCACTTCAATTTGCTCTTGTGAGGAGAAGTTTGGTTTCGAGACGCTCTCCCAAAGTAATGTTAATTGGGAAGACGTATACCCAGGTTATTCCCCGTTAGTCCCTAGACTATATTTGAGTGTAGTGCGAGTGTCATACTTCCCCGTTTGCCCTTAGTCAAGGAATAACCCCTTCAGCCCCTCTTAGACACGGAGAATTCAGAATTAGTTATTCCGAGTGAATTCACCTTCCGTGAATTTAACTCGAACTCTCAGCATCCGTTCCAGAGTTTGAGCTTCCGCATTTGCCGCCTTCACTGTTGAGCTCCGGTAGGCTTACCGTCGAGCGCCTGTGTCCAGGGACGCAAGTGAGAGTTTCTCAAGCCTTTCGCTCATTCTACAGACCTCAAGTAAGCTGAACATTTCTGCACATATCTGCATCAGTCGGAGTGAGCGCTTTTGACAGCAGCACAGACTTATAACTCTCCAGCTCCACTTACCTACCTTCCTAGCGATCCTTCCTTATAAGTCCTCCCTCATTCTTCCTACCTTGTACCTTTTTGCGCGTTCCCCTCCCCCTTGAAGCTGTGCATTTGGAATTCGTCAGGAATCATCCAACTGTGGGGCAGATTCCGATCTCGGCCGGTAGGGCTCCGAATCGGATTCGGCTTAACCGGATCCGATTCGGAGCCCTATTTCCGACCGATTCGTACGCAGCGTCCGGGCGAGCGAGTACGATGCGTATTTGCCGACCGACTCGTCCGGGCGTCCCGACCGCTCCGACCGACTCGATCCCGGGTCGAACCGCACCGACCGACTCGCACGGACCACGACTCGCACCGCGCGATGGAGACGTTCCCCGGCCGGGTAAGTACGATGCGCGCCGCGAGCAGTCCGACCGAGCCGCGCACTCCGGCTCGAAAGAGCTGTCGGAGCCGTACTTTGGGGGTCCGTGTCGGACCCCCTGTACGCGTAGCCGCGCGAGTCGCACACAGGGGGACCCATGGGTCCCCTACCTGTGCGTGTATGGCGCGAATCGCTTCGCCGCGTACACGCTGTAGAGGCGCACTTGTCCGCATCGCACCCATTGAGTCAATGGGAGCCCGCGTACGCGTTGTACGACAGGCTCCCATTGACTTCAATGGGAGTCCGACCGACTCGAGTCCGATGGCATACGTGCGCATCGTACTCGTTCGGTCGGGCTGCACGGGTCCGATTCGGTCGGAAATCTCTCCGGGTCCGGCTCGGTCGGAGAGATTTCCGGCCCGAATCGGAATCGGCCCCTGTATCTACTGTGAAGTAACAGTTCAAGAGAGACATTCACTCTATCAAGCGTTAGAAAAAACTCTTACAAAGAACTTAATAATTCATAAACTGTGTTTACTTCATTGAACAATAATTATTGAAAGATTAACACATTTCACATTAGGTAGGAATCAGTCAGTGTTTAGTTAGTCTAGAGTCATGAGGAAGGGTTGAGAGGTTAACCTTGACATTGTATTTCCTATGTGCATTAGGTATCATCAGCTCCAGAACGCACCTTGCTGACGCTACCACAATAGAAAAGAAGAGGAGCAAGTGCTCATGCTGAATCTGGTAGGGGGGAGTAAACATGTAATTGTGAAGAACTAGAAGGGGAAGGTTAGTTAGATATTTCCCGAATCTCTCCATCTGTGCATTAGGAACTCAAGTAACTGCCAAGCCGGGTAGAAGAAGAAGAAGTCCAGGTCCAGCCCGAGTGTCTCTTCTCTGTCCCAATTCCCCTTTCCTGGAGCAGCTGCATAAACGCAGTGTGTTCTGGGGAGTGGGTATTGGGAAACAGCTACGTTCTGCCTCCGCGGAGAATCCGGCGCTTGACACCTGTGGCTTTTTCAAGGCCCTAGTGATACTCTATCCGACAAGCCGTATTGGAACTCCAATATGGCCTGACGGGTAGAGTATCACTTGTGACCAGGGACTACAACAGGTCGCAGTAAATATGAGACGGATGAGGCTCCTTACATATATTAACTGAAAATATCCCCTAAAAGAACATAGCTTACATGACGTAACCACTGATATCATTTCAACAACATATGCCTTGAAAAATATTAAAAACAACAGGGAAAAGATGCAACAGAGATGAGAACATCTACATGTACATAAAAATATAAACACCTTAAAAATATAAAAAATTATGATATCTCATGGTACTTGCCTTGATCTACTAAATAACTACATGAATTGAACGGGTCAGGGGTCTCCCATTCTGCAAGGCAAAAAGCCCATCGATACATCCTCATTGAACAGTGATGTGCCAATAGTAAGGATCATACACCCCTTCAAACCCTAACTTTAATTTACCCTTCACTTGTTCTCGGTCAGCTCAACGATTTAACCCAAATGGGAATCTAAATCATTGTCCCTCCACCCATCATCATCTCCCATTATCTGAGTGTATGGTCCCCCTTTAATGGACCCCCAAGTCTGCCTGTTTTATCATTACTTATGTCCTAATAGGTGTGTAGGGGCCTAGTGCCAAGTACTTTTTTCCCAAAAAGCTAACCAGCCAAGGTTGTCAAGCCCCTGGAGACTAACACTGTGGGGCCATTAATGAGCATCAGTACTGCTTTGTGCCAGAGATGTTCATTACTGCATGGGGCCATTACTGCCATTTATGCTGGTGTTATTGAGTGGCATTGATGCTAAGCACCAATGATGTTTACTGCTGCCTGGAGTCAATGATGCTTCTTCATGGCTGGTTACATTGACACTCATCCACCATCTTCAACACCATCTCCCCCACAATCATTTTAGCTAGACTGAGTGCGATTGGTGTGCAGGGCCTCCTTGCCTTACAGTGGTTGGCTCATCTCAGTGATCATTACCAGAGAGTAAAATTTGCCTCCTTGATGTCAGAAAGTTTCCCTATTATGTTTTAAGTGTCTCAGGGCTCATTATTGAGCCCGGCTCTTTTTAGTATTACATAAACTTTGTTGGTGAAATGTGTAAGTTCCATTGGGTATCAATTGATGATGTATGCTGATGATACCCAGCTTGTCATGCGCCTTGACAGAGAACAGAACAAGGCCTGTATGTCATTGAAAGTTTTTCAGAGACAGTGAAGTGAATGGTGAAGAACTTGCTGAAAATCAACACCGGTAAGACAGAGGTACTGGTTTTAAGGCAGGACAAATCAATTTGGTTGGACACTTGGTGGTTTTCAGATTTTAGTCCCATTCTTACCCCTAAAACTGTGGCTACACATTTAGGGGTTTAATTAGATGACAGGCTGCATTTCATCAGCAAATTAATAACATACTATCTAACTGCTTTTTCCATCTCACAATACTGAAGAAAATGTTTCCATCCTCCGGTTCAGGGCCCGACGATAGCAGCTCAAGAACTAACTCTATCCAGGATCGACTATTGTAATAATCTTTCCTTAGGGGTTTCCTAAACAGAGATCAAGCATCTCCAACTGATCCAGAATTTTGCAGCTTGTGTTATATCCAATCTGAAAACACAGTCCCATATCGTCACGTACAGACGGGCGCTTCATTGGCTCCCAGTGGATAAAAGAATCAGATTTTAGGAATGTTTGATACACAAAGTGGTGTGTAAAAAAAGCTAACTACTAATCTGCAGGACAAAATTCATGAATATCATCCCATTTAGCCTCTTCATTCTGCATTAGAACATAACCTAAACTGTCGCCGTTTTAGGTTAGATCAGAGCAGAGTTCGTCCTTATCTGACCGCCAAATCCTGGAACACCTCTCTTGAAATCCAACTCTTGGTATTTTCCATTTAGGAAAGCTCTAAAAACTATCTTATTTAAGTAATATGCCAGTGGTATATCATGATTCAAAATAGATTAGCACAAGAATACACAACAGGGCAACAGTCGTGCTCTATAAGAACTAGTAACATAGCATAACAACAACACTGCCATCCTCCAACACTGCTGTCCTTTCACAACAAAATACCACCATCCTACTGCTGGTATCCCTCTTATCACCCCTCCCCCGGAGGAGGGGGGGGCAAGGGGGAAGAACACTTCTCTCTAGCACCACACTGCCAATTCCCATCACCTTACCACACAACTCCCAACATACAACTATCACACACTCATGCACCACAGTACCATTCCACACCACCACTCTTGCACTCTAAAGAGCCTCACTAACACTCTCCAGCACTGTGCCTCCCTCCTACATCACTACCATAGTCCCACATCCGTTCATAATAGACATCTTTATACTCAGAACACGACAGCTTTTCATTATAAAAAGCCCAGGCTTATTTGCTCAATAATGCACGTATATGTTGTCACCATTAAGTTACTCAACATATCTTAAGTCCTCTTTGCATTCAGTATGGAAGGAAACAAATGCGTACAGGTCGTTTGACCTTCACTCACTTTACTTTGAGGCCAGTCTGCTCCTTGGCCTTTTGGGGCACCAAGCCGAATCGGGTGAAGGAAGCGCAGGAGACGGCAGGTGAAGGATGTGCTGCCTACATCTTGCCAGATGTTCTTTGAAGTACAGATGTTTGAGCTCAGAAGGCCTGGGAATACAAATATGTAAAAACAAAAACTAAATTTACAAAAACAACAAAAAAAAACACCTTTATTCTGACTGCAACCCCCCCTCCAAATAAAACCATGACCAATTTTTGAAATACATTAATTTAAATAATTTCTAATACATCCACTGTATTCACCTAGAGCTGAC
This sequence comes from Calotriton arnoldi, assembly GCA_963921515.1. Lineage (NCBI taxonomy): Eukaryota > Metazoa > Chordata > Amphibia > Caudata > Salamandridae > Calotriton > Calotriton arnoldi. The sequence goes on along the minus strand of CAWUFW010002135.1, from coordinate 844,037 downwards.
TGATCCCTTCACTAAACTATTACACTTGTTTTGGTGTTTACGTGTGATACGATTTCTTCTCGCTTGTGTTTAAAATGTTCATGTATCCGCGGACCTTGAAATGTGTCATCTTACATAACATGGAAAAGGGTTCTCCAGCCTCCCCCTCCACATCTCAGCCGATTTTCAATGAAAATAAACTCACATAAAGACCGTTTTTAAACTAGGAGAACAGGTGAAGATACAGTCTGAAACCTGCCCATTCCAAATCATGTGTCGAAACAGAAAGTGACTATTTTTTCAAATATATGCTTTTCAAGCTGCACAGGGGAACTCAACCTCGACTGTATTCTGTTACTCTGAAATGCACTGCAAAGGCAGCGGAGGTAACAACTTCTTAATGATAGCATAAAAGAGGGGGATGAAGCAAGAGTCTGCTTTCATCTAAAAAGTGTTTTAGGTCTGGCGCAGTCAAGACATCATGAACTTTGTACAGAGAATGGACTTTGTGTCAACCCCTTCAGCCATCTATTGATTTGTTTTGCACATTTATAAACCACAGCTCTACCAAATTGGTGTTAGTGCGCTTTAGAGAGAACAGGTGTAGAGATGGAACCCTGAAACAGCTAGAGACCTGAAACAAAAACTAAAAAGTATGGAAGACACCGGAGTTACAGACAGCTGGGTGATGGGAGAAACAGGCTAGAAAGGGGGCAGGAGAGAAAGAGGCAGATGGTGATGAGGGATGAAGGTGGGTTGACCAGTAGGTCACAAGGGATCGATTATGGGACAGCATTTCAATGTTTCAAAACCAACTGATATTTAAAGTGCTACAAAATGACAAAGCTGCAATAAAGTACTATAACAAAACACCTTATTAAATAAAAAACGCAAGTTATAATGTATGCAAGTCTGAAAACTTTTTTGGGTGCTTTCACCAAAGGAAGCCATTTTAGAGTCTGGCACATGCTACACTAGCAAACATTCTCTTTTTGGAGATCTCTCTCACTACCAACAACTTTGAAACACTGGATCTTCACTCGCACAGAAAATATTGACTGAGCACTGCGTGAACTATCACGATCTTCTGAAGCTGATCAATGCATTGGTGCCATGGGAGATCAGCAGGCGGGACCAGGTTCCAGAACCTACAAAAAGACGTCTACATTTTTGAATCTCAGTTCTCCATTTGAGAAACATTTCTTTTAGGCGTCCTAAATCTATTGGATTGTGACAATTTTATGGACCGGAAAAATTGTTACATTTCAAAATCATCTCTTTGGCGTCCAATGGGATTCAATACCTTTACTTCACAACTCGATTTGCAGCTGACTATATTTTTCGGATTGGAATTGGACATAGAGCCAATGGAAGAAGATATGGCATGTCACATCAGAAATATGCTTTTGTCAAGCATCAGGAACGAAGAACATAAGATATAAACCAGGCATTGCAACATACAAAAAAAATCCTTTGCAAGCCAATAGACATGTTTAATACACATTTATATTGCCAGTCTTTAAATGTTAGCAGCATCTTCCTGACCTTGTTCGCCAATGATTGAGTGTTAAAAGCGGGCCATACAAGGTAAAAGTCACTGCGACTAATCCGTAAATGCCAAATCGGTGAGATGAGAATCTACAAGAATTCATCTTTACTGAAGTAGAAGAAACGGCTACTAAGGACCTTAAAAACACTAATTATTGCAATTTATTCTTTTGTAATTTTTTGGGTCCCCCTTTTGCTGCTAAATAGGGGCTTCCCGGGACAGCCGACTGGAGGGAGGCCTGTCCCCGGGGCATTGGAGGAATGCGGTGCAGTCTAGACGACTATACACCATTAGGCTACATCCGTTAATGCGCCCTAATGACAGTTCCAAGACCCAGGTAGGTATTCAGGGCAGCTCGCTAGTGCCCAGAGCAGCCCCTAAATTGGTGAAGTCGGGCGAGCAGGGGAGGGGCCGCGGGGCATGAGCGGCATGGGAATTAAAGGAAGGGAAAAGTGGGCGACTCCCCTTTGGGGGCCCATGATATGGGGCTGGGAACAGGCTCTGGGTGTTGCTGAGAAGGTGGGACTGGTGGGAGAGGGTTCCACAAGGCATACAAGAAGGGTTACCCTGGAAAGGGCAGGACCATCAGGAGAAAGGGGGGGGGAATAACGCAGGGCAACAGACTCCACTGCCCCCAGCCGTTTTTACTGCGGCGCAGAGGGGTCCAGCATCAGCATTAGTGCCTGGCATGTTGGAATGAATCAAGGATGAGGGTCAGGAAGAGGAAGGCAAGACGCTTAGGTGCAGGCCTCAACGGGTGTACTCTCGGGAGGAGGGGCTGCGCAGGAAATAGAGCACACAGGGGGTTTCCAGGAATGAGGGAGATTTGCCTCCCAGTGCCCTGGTGACGAGAATTTCAGTGGTAAGGGTCAGGCTGTAGGGGTTCCAGGGTTCTGCACACTGGCCTGATTTTCTTTTTTACAGGTTTAAGGTCCATGATAGGCAGTGTACTTGGGAAAGCACAGTGCGGCTCATTTTTCCCCCCCCGAGATGAACAGAAGGCATGGCGCAGAACGGCCAGCAGGAAGGCGTTGTGGGAGCCGGCCTTAACTGACACACAAAGAAAGTTCCGGTGAAGCCTTGTCAGGGCGAATGGTGGACATGCGCAGAGCTTCATCGAGTGGACGAACATACGGGTGGCAACAGCCTGTATCACTAGAGTTCCTGGGTGGGCTTGGTACGGCCCCTCAGGGTAAGGTAGATGGTGACCCCACGGTGGGGTGCAAGGTGCCACATGGGGTGGCTGGTGTAAAACTCAGTGTGGAAGAAGATAAATTGACGGAGTACATGGAAGTGGATTATTCGAGGAGGGCAAGACTGAGGACAGTGATGTGCCGAGTGCCATGGAACAGAGGTGGTGGCAGCAAAGCCATGGGCAACCTGACAGGGGGGGGTTCGCTTTTATCAGTGTTTCAGTAGTATTTTTCAGGACACATAAGAGGCACCAGCAAGATCCACTGACACCCGGTTGGCAGAAAGGAAGCATTCATTGGCAAGGCTGCAGGCTTTGGAGAGGGCACCAACCTTAACGCCAGGTAAGAGTGACAGCCGCAAGGGCGGCCCCAGTAATGGTGTCAATGAGGGTGGGTGCAGGGTGATGGTGGGGGCAGGACAAAGCGAGGTAGCAGAATGGTAATTACGTGAGGGACACTGGGGTGGGCATCGATGACAAGGGTCCACATGACAAAAAGGAGGAGGATGATTGTGTGGATGGTGGGACACCCACAGGGAAGGCACCAGGGGAACAATTGGGTGAGCAGGTCAAGGCCAAGACTACTGATGACTAGGACAATGCTGGGGATAAAGGAAAGGCAGACCAGACAGATAACAAGGAAAGTAAAGAGTTAAAAATAAAGAAACTCCCCTACATGGGGGCGACCAAACCATTGGAGGCACATCTTATGTCGTTCACTGAAGAGAAGGGGGAGTATGTGGAAACGTTTAAGTTGTTAGACAGAGAATTGAGGGCCAAGGAGGGATCCAAGTAGGAGGAATAGGAATTGGTGAAACGTCCATGAGTGCCAATGACCACAGAAAACTGGCCGGCTGCCTTTTTAATTTACGCCAGCGTATACTGCCAGAAATACCCTGAGTGGAGTGTGGCTGTTCAAGTATGTGGACTTCATAGGTAAAGCGCAAATTTCGTTTGGGGCACAGTATGATGATGAACTTGTTGTTCGTGTGGCTCTTGATCTGGAAGCAAAATGGAGGGGAAATGATTCTGACCTATGGCAGCATACGATGGGTCCGGTGAAATTTGGGAAGACAGTTTTTACAGCCAGCGGTTTGCCAATAATCTAACCGGGGTGGGGTTGGTGTCACAGCTAAAAGCCAGGGCAGAACACTAGGAGCCTGTTGGGGCTTCAGAAAGGGTTGTGCATGAGAGAATACTGCAAGTTTAGGCACAAGTGTTCCAAGTGCTGGGGAAGCTAGGACTCATGCACTCTTTCGGTACCGCCAGACCCAATAGCAGGGACACGCAGAGTGACCCACCAGCCAGTGGCAGCAGACCCCGGTGTGATCAGGAGTGACCAACGCCACATCAGAAAATTACTGGGGAAGAAGGAGGGGCATGGGGGAAAAGCTTGTATGCTGGTAAAATTGGACAGACTGACATTCTGGCTTTGGTCCTACCCCAACAGGGAGGATGCAGCAATACTGCAGGAAGGGTTCAAGCAGGGATTTCATTTGTGGTATGAGGGTCCTAGAGTGCGGTGGTGGGCAGACAATCTGAAATCAGTCAGCGAACACCCACACACTAAGTGGGAAAAATTGCAGAAAGAGCTGTGGGAGGGTAGGATGGCTGATCCTTTTGACGAATGGCTTATGGAGAATCTGATTGTGTCCCCGATAGGGGCGGTTCACAAGAAGGAACAGGGTCAGTTCCGGTTGATACAGCATCTGTTCTGGCCGTAAGGGCAATCAGTAAATGACTATTAATGAGGAGCTGGCTTTAGTGTCCTATCCCTCAGTGGACGTAGCGATGGCACTGGTGGAGCAGGCACACAAATGGCAAAATGTGATGTAAAATTGGCTTTCTGCTTGCTACCGGTACACCCAGAGGATTTTCAGTTACTGGGTATTCAATTTGGAGGGCAATGGTATGTGGACAAAGCCAGCCCAGTGGGAGGTTCTATCTCATGCGCTCTGTTTGAGCGGTTTAGCTCCTTCCTGCAATGGTTATTTAGGTGGTGCACTGGATACGAGTGGGTGACACACTATTTGGAGGATTTCTTCTTCGTCACAAACTCGGGCTCTACGGACTGCCTGTGTTTGCTGGTAAGTTTTCAAGAGCTCATGGAAGATGCTGGGGTTCCATTAGCACCCGAGAAAACAGCGTGACCACAGAAAACTTTCATTCTTGGGAATTGAGCTGGACTCTGGGGTCATGGAGGCTCGTTTGCCACCAGGCAAAACATTGGGGATACAGTTGCTGTTGGACATAATGCTTGCAAAGGCTTAGGTCATGGTCAGGGAGGTGGAGGTACTTTTGGGTCATCTAAATTTTGCACGTATGGTGGTACGAGCAGGTAGGACCTTCTGCAGAAGAATTGGTTTGGTACTCTCTGGGCTATCTTTGCCGCATGATCATGTGCGCCTGTCAGCAGGGGTGAGAGAGGATTTGCGAATGTGGCGCTTCTTTCTGGAACCGTTCAATGGAAACCCCATGAGTACACCGAGCAAGTTTGAGCGGGAAATCCAGATCTTTTCAGTTGCTGCAGGGGGAATAGGGTTTGGATTGTACAGGCAGGGACTGCGGTGCGTGGAGGAATGGCTGGACAGTTGGGAGCACGGGGGACACAGCATTGCAGTCCTCGAGTTGTTTCCTTTGGTGGTAGCTGCCACACTGGGAGAGATTTGTTGGCCACAGGAAGGTTCTGTTTTGCATTGACAATATGGCTGTAGTGCAAGTGGTAAACTGACAGTCGGCAAAGCACATGCAGGTGCTAAAGTTACTTCGGGATTTTGTGCTAACGTGCTTACGCATGATATGTTGTTTAAGGCAAAACATGTGCAAGGTGTGGACAATCTACTAAACAAAAGAGGGCCCCTGAAAAAATGATTCGGAGAAGGCAGTACAAGGGGAGAGAAAAACTCAGAAAAAACGATTTTGCCTACTCCACACGTTTCATATAGCTATAACTCTAATTATTTAATTTAATAATGTAGATTCATGAATCAGACATTCTCCAAATGCATTTATTGTTGAAGAAGCTATTTCTTTTTATATAACATTTCGTTTTTTTATTTTACAAAGCAAAAGTACATGGTCATAATTCATATCACAATAGTATAAATTTACAAATTCAGTCTTCAGAAAAATATACTTGAGAGTATTTCACATTAAGATAAAATCATGACAGGACATCCAAAACTCCACATTTACTAAAATATTCCATCCATACTATGATCTATCATACTTCATTCACTCTACCTCATTCACACCAAAACACATTAAAAGCATGACATTATAGCCAACGAGGGAACGACAGTCCTCCTGTCAATGCATCCATTAGAGGTTTTTGCCCAGTAGCATGGGGTAAGAAACTGTGTGGGTGACAAGTGGCACCTACGGGGGAAGTTTTCAGGCATGTCCACGGAGAACTGGTGACTGCATTCCAGCTGTTGACAATTCTGAGAAAAGCCCTTGCTAGGCTGGAATAAGTGGCCACAGATTACAGCACCCACTCTTAGCATTGGTGCAGCGATGGAAACGGGCAAGATGGGTTGGTCCAGGGAGGTAATCATGAGACTGGGTAGAATATATTCTGATTCTTTCCAGTGGTATGTTCGGTCCGAGGGGATGGGGGGCGGGGACTGGTGAGTGAGTAGTTTGCTATATGCCTTACTGCGGTTTCTCTTTTCAGGTTTCAGGTTTGGATTTGGGTCCAGCTTGGCAGTTTTGGATAGTTGGACATTACTTCGTGAAATGGGCTGACAGGGAAGCTGGAACGAGTTCTTGGGGATGTAACCTGGGGTTTTATTTAAATGCTCTTTCTGTGCCATGGCATGGTAAAGGGGGTATGCGGTGGAGAGAGCTTCTGTCTACTTTGAATAAGTTGTTGCAAAGGAAGGATTGTCCTGACATTTTGTTAATAGCTTCAGGCGAAAATTATATGGTTGTGGAGAAAGGTATGTTGTTGCTGCAAGCTATGAAGAAGGACCTGAGGGAGATAAAAACAGAGTGGTCAGGGTGTTTTGTGGCGTAGACTAAGTTTATTCCCAGGAGGAATTGGAAAGTTGAAAAACAAGGTGAGGGGCCCCCCTACTCAAAAGGGACAGAGCACCAACAGACTGAATAGTCAAAAATCAATTCTCCCTTTTGAGATACTTTGTGAACCACACATTCATATACAGATATCCGCTATTGTCGTATCCAATCAGCAACACCTCATCAAGGGAACACACTAACTCAGGATGTCAAGGCCCTTATATGATTATTTAATTAAAAAAAAAAAAAAAGTTTAACAATAATTTAATAAAAACATACAAATAAGAATATTCCAAAGTACATTCAATAGACCATAAATAAAAACATGATGTATTGCACTTTTATAAATTGTAAAAATACCAACAACCCCCTGGAAAGGTATATTATAAGTAGGGCTCCCGGTTTTATGGTATTTATTTTTTTAACATTTCCGTCTGTATTTATCCATATTTATTTTTTGCTAATTTTATCTGTATTTATCCATATTTATTTTGGGTTTTGTGGAAAAATGAAGCTGAAATTAGTATATTTCCACATTTATTTAACCGATAAATATGCACTCATGCTTGAATGCCTTTCAGTGATATGAACACCCGCGGAAGATAAATCAATGCACTTATATGAAAATATGCACATTTCTGTATCAACCTTGTGCATATCTACTGCTGTTAAAGCCTCTTTACTAAAATTCCTTTCTTTTTAACCCCCTTACTTATCAATCCACACAGCTATTGGCCTTGCAGTCATGGCAGACAGTATTTAGAATTACTCTAAAAGAAACCAAATTTCCGTTTTTATCCACATTTAAAAATAAATACTGACAAGAAAATAAATGTTTTCGGTCTGTATTTATCTGTAAAAATCAGTAAAAACGGAAAACAGGGAGCCTTAATTAGAAGACACTCAAATTTGTCATTAGATTATTAATTTGCAATGATAGACAGCACACCACAGAGGGATTAATTCTCTGTCCTCGTTTGTTTCTGTCTTTTACAAATTTAACTGAGATTCCAGCGTCGATGCGTTTCGGTGGATTAAACCAATGTGACCACCTTCATCAGGACAAACATATCATTCATTCTTCTCCTTTAAAACTCCAGATCAGCTGAACGGAGTGGACGATCGGGTCCCGTGTAGACACCGTTAGACCTTAAACCTACAGTTATATTAGCCGGTTTTTAAATTTTCACAAAATGTGGAGTGAACCGTTAAGACATAAAGCTACAGTTATATCGACGTTTTTTTAAATTTCTACAAATTTGCGGTGCAAACAGTTATGAAACAAAAGCCACAGTGACATGAGATGTGGCTAATAAACCGAAGAGCCGGTTTCTGGGGAAAAGGCATCCTCACATTTCTATAGATAAAAAACAGTGTGGGGCCAAAGATGGATTGCTGACCCCGGACTGAAGTATCATTTTGAATATAGAATTTTACTGCAACACAGTGGTGTACGGAAAGTCATCCTTGAATCATCGGCCTGTTACTGAGTGCGTTGGCACCGGATTTAAGAATTTTTTTTAAAAATTTTTAAACGGAAATGAGAAGAATGAATGATAAAAAAAATGTTTGCTAAATAATCATATAAGTGCCTTGACATCCTGAGTTAGAGTGCTCCCTTGATGAGGTGATGCTGATTGGATATGACAATAGCGGATATCTGTATATGAATGTGTGGTTGACAAAGTATCTCAAAAGGGAGAATTGATTTTTGACTATTCGGAATCGGAGAGGTACTAGCAACCATGGACAAGGCAAGGAGGAAAATTAACATAGAAATGTGACATTTTTGCAGGGACGAAGGACTAAGTTGAGTAGAACATTCTGACCTTCGTTATTACATGGTGGAGTTTTTCTTTTGAGGAGACGGGGTACATCTTTTCGGATATGGGATGTAATTGTATTTGTTGGAAGTGAAGGGGTTTTTGGCCCGGACTTTGAGTGTACAGGGGTGAGCTGGACCAGCTGCGGGAGGCAGAAAAAGCCAAGCTAGTGCCTTTTTCTGGTGGCAGTTGGCCTACAAGTGTGCAGGGCTTTACATAAGGTTATTGTAGTTGCCATAGGCGATCAAGGCTGAAAGGGAGGGTGTGAACAAGCTCACACTGGAACGAGGCAGGAAGTTAAAGGTTACAATACAGTACAATATGGATTTGTAAAGAGCATGGCTGCACTCGAAGAGGCGTCCTGGCACTAGCCGCTTTAAGGTATAACTAGGAAATTGGAACAAGAACCAATCCAAGTACCTAAATATCAAACAGATAGGTCTTCAGAAGCTCACGGAAGGGTGATTCAGAGGGTGTGAAGCACAGTGTGGAAGGCGAAGAGTTCCAGAGCCCGGCAGTTAAAAAGAAAAAGAACAGCCGTCTCTTCTTGCCTTGCAGACCCTCGGAACATGTAGAAGTTTTTGTCTAGTAGAGTGAAGTGCTCTCTCCTGATAGTAGAGATGCAAGCTTTTTCTTAGATAGCAGGGGCCTTTTTGCTTGGACGCTCTGTAGGTGAAATGCTATGGCTTTAAATTTGATGCAGCTAACAATGGGCAGCCAATGAAGACTTCGCAAGGGGGCTGCAACAGAGGAGCAAGCTGGAATCTTCAGAATCAGCCGGGCTCCAGCATTCTGAATAATCTGCAGGCGGTGAAGCAGATTGGACGGTAGACCAAAGTGTAGGCTATTCGCATAATCCAGTTTAGATGTTATCAGAGCGTGAATGGCTGATTTACAGCTTTCCTCAGCGATCAACTGGATGATCTTTCTGACTGATTTCAGTGTGAGGAAAAACAACCTGCAGAGACAGCTCTAACCAGAGGTTCAAAGGACAGGCTGGAGTAAAATTTGACCCCAAGATTTCTTACCACTGATGCATGGACGCGAGTGGAGCTTAGTTCAGAAGGCCACCAGCTGTAGGCATCTGGGTGACTGTCGGTGCCAAAAAAAGGGTATCTCTGTTTTGTCAGAGTTCAGTTTGAGGCAGCTCACATTCATCTGTTCGCCGACAGCCCTCAGACATCCCTTGAATGCAGTCAATGCACCCACCTCCTTCAACTGCGTATCGTGTGTTGAAGAGATGACCCTTGTGCCCCATGCCTCCACTAGATTAGCCAAAGGAGCCAAGTAGATATTAAAAAGTGCTGGGCTCAGGGCAGAGCCCTCCTGAGGTACCCCGCAATCAATTGGTTTGGCTGAAGATGAGAAGGGGGCGAGAAAGACCCTTTGTGACCTGTCCTCCAGATAGGACTTAAGCCAGGCCAGGCTGGACCTTGGATACCCACGTCCCATAATCTGTCCAAGAGAATGGAGTGGGAGACTATCAAAGGTCGCTGACAAGTCAAGAAGGACAACCATGGCTACCGAATCCTGATAAGGATGACACAATAGGAAGGTCAATTTAGTAGATGTTAATAGATTCGCTGTTAAACGGGAGGGGAAGTTTAAAGTGGTACAATCGCAGGAGTGCAGTAGATCATGATGTAAATACTTGCTTGGTACGTTATGTGGGGGGTGGGACCTTGGGGTGGGAGTAGCAATAGTAGGTGACAAAATTGTATAGTGAGGTTTTGGTCTTGTAAGGTGCTATGCCTAGGAAATTCTTTGTGATGCGCACCCGTTTCAATAAAGCAGCCCTTTTCACACACACTAAAGTTTCAGCGGTCTGTGCTGTGCCCCCTTTCACCCAATTATTTAATGCTTCACTCAATTACAATCAAGCAGTCTTGGAGGGAGGAGAGGATATATCTGCACAGTCCGTTCAAATTTTCTAGATAAACGGAGGCTTCCAACTTACCGGCCAGTCATTTTTTGAAAGAAATTAATTTACAATTAAAATTGTTAAAAGTTGATCGTCTTTCCAGCCTGGAAAATGTTATTTCTGGTGCTTTCAGTTCCGCAAACCTCTTTTAGGTCTTACATTTCAAAGAACATGGTGTACTGGCATTTTTTTAATGTACCCTTGGTTGACGATTCGTAGCCCGGGCACATAAATGGGTCTCTATGGGCTGGAGGCAGGCCTAGGAGGAACGCTTCAGGTGGCCCGGATTTACAGCCTCTGCAGGCTGACGTTCAATGAAGCCGGCTAAAAGTCATAGCAGTCTCCAGGAAGTTTCCTAGCTTTCCTTTTTGGGGGAGGGCCGGGCAGCTATCCAGGGTAGAAAAAAAAAGTTGGGCCTGTATTGAAAGGATTGCTCTGCCGCCAGTGGGCTCTACCAGCCAGTAACAGGCAAAGGAGCTCCGCCCTACATGGATGCACCCGACCAGAAGATCGTAGACTTACCTAGGTAGGGTAAAACTAGGGAATGGTAATATATACGCGTGTAAAATGGATCTAATTCACGTACTAAAGTAAAGTAAGATCTACTTACTTTTGCAACGTACGCAACACGTGTACATTGCATATGTGCAATTTCCAAATGGGGAGTGCGAAAGAGAGCGCAAAGAGGAGTGACATGTATTCCGAAGTGGGTGCGCACTCATGCAGTAGTAACTCGCAGGGTATTTGCAAGGGTTGTAGATCCACATGTACCTAGCAGGAAGTGTACGAAACGTTCAATGAACAGCACTAATTAATAGAGTTTTAAAATGGTACATAGAAAATGTTGGCACTTAAGAAAAAAAATGTGGAAGGAAGCATGAAGTGTATTATTGAAATAGGTCTCTTTTTTTCCAAACCCTATACAATTGCAGTACGAGGAAAATAGGTGTAAATGATCAATATGTGTGATTCATACACAATGTATTCATTCCACGAGCCATTAAATTACTAAATTAGGTTCAATCAAGCTTATGCATAGTATTCTCTTGCACAACTTACAAGCAGAGCTGCGTCAATTATGCCATGTTTAGTATTTTTTCCTAAATATAGTAAAAACTAATCTGTGAAACTCTGCAAACTCAGCATTTTTTCCTATTTGAAATAAAAAAAATATGTAGGCACAAAACATGCCAAAAGCATCTGATGGCTAAGTTACCTCTAAGTTACTGCACACTGGCAGAAGTTCCTTGTTCAACATGTAGGTGGAGAATTTGCACCAGTTCTACTTATCTAGAATCTCAAAAAACAATCACTATTTCATAGATGTCATTCATCAACTGCTAACTGCCTTGTCATTTGGTACTCCAACCACTAACATTGCTACATATCTGGAAAAAAAGGTTGCACCTTTCTCGGAGAAATATAGTGGACCCTTGTTTATGTATTGAGAATATAGAAAGGCCCGGGGAAAATACTTGAATACGATTTTTGGAAGGTACTACGTTATTTTTTTTTAACATGCCAATTCTGCTTCTGTTTAGTAATAACTTTGAGACAGTTAAGAGGATTGAAAAATACCTTTGAAATCATTTTGTCTTGGAAAAATCAGATTTATGTTGTACCTTTCAAATGGAAAAAATAGTGGCTTTTACCACCGTCTGTGTCACTGAAAAACGATTAGGTGTTTTTTTATGTAAAGGCCAGCATAAAGATTAGTAGTGGTTGGTGGTGGGGGGGGGGAGATATCAGCAAACTCTATTTCGACCTATGTTTTAAAATTGTGTGTCAAACCTGGAACCACACAAATTTCGTGCCCCATGTTTACTTGCATGCACAATTTCAAAATACTCGGAGGAGACTGTGCAAATAAAGATGTGTGTTAGAACGAGTCACAAAGACATTAAAGCCAACTGCAGGGGGGAAAAAACATTCATGGTAAAAACCTATATTCCACAGTGCAATGGTACGATTTCCTCAGGTGTTTTTTGCGTCCCGTTTCGAACTGCACTCATGAAGCGATAAGATTCTTGTTTACTTTCTGTATTTTCCACGCTTAGCTCTATTCTAGTCCTTGGACAGCAAATAAGAGGTATGCTGTGGAGGCAATAAGGTTGGTACCCACCCCTGTGAGGTTGCTAGAGAGGTCAAAGGGTATTTGATGTCACTTCCGCTTCCCCTTGTAGTTTGGTGAGCAGAAGCATTTGTGCACAAGGTAGAGACATCCAAACACGTCGACAACAGTCTTGGAAGCATGTTTAAGAGAGAAGTTAAAAATACATGTACTTACGCGATTGAAAACAACCATTAGTCGCAGGAGTTTTTACCCAGGTCAAAAGCTGCGCACACAAGTGCCCAGGTCCCTGCAGCGACACCCACGTTAATTGGGAAAGTCAGACAAAAATCGTCTTTTATAAATAAGCAGCGTAATTACGCAGCCAGTTAATAGTGTGGCAGTGGCCAACGTGTTCCAGCGATATTTTCAAACTGTAACCCGATACTACTGTTTCCATCCTCGTGCCGGGCCTGCACTCCCTTGTTGCATACTGAACTATTTGAGGCCCACAGGGCACACGGCAAGCTCTTGCTGTTTATTAACGTTCAGGCAGTCGCTGGGTTTTCGACTGCGCTCTGCGCGTGCACCGCCACCCACACCATTGCCATCACAGTTCTTGCAAAACATGCAGGCCGCCGAAAGGGAAACGCCGCGGACGTCGAACAACGTCAACAAGACAGCTAAGAAACCTGCGGCGCACTAAAGCAACAAACCCCCCATGAACTCGACAAAACACGAATAGAATGAGCTTAAGGAAAAAACGCGTAAGCTTCTAAGTCTCGAAAAAGGCTGAGAGAAGTCCAAGTTAAATGAGAAACAGAACCGAACGCTGTCAGTATATGACATTTGTCAAGGGTAGCCTTATTTTCATTCTAGCAAGAAAAAAAGCCAAACGCCCCCATGTAGCAATTTTATATATAAACGCTCTTGGCGAGAAAGGCTGTGTTAAACTACAGACCTTGCATACGAAAAGCATTTTTGTATGGGTGCATAATAGCTCTATGTTCAACGAAGGTCCACAACATTTTCCAAAGTTCACTTTTGACCACTTGTGATTATTTTCATTGCTAAATTTCGTGTAGAACTTGAAGTGGGGGCACGGGCCGGCTCTAAAACGCGTCTACATTTTTATTCCAAACAGATATCCGTAACATCATTATGCCCTTCAATACAGGAAATGAACGGATTTACTCCATTACTTGGCATTTAGGTAGAACTTGTTCTAGGGTACGGTCTTTTTAGGGACTGGCTACAGTTGTCTGCTTTAGTTGCACGACAAGGCCCTCCCACCACTACATACAATACAAAACACACAACACCGTCTATTAAACATACCACAGAACACACCATACAGTAATGGGCTTTGGTGCACTGCCCTTTAGGAGCTTTGAAAACCCGGTCAGTTGGCGCTCCAATCAATATCCAGAAAGGTGTTGGTTGATAGAGGTGTATGGTGAGAACACCTCAACCACATGTGGGAGGCTAGGAGTAGGGAGGCGATAGTGAGGGCACACTCTACTAAGGAGAGAAATTCTGTTACTAGTCGCCAAGAAAATACCTAGAAAACGGATTTAGATGCTTTAATTCAACATGGTCAATTAGAGAATTCCTGCCAATCTCAAACCACAATACCCTATTTGAAAATAAAAATAAATAAAACGCAGGGTGGGTGACTAATATAGAGTCAACATTCCAAAGTCACTGAAGGGAGACAAGAACGTTTATCATAACAAACCCCCTGAAATTCATTGACAAAAACAAATACAGTTAAACTTAATTGTGAATACTGGAAATCTCTAAAGTTCATCAGTTATGGTAACCACCAGAACTGTAACACAACCAGGGTCAAACTAATAGAAATAAGAATGGATTTGGCATACACTATGGTGACAGTGGTGACTATAAACCAATTTCGGCAGCAATGAATTTTAAAATGCCATTTAATCATGTTTGGACAGTGACTATATATTTTGTAGAATAAATTACCACTGGCCTGCAGTAAATAAACCACACAAATACATTCCAATACTGCCGGACCTCACAACTGCCCTCGACACCGTCAACCATTCCACCCTCACCCACACCCCGACGTCTCTAATGGGATTCACGGACAATGTCCTTCAGTGGTTCCCCTCCTTCCTGTCCAACTGACAACAGTTCGTTCACATTGGCACCCCCAGGTCTCAGAGATACCCATCACCTGCAGAATTCACAGGCTTCCATTCCATACCCTATCATTTTCAATCTCTACATGGAGCCCTTTGATAACTGCATCAAAATTCACCAATATGCAAAATGAACACAACTTTACTTGAAAGTCTCATCCACGTCAGACAACCAGCAACTCAAATACTGCCAGCACCTCATGTAGACCTGCATGTCCAGTACTTACCTGAAGCTCAACCCTCCCAAAAAAGATGTTATTTGCTTAGAACAACAAGTAGGGACCAGTACAAACTTAGCTCAATGAAAAAGGAATTTTGATGGCTTCAAACCTCAACTTTCACCCAGTGGCAAGTCATTTGGATTCATTTTAGACATCAGCCTCACCCACAAGGAGCACACTGCCAAGAGAAGAAAGATGGCCTCCTAGCAACTTTTTATTTATTTATTTTTATTAATTTGTTTATTTATTTGCAAAGTTTTATATAGCGCTGGCTATATATATATATATATATATATATATATATATATATAGCGTAGGTATCAGAGCGCTTTACATGAGGATCAGCGAGTTACAGGTTACATAATCACACCAATTACAGGAGCCAAGTATAGACATAGGAGAAAAACATGAGATTACACAATAATATGAGTTATTAGCGCGTAGCATAGCCAAGAACACGTCTTATGGGGAATGGAAGGTAGAGGGGGAATGGTAAACAGGGGTAGGGAATGCAGATGGAGTCAGGTCGAAACCGCCAAGATGGAGGACCCACATAAGCCGATAGCATTATCCCAAAATGGCGGGATATACAAAATAAAACAAAACAGGGGAGGCAGCCAAAGTATAACGGATGGAGGAGGGAGGAGGCGGGGGAGGGAAGGAAACACAACGGGGAGACGAGAAAAACAATGTCAGATGATATATTGAAGAAAGTGAAGCAGGTCCACCCAAAACGGTACTTCAGCACTATTGTTCAAGCCTTGGTAACCTCACATCTACATGGGTGGAATGTGCTGCTCCATGGGCTTCCAGGCTCCACACTAGCCCCACTTAAAAGGCATCCTACACAAGACAGCAGATCTTGTCCAGGACCTCAAAAAATATGATCACATCACTGACTTCTCTTGCTGGCCGCACCTTCAAAACCAGTTGCATCACTTAAAAAGCTTCACGATCTGCACGCTCTTCTATCTGGCGGACAAGCTCACCATCTCTAATGGTTCTGAGCACACCATCACACTGGAAACAAAGAAGTGTAAAAAAAAGAAGAAAAAACAATGCCACAGGCTTTTTCCATCTGTGCACTCGGGAACTGCGGTAACAGCTCTGTATTCATGAGAACATCTCTAACCCTGTTCTAATCAGGAAAGAGTTGAAGATGCACCTCTTTAAAAAACACACTACATGATGCAGTAACAGTTTACAAACTGGCTACTTCTCAAACCACTTGTTGACTTGTATTCTGGCCTTTGACCCTGTACAGCACTCTGCTGCCTTTTTAGGTCTCGCCTGAGACAGTGCATGCACTATTGCCTCTGAAATGTTTTATTAACAAAAAAACCAAAAACCTAAAAGAGCTCAGAGCCTGCCAATTACTTACCATTGGTTGCCTTTATTGTCACGCTCATTTACTTGTTCCTCGTTGGCCAGTGCGTGCCGTTTTCACTTTCTTCTACATGCGTTTGTCCCTTTGATGGAGCAGGGACCAAGTACTGATTAATTGCTTTATTAGCGTCCTTCCTCTGCTTGCCTCAGTTTCAGGTACTTTTTTCTTCTTGCTTCCTTCATTATCGTTGCTTCCATATTATTGTTGTTCGCCCATAGTTGTTTGTATCTGCCCCCTTCCATCGTCGTTGCTTGCCTCCCCTCCTTCCTCGTCCTCATTGCTTGCCTCGCCTCCCCCTCCTGTCGTTGTTGCTTATCTGGCACTCTCGCATTCTTCCGGTCGTTGCTTGCCACATACTCCTGCACCCTTCCCAATCAGTGTTTGCTTGCCCCTTCTGCCATTCCCTCCCGCCAGAATAAAAAAGCACTATGAAGCAGCCAGTTTGTTTTTTCTTAAGCATTAGCGAAGCCAATAGTTCTTCCCATTGCAAACTATTGAATTTGCCAATGCGTGGTTAATTAGTTCCTAGGCCTACCCTCTGCTTCCAGCTGTATGAGGAATGTGATCAGAGAAGTTGGTTTGGAAGTGAAACTAAGTTTCTGAGGCAGGGAGGTGACATCAGGGGCTGTAGTCGGGCTGCACCCCGGACTGGAATCATGTCCCTTTGAGGTTAGTTGGGTGCTGGGGGAGCCTCGCCTGCACTCTTCGATCTGGGCGGGCAATATGGGGGTTGAATTGACAGGCTGCTGCTGCTGGCTTCTCTGGCTCTGCCAGGCTCATAAAACCTCCCCTCTGAAGGTCTCCTCGCCTCTGGCCAGAGCACAGCGAGGACCTCTACTGAATGCTTCCCGCAAGAACAAGCAAAATGCTCCATGCTTGTTCCTAGCGTTGGACACCAGCGGCAGGATCATCTACCTGGCCATGGTGGACAAGCTGCAAGGGGGGCTCCGGAAGGGGCTAGTATCTGGAACTGAACATCAGGAATCAACCCAGAAGGTATGCAGGATGGGTGAGAGATAAAGGGTAGAATCGGAAGATCCTGTTTGTGTGTAAAATATCCCATTTACCTTTTGGTCAGCTTTTTACCTTGTGGTTCACTGGTCCATTAATTCACAGGGCCCACCTGCATTTACTTATAACTGCTAATTAGTCAATGTCAAGCGTGCCACTGAATCAGTTGGGGATTTTTTGCGCTCTCCATGAAGCATTCTGGGAACTGCAGTTTTGCTCCTATTGTAAGCAATCTGTCAAATCCATCCTAATGTGCAAAGTGCTGTGGGCTTAAAAGCGAGGACTGGTGACAGGTGTCAAATATAGCGAGCTATTTAACTCTGCATAAACACTTACTCCTCAGTGCTCACTCACTAAAGGTGTTAACAATCCCAGTTACAGGTGCCGAAATCTTATCCCATGTAGTCAGTCATAGTTTCTACTTTCAAGAGTCGAAGTGTAGGAAAACACAGCAAAGGAACTATAACCTCGAGAGTAAAGGTGATGTGGGCTTGACCAGCGGCATGGCTAACAAGCATTGGCAAAGCCAATAGGTATCACCTATGCGAGAACGATTGGCTTTGACACAATTTTTTAGCCATATGTCATAGCACTTTTTAAATAACTTTTAGCCAGGCTGCACAACAGTTGCACTGCTGTACAACATGGCTAAAAGACATGTTTAAAGCCAATAGCTCTCGCACTGGCAACAGCTATTGGCTGTGCCAATGCTTGTTTTTAGGTTCTTACGACACTAATACCACATACATACACCCAAACTACAGTTTGGGGGGCGGGGTATAAGCAACCCAACATGGAGTCAGATATAAATATGAGACGCAGTAAAAAAGAAACTTGGAAAACAATTCAACACAAAACATTAAATTACTTACCAGCGGGTTAAATCCGCTGAACCGTTTCAAAATGCTTTCCATGTAGTAATACAACATACATTAAAGTACATGTTAAACATCACGCTAAAGCCAAGCAATTATGGTCACCTTCTTGTTCATACGAGGAAATGGGCAGGAGGGCTGATGAGAGTCAACCTAAGATATACGCTTGCTGGCATGTTTGTGTTGGCCGTGTGAAGCGGTTGTTGAACAATATGGTGATGATGCAGAAAATGTAATGCAACTGGATAATGTAGCTCGGCTTCTGAAAGTGTTTACCTGCCGGGTCCCCACAAGCAATCTAGGCTCTGCTAATCAAATGCACCTTACCACCCTCAAGCTACCTCATCCTGGGTCCAGACTGCAGTCCCTCAACCTGGACCCCTCTGCTAGAAGAGCAGCCAAGCTGAGAGCTACCACCTTGTCTCACAAGTTCAAGAAACACCTCAAAATGCACAGACTCCAACTTGAATGTAAAACGACTGATGCCTCTTACTCCCCCAGCCTCATTTTGCTAGCTTCCGCACCAGCCTTCACCCTGCTACCGCCCCACCTCTCAAAAACTACTTAATGAATAATCTAAAACAGATATATCCTATTAAATGTATGCACTGCCGGGGCGTGGCTTGAGGCGTCAAGATGGCGGTCGCACTCTAAGAGTGCTCCGGACCCCTCCGTCATCCGCCTCGCATCCTCGTGTCAGCGGCAGTCATCCGCTCATTCTACCAGCCTGTGGTGGGATCCTGTGCGGAGGGGGCCATTCCGGTCCATTTGACGGGCGATTCTGAGCCCCGGGTGCCCGGTTCCGGACCTTCTCCTATCGCGGCTCCGAGGCTGCAAGATGGCGGCCGCCACCAAAGCCCAGCAGTAATTGCGGCGCCATCGCCTCGTGAGGCCACCGGTGCTGCACCACTGTCTGCCAGAGACTCTCTGCGGTGGCCGGCTTGGTTCCGGTGTGCCGCCCTGCCAGAATGGCGCTGATCGAGGGCTGAGCCTGCGGCCCCGCGCCTCTGCGCTGGCTGCGACGCCGTCCGTGGACAGGGCTGGGGAGACCCGGATGCCTGCCTGACACCTGTGGGAGACCGGCCCGCGGGGAGCACCGTCCGGGGCCGGAGCGCCCTAGCTGAGGCAGCCCCACTGATCCTTCCGACGGGGACCGCCCTGAGACCTGCGGGGGGTGTCGGTGAGTGGGGAGGACCGGGGGTTCGGCTACCGTATCGGGTGGCGGAGCGAGGGGCTGACACTGGTGCCCCGGGCCCCCCCCCCAGCGCCGGCCTGAGCAGCTCTGGTCTGCGCTGCGGCCCCGGCGCGGCCCTGCTGGCCGCCTCCTGTACTCGGGGGAGCGGGCGTGGGAGGCCTGCCTCGCCATCCCCCACCCGAGGCCTTGGTTACGGCCCATCGGCGGGAGTGACGCCTGAGTCTTGGAGGGTTCGCCGGCGCTGAGTTCTCCGCCTCTGGCATAAAGACTTTGTGGTGCCTGGCCCGACGTCTCCGGCTGCCTCTGAGGTGGTGGGCTGGGGCCTGCCTCGTGTTGACGCTGGCGGCCTGGACCGACCTGTCGGCCGTGGGGGGAACCATCCCTGCTGAGCGGTGCTAGTGGAGGCGACAGGGCAATCCGGTAGGTGGGGGCCGGGGTTCGGCTGTCGGGCCGGGCAGCGGCGCGGGTGTTGGGGTCTGTGCCCTCACCCCCCCGGGCAATTCCGGACACCATACCGCCCTTGAGGCTGCGAGGCTGGGCCATTTCTCCCCGGACGCCTGCGACCTGTGCTCTTGCGAGGCCCTCCTGCTGGGCCGGAAGATCTGTCAACCCGCTGGGGCGAGGAGTGGGTGACCGGCTGTCGTTTCGGGCAGCGAGGCGAGTGGAGCTGGCATTGGGCGCCCCCACGGCCACCTACTGATCCGATCCCTCGGGGTGGCCCGTCCTCGGACGTGTGGTGTGGGGTCCGCGGGGCCGGGAGCGTGGCCTGGAGGGTTCACGGGACAGGGCCTGTCGTGTTCTGCGCCCCTGGGGTGTAGCCACCATACTCGGCCATCTCTTCGGGTGGCGTTCCGGGGCCCCCCGCGTGATCCCGGACTGATTACCTGGTTCTCCCGTGCGGCGGCGGGGGCCCGGCTCCCTGGCAGGATCTCCGAGCCTGTGGTGGGTTCCTTCCATACATACAAACTTTGTTACTCCACTGGCGAGTGGGGTTACCGCCGGCCATGGGGAGGGATAGGGCCGCAAAATCCGCGCCAGCTCCTACGCAGACCAAAATGGACCGCTTCACTACCTCGGAACAGGTTCCCCCTGGAGGGGCTGATGGGGGCCTTCCCCCTCCCCAAGAGAGGGACCTTGCCACCATCCTTCAGGCCATCAGTACCTCACAGGCGTCCGTAGAGGGGAAGATTGGAGAGGTCAAGGTGGACGTGTCCCTTCTCCGGCAAGACCTCCGTAATGCTACGGCGTGGCTGACTGAGGCTGAATCCCGCATATCCACCGCGGAAGACGACATTTCCCAGCTGAAAGAACAAGTGGCCCACCTCAACGCTCACACTAAGGAGCTCCACCGGCGGGCCGAGGACGCTGAAAATCGTGCCCGCCGTAATAACCTCCGCCTGGTGGGGTTTCCCGAGGGGCGGAGAAGGGAATGGCGGCCACCTTCGTTGAAGATTGGTTTACATCCTGGATGCCCAAGGACGCCCTCTCATCCTGGTTCGTGGTGGAGAGAGCCCACAGGTCCCTGGCGCCCAGGCCTCCTCCAGGGGCTCCGCCGCGCCCCCTCATCCTCAAAGTCCTCAACTTTAAAGACCGGGACGCTATCCTGCGGGCGGCACGAGAGAAGGGGCCCCTCCAGTTCCAAAATCACAACATCATGGTATTCCCAGATTACACCAGGGAGGTGCAGGAACTTCGGCGCTCCTACACAAATGTGAAACAAAAGTTGCGGTCCCTGGGCCTACAATATCAGCTCCAATTTCCGGCGCGCCTACGTGTTATCTTCCAAGGCCAAATTCAGTTCTTTGAGTCACCGCAGGCGGCATGGACATGGCTGACGGAGGAACGCCCTCTCCGACAAGGGAATGCCCCTGCCGCGGGGCCTGGGGGCTCCCAGCCCCAGGGGCCTGGGTTGCCGGGACGCAGGCGCCGGCGTCGAACACAATCTCGTAAAGGGCGCCAATTGCAGACACTACCTAGATCTCTGAGCATGGCGGCCAGGGGGTCCCGGGACTCCTCTAGTGGGTCGGGCTCTCCACCACGCGGCAGGCACTGCTCCGCCGAAGACCGGCCTAGACCGACCTCATCGCCGTCTCGGGTGGGCTCACCCAAACCAGACTCGGACCTTTCTCGCACTCCGACCATTTGAAGGCCTGGTGGGCTTAGTGTGCCGTCCACTGACTGCTGGGGCGGGTCACCCCCGCGATGGGGCTCGCTGCCACTGGTAGACTTACAAGTGTAACATTCAGTTCTAATGCCGATACATTGCTGATCCGATCTTCTGGAGGGGTCCTCCACGCACCCAAATACGAACGTTGTAGTTTGGTATTGTTCATATGGGGGTCGACAGATGCTTCCGTTCTCGAAGTGTAGGGTGGGGGGAGGGGGAGGGTTGGGGAAGTTTTTCCTGTTATGTTTCTATTTTGTTTGTTTTTTCGTTTCAGCAACCACGACATGACAAATGTTTCCTATGCACGAAACGCGCATGCCCTTACTGCATGCGACGGCCCCTACATTTGCGGACTCCCACACACGCTCACGCACCCCGGTATGACTATGCACTTCACAGTAGTGACCTCCCGACATGACTGCTAACATGACGCCTAGGGCATCTCTCCATGTGCTGTCGTGGAACGTTAATGGTCTTCTTGATCGACATAAGCGCACGGCGGTCTTGCGGTATGCACAACGCCTCCATATAGACATACTCATGCTTCAGGAAACACACCTCCTTGGGAATCAGTGTCCCTTCCTGGCGCGTTATGGATACGATAGAATATGGCACTCCGGCTTCTCTAGGGGCTCCCGCGGGGTGGCAATTCTCCTGAAGCGCAATCTGCCCCTTGTCCTTTCCCAGGTGACTCACGACCCGCAGGGGTCCTTTGTAGCAGTTTGCGGCTCCCTGGCTGGCTCCCCCATTAATCTGATCTCTGTTTGTGCCCCCCCATCGATGCTCACACCTACGCTCACCCAGACCGCCGCTCTGATGAACACTATGCCATTGGGCACCATGATTGTGGGAGGCGATTTTAACGCTGTTTCCTCCCCGGCCCTTGATACCACAGGTCCTCCTTCCATCTCCCGCAAAACGCAGGCGAAACAACTCCAGAACTGGTCCGAATCGCTGGGACTCTGCGATACATGACGTATATGGCATCCCCACACCCTGCAATTTACGCACACCTCCGCGGCCCACCGAACACAGGCACGCATAGATGCGGTCTTTGTCTCTGCACCTGAGTGCTCAGGGGTTGTAGATGTCCGCATCCTACCGCGGGTATCTCTGACCATTCTCCAGTGCTTCTTAGTACAGGGACTCCCCTCCTTCAGCCCGTCAAACGTGGAGAATGAACGCTTGGTTGCTCCAAGACAAAGACTTTAAACAGGTGGTGGGGACGGAACTCGGGCATTACTTCCGCACCAACGACGGATCTGTGACCTCGCCGGGTATCTTGTGGGAGGCCGGAAAGGCGACTATCCGGGGGTCGCGAAGGGACAGCTCAAAAACCAAAGGCAGGTACAACTGCAAGAAATTTCCTCAAGAGAAGCGCAGGCGCTTCGCTTGGAACAACTAATACCCTTGTCTAATGATGCCACCCAGGCCCGACAACTTGCTCTTCTGCGGGATGAAATTAAACAGCTATCTTTGGACGCTGCCAAGCTCCTATGGAGGTCGTCGGTAGCGCGAATCTATGGCTGGGGGGATAAGAATGGCACGATCCTGCACAGGCTAGCCACCTACCCCAGGGCGAGCCGCATTATCTCAGAAGTGTCGGATGAGGCAGGAATGGTGCACTGCGCCCCTATGGCGATGGCCAACACCTTTGCCACCTATTACCGATGTTTATATGCAGCGCGTGTCCCGGCCCTCTCGCTCTCTGATCTCCTTGATCGGGGTAAGGTACGCCTTCCCTACCTGGAGACGGCTGCCCAGAAGGATTTGGAAAGGCCCATTTCTTTGAAAGAAATTGAGGGGGCCATCTCCTCTGCGTCTTCGGGCAAGACTCCGGGCCCCGATGGCCTTCCCCAGGAGTATTACGCGGCGTACCGCGAAATTTTAGTGCCCCGTCTGGCCGCTTTGTTTCAGGAGGCGGTGGAGAGGGGCTCCTTCCCGCCAGAAACTGACATTGCCACCATTGTGGTCCTCCCGAAATCCCAGCCCCCTTCGCGTCATTGTGCGGACTATCGTCCTATCTCGCTCCTCAATACGGAGATTAAGCTGTACGCCGCCATTCTGGCTCAGCGTTTGAAGCCGTACTTGGCTTCCCTGGTCCACGTAGATCAATGTGGCTTCATGCCTCAACGCGGGACCCGTCACTGCCTCCGGAGGCTGCACCTGGCTCTAGCCCACAGGCACTTGCTAACCCCGTACTTGGCTCTCCTATCCATCGATTTTGAAAAGGCGTTTGATTCGGTGGATTGGATGTATTTGCAGGATGTGCTGACCGAATTGGGTTTTGGGCCTCGATTTAGAGCGTCGGTTCAGGTCCTTTACGCCCACCCGCGAGCTGGTCAACGGTGTACTGTCAGAGGCCTTCCCTATTCACAGAGGCACTAGACAGGGGTGTCCTCTCTCTCCATTGCTATTCGCCCTGGTTATGGAGCCCCTGGCCGCTCTGGTGCGGGCCGAGGACGGTATTCGTGGATGGGAGTGGCCGAATGTAGAGGCGGACAAGATCGCACTTTATGCGGACGATGTTCTGATTTTCCTGGCCGATCCGGCCTCCTCGGGGCCACGATGTCTCCAGACCCTAGAACACTTTGGGCAGGCCTCCGGGCTTAGGCTGAACCCTGGGAAGTCCGTCCTGGTTCCTCTGCACCTCTCCAGGGAATGCTATGACTGGCAGTCCACCATACCGCTGCGGAGACAAACCTTTAAGTACTTGGGGCTGTGGATCACTCTCCTTCCCGAACTGGGTTGGGCGCTCAATGTTGCCCCGGTTGTTAAAAAGGCCAAGGAAGATCTCCATAGGTGGACGACTCTTCCCCTCAATCCGTTGGGGAGGGTCGCCCTGTTTAAAATGATGATCCTCCCCAGATTTCTTTACGTCCTCCAGAACACTCCATTCTGCTTCCCCAGGCCTTGGTTCCGGGAATTGGACAGTATAGTCACCAAGTTCCTTTGGAACGGGGGTAGGGCACGCCTGGCTCTGTCTACCTGTCGGGTCCCCTCCTTCGACGGGGGAATGGGGATGACGAACCTATACCTTTACTTCCTGGCTGCACGTCTCCTGGTGGTTCACGACTGGTTCAACGGGGGCTGGTCAGATCCGGCCTACAGGCTCGAGCTGAGCGAGCTGGGTCTACCCGCCATTCAATCGATGCTGTACGGGAAGACAATCCCAACCCAACTACCGGAGGTCACACGCTCCGTGTTCCTGGCCTGGCGGGCCTCACTGCGTCATACTGGGTGGACGCATAGGCTCACTCGGTGTACACCCCTTTGGCAAGGGGCATGGCTCCGGGAAGTTAGTGGGTTGCAGGGGTTTAAATCGTGGGATCTCATCGGAATTACACAGTTGGGGGATGTATGGGCTACGAGCCACTTGCTTTCCTTTCCGGAGCTCCAAGTCCGTTACTCCTTACACTCCTCTCAATTCTACAAGTATTTGCAACTGAGACATGCACTCCGGATACACATTGCGGACGACACACGGCTCCCCGACCACAGCCCTACAGAGGCGCAGACAATGCTGGGGGATTTAGGTAAAGGGGGCATTTCCCGTATATACCGCACCCTAGTCAACAATACGTCCCCCTCCCTGGACAAGTTGAAGGACCAGTGGGTGGAATGGGTGGGCCCCCTCGACGAGGTGGACTGGCGCAATGCACTTATGGCACCCAAGACGGTCACCACTTCTGCTAAACTTAAGCTGATCCAACTTTACTACGTACACGCCGCTTACCTTACTCCCCTGCGCTTGCATCGAGCGGGCCTGCGTCCCGATGCGTCATGTGCGAGATGCACCCATGCCCCGGCTGACTTCTTCCATGTGGTTTGGTCCTGCCCCCGGCTGGAGAGATTTTGGGAGGCAATTGAGGGGGAGCTAACGGAGGTCCTGGGCTGGGAGGTTCCTCATGACCCACGGCACTCCATATTGGGAATCCTGGATGGGCTGGATGGGTCCCGGAACGACAAATTATTTTTTAATACAGCCATGATGGTAGCTAAGAGGGACATAGCGGCGGCATGGATAAATCCTGAACCACCGGACATAGGGAGGTGGCGACGGGGGGTGGACTGGTGTGCGACCCAGGAGAAGGCCCTTTACATGGCAAGAGGGTGCCCGAAGAAATATCGACGGGTGTGGGGGAAATGGCTGGGCTCGGTAGAAGGCTCGGATTGATTTGTTTCGTCATTGTTATCTGTGCAGGTTTCATGGGGTGCGGGAGTGTGGGATACGTTTACTATCAACATGTCACTGATTTTGGGTCCATCGTGTACTTGCTGAGTTGTTTCATACGATGTAAAACAATAAAAATTTGTTTATAAAAAAAAAATGTATGCACTGCCTTGTCAGCAATACCTTAAAGCAAAGTCCTAACAACTACTCATGAAGGTGATGACTTTATATGCCAGATTTATTTAGCATGTATAAAAGATCTTTATAATTAAATACAAACAATCTTCTGAAGCTGGAGCAGTGTATGTTTTTTTAGACCCCTGCGTGGTGTAAGGTTCGATCCACTTCACTTTAACCTCTTATTCTTCAGGTGATCTAGGTAAATCTCAAGCTCCGTTCTGGGATGCAAATACAGTATACATGTTTGACTCTCTATTAAATAGCTCCAAGTGTCTAATGTATGAAACAATGACCTTACATATTTATACCACATACTGTTTACATTTGTAGGACATTTCACAATTTCAGTGACCTTGCCCGTGTCCTTCGCACACTGGATTCCCTTCCTGGTTCATTAATTTTGTTCATCAGTACCTCCTTGTATTATGTGGGTCACTTGCAAAGCGTCCCCTCTCCCTGCACCATTGTTTCGCACACCACTGTTGATGCTGCACTGCACCCCAAGATTCAGTATAAGGGCAACTTTACAGACGTCTGTGCTCCCAGCCGTCTCCCCTTTAGCACACATGGGTACTACACAACGCTCCTTCCATAATTCCCCTTTCTCCCTAACCCAATGCAAGACATCTGAGGTTCCCCTGCAGCACCTCCTCTCATCTTGGAAGTGGCAAAAAAGTAAGGAGTTATCCCATGTGAATTTGGCTTCTATGCAATCACCGCACACACCTCTTCAATGCTCTCCTAATGTTCTGCTTATTGACATGCACTAACAACAAAGCGTTTCATCTATGCAGTGACATGCCGATATAGAAACGCAATAAATAGTTGCCTTGTGAGAGGCACACAATGACACTGGATCTCTCGGGGTACAAAGCGCCAACTGCTGAGATCTGGGTGCCTTCCCCACTTGGGTGACTGCAACTTACTACAGGCGTAGTAAAGCAGTGTTACACAGAACAAGACATATTATTTTGAGGGTTGCCACCCTGCAGATAGTGTGTGCAATCATTTCACTAAAAACCCACAACTTTTCATTTACTTTTTCACAAGTGTGAAAACATTCGTCAACCTGTGGGACAAATAAGAGACGATTTAGGGACAGAATTCAAAGGTAACAAAAGTAAATGACTCCTCGTCCACCCCTACAATGCGACCCGCAATATCTCCACTTCCACTTCCTGCAAAGGGCCTATTTGACCCCAAGAAAGATCACTAAAATATACTCTGGGGCGCCCTCTGAATGCTCTAGATGGAGATTTACACAAGTTGGGTTCTTACACATGATGCGGGCATGACTGAAGATATAAGATATGGAAGGGCTACACATATACTAACACACAGCTCTGTACAGCGTAGAGGGAAGTATTTTGGGACTTTTCCGTCGCCCAAAAGGGCGGAAAGCCGAGTCAAATTTCCTTAACATAGCAATACTATTAGTAAGGAGGTCAATAACAATGGCTTGGAAGGGAGAAACCCCCCCCCCCGATCCTTGCCAGAAGGCATGAAGGAACTTTGAGCTAAGGCAGAAAGTCCCACATTACACAGAGAAGAAAACAAGAGGGCAGAGAGTACAAGCCAGAGCTAGCTAAGGGGCCGACACAAGAGGGCAGAGAGTACAACCCAGAGCTAGCTAAGGGGCCGACACAAGAGGGCAGAGAGTACAACCCAGAGCTAGCTAAGGGGCCGACACAAGAGGGCAGAGAGTACAACCCAGAGCTAGCTAAGGGGCCGACACAAGAGGGCAGAGAGTACAACCCAGAGCTAGCTAAGGGGCCGACACAAGAGGGCAGAGAGTACAACCCAGAGCTAGCTAAGGGGCCGACACAAGAGGGCAGAGAGTACAACCCAGAGCTAGCTAAGGGGCCGACACAAGAGGGCAGAGAGTACAACCCAGAGCTAGCTAAGGGGCCGACACAAGAGGGCAGAGAGTACAACCCAGAGCTAGCTAAGGGGCCGACACAAGAGGGCAGAGAGTACAACCCAGACCTGGCTAAGGGGCCGACACAAGAGGGCAGAGAGTACAACCCAGAGCTGGCTAAGGGGCCGACACAAGAGGGCAGAGAGTACAACCCAGAGCTAGCTAAGGGGCCGACACAAGAGGGCAGAGAGTACAACCCAGAGCTAGCTAAGGGGCCGACACACGAGAGAAGAGAGTACAAACCAGAGCTAGCTAAGGGGCCGACACAAGAGGGCAGAGAGTACAAACCAGAGCTAGCTAAAGGGCCGACCTCCTTCAGGAGCTCTTAAATGAAAATAAGGATAACAAGCTGCCTTGGCTTCCGGCAAATAACTCATCATCAGTAGCATACACGGACTGCACCACAACTGCACAACTATGAACTAGAATATTCACCCTCCACATGCTCCAGGAGTTTAACATGTAGAATGAGTGCACATCCCTGTAACAGACATTTATGACCGCTTTATTAAACACCCTCTACCGCTTACCCTGCTAATCTGAAAGTGCAAACATGCAGTGCTATGTATTTCCTTGTGTTATGATAACTTCAACTGCAATTTAAGTTCTATAAAATAAGCGGAGTATAAAAATGTACACAACATATATGAGAGGCTGTGGCGCAGCGGCCAGAGCTGCCAACTCAGGACCTGGGGATCCAGGTTCGAGTCTCTGCGCATTCTGTAATTTTGGGCAAATCACGAAATCTCCCCGTGCTCATGGACAGCGCCCGGATACCCTCACTGGTGATAAGCGGCGCTGTATAAGTTTACAAACTTAACATATGTACTACTGCCAAAGAACAAGGATATGAATGCACTATAAAATACCTGTGCTGTATTGTATGTATATACCTACACAGATGTCTGCAAATAAACACCTTGTAAAATTGTAAAAACCGGAAAAAAAATCATTTTTTTTTACAAAGAAACCTCCAAAAACTTTCTCGTAATACAAGGCATAGGACGCCTACATAAATGCAATTTTTTCACTTTTCTTATTGATAACATTATATGGGCTACTGATTCCCATGATGCAATGTTCTTTCTCTTGTAGAACAGGGCTGAAGAATGAAGTACTTGTTTAAGTAATGAAGAGTACCTCTGAGTGACCGACAGATGCATTTATACAGAACCTTTGCAAAGATAATTGCACCTAGGTGCTGCTCTCTTTAACGTAGTGCGGTATTACTGGTCAATGCAGACATTTCAATGTGGGACTGGACGAAACAGAGGTGACAAAATGCAGTATAAAGAGGAAGACGGATGCAACTGATGCCAGGCTTCAGCAGCCTCAGACAGTTGCCACACAGTCTTCTTTACAAATTGTGCAGAACTCTCTGACCCCTTATAAGTTGCCCGGAGCAATACCCTCAGGAGAGGGGGCAATACCACTCTGGGCAACTGAGTGGTCTGGTGTTTCCTGACCAGAACATTTCAGAGTCTAAAAACTCTGGAGTGGTTTTACTTGGAGGTGATATGCACCCGGGGAAACTAGGGAAGGACATGCAGGGCCGAGGCACAGCACTGCCCCGCCCATCTCAAGCACCAGAGGGACATCAGAAAATACTCAGCCCATGAGGAAATGGAGAATGTCAGGAAGCAGTGGGGAGCAGCCAATGGTCCCATGAACCAGTTCTTCCTCCCCACCAATGTCTACACAAACAAGAAACTGTTTTTTTCAAACAGTGCCTGTTCCTTTAAGGAATACGGGCTGCTTTTGATGGAAAGCAAACGCAAGAATGGCGATCTTCCGTTCCTTGAAGGCCACCATGCCAGTCTCAGCAGCCAATCACAGAGGGTCGCAATGGGCCACAAAAAGTCAGTGATTACAGTTCATAAGTACAACAGACATCCAGGATAATGATCACCAGACATCCAGGATGAAGAACACTCGTCTTACATCTGTTTAAGACTGAATTTTTGAAAGGCGAGTGGTGGACATCAAGAAATACTCCTGGTTACCAGCTTAGAAAGGTATAACAGGGTATCATTGTGAAAGCCATGACTCCTCGGATGGATAAGTGGAGACAAACAGATGTTAAAGAGGGTGGAGACAGTGATGAAACCACAGGTTAACATTCAGCGTTTTGAATGACACTAGCAGAGTTTTACCATAGTTTTCCATTATTCGGGAATGATCTAAACTAATTCAAGACTCTTCTTTCAATCTTTTCTATTTACGACTGTTTCAGCTGTGGGGGTCAACGATCAACGGCATCAAAGACTACATACAGTGCAGTGACAGACTAGGATGTCCTGCTGCCTCCCCCACACACCGGGTACATAATCCCAGGCTTGAATCATGGCAGTCTCCAGGCCACGCAACGGCCCAAACCCGTTGTTTTCCATAGACGAAGTTCTTAGTATCCAAATATTTCTGAAAGAGGGTACTTCTAGTTTTTCCATCCACAATGGGCCTCCATACGATGGGCCCATTAACCATATGGATAAACGGGTTCTTTTTAAATAATGGAGTGATCTTGATCGGGCCAACATCAATTGCAAATAGGTTTTAATTATTTCCAGGAGCATCCACCTGGCAATGCAAATAACTGAAGTGTTGAAAGCTTGGGCGCCAGATGAAGAAAAATAGGGAGTGGCTTGAGGCTATGAAAGATACTGGAATACACAAATGTCGGTTCACATTTCTTGTTGTGAGCTGTAGGAGGCCAATGTAAGCCCAGACAGCGCCTGTTTTTGATGCAGGTCGTATCATAATGCTGCCAAGGTGGTAGCAGAGCCTGAATCATGGTGAGTTTCATGTCACTGCCTTCAGCAGCAATTTTAATGGTGGAATGGTCCTCCTCCACCACCTGCCAGGAAGAATAATGCAATCAAGCATATCCCCTGGAAAATTCCACCAGAAAAGTCATGGATACGCAGCCTTGCGCCATTTCTTCTAAAATTAACTCCCTCTCTTAACGCGATCAGTAAACAAGATTGTTGAATGGAGGTTCATGTGCGGTTACACTGATGTGCAGTTACATTGTCAGCCACAGAACTTGCCATAAAATTGATCATATGAGCACAGACAAGCAAGATGGAGCCAAGCAATCCATTTACAGGGGCGCAGAAAATGCAAAGCTAAGACATTAATGAATGCACAGATACGACACGAAAAAAATGGAGTGAGAATATTTTGACGCTACCATTTGGAATTGCACACTGCTTGTAATAAGGTCTGCAAATTGATGTGTAGGGCTGAACACTAGATTTCTAGCAGAAGCAGCAGCATACTTGTGCACTGAAAAAAACCAAGCAGTTTTTCTTGCACCAATTGCTAGTCACATAAACAACCTGTGCAGCACAAAACAAAGCCTTTCCCAAAACACATTGTTCATATACACAGAATGATCCGTCAGTCTGCAGCTGATCCCTTTCCTTCCGCTCCATCTAACAGAACAGTAACATCATTTGTATTTAACCCACACCTATTGTTGGCGCGCCTGGGAGCAGGGCAGCAGTGACAAGCAGCTAGCCAGACTCCAGACATGCCAGATGGGCCCTGAGGAGAAAGGCCGCCTCCATCAGCTGCTGTGGCCAGCCTCCCGTAGGAAGCCTTTCACTTTCCACATGCTGATGTGTGGGCCCAGCGCACTCCATCCTTCCCGCGCCTCTGGTATCCCTAAGGCGGGAGGCCTACAGACTGACCCCGCAACCAGAGCAGGTGCAGAGGCAGGCATCACTGGGGAAAAAAGGAACAAGAAAGGCGAAGGCCAACCGAAGTGCCAGCCATCATGCACACACTTACCTACACAAATGACAACAATGCACCATGTTGCAAAAACAGTATCTGTGTACTTGGGGTTTTCTGTTTGGATGCAGCAAAAATAAGCCTTGGTGTGTGTGGTGCAGCCCGCTCTGAAGAACCCCACAATACAGGAGGTCAGCCTAGCGAAATCTTATTTGGGGGCACCTCACCAAATATAGCAGGTGCCACCATTTTCGCCACAGTAGTGGGCGCAATACCAACCCCCTTCCAGTGGCAAGCCTTGAATTAAAGCTGGTTGAAGGAGGACACTGGTCCTGCCAGGCTAATGCCACACGGGAGGAAACGAGCAGGAGCGCCCTGCCGCGACTCAAAGATTTAACATTTTGTAAATATGCATCACTGCCACGCGCGTCTATCTGCACGACCTTTGACCTCTTCTTTAGAGCTGTGCAGCCCTCTGGTACCAAAGCCACTAGTGAGAACTTCAACAGAAAGAACCAATAAGCAACTTTTCAATGCACTGCCAAAACGCACATCAGGGGCTGCAAAGCGTCATTACTACAAGGGGGGGGGGGAAGATCCGAGCTGTGCGCACAGCGGCAGATGGCGAGTCCTAACCCCTCCACCTCCGCCCCCGCCTCAGAACTGAGCGGGCAGGAACATTTGGACACCCTTTGTTCGCCCGTCTGCATTTTTTTTCCTTTCTCCACGAACAAGAGGCTGAATAGGTCGGACTGAGACATGAATCTCGCAGCAAAAAAAGTCTACGATGCAGACTTTTTTTCCACCTCAATTCTTTTAATAACTTCTTGGCTGCGACCCTTGTTTTCAACCAATATTTGCACTATCTCGTCCCAAAAGGTAAGTTGTTTTTCCCTTCACAGTACAGGGCGGTCATAAACAAGGTCTTTAAAAAAAAAAAAAAATACCAGCGTGTAGATATGTTTTTGGCAGCGCCCTCGCTTGCTGTCGCAGCCCTGAGTATCAGGTTGCTGCTGCAGTCCAGCGAACCCAGCCATTTAGCGAGTTAAGAGCACGATCTTGCAGGCCAATCCGGAAATGTTCCACGTCGGACACAAAAACGACTTTATTACAACTTAAAAGCATTCTAAACCCTGTCAATTAAACACATTTACACGGAGCGGTCTGAAAATAGGATATCCAAGGAAGCAGAAACGTTATTGCACTTACGTCTAGATTAGAAGCTGCTCGAAAACCATCACAGTTCCTATATTTAGGCAATCATTCCTATTTTCGTGCAAATTCAGATTCGGGTGTAAACTCCCCAGCGCCCGAATCTGGTGTAAAAGTGGAGTGGTATAAGTGCACACGGGGGCATACTTCCCTGAACAGTTTTCATCAATTAAGTTTTCCGCGAATTAGTGTGGGGAAAATAGCAGGACCTGTGAGGAATTCGCTTAGTTTCCTTTAGACGAATTATACGAAATTACCCCCCAAAGCCCCCAAAAAATGACACTAAATTATGCAAATTTGCCAATCCAGCTTTTTTAGCACGAAAGAACAGGTTACTTACCTTCGGTAACGATATATCTGTAAGAAACATAGGTTAGTTATAGATTCCTTACCTTAGAATCACCCCCAGGCGTCAGACTGGATCTGGAAAGTTTTTCGTCAGCAGTACCCCTGCGCGTCGGAAGGTGGCGTCGGTCGACTTTGTGTTCGTCGTTGGCGTCGTGGTCGCCGGGATGACGTTGCGATAGCTACATAGATGCTGCCATCGCGTGCTGACATCAGTTCTGTACACGACTTTCCACGCCAGAAGCGCAGAGCCAGGCAAGACACTGACCACTGGTGCACAAAACTAGGGCCCTGAAAGGAAGTCTCTAACCCTAGAAGTCAGTTCGCAGAACAGATAGGATGGGTGGGGTGGTAAGGAATCTATAACTAACCTATGTTTCTTACAGCTATATCGTTACCGAAGGTAAGTAACTTGTTCATCTGAAAGAAACAGTTAGTTATAGATTCCTTACCTTAGAATAGATACCCCAGCAATACCAACCCCGCAGGTGGGTCTGCGAACTAAGTTCACACCAGAAAGTCCTGGAGAACAGAACGGCCAAAGAAGCCGTCTCTCCGGACTTGGCTGTCCAGGCAGTAGTGTTTGGTGAACGTGTACAGCGATGCCCACGTAGCTGCCTGACAGAGGTCATTAAGGGGGACTCCCCGTCCCAAAGCAGTGGTAGCTGCCGTCGCCCTGGTGGAATGGGCGCGCAGTCCCACTGGAGGCTCCTTCTTTGCCAAAGAATAGCAAGCTTTGATGCACAGAACGACCCACCTGGAGATGGTCCGTTTGTGCACGGCCCAACCTTTCTTAGCGCCCACGTAACCAACAAAGAGCTGGTCGTCCACCCGGAATTGTTTGGTGCGATCCAATTAGAAGGAAAGCGCACGTTTTGGATGCAGACGGTGGAGCCGCTCTTCCTCTTTTGAAGGATGCGGAGGCGGAAAGAAGGTGGGCAAAGTGATGGTTTGGCCAATGTAGAAAGAAGTAACCACCTTGGGAAGAAAGGAAGGTCTAGTTCTGAGGACGAACTTGTCCGGATGAACAGCCAGAAAGGGAGGCTTGGAAGAAAGAGCTTGTAGCTCACTCACCCTGCGCGCAGAGGTGATGGCCACCAGAAAGGCAGTTTTCAAAGTTAGAAGCCTGAGAGGACAGTTATGGAGCGGCTCAAAGGGAGCGCACATAAGATATGTAAGAACCAAGTTCAAGTCCCACTGGGGCATAACGAAGGAAACAGGAGGAAAAAGATGAGTAATGCCCTTAAGGAAACGATTTACAACAGGGGACTTGAAAAGAGAAGGCTGATCAGGAAGCCTAAGGAAGGCTGAAATGGCCGAGAGGTAGCCCTTTGGAGTGCCCAGAGCAGAGCCCTGCTGGGCCAAAGAAAGGAGTAACAAGAGAACCTTAGAAAGAGGGCCGGAAAGGGGATCCACAGCCTTTGTTGTGCACCATGCCACAAATTTGTTCCATCTGCAGGCGTATACCCTCTTAGTGGAGAGACGCCTGGCTGCCAAGATAACATCACAGACTTCGGGAGGCAGGTCAAACGACGTCAACTGCCGCCGCTCAATCTCCACGCAAGGAGGTGGAGGCTGGACAGGTTCGGTTGGAGGACCGTCCCCTGCTGCTGCGACAGAAGATCC
This sequence comes from Calotriton arnoldi, assembly GCA_963921515.1. Taxonomy (NCBI): domain Eukaryota; kingdom Metazoa; phylum Chordata; class Amphibia; order Caudata; family Salamandridae; genus Calotriton; species Calotriton arnoldi. The sequence continues at coordinate 809,289 of CAWUFW010002135.1, read as the reverse complement.
TCCCGAAGAGGCAGTCTGACTGGAGGATCGATGGCCATGTGTAGCAGCTCGGGATACCAGACTCTTCGTGCCCAATCCGGAGCCACAAGAATGACTTGGGCCCGGTCGCGCTTGATCTTCTTCAGCACTCTGGGCAGAAGTGGTATAGGCGAAAAGGCGTATAGAAGACCACAACTCCACTCGCGACGAAAAGCGTCGCCTAGCGAGTGCCGCCTTGGAAATTCCAATGCGCAGAATTGCTGACATTGCGCGTTCTCTTCGGTGGCGAATAGATCTAACCAAGGCTCTCCCCACTTGCGAAAGAGACCTTGCTCCACCTCCGAGTGATGACGCCATTCGTGATCCATCATGCACCTGCGGCTGAGTTCATCCGCCCTGGCGTTCAGGGAACCTGCCAGGTTTTAAACCATCAGGGAAATGCCCTGATGTTCCAGCCATGTCCAGAGGCAGAGGGCCTCCTGACATAGGGTCCACGACCCCACCCCACCTTGTTTGTTGCAGTACCACATGGCGGTGGTGTCCGTGAACACCTGCACTACTCTTCCCCGGACAGAGGGAAGGAATACTTTGAGTGCAAGACGAATCGCCCAAAGCTACAGAAGGTTGATGTGGAGCCCGGACTCCGCCGGAGACCAGAGGCCTCTGATCTCCGCCTCCCCCATGTGGCCGCCCCATCCCAGAAGTGATGCATCGGTCACCACTGTGAACTCTGGTTGGGGAAGGGAGAGGTATCTGCCGTCGACCCAATCCTGGTTCATTAGCCACCACTGCAATTGGTGTGCAGTGCCCTCAGAGATCTGGACGCAATTGGACAGGTTCCCCTGATGTTGTGCCCACCGGAACTTCAGAGCCCGCATATGCCAGATGGCATGGTCCACCAGCAGGATGCAGGAGGCCATCAGGCCCAATAGCCTGAGGGTCATCCGGACCGAAACCCGGGATAGAGGCTAAAAGATCTGAATCATAGCCCGAATATCCCGGACTCGCTGTTTGGGAGGATAGACCCGAAACTGCGTCGTGTCCAGAACCACTCCGATGAAGAGGAGTTTCTGAGAGGGAGTCAGGTGTGACTTCGGCACGTTGATGGAGAACCCCAGTGAATGCAGGAGGTCGGCCGTAGTCTGGAGGTGGGAGACGACAGCCTGGGGCGAGCCTGCCTTCAGCAGCCAGTCGTCGAGATAGGGGAAGACAGGAACCCCTGATCTGTGCAGCTGAGCTGCGACCACCGCCATCAGTGAACACCTGAGGGGCGCTGGTAAGGACAAAGGGGAGCACGGTAAACTGAAAGTGCTCGTGGCCTACCGTGAACCGCAGGTGACGCCAGTGGGCCGGCAGGACGGGGATGTGAAAATAAGCGTCCTGCAAGTCCAACGCTACCATACAGTCTCCAGGGTTTAGGGCAGACAGGACCTGAGCTAGCGTCAACATTTTGAACTTCTCCTTCTGGAGGAAGCGGTTGACGTTCCTGAGATCCAAGATAGGACGCAGGCCTTTGTCCTTCTTGGGCACCAGAAAGTAGTGGGAATAGCAACCACGACCTACTTGTGGGACTGGAACTCGCTCGATGGCCCCCCTTGGCCAAGAGTGCCGAAACTTCCTGTTGGAGAAGGGCCAGATGATCCTTCAACATGCAATGGTACTGAGGTGGCATGGCTGGAGGGGTAGTCTCGAAGGGGAGGGAGTAGCCCCTTCGGACTATTTGCAAAACCCACCTGTCCGACGTGATGGTGCGCCAGTGGGGGAGGTGATGGCGAATCCTGCCGCCCACTGGCGATTGGTGGCCCTGAAAGGACGGACTAGGAGGGTTTGGAGGCTGCTGCAGAGGGGGCTGTGGTGGACTGGCCTGCCCGCTGGCCCCCAGAACCACGGCGGTGGTTCCCACGTCCCCAGCCGCGCTGGGGCTGAACAGCTTGCGCTGGCCTGTGGCTCTGGGCGGGACGTGGCGGGGCACCCCTTCCGTAGCCACGAAAGGGGCGAAAAGCAGACTGCGCAGGGCGGGTGGTGGAGAGGCCCAAGGATCTGGCCGAAGCCCGAGAGTCCTTAAAGCGCTCCAGCGCGTTGTCTGCTTTGTCACCGAATAGGCGACGGCCATCAAAGAGCATGTCCATAAGGGTGGATTGGACATCCCCTGAAAAATCAGTCGACCTCAACCAGGCGTACGTCGAAGGGCTACAGACGTGGAAATCGTCCTGCCTAGTGAGTCAGCGGTATCCAGCCCTCAGCGGATGGTAAACTTCGCTGCGTCTCTCCCTTCGGCAACTGCCCCAGAGAGTACGGCCCGGGCCTCCTCCGGGCACTGAGGCAGCACTTGCGCAACTGTATCCCACACGGAGTGGGTGTAACGGCCCAACAGACATGCAGTGTTTACCGACCGCAGTCCCAAGCTGGAGGAAGAAAACATCTTCTTCCCAAGATGGTCCAGCTTTTTGGACTCCCTATCAGGTGGAGCGGTAGGGAATGTGCCCTTGGAGATGGAGGCTTGGACCACCAAGCTCTCAGAGGTGGGGTGTTGGGAGAGGTCAGTGGGGTCGCCCGGAGCCAGGCGGTGGCGTCGGGTAATCATCCTATCCACAGGAGCCCTTATGTTGGGCCTGGACCAGCTGCCCAAAAGGATGTCTGTTAGGGCTTCATTAAACGGCAGCAGGGGTTCCGAAGAACTCGCTGCCGGTTAAAGCACCTCTGTCAGGAGGTTAGTCCTGACTGCCTCCGTAGGTAGCTCAAGGCTGAGAGCCTCGGCTGCCCTACGCAACACCACTGCGTAAGGCGCTCCCTCCTCCATAGCCACGGTAGGAGGAGACAACATGCCAAGGTCTGGTGAGGTATCCAGACCACTGGCTTTTTTAACAAGGTCGACCAGCGCCGATCTGGATCCAGGCCTGCATCCAAGGGGACCCTGCGGTGCCGAGGCCGGAGCCGCCGGCGTCGAAGGCCCAGGGCCCCCAGCCGAGTCCGCGGGGCCCGAAGGTGCGCCGGTGTAGTCGGGCTGCCCAAAGATGGCGTGCATCGCTTCGTAAAATTGACGAAGCTGGGCAGGGGTCGCTCCAGGTCCCGGAAAGGGGGGGAAAGCTGGAGTCGACCCTTTGGGCTCCGCACGCGGAGCCGTGGGAGGGGCACCACCCGCATCCCTCGTTGGGTCGGCCGACGGACGGTGAGAAGTCGAAGAGCGACGATGCTTCTTTGACTTCTTCTTGTGCTTCGACTTACCTGACCCCGAATGCGAAGACTTGGAAGAATGATGGTGGCTCCGCGACCGGTCCCTCGACCTCCTACGCGACCAGGACCTCGAGCGGCACGGAGGCGACTGCCAGGCCTAGAGAAGCTTTCGGGACCGCTCCCGCAAAGACTTCAGATTCATGGTCCAGCAGTCGGAGCACGACTTGGGGTCGTGGTCGCGCTCCAGGCAGGAGAGGCACACGCGGTGCGGATCTGTCACCGACATCAGTCGGCTACAGGAACCGCCAGCCTTGAAGCCGAGCATCCCTTGTGCACCAGGAGTCGATGGACTCAAAAACGATGTCGACAAAAGTCGAGAAAAAGTCAGTCAAAAAGTGACTGTATGTACCGCTCTCTCCAGATCTGCACTTGCTGGCGTGGAAAAAGAAAGAACTGACGTCAGCGCGCGAGGGCGGCGTCTATGTAGCTAACGCGACGTCATCCCGGCGACCACGACGCCAACGACGAACGCAGAGTCGACCGATGCCACCTTCCGACGCGCAGGGGTACTGCTGACGAAAAACTTTCCGGATCCAGTCTGACGCCTGGGGGTAATTCTAAGGTAAGGAATCTATAACTAACTGTTTCTTTCATATTGTAGAATGCAAGGATGTGTTTCTCTCCGGGTATCATTTTGCGCAGCGAAAAAAACCATACAAAAATCGCATGTGAGGTAAACAGCCAATCGAGTTAAATTATTTGTTTTGTTTCCGCGCTCCAGCGATAGGATTTTTATGCGAATGCGAGCGCAATTAAGCCTCATGATGTACAGCACGTGTCCTAATAAGCACAATGCGAAATACCGGAAATTAAGCGATACTGTGACGTAAACGAATTTCACCCAGGCCCAACTATCAGAGCACATTCCGAACAGGCCGCATCTTATTACCGAGTTATAGTCGATTCGGAGGTAAGACATTTAAAAGGATACTGCATTGTCGGACTGGGACAGAAAAAAAAACCAGGGCACCAAATTAAAAGTAGCCCCCATTAGTGAATTGTAAAGAAAAAATGTGGCCCTCATTTACAAATTGGTGCAGTCTTGACCTTGCAAAAACATGCTATATCAGTGTTTGACAAGTCATGAGAGTGTGTGGATTTGAGCTTTCTGCAGGCTATGTTTGTTTTAATATCAAGGAAAACAACAGTAAAATCCTGCCCAATAGACCATAAACCAGGCCCCCCACAAGCAGACCAAAAACGGGCCCACCCCCTGACTTGTCAGACCAGCCCTTTCGGCGCTGCCTGATTGCCCTGTAGGCCAGTTCAACCCTGGGATGCTGAAGTGGTGCATTCAGTAAATATCACCCCAGGCTGTATTGGTATCTACCAAGTGCACCTTTACCATCCAATACTGCGGAAGAATCAAAATAAGTGCCTTGGAATAGGCTTTCATTCTGCAAAACACCTATGTATGATAGGGATAGTGATCGGGCTCCACTGAGAGCGTTACCTATTCACAGAAGGTGAATTTGTTTCCAAGAGTGCTCACACCCACAACAAGTGAGCAATTTAAGAACCAGTAAAGTAACACAAATCTAACAAAAACATTTTGTAAGAAAAACCCCCAAAAAGCTCATGAGTAAAATAAGCTGGATATCCATAAGAAAATTGATGTGAAGTTCATGATCCTAAGTGTGAATTTCATAGGAGCATTGTATCCTACCAATGCGTAGCTTACACATGCATGCAAATTAGAAAAAAGTTGGCAGACGCCTAGAGCGCGGCCAGTGGTAGGCAATACAGCTGATAAACACTGAGAAAGTGGCATTTTACAAGGCAGATTTAACTATTCCTAAAACAGAAGCCCTTTTTGCTTCTGTTTTTCCTGGTAGTAATATATAATATAGTGTTATTTCAACCCTTCAAGCCAATGTGGATTTTTGTATTAAAATGTTTTCTAGAACAGGAACTGTTTCGCCTTTGGGGGAAAAAACCAAATTTTGTACATTTAACTTTTTTTCTTTTTTCCCTACTTGGCCAATATAGAAGATCCGGGTCTGCGAATCACACAAAGTCAAAGAGAGGGGTGTGAATTAGAAAAAGGGCTAAATTACAAACAGGTGTAAGCAGATCTTGCAAATGGACTAAGTTATATCTTGTGGAAATTTTCAGAAGCCACTACTTCTCATCTAACATTTGGTTAAAAAAAAAAAACTTATGGCAGTCACATAATAATTCCGCTTGTGTGAATAGGGCAACCTTAGAAGATACAAACTAAACAGATTTGCTCAGAAAACAATGTCAGTCTTCCCCAGCATCAAGGAACCTGGACAAGTGATCTTTTTGGGTGCACAGGTCAGATGAGATGCACACTCACCTGCATCCAAAAGGGGATGCGGTTTGGGAATAAAGGCTCAATACTTCTGGGCGCATAATGCATCGGAGCCCAAGGAATAAATTGTCTGCATAAATAACTTCACATTACAACATGATGTGAGGCTTATGCAGAGCCTCATTAAACTTTCCCAAAGTTGTCAGAGACCTAAGCCCTGACATTTATGCATGTATAATTATCATTGAAAAATAACTTATTTCAGCTACTTGTCAGTCTTCTACGATAATTATTTTATTCAGTAAACGAAGGCTCCTAACCGAGAACCTTTGTAATCAAATGCCTAAAAACAGCAGCAAAATGTATTAAAAAAAAAGGATTGCAAAAACAGTAGTGGCGACTCTCCAAGACGAACTGAAGTTACCTCTCCCACACTGGCCATCGGCCACACACCCCGGTGCTCTCCTAACCAAGAAACTCATAGAAACCACCCACCATCTCTTCTTTTTTGCTGATGAACAAGAGGACCAGTCCCTTAGTCGTAGGACTTGCCAGGAAGACACCGTTTGGCAGCCTCTAGTGAGTTGATCTGGGGTCTTCCGGCCACTGACTGCAGACACTGTTAAAGCACCAGCACACCAGCCTCTCAAGGCACCCCTGATTTAATAGAAATATACTGCCTGGCGTAAGCCTCAAATGGATGCCGGATTCAGCGCTTAAGGAGGACTGAGGAGAACTTGCGGTGGTAGGGGCTGGGGAATCAAGGAAGAGTAGAGAACTTTACAACCACCCCTCAAATGTGATTGGCCAGTATCCGTCCCACAGACCAGCAGTAGGAGGCGCACATCTCCCCGCTCATGGGGTGTGTATTAAGCAAACAAAGTTAAGACAGCAAATTTACTTTAGGGACTCAGGGGTGAGAAGGTTTTGTCACTGGCTCATGATTCAAACGTCTGGACCTATACGTTTGAAGCATGTCTTTAAAAGGTTTTTATCTGAAAATGGATACTTCTTCCTGGAAGATTTATTGTTACAAAGCAGTAAGCTCTGCCCAGAATTATTCTTTGTAGGAATTATGAAGATGTGAACGTAACAGACCCTCTGACATTGCAACAGTCTCGACACTATCTTAAAACTAGGGCAACAATGAACAAAGGTTTTATAGCAGGTTTCCAAAACTGTAGGTGGGTCATGAGCCGATTTTCGGTGGGTCGCAAAAGTCCAAGTAACAAATAAAGATGCCTTTAAATTCTTTATTTATCTTGTCACCTTTGCTGCGCTTCAAAGGCGGACGCCAAATGTCAGGCTGCGCCTTCTGACAAACTGCTGCTTAGGGTTTTTTTTTTTTTTTTTTAAAATGGGGATTGGTGTTTACAAACTCCTCTCACTTTGCAGTCAGAGAAAGGAAAGTGAATTATGTGACAATCTTGGGTACAGGGAGTGTGAAAGGGAAAGCTGCAAGTTTTGTTTGTAACACAACAAAATGTAAAACCTTTAAATGATCTGTACACATTCAGCAGTCAGGAAAGGAAAAATGAAGCCCTTTTTGTAATTCTGAAGTGTGATGGAAACAGATTTTATTAGGATCAAAACAAATCAAGACACTTTACTTGGTGATTCACAAATGATAAATATTCATTGAAACCAGCTTTTCAAACATTATGTATGCAATATATTTTTATCAGTAAAACGGTTTCTGTGCAAATTTAGTGGCCATTTTAATGGAACATGTCCTGTCTGTAAATGGCAGTGTGCTACCACATGATGCTTCAGTTACATTAAAAAAAAAAATCACCCGTCTCATGTCCATTAAAGCTAGGTAGGTTGCAAAAGTCTGTCTTTCTAAAAATTGGGTCATGGTTCTAAAAAGTTTGGGAAGCACTGCTCTATAGCACTAAATAAGGGATTATCAATGTATGTAAAGGTATTTATAGCAACATTGTAGCGGCAGGGCAAGGATAGAGCTGTACAAGAGAGGCACTGAAGTGCGGTTTTGGGTACAGAGAAGATTTAAACTAGAAAGCAAAGTGACGGGGCAGAGATGAAATCACACCAGAGCAGATAGCACTTTTCTATGGATTAGATGCTCCTCTCAGTGGGCATGTTCTTCAATATTCTGGGCATGTTGGTGTGGAAGCCCTAGCTTTTTAGAAAATGTTTTGCAGTCTCATTTGAATCTGACGATTAACCGGTCTTCTCATGATACGTTGACCCCTCCCACGCCGCAGCAAGTTTCTCTTTTATGAAAGATAGAGGGGACCGGGAATGATCATAACTCAAGGAGCTATTGTATAGTATTGTATTGTAATTGCATTTATATAGCGCTTACTACCCCTGACGAGGCGTCGAAGTGCTTAAGATCATCAGAACCCAGTCTAGGAGTTGAGAGCTCTCTTGGTTCGCAGTGTTCAATAGTATGTGCTCAAATAGTGGGAGAGAGGAAGTGAGAAACTAACAGTGCTTCACTGTGACGTCATTGTGGTACAAGCCTTGGCCAGAGTGATGAACCTTAGCTGAAATCCATGGTGAGTTCATGGACTCCCTAAATGGTTTAAAGAATAAAAACGATAAGAATAGAACTCAACACACCCAAACACAAGTCACTGAGGGTCTGCTTAGATACAGGGCCTCAAGTTACATGGGCACTTTACTGATTAGCCAGGTCTTCGGTTCTAGCTGTATGAACCAAGTTTGGGGGTCGTGAAAAAGAGGCTATTTGGAGAACCTGAGGGCTAAAGGCTCTGAAATAAACATAAAAAGTTTTTCCTAAGCATGGAAGCAAGGTTGCTTAAGTGTTGGTCCATGTTTCTCACATTAGGCGAGCGACTGGTGAAAACAAAAGGGAAAGGTCCAGGAATCATTGGCAGGGGGAGTGAGGGGAGGGTGCAGTGATGCGGACCACCACTTCTCAGGACCACAGAAGGACAAGAAGTTTAAGCTATGGGTCGTCAGGTTTATCAGTCTAACACATGGTTTCAGATTTGCTCAATGACATAGCAAAAACGATTCTAGAGACCCACATTGTATGGATATTGCACAACAACCTTGACGCCATTGCACACTATTATAGTGATGTATCATGATGCTGTCACTGGATGGCAACACCTTCCAGAAAGAAAGACTTTATATTCAACATAAACCTATGCATGACTCGTATGGAGAATTTTGGATTGCATACGAAGAGAGAGACAAAGTGTTGTGATGTATGGTACTGCGCTCTTTTCGGCAATCGTTCCCCTGCTCTCGGCCTTCTCTCAGATGCTATAATCACCCATGTCAACTAACAGTGTGGAGTGTCCCACCCTTGGTTCATCAACTGTGTCCACCTTCTAAGTGCTGCATTAGGCACCCAGCACACATGTTAACTGCCTAATTAGCTCCCACAAACCCCAGATACTTCCTGAATTAGAGATTAAAATTCGGGTAATGCTTCAGGCATACTGCCATATGCATTGTATTGTAGTTTTACATAGACCTTATTTCCTCTGACAAAGCACTATGGAGCTTTGTGTAAGAGAAGCCAGCTACTCCATAGGGCCAGAGTTAGTTTCTAGTGCTAGTTGTAAGTGTTGCATTAGTATGTCATGAAAGAGCATTAGAGTTGGTATGAAGATTATTTGTGTGCAGATTCTAGAGTAAAGTTAAACGCCAACTGTTGTGATTGATGTAGATGGTTTGTCTATCCATAAAACGTCTGCAAATTCTGCATCCTGCACAAACAACAAAAGATTTGTATTGGTTCTCCTCCTCTCGAGGCAACACACATCCTTACCACTTCTGAAGCTTATGGGTGCCAGGCCGTAAGGGCTTTTGGGGCTTAAGCCCCACCAATAATTTATGAGACCAATGGTTGGGCCAGCACCTTTTACACGGTTTACGGACTGGGCACAAGCGAGGCTCGTGCACTGCAAGACGTCTACTTCCTGAAAGACAAGGCATGAAAGAGATCAGCCTTTCTAAAGGGACTCCAGCATGATGTCAGAGACACACAAGGCTGCAACTCAAAGCCAGGTCTTATTTCCGGGGTGGCAAGCTTGAGCGTCCAGCACTAGTTGGTTGGCACTACACAAAACGGACAAACAAGTTGCTTATTTATTGTTCTTGAGTGAGGTGAGCTCTTCCATTCCCGGTCTCCTCCATCCATCGTACAAGGGCATGCTGCTGGACATGTACTTCACCTCGCCTCCCCATGGGACTGCTCATTTGCCCTGGTCCCAGCAATACCATGGTGAACCTGGCTACCACGATGAAGCTGCACAACTCTAACAAAGGCAGCACACCAGGACCTTGAAGAAAAGCCCATCTTTAGAGAAAGGCCCACACTAGTGCACCGAAAGACTGCACTGTACTCCAAATAGAAGGCCAGCTTCCGTAACACAGGCCCATGGTGCTCCCTCAGTCTAAATACAGAGACAAATCCAAGCCTCGAGAAGGAAAGTTAACAATCGGAGTTTGGTTGAGAATGAAGGCTGTGTGACATGGATTTAACGGAGTTCTCCGCCATCTGGATCAAAGCTGCAAGACCTGATTTGCCAAGGAATTCCCTTGGGTGACAAAGGATTTCTTCGCGAGTTGCGCTTGCAATTGGTGCCAAAAGAACGGTCTGAACAAACCCCTTACAGACTTTGCAGGAAAGTGGAAATTTGGATGGAACCTTGGACTGGGGGATGGGGTAGGAGAGACAAATCATATGGTGCTAAATGCAGTAAGTAATCCTTGGGTGAATTAATGAAAAGAAGAGGGGCATGGGGAGAGTGGAGAAATGAAAGGTGAGATCTCTCTGGCACCAATAAAATGGCGGACTTGTGTAAAGTTGTGAGAGTGGAACTCGAAAGGTCTCCTTTGCAGCGCAATTATCACAGACTCAGTCACACAGAAAGTTAAAATTCGTGATTAGAAGGTTCACACGTGCTCGGGTGCAAGCTCGTGGCTGTGACCCAGCTTTCATGATCTGAAGCAGGTTCTGATAATACCTTTTATTAAATGGCAACGCAGCCGTCCAGGTTTGGAGCGAATCCCCTTCAGAGCCAACCAGGGCAAACGTGTCCTTGACAGAAACATCTGCATCCGATACAGCCGAGGAGTTTCTTCAGTTCGGCCCACGGAAAGAGCTGAGTTGGTGAGTTTCACAATGACCCACCGTGGCAAGAAAACGAAACAAGCTGCTGGAACAAAGCAGTGCTATGTTTCGTCTAACAAACGATGGTGGAACGACTTTGATCTGTGCTGCACGCACCAGCGCTACTCAAAATGGATGTTAAATAAAAAAGCGTAGCACCCTAAAAAATAAACTTCATGGCGCTGGTGCATAAGGTCCAGTCATATTTAACACGGGTTTGTACATACTTTTTTCAATGACTTAATTTTTTCTTATGCGATGAGACATACGATCAAATGAAGGAACTGCAATCTACCTATGCTTTTTGTAAAAATAAAAAAAAATAAAAAGCCATAGAAGGACGCATACATCCTGACCACTGTGGTGAGGCACCAGAAGGCAGTAGGCCGTAGCTGGGCTCCACCGAGTAAGGTCACACAGACACAGTATGGTTACTAGTTGGCGCGAAGACCACGAGCGGTCCTCCGCCGTTTATTTATCCCCTCGGGTCGAGCCCGCCCCGAGGGGTGTGTGTATGTGAGAAAAACAGCAAAAATGTTTAAAAGAGCCCGGATGGCTCTCTACATCCCTTCCTTCTTTTGGTTAGAGTCACCAAAGTCAGTATTGTTCATGGGGACATGTACAGGAAGTCCTTGAGCCTTTGGCTCGGCACCGGGTTTGCCCGGAGGCCATACCTCTGGCTCCGGGGGATAATAATGTTCCCTGTGCCGCCCGGGACGCCCACGGGTGAGCCAACCTCATCTCCTGAACCGGCAAGGTCAGGGGCGGTGACGGCGTCTCTGTTCTCGTGTGATCCTCCTTCAGAGACTGGGCCGCCAGCCCTGGGGGACTCTGGGGACGACGCGCTAGGACTCTCAGCCTGGTTGTCACCTTCTTCACTGTCTCGGCCGCCACCAGCGATCAGCTTGAAACACGACACGTTTCTTGTGACTTGGAGGTGTCCTTTTCGAGCCGTGACCATCGTTCCCTGCACCTCCGTTACGGTCCATGCTTCTGGCTCAAACGGTGTCCGGAACTTCCACCCAGGGTGTCGATCTTTGATTACCACTCGGTCTCCGATACAGATTCGGGGTTCTTGAGCCCTCCGGGTCTCACTGGCCTTCCGGTTCGTGATCTCTCTGCGGGCCTGAACGACTTCATCGTCTCTCACTGGGGGAGCCCACGTCAGGTCGGCTGGGATACTGTCTCGTGGTGGCCGCAGAAACATCAGGTGCGAGGGTGCACACTTAGTGGTGCTGTGAGGCGTTTGTCGGTACACTCCGAGAAACTGATCCAGAGCTGCTTCGGCATCCTCCTCTCGTTCCACCGCGATACGCAGGGCCCTGTTGAGAGTTCTCATCAGCCGCTCCACCTCCCCATTGGCTTGGGGCCAGAGTGGCGTGATCTTGCGGTGTCGGATGGCTTTGCTTTCCAGATACTCCTGAAACTCCCTGCCCTGGAACGGAGGTCCATTGTCGGATTTGATCTCCTCGGGCAGCCCGAGCATGGTGAAGATTCTGTCCAACGCCCTCTTCACGTGAGGAAACGCCGTTGACCCCACGACTTCCACCACTGGAAAGTTTGAGAAGGTGTCGACCACAACCAGCATATGACGACCGTCTGGGAAACTCCCAAAATCGAGACTGACATGAGTCCAGGGGACTTTGACCGGATCCTCCGTGATTACTGGCGCCGTCGGGGGGTCCCCCCCTGTGATGGTACATTCATGGCAACTTCGGACCATCTCGTCCACTTTGGTATCCATGGCCGCAAACCAGACCTTTTGCCGTAGTCTCGCTTTCGTCTTGGCCATTCCCTGATGGCCAACGTGAGCGAGTTCCAGAATGCGTTGCTGTAGGGCTTCAGGGATTACGACAAGATGTCCTCTCAGGACAACACCATGCTCCCCCACACTGAGCTCATGCCGCACCCTCCAGAGCTGCTGCCGGTCATGTCCAACCTCCGGTCGTAGTAGGCGACTCCCATCCATGAAGCGGGCCGACGTGTTCTCCTCCAGAGCTCCTTTCACCCTTGACAGTGTCCCGTCTTCCGCCGTGGCCTGTCCGATTTCCTCTAGAGTCATAGCCTTCGGGCATGCGTGCTGTGAAACCATCCTCACGAACTCTTCCGTGCCCCTTTCCTCGGCGGACGGGTCCATGGGCGATGAAGGGTCAGGGTGGCGTGCTAGGTAATCAGCAGGGTTGTGTGCTCTGGGTCGGTACACGACCTTGAACTGATACGCTTGCAGCTGCACGGCCCACCGCTCAATCCTTGGGGGCGCCAACCTTGACGACCCGGCAAAGAGCGGGATCAAAGGTTTGTGATCCGTCACCACTTGAAAGTCCTGGCCACACAGGTATAGATGGAAGTGTTGGCATGCCCACTTGATGGCGAGGGCCTCCCTCTCTATCTGAGCATACCTGGTCTCGGTGTCAGTGAGGGCCTTGCTAGCATATGCCACCGGCTTCCAAACTTCCGGGTCATGTTCCTGCAGGAGCACCGCTCCTAGACCCAGGGGGCTGGCATCCACGACCAACTCAGTGCGCTTTTTTGGATGGAAATACGCCTTGACCGCTTTGTCCTGTAACCTCTCCTTGATGTCGTTGAAAGCATTGTTGGCAGCACTCGACCACTCCCATGGTTGTCCATGTTTCGTCAGGGTCCGGAGTGGCTCAGACAACGTTGCGAGATTCGGGATGAAGCGCCCGCAATATGTTGCCATGCCCAGGAAACTTTGCACCTCCGTGGGGTTCTTCGGCGTGCTGGCCGCCCGGATGGCAGCTGCCTTCCTCGGGTCCACCCGGAGCCCTTCCCGCGTGAACACATAGCCAAAGAATTCTACGGTGTCCTGATAAAACGAACACTTCGCCTTGTGTAGCGTCAGCCCAGAGTCCTCTAGCCTCTTCAACGTCGCGCGGAGGTGCTTATGATGATCTTCCAGCGTGCTTGAGAAGACGAGGATATCATCGCTCAGGTTGATCACCCCTTGCAGCCCTGACAACACCTCTCTGACTGCGTTCTGGAAAACTTCAGCTGCAGAGGATATGCCAAAACTGAGTCTCTTGTACCGCCGGAGGCCGACGTGGGTCGAAAACGTTGTGATGTACCGGCTTTCCGGTTCTAGCTCCAGCTGATGATAGCCAGCGTTTAGGTCCAATTTGGAGAACCATTTGGCCCCGTTGAGGTCGGCCACAATGTCCTCCATAGTCGGGGTTATGTGTCGTTCCCTTTTCACTGCCACGTTGGGCAGGCGCATATCCACACAGAGTCTTATGGCCCCCGGCTGTTTGGGTTTCGGGGCCACAACTAACGGAGACACCCAGGGAGTGGGACCTGAGACTTTTTCAATTACGTCTAGCTCCTCCAGCTTTCTCAGCTCCTCCTCGACTTGTGGCCTTAGATTGAATGGCACTCTCCGATGCCGGAGTGCCACCGGTCTGACAGCGGGGTCGATATGTAGCTTGAACCTTTTGCCCTTCAGTTTCCCCAGACCTGTAAAGAGTGCCGGGAAGTCCTTCAGTATAGCCTCTGCATGTGACTCATGTATCTGGATCGCGAAGAACACAAGTCCGAGATCCTCAGCGGTGTGGCGACTGAGTAGGGTTCCTTTCCGTCCCTCTGTTATGTGGAAACGGGTGTTCGTGGTGTATGTGCCGCTGTCGATCTTTGCCTAGATGACCCCCCTCAGTGGTAGCGGATCAGTTCCTCCGTACACGTATATCCTAGCCGTGGACGGCTCGAGCGGGGGCCTTGGTGACAGGCGATCGTACTGTTCCGAGTCCATGACGTTGACTGAGGCGCCGGTGTCGATAAGGGCCTGCACGTCAGTGCCTTCCACTGTCACCGAGCACATCGGGGGAGGCCTCCGTCGTCGGTCCGCTTGGCTGGCATAGGATACCACAAAGACGTCATCGTCTTCATCTTCCCACACTTGCCTGGCTTCTTCGAGAGAGGGCGAATCTTCTAGGGATACCTGCTGGACCCGTTGCGAGATGCTCCTCTGTCTTGATGGGCCCTGCCGGAATCGTCCACCCCGGCATACCCTGGCGTAATGGTTGAGCCTCCCACACCGGGAGCACTTCTATCTTTTCGCCCCACAGACTGCTGTCTTGGCATGTTCGTCCCCACAGTATCCACACTGACCGCCTCGCGACGGCGTCTGCGCTTGCCGGGCCTGCGTGGGGCGCCTCTGTATTGCGTCTACCCTCTCTTCTTTGACGACTGGGTATCATGGTGCACACGGAGCCGCTACGGGCGTGTGGAGTGCTGCTTCCATTGCTTCTGCCCGGACATCCGATAACTCGTGGGAGCATGCCAGGACAAGGATCTCGTCCAGTGAGATCCCCGGTTGTCGCAGTATGAGTTTGCGTAAGAGCTTCGAGCGGCAGCCCAGGATGATCTGATCCCTGATCTCCGTCTGCGGAGCCACGAATGCGCTGGCCAGCTTGTGCAGCCTTGCATAGAACATATCGACCTATTCCGAATCTGTCTGTGAGGCCCTTCGGAACTTGAAATTTTCGAAATCCGGATTCAGCTGTGGGTCGAAGTGCCTATCGAGCGCCCTCACTGCCGCGTCGTAGTCATCCTCATTTCCGGTGTTCGGAAGCGTCTCAAACAGATCATAGATTTCGGGCCCACCGTAGTAGATGAGAAGCGACCGCTTGACAGTGCCGTCCGTTTCCCTAGTTCCTTTGAAGTAAAGATTCAGCCGCCCTATCCATGCCTTCCATCTTGGCGCGGCGGTAGCCGGATCCGCAGCCTCGCTGAACAGCGGCAGGGGAGCAATGGCGGTGTGATGGTGTCCGGGGGGCAGCGCACCCTGTCCTCTGTCATGATCCTGAGCTCCAGCCTGTGCGCCGGCCGTTTGGTTGTTGCTCATCTTGGGCGCGCTTCCCTCTCTTTGTCTAGTGAATGGGGCTAGCGACGCTGTAGGTGGCCCTCTCGCTTATACCCTTGATAGGCCTTCCGTGCCCCTGTCTGCGCCCTCACTCCTCTTTCCCGCGTCGGCCTGCCACTTGCTGGGGAAAACCCTTCGTGTTCCACGTTTCCTTTGGCTTGGGCGCGGGGGCGGGCAACTGCTGCTGTGGGCGCTGTAAGGCGGTGGGGGCTGGGGTCACCCACGCTGATGTGGGGCAGCGGGCCGGCGTGTTCTGGGCCTTGTGGTGGCTAAGGCCGGGATGCCCACCTTATGTCCTTTTCCAATGATGGCCTCTGCCCCTTTTCTTTTGTGTGTAGGCTGCCTTGCTCTATCCCTTATTGATCGTGCTTTCCCCACTCTTCTTCTGTCAGCTATATCTTTTTTTTTTTTTCCAGGCGTTTCTGTATCCAGCCCTGGGGCCCTGAAGCAACAGGGACGCTCCTCGGGGGTGGGGCCTAGGGCACCGGCTCACGCAGCTGTCGCGGAGCACCACCGTCGAGCAGGAGCCTCCCCTGCGGTCGCGCAGAGAGGCGCTCTCACCCGCTCCTGCACTGCCGATGACAGAGCGCCGCCGGCTGAACACGCTCCCGCTGACTAGGGAGGCGCGTGGGCAGGCGCATGCAGCAGCGGCAGGATCAGGCGTCGTCTTCCCGGACAGGCGCCGCCAGCTGAACACGCTCCCTTTGGGCCAGGAGACGCGTGGGCGGGCGCCACTCACGGGTAAGCGACGGCACTGTGAGGTGCGGGCGGGCACAACAGCCGCAGCAGGCGAGGCGCGCACACGTGCCGGTTCGACCGGCCTCGTCGCCAGTGTGGTGAGGCACCAGAAGGCAGTAGGCCGTAGCTGGGCTCCACCGAGTAAGGTCACACAGACACAGTATGGTTACTGGTTGGCGCGAAGACCACGAGCGGTCCTCCGCCGTTTATTTATCCCCTCGGGTCGAGCCCGCCCTGAGGAGTGTGTGTATGTGAGAAAAACGGCAACAATGTTTAAGAGAGCCCGGATGGCTCTCTACAACCACGTACAGCATTATGAAAAAGAAATACGATTAGGCACAGTGATTACAAGAAGGAATTCTTGCCTATTTGACAACACAACTTGAAGGCCACCCGCACCTCCCACCAATACCACGTTTTTCGTTGTCCCAAAGACTTCAGTGCCTTGTGAATTTGCCACTCTGATAACCTAATGCCCTCTGCATGGTTTAAAAATCGTAAGCGCTGGCAGCATTTTACATAATTTCAAACCCACATTTGTCTTACAATGTAAAGAGGATTTTAACCTCACATTGATGTAACTTTTCACCATTATTTCGGCGCCCCCTTGGCTTGAGCCATCTCTTCCTGGACAGCCCCTCTGTCAGCCCAGCGTTCAGCGGCGCACACCTCCCTTCCAAACGTTCAGACCGGGTCAGACATATTCGGGGCAGAAATATTTAGAAGAAACACCCGCAGTCTGCATGTGGAATACAGATACAAGAAAAAACGCCTGCATTTCCCTCATCTGCGTATGGCCATTGATGGAGCAGGGAAAATAAAAAAATGTAACCCCTAACAAATTTTATAATTAATTAAATAAAATGTTCGTTTAAATGTATTAATCAACACTGTATGTGTGGGAATGGTAATATGCCAATGTATGTGCTAAATAATCTATTAATGGATGTCCGTGTGTCTAATTATAACATAAAAATAAATGCGTATTAATTAAAAATAAATGCATGTTTATGCTTCATAGAAATAAAACGTGTCGTTGCAAAAACAATAGTGATGGTAAGTAAGGAACAGCTTAAATGTTGCTTTCTGCTAGGTAACAACTAATTGGGGTACGTAGACGACGGGAGGGAAACGAAAGGGATATTTTTCTCTATTTTAATTATGTTTTGTTTGCCTCAAATTAGTGCTTCTAAAAAGTATAACCGAGTGGCGATATAAAATGGCCGCCAGAGGGAAGATGTGCGCAGGCGCAAGGGGACACGTGATATGGGATGAAAACGGAGAAAAAAGCTAAAACCTCGTGAGGTTACTGAGACGCTAGGATGCAAGAAATGGTCAAGGCTGGTGTGACCTAATTGAACTGATAGTGTGCCATGATGATCAGCAGAAGGCCCGTGGGAAACAAGTTCAAGAGAAAGGACAATGACTGCGGAGTTCTCGAATGTGTCGAAAGAAGTTACAAATGAACTGATCGAAACGGATGAAAATGTTTAAGCGTATGGGAAAGGAAATGATCCAAGGACCCTTGAATCCAAGAGAACTTGATTAAAAGAATGAATAAGCTGACATGCATGGACCAATGAAAGAAAAGCGTGATATTAATGTTGCAACAGTTAGTTAGCAAAGTTAGAATTAGGGTATAAGAGGGCCTACTCTTAGTGGGAGGGGGTCAGTCGCGGTTGCAGTCACAGTCAGGAGAGGAGTTGAAGAGTCGTGTTGGTGGCTTCCAGTGCTGGGTGGTCCTGATCGATCCCTTACTGAGCGGGAGATGCTGAAAGACTGTTAGATGAGACGGGTTGCAGGTAGCTGATGCTGACGAGCTGAAGTTGCTGTTGCTGTCTTAATTTTCCAGTTGAGTATGAGAATCAGGCTATTTCTAATTCCTAACTTAGGTTAGAAATCATTAGGCTAAATTAGGAAGCTAGGCAGGTAATTAGGGTTTTGGCTTCATGACAAAAATTTCCTTTCTGCAATAAAATGATTATGCTTAATAAATATTTGAATTTAAGAATGAATAATTGAATAAAGTATTAAATTCTTTTTCATGCTTTTAAAATTATATAAAATTTAAGATTCTTTAAACCCAAAATGACTCAGTGGTTATTCTCCTAAATGATTGTGACATAAGTAATTAGTTGTTGTGATTCAGCTGGTCTTAATCACTATGAACTAATTTCTTAAATGAATGATTCATCGACAAAACAATGAGCAGGAATATCTTAAGAAATAACTAAAAGAAAGTGACAAATTAAGGTAATAAGATATCCTGGCTCTTCCAGCGGTACATAAAATGGTGTTCTCCATTTAGTTCTCATGCTTCTCCTAGGAGTACAGAATTTCAGAAAAGGTGTAAAGGAAATCCAGGTGTGTGTGTGTGTGTGTTAGGCGATGTTTATGGGCCCCATCGTCATGTGGATATGAGAAATATAGTTTGCCCCTGGATGACCTATAAGTAACCTGGGAGGAGAATAGTTTTTATTGTACTCGCTGCATCAGATTTCTTGGTAGCAGAGTTATGGTTTTCTATAGATTAGTTTAGTGATTATTGTTTATTGATTATTGATTATTTTTTGATGACTAACACTATATGTTGAGTCACGTTATGTTATATGTAAGTTTTCACGCTTCTGGGATGTAGGAAGTGGAACACGTGTGGCAAGAGAAGTCACATGGAATTTGGTACATGGTCTGAATTCATCTTGGTAAATAACGCAGGTTGTGTTATGTTAGGGATTTCTGTGCGAAAAGTGTGTAATTGAAATAGCAAATCACGTTTACTTGTGAAACTTTGGCCTTAATTCTCAGGAGCCTAGTCTCCACATGTGTCTTATCCCCAGAGAAACGAGTAAATTGTTTGTTTAAAAGAAGGGTAAGGTAGAGGGAAGTGCTACTTTATCGGCGAGAGTAAATAATTCTGTGGTAGGGTAGAGGTAAGCGCTGCCTACTGGAAAAACAGGATTCTTGTGTAAAAGGACAAAGCTGTCACTTTTGTTTAGCGAATCAGACTATGGAATTGTTTTCATTGTTGTAACTAACGAAGAAAACAGTGAAAAGAAAATTGCCGATAAATTTTGTAAAGGAGGGGTAAAGAGTAGAAGTGACGTGGAAAAGTGCCGCGCTAGGATTGGATAGTGCGCTAGTCACGTGAACACAGAGCAGGAGTGACGTAGAAAAGTGCCGCGCTAGGATTGGTTGGTTCGCGGACGGTGGGAATTGTTCTGATTGGTACGTTAGTGTGAGTCGCGCTGTAATTGGTCGAAGTTCCGTACACAGAACAGCGTTAGAGTAAAGAGAAAACAAATAGAAAACATGCCGTATTACGAGTATGAAAGGGAGAGAACGTCATGGACGACGAAATTGAAGAATTTCTTTAAGAAAGACAAAAAGGTTGTGACTAGAGAGGGACAAGTGATTCCTCCGCCGAAATCAGCAGCTTCACATATGATGCTGAAATATGGATATCATACGTGCATATGGTTGGAAAATTGGGCTAAATATACAAAGAATGATGGTGCTTTGGCTTTCCCTGAGAATGGATCGTTTAGTGTAGCGGTTTTGCGAAACTTGCGAGAAAAAATGTGTAAGTTGGAACCTAGACCTAGACCAACACAGTTTGAAGCTTTGACGGAATGGGAAGATGAGATGTATGAACGAGAGAGATTCAGAGGAATGAGAGATCATGAATTTATGCCTGGAAGATTGTGGGGAGTAAATCATGAGGACAGAATAAAACGATGGAGATGTGCTAACATGACAGGAGGTTTGTTTCCAGCTTTTACAGTTGAGGAAGGGACTAAGAAAAAACGGACTGAGAAAAAGAAACATATGGAGAGAGAAAAGTATATGCATGAGAGCGAAACGGATGACGAGTTGCTGGAAGATATATTAAATAGAAATCCACCTCCGTATCAGCAGAGTTCTACAGTGGTGACACCAAATGCGCCACTAATAGAGACTATGCGAAATAAAAGTCCGGAAAAGAGAATTGAAGTAAATAGGTCACAAGAACAAATGAGAACTTCTCAAAATGAAGGAATAGAAAGCGACAATGCAAGCGAATTGGCAAGGACAACAAAAGAACTAACTGAGAAAATTAGAGAATTAACGAAAAATATGGAAGCAGTTACTGTGCCTGTAACAATAGGTCCAGTAATACCAGTTTTTGAGAATCAGAAAATTGATGAACGTTCTTTGGTGATTCCCTTGAGTTCACAATTTCAGAGAGAAAAGGAAAGGATGGAACAAAGTGCAAGTACAAGTAATTTGGCTAGTACTTACAGACCAAGTCCACCTACAAATTTAACGGTGAATGAATGCAATGGTAAGAAAATGCATATGGTAACAGAATCTGCAACAGAAACGCCTGAAAAGAGTGGTAACTGGATAGAACTAAATAATACACCCATAGGTCCGACTCCTGATGAGTTGAATGAGTGGATGAAAGCTTTTAAAATAAAAGAAACAGAAGAAAAACCATTAGATGTGATCAGATTAAAAATAGATATGGAAGAATTAATTCTAGGAACGATTGGTACTGAAAAGATAAAAAATTATCAGGATGATGAAATAATGTTTCTGTGCAAAAGTATAACATGGAGGGCAAAGAATTTACATGACAAACTAGAAGAAGTGGCTAGTGAGATTGGAATAGATTTTGCAAAAGTGAAAACGTTGCAGAAACCATACAGAGTAGACTTTTGTGAAAAAGATATTGAAAATTTGAACACGGCAGGAAGGCTGACACAGATAAAGGAGTTAATTGTGTTGTTGAGAAAATGGGGTGATGTGGACAGATGGAAGGTTAGATGGACAAAGAAGAATGAGAAAAGTATAGACAAAGGTTCATTGGCTTTTATGATAACTGAAAAGGAATCTGTTGTCAAAGAATACCCCATGAGAGAAACTCCAGGTGGTAGTTACGTGCATGTTCCCTGGACTAGGCAGGACATACTGTCATTTACCAATGACTTTCCAAAGTTAAGAGAGAAGCCAGTTGAGTGGTACCGACAAGTAGAAAGGTTTGTAAAAGTCTCAAAAGTGTTGTGGATAGATTTAGATGGATTGTTTGACATAGTGGTACCAACAGATTTATGGTCCGAATGTAAGATTACAGTTGACTGGCCAACTACAGAATATCCAAGAGATCCTAAGACAGGAGCTCCAGGTCCTGATGTAATGAAGAAGTACGATAAGGTGATTACCTTTTTGAAGAATAAAATTCCTCCCAAAGAGACAGATTGGGTTAAGATTGATAGAACTACACAGGAAAGTAAGGAGTCTGTACATGCATATTATGAGCGACTGTTATTGGTTTTCAAGCAGTATAGTGGTTATGAGGAGTTGAGTGAAAAGGACATGAGTCATTTTGTATACCGATTTGTGTTTGGCCTGAAACCAGAAATAAGTGATATGATTAAGCAACACATGATAAACTGGCAGAATGGAAGTGTAGATAAGGTACTGAGATATGCTAAGTATTGTAGTGATGAAATAGAGAGTAAACAGCGTAAGTTGAAAGAAAAGGCAATGTGGGCACAAGTGAAAGTGGCAGAAAAACAAGAAGCTCAATTGGACAATAATAATGGAAACGAATCAGGACAGAATAAAATGCGACCAAACATAGGTAAAGGAAAAGGTCAAGTGAGTCTAGAAGAGGCAAAGAAGAAATGGCCATGTCATAATTGCGGAAAATTAGGGCATTGGAGAAACGAGTGTAAGTTCCCTCCTAAACCTAATCTGGAACATCAATCATTAACTCCACAGGTGCAGAATGAGGTAGTTGTTCAACAAAGTCAGGTGCCACAACCACCACTTCCCAACACTGTTAACCAGCAAAGATACAGTACAGAAACAGGATTCTACGGAGGAGAGCAGGTAACACAGTTGCCGCGAGCAGCTAACATTTCTCAGTATTGGTTGCGACAGAGTGAGGATGACCCGGATGAAAGATTCTGACGGTGCGCAGGAGAGGGGAAAGAGTGCGTGCTTGGCGCAACTCTAGAGGTAGATCAGTCTGGTCCCTTTGTGGATGGAGAAGTGAATGGTGCAAACGTAACATTCCTTGTCGATACTGGAGCTACCCGTTCTACTGTTAGATCAGTGGAAATTCCAAACCTTCCTCTCTCAGGTGAATACATCCAAGTGGTAGGAGTAGCCAATCAGCAGATTAAAACCCCACTTACTGAATTGGTGGAAGTAAAAATTGGTTCTTTTAGCAAAATGCATAAATTTGTAGTGTGCGATTGTAGTCCTGTAAATCTTTTAGGTCGTGACCTTTTATGCAAGATGAATTGCACAATTTATTGTACGCCAGATGGAATAGGATTTCAGACTTCAGATGAAGATGTTTTGTATAAAGTAACTTTGATGAATCAAGAACCTGAAACGAATGGTTTGTTTCCTGCATTTGATGCAGAAAAACTTCCAGAAGAACTAAAAAGTGCAGTAAAAGAAAGTGTGTGGGATTTTACAGGAGAAGACATTGGATTAATGAGAGAAGTTGATCCTGTAAAAGTGACAGTGAAAGAAGGGATAACTTATCCAAACACGCCACAGTACAAATTAACTCCAGAAATAATTGAAGGAATAACTCCTGTGATAAATAAGATGATTGAACAGGGAATTCTGAAAGAAATCATGAGCAGTCCATGTAATTCACCTATAATGGGACTGAAAAAGCCAAATGGAACATATAGAATAGTACAGGATTTGAGAAAGATCAACAAAATAGTTGTACCATGTTGTCCAATAGTGCCAAACCCTGCAGTAATTCTATATCAAATTCCACATGAAGCTGAGTGGTACACTGTGATAGATTTATGTCACGCATTTTTCTCTATTCCTTTGCATCCAGATAGCCAGCCATTATTTGCATTCCGGTTCGGAGAGCGTATTTTGGCATGGTGCCGAATTCCTCAGGGGTATACAGAAAGCCCCTCAATTTTTAATCAGATACTAAAGAAATCTCTGGAAGATTTAAAAATGCCAGAAAAATCAGTGATGGTGCAGTATATCGATGACCTATTGGTGGCATCGAAAACCAAAGAAGCATGTGTAAGTGACACAATTGCCTTACTGAACCATTTGGAGAAAAGAGGACATAAAGTGTCCCCTTCAAAATTACAGTTTTGTCAGAAAGAAGTCCAGTATTTAGGGCATAAAATTGAGAAAGGAGTGCGGAAAATAGCGACAGAGAGAGTAAGAATGATTCAAGGAATGAGAGCACCAATGACTCAGAGAGAGGTAAGAATGTTTTTGGGAATGGTTGGATATTGTCGACAGTGGATAAGTGGTTTCTCTTTGATTGCAAACCCTTACAAAAATTGACAAAGAAAGATGTAAAAGACCCTTTTGAGTTAAACAAAGAAGAAATGAAATCTTTCAAAGAATTGAAAAAGAAACTGTGTGAGGCCCCTGCTTTAGGCATGCCTGATTATGAGAAGGATTTTGAGTTGTACTGCAGTGAAAGAGATGGATGTGCATTTTCAGTACTGGTACAAAAACACGGGACCATGAAAAGACCAAACGCTTATTTTTCAGCTGTTTTAGATCCTATAGCAAAAGCATTGCCTGGATGTCTGAAAGCAGTTGCTGCTACTTGTGTAAGTCTGGAACAAAGTGAAGGTATAGTGATGGGGTATCCACTGAGAGTATATGTTCCCCATTCAGTAGAAATTCTTTTGACAAGAACAAAAACACAGTACATGACACATAGTCGGCTGACTAAGTACGAAAAGTCATCTTGAGCGCTGAAAATGTGACCATAGATAGATGCATGAATGTAAATCCTTCTACATCATTACCAGATGAAGAAAGCATAATTGAACAAGACGAAGTAGATCATGATTGTCTGAACGTGCTGGAATATTGCACAAAACCAAGAGCTGACATAAAAGATGAACCGTTAAAAGAATCTGATTATGTCATGTTTGTGGATGGTTCATGCTTGCGTACAAAGAAGGAGTGTTAAGCGCAGCTTACGCAGTATGCACAGTGGCAACTGTGATGGAAGCGTCTTGTCTGAAAGGAGTTAGGTCTGCCCAAGTTGCGGAACTAATTGCTTTGATTCAAGCATGTAAATTGGGGAAAAATGTACGAATCACGATTGTGACTGATAGCCAATATGGTTTCGGCATCGTACATGATTTCGGACAGATTTGGTCACAATGAGGATTTTTGACATCTGCAGGAAGGATCACTGACAGAATATCGATGAGAAGAATATCGACCTACAAAAATATCGAGGTAAAAATATAGAATGCCAAAATATCGAATCCCTATCTACAAACAGGTAAGTACAAAAATATCGAATCCAAAATATAGTTGTAAAAAATATAGTTAGTCAAAATATCGAATTTTTTAAATATCTTAAAAGTAATGTAAAATTAATAAAATACTATATATAATTAACTAAAACATACTTAAAAATACTTAAATAACTTTAAAATTAATAAATAATTAATGTAAGTTAAAAATAAATAAACATACATTTTAATTTTTTAATACATATATATATTAACGTAATATTTATAAAAATATTCAATATTTTTAGCGTAGGATAGCGGGAGGGTAAAATTTACTATTACCACTCCAGTGAGTGCAACAGTAGGGAAAGCATTGGATAGCGGGAGGGTAAAAATTACTATTCCCACTCCAGTGAGTGCAACAGTAGGGAAAGCGTTGGATAGCGGGAGGGTAAAATTACTATTCCCACTCCAGAGAGTGCAACAGTAGGGAAAACGTTGGATAGCGTAGGGGTAAAATTACTATTCCCACTCCAGAGAGTGCAACAGTAGGGAAAGCGTTGGATAGCGGGAGGGTAAAAATTACTATTCCCACTCCAGAGAGTGCAACAGTAGGGAAAGCGTTGGATAGCGTAGGGGTAAAAATTACTATTCCCACTCCAGAGAGTGCAACAGTAGGGAAAGCGTTGGATAGCGTAGGGTATAAATTACTATTCACACTCCAGAGAGTGCAACAGTAGGGAAAGAGTTGGATAGCGTAGGGGTAAAAATTACTATTCCCACTCCAGTGAGTGCAACAGTAGGGAAAGCGTTGGATAGCGTAGGGGTAAAATTACTATTCCCACTCCAGAGAGTGCAACAGTAGGGAAAATAATGATTTAATATTTTAATAAAAATAAAATAATTATCAATACCAATAAAAATTAATTAAAATGACTTACCAATTACAAAATATGTAATAATTAATTCTAAATACCAATAAATATTATTTCTTAAAAATTAATTACCTATTAATTATTAATTAACAAAGAATTAATTTTCAATACCAAAAATAATAAATAATAAAAAAATACCAAGTAATAATTAATTGACAGTAAATTAATTATCAATACACCAAAATATTTTCAATAATTAATTAATTACAATTAAATTACTTCCCACCCTATTCCCTATAAACCCACAACCCGCTACAAAGAATAAATGAATACAATTAACATAATTATCAATTAATAAATTAATAAAAATTAATTACCAATTAATAAAAAATAATTACCAATTAATAAAAATTAATTACCAAATAAGAATTAATTAACAATAAATTAATAATCAATACCAATAAATAAAAATAAATAATTACTGAATTACAATTAAACTACTTCCCACCCTATTCCCTATAAACCCACAACCCGCTCTGAATAATAAATTAATACAATTAATATAATTATCAATTAAAAATTAATAAAAATTAATTACCAATTAATAAAAATTAATTACCAATTAATAATTAATTAACAATGAATTATTTATCAATACCAATAAATAAAATTAAATAATTACTTAATTACATTTAAATTACTTCCCACCCTATTCCCCTATAAACCCACAACCCGCTACAGAACTAAAACGCAAAATTAAATTAAATATAATTAATAATTCCTAAAAATTAATATTTAATTTACTATAATTAAATTACTTCCCACCCTAGTCCCCTATAAACGCACAACCCGCTACAGAATTAAATTATGCAAAAATTAAATAACATAACATTCATTACTTTAAAAAAATTAAAACATACATTACAAAAATAATACATACTTTTAACACATATACTAACACTTAAAACACTATAAAAAATTCGATATTTTTAACAACTATATTATGACTGTCGATATTTTGACAATCGATATTTCTTACCTGAATTTCGATATTCTTAACCACTATATTTTGGCAATTCGATATTCTGTCCATTCTATATTAAAAATTCGATATTTTGGCAATTCGATATTAAAAATTCGATATTATGTCTGTTTACCCTGCAGGAACACCTATCAGAAATGGAGATTATGTTAAAAAACTGCTTGAGGCGATACAGTTGCCTAAACAAATAGCTGTAGTGAAGTGCAAGGCGCATAAGAAAAACGAAGACTACATAGCGGTCGGCAATAATTATGCTGATGAGATCGCTAGATATTGTGCGGAAAACATGGCGTCCCTGAACAAAAATAGAGAAAGGGAGCATGTCTCTTGTCCTTTGCTTTTCACTAATACTGTCGAAACATGGGATGAAGTAAGGCAGTTACAAGAAACAGCAAGAGATGAGGAAAAAGATTACTGGATAAAAGCAGGATGTAGAAGACAGGAAAATAATGGTGTGTGGGTATACAGAGATGAAAGACCAGTTATGCCTGATAGCATGATTGCAGACATGGCACGGATGTACCATGGACAAGCTCATATTGGGAGAGATGCAATGATCAGACTTTTTAGACAAACCTGGTATAACCCAAAATTCAGAGCCATTGCTGAAAGTCTTTGTCAAAGATGTCTTATTTGTCAACAGTTTAACCCAGGAAGAAAAACAGTAGTGAGTCTAGGAACAATAGGACGAGAAGGAGGTCCATTCACAAGAATGCAGTTAGACTTTATCGAGATGCCCCCTAGTAACAGACTAAGATATGTTCTAGTGGTCGTCTGTTTGTTCTCTCGTTGGGTGGAGGCATACCCCACAAGAAGGAATGATGGAACAACAGTGGCAAAACTTATGCTGCGAGAGTTCATTCCAAGGTATGGTTTTCCAGTCACGGTTGAGACAGATAGAGGAACACATTTTCAAAATGAGTTGATCCAATTGATTTGTGAAGCATTGAGTATTAAACAAAAACTACATTGTGCTTACAGACCAGAGGCTTCTGGGGTAGTAGAGCAGATTAATGGAACAATTAAAAACAGATTGGGAAAAATGTGTCAAGCTACAGGACTCAAATGGCCGGATGCACTGCCTCTTGTTCTGATGACCATCAGAAGCATCCCTGAAAAGAAAACTGGACTCAGTCCTCATGAGATGATCATGGGACGAGCAATGAGACAAGCACACGTACCTGTCAACAAGTTATTAACTATAACTGATGATCTAGTACTGGATTATTGCAAGGGACTGGCTGATGTGGTGCGTTCTGTGTTTCATCAGGTTGGACCGGATGCGACCACTCTTGAAAGAAAACCAGCCCACGACTTGAATCCAGGAGACTGGGTCCGCATAAAAGTCCACAGGAGAAGAAACTGTCTAGTTCCTCGTTGGGACGAGCCACGACAGGTAATCCTAGTGACAACGACTGCCGTCAAGTGTGCAGGAGTGAAAAACTGGGTTCATGCCAGCCACACAATCAGAGTTCCAGAACCTACAGATCGACATGTGAGTCGGCGTCTGGAAGTGTGGGATAAAAGTTTAACGGCTGGGACAACAAAGATAAAAGAAAGGGTGCCAGAACTTGAAGATCGACCTGAAAGTCGACATCTGGAAACCCCAACTGCGAGTACCTCTAGAGAAGAAGAGGAAGAAGAAGAAGAAGAAAGAAATTCAGAAATTCCAGAACCTGAAGATCGACCTGTAAGTCGACATCTGGAAATATCTGACACAACTTCAGACTCTGATGATTCAGTTGAAAACCGTGAAGAATTCCTAAGGAAAACTTGGGGTTATAAACCAATTAGAGAAGAAACTGAGCAAGAAATTGAGTTAGATGAACAACCAGGTACAAGCTATGGTGGAACTCCTTCAGAAACAATATTAATAGATGAAGTAGGGAAAGAAGTACACAAAAAGTTAGAAAATCGAGAAGAACCCCGAGGAGCAATAGGGACAGATAGAGAAACAGAAGAACAGGGAAATTTAGAAACAGAAAAGGAGAAAAACACCAAATCGGAAGAACACCGAGGAGGGACAGTAATAAGGGAAAACAAAAAGGAGAAGACAGATCCACCAGTAGGAGATGACGAGATTATAAGTTTCAAAATAAGAGACAATAGTGAAACAGTTGAAACAGAAACAGAAGAAAGTGGAGGAGAGGAAAAAGCAAAGACTGAATCAAGAAAAAGAAATTGGAAATCAGAAAGAGAAGAAAGAGAAGGTGAAGCCAAAAGGCCAAGAAAAGGAGATAATTGGCCCAACAGCTATGTAAGAAAATTGAGATATAGAATAATAAGAGCGGAAGACGAAGGTGCTGAACAAGTAAATGAGGTAACAAGTCAAAAGGGACAAGAAAAACCAAGTGGAAAAAGATTACAAAAGTCCAAAAGGACAAAGAAAGTGAATGCAAAATATAAGTCACCTGAGTGGCTGTATATTGCACTAACCGATTACAAAGAAGAAGAAGAAAACACTCACGGGAACCAGAGACTGAGAAGTCGGATGGGAAAAGGTGAGATGCAACAAACTTGAAGTGAAGACTTATAGTGCTTCTGCCGGACATGACAATTTACTGGATGTGACAAATCACCGGATGTGACAACGAAAGAATTCTGGAGAGAATTAAAGAAAGTACCAAGCAAAGACTTTTGAAAGCAGAGTGGCATCTAAGTCATTTCTGAGGTGTAGTGACACAGTTTTCTGAAACTTAACAAATAGAAAAAGAAAAATGGAAAATAATAGGGATAGAAGAGATAAATGTGAATTTATAAAGAGATGGTGCAAAATGTGCTGCTTTTGTACAGGGTTATTAATGACCATATGGATAGTTTTAGCAATCACAATTCCTATTAGTGTAGCTGTGATAGAAGCAAAAAATGATACTAAACCAGAAAAAGAAACTAATATTAAAGAACCAGTTATTTTAAGAAGTAGTGCAGAGTTGCATAAGGATAAGTCAGTAACAGATTTTTCAAAGAATGTTTTTACAAAATTGTTGTATGAGTACGTAGAGACAATGGATGTGAGAGATTGTTATGTTTGTATGCAGTTGCCTGCATCAGTATCAGAAGGTGTGACTTATCATCACCTACCTCTGACTTATGGAATAACATGTAGTGTAATAGCAAGTTTATTTTATAAAACAGGTAGATTAGAATCTTATTATACTGATATAGATAAGATTTTTGCAAACATTCCAGTAGTACCAGAACTTAACAAAGTAAAACCAGCAAAAGTTTTAGGAGAATTTTTTTTAGAACATAGAAAATTAACGTTAGAAGAAATAGTTAGTAACAACCTTACCTGTGAGTTAAAGAAAGAAGAAAAAGTATTTTTAGAAATGGTTGAAGAAAGAAGAATGAAATTTCAAAAAGAAGCAATAAAAGAGGAAGGAAAACGCTTATGGACGTTTGAGGAAGGAAATCATGAAGGGAAAAGGATAAATGCCGCAATGACATTAGATTGGCCGCAAAACAGGAAAGTTGTGTATTAGGAGAAATAAGACAGTCTATGACAATTACTTTGTAGGTTCCAGTATCTGCCATGACAATTATCAAATTCTGGGAGGTTGGGGATTCAAAGGTGGAAAAGATCCAATATTTCCAGGTATCTATTATATTTGTGGGAATAGAGCTTATTACAGGTTACCGGACCATTGGTATGGAACTTGCTATGTAGGCCTGGTCTTTCCAAAAATTTTTCACATGGACAGAGAAGAAAAGGGAACATACAAGATGATTAATAGATTTACACGTAGAAAGAGGGAAAGTTTTTCAGAAATTGTAGGTGATATTTTTGGAGCATTGATACCAGCAGTGGGAATATCTTTGAATGCATTTAAAATTCGGAAGTTATCCACAGTAGTAGATCGTTTGTCTACAGATACTGCGGGAGGGTTCTTAATGGTAAATACCGAAATGGTTGCCATGAGAGCTATGGTGATGCAAAATCGGCTTGCCCTTGATATTCTTTTGGCAAAAGAGGGTGGAGTCTGTGGAATGTTGAAAGTCCAACATTGTTGTACTTACATTCCTGATAACAGTGAAAATATACAGAAGTATATTACAAATATTACAAGTTTGCACAAAGAACTAGTTCCACTGGAGGTTGAAAGTGTTTTGGGAAAACTTGGTAGAGGGTTTTCTTCAGTAGCAAATTGGTTAACTAGGATGAGTAGACTAGTGATAGGGAAAGTTATAATAGTAGCAACTATAGTAATACTGTTAGCCATGGTATTGAAAATAGTAATAACATGTATAAAGAGAAAAATAAGACAAAATAAGATAAAAAGAAATAACAGAATAATGAGAGAAAGAGAGAGAGAAATGGGTGAAATTGAGTTGGAGAAAATGAAAGAAAGCATGTATAAAGAGACTAAAAGGCAAGATGAAGAAGAAACAGATGTATAAATAACAGAAAGCAAAGGATGAAAGACATGCTGCCTGAAAAGAAGTATGACTTGGGTTTTATATGGTGATTTAAAAATCACCAAAGGGGGAGTTGATGGAGCAGGGAAAATAAATTTTTTTAACCCCTAACAAATTTTATAATTAATTAAATAAAATGTTCGTTTAAATGTATTAATCAACACTGTATGTGTGGGAATGGTAATATGCCAATGTATGTGCTAAATAATCTATTAATGGATGTCCGTGTGTCTAATTATAACATAAAAATAAATGCGTATTAATTAAAAATAAATGCATGTTTATGCTTCATAGAAATAAAACGTGTCGTTGCAAAAACAATAGTGATGGTAAGTAAGGAACAGCTTAAATGTTGCTTTCTGCTAGGTAACAACTAATTGGGGTACGTAGACGACGGGAGGGAAACGAAAGGGATATTTTTCTCTATTTTAATTATGTTTTGTTTGCCTCAAATTAGTGCTTCTAAAAAGTATAACCGAGTGGCGATATAAAATGGCCGCCAGTGGGAAGATGTGCGCAGGCGCAAGGGGACACGTGATATGGGATGAAAACGGAGAAAAAGCTAAAACCTCGTGAGGTTACTGAGACGCTAGGATGCAAGAAATGGTCAAGGCTGGTGTGACCTAATTGAACTGATAGTGTGCCATGATGATCAGCAGAAGGCCCGTGGGAAACAAGTTCAAGAGAAAGGACAATGACTGCGGAGTTCTCGAATGTGTCGAAAGAAGTTACAAATGAACTGATCGAAACGGATGAAAAATGTTTAAGCGTATGGGAAAGGAAATGATCCAAGGACCCTTGAATCCAAGAGAACTTGATTAAAAGAATGAATAAGCTGACATGCATGGACCAATGAAAGAAAAGCGTGATATTAATGTTGCAACAGTTAGTTAGCAAAGTTAGAATTAAGGTATAAGAGGGCCTACTCTTAGTGGGAGGGGGTCAGTCGCGGTTGCAGTCACAGTCAGGAGAGGAGTTGAAGAGTCGTGTTGGTGGCTTCCAGTGCTGGGTGGTCCTGATCGATCCCTTACTGAGCGGGAGATGCTGAAAGACTGTTAGATGAGACGGGTTGCAGGTAGCTGATGCTGACGAGCTGAAGTTGCTGTTGCTGTCTTAATTTTCCAGTTGAGTATGAGAATCAGGCTATTTCTAATTCCTAACTTAGGTTAGAAATCATTAGGCTAAATTAGGAAGCTAGGCAGGTAATTAGGGTTTTGGCTTCATGACAAAAATTTCCTTTCTGCAATAAAATGATTATGCTTAATAAATATTTGAATTTAAGAATGAATAATTGAATAAAGTATTAAATTCTTTTTCATGCTTTTAAAATTATATAAAATTTAAGATTCTTTAAACCCAAAATGACTCAGTGGTTATTCTCCTAAATGATTGTGACATAAGTAATTAGTTGTTGTGATTCAGCTGGTCTTAATCACTATGAACTAATTTCTTAAATGAATGATTCATCGACAAAACAATGAGCAGGAATATCTTAAGAAATAACTAAAAGAAAGTGACAAATTAAGGTAATAAGATATCCTGGCTCTTCCAGCGGTACATAAAATGGTGTTCTCCATTTAGTTCTCATGCTTCTCCTAGGAGTACAGAATTTCAGAAAAGGTGTAAAGGAAATCCAGGAGTGTGTGCGTGTGTGTTAGGCGATGTTTATGGGCCCCATCGTCATGTGGATATGAGAAATATAGTTTGCCCCTGGATGACCTATAAGTAACCTGGGAGGAGAATAGTTTTTATTGTACTCGCTGCATCACCATACAACCAGGCACCATAGGTCTGATGTTAATGCGCCTGTGGTTGAGATGTGTGTAATCTGAGTCACAGGTGTGAATCATGGCGGCTGACTCTGCTCCTCTTGAACTGATGACTAATGGTGAAGAGGCACTCAGAGCAACAAATGTTGTGTGACCGGTAACACTGAAGAACGAGATTTTATCAGGTAAGCACAACCATATTAAAGAGGGAGCTGTAAGGAGCTGCAAAAGTCTAAAAAAAAACAAAAAAAAAGTGGGGGGACTAACCTAGTTAGGCAGTATGCAAGTGACATCACGGCGCGTGACATCACACATGGCATCACAGGAATTGACATCATAGAAAGTGGCATCACAAGCCATGACTTTACAGGAAGTGGCATCAGATCTAAAGCCCTCACATATATGTTTTGCAGGTCTATCATGTGTACGTTTGAGCGCATTGCGAGGATAATAGCACAGTAAGCTATGGAAGATGATGTGTGACTTCTACACCTTGCAATCCCTCAGTTTTATGCAACACATCCTGTACATTCATTTACAAATGTATATAATTTATTGTAGATGTAATATGCACGTGTTGATGTAAAGCGCTCGGACACCCTGCATTGGGATGAGTAGGGCTATACAAGAAAAAATAGTGGTACTTAAATTATTTCAAAACCTCCTCAGGGGAAGTAAGCTCTATATAAATGCAATTTGCTTTGTGTAAATACTGGGAAAGACCAACACATCTGACATTCTTACAGTGCACGCATATCTCCTAAACAGGGACTGAACAAAGTGAAAAGCTGCGGGAAGTGCTAACAAGGTGTGAGCCTGTTTCCCCTCCGCTTCATTTGCATCAGGTGTGAGGCTCCTGACTGCTCCCACCCAAGAGACTAGAACAAAAGAAGCCCTGATGACCCCTCAAATTCGGCCTTTGTTATGGGCCCAGCAGGAGTCTTAAATAAGAACGCCCCTTTCTGGTCTGCATGTTGTTGCTTATTGCAGATGGAAAGCAGACAACATGAAGGCGCTGCTGAAAGTGTCCCGGGGTTTGGAAATTTCACCGGGACGTGTTCAGCACATTATTCAGATGGGCCCAAATTCTTGGGAGGGTGGACGCCGTCCACCCTCATGTACCCCCGACTCGTGCCCTGGAGTTACATCAAATCTTGTATAATGTGCATTTTGCGTGCCTGTCAGGATTAGGTCAATCAATAAATCAAATTTTATTTATTGAGCACAACTAATCACCCGAGGGTATCCAGGCCCTAGGATCTCGCAGGTCTCAGTCGAAAAGCCAGGTCTTGAGTTTCTTTCTGAATTTCGCTAGAGAGGGTGATGTTTGCAGGTGGAGGGGTAGGTCGTTCCAGGACTTGGCGGCGAGGTGGGAGAAGGAACGACCTCCACTGTAGCTTCAGTGAATGCGGGGTGTGTGAGCGAGGGCGGTGGAGCGCATGTGTCTGGTGAGTTGGTGGAAGTTCAGGCGGTGGTTGATGTATGCTGGCCCTTGGTCACAGAGGGCCTTGTAGGTGTGTGTCAGCATCTTGAACTGGCATCTCTTCTGGACGGGGAGCCAGTGGAGGTTCTTGAGGTGGGGGGTGATGTGGGTCCATTTGTGGAGGTTGAGGAGAAGTCTGGCTGCTGAGTTCTATATAATTTGGAGTCTCTTGAGGAGCTGGGTGGTGATTCCGGCATAGAGTGCGTTTCCGTAGTCCAACTGGCTGGTGACAAGGGCTTGGGGGACGTTTTTTTCTGGTGTTAACAGGAATCCATCTGAATATTTTTCGGAGCATGCAGAGGGTGTGGAAGCAGGCAGAGGAGACTGCGTTGATCTGGCGCTTCATGGTGAGTTTGCTGTGCAGGATGATGCTG
Organism: Calotriton arnoldi; assembly: GCA_963921515.1. Classification (NCBI taxonomy): domain Eukaryota; kingdom Metazoa; phylum Chordata; class Amphibia; order Caudata; family Salamandridae; genus Calotriton; species Calotriton arnoldi. Next base: position 774,866 of record CAWUFW010002135.1, on the reverse strand, counting down.
AGGTTGCGGGCATGGTCAGTCAGTGGGGGTCAGAGTTCGGAGGGCCACCAGGTGTCGCCCCACGGGGAGGCGTTCTTCCCGAAGATCAATACTTCCATCTTGTCAGTGTTGAGCTTCAAGCAGTTGGTCCTCATCTAGTTGGCGACACTAGTCATGGCGTTGAGGAAGTTTGTTCTGATGGTGGAGGGATCTTCCGTGATCGAGAGGATGAGCTGGGTGTAGTCTGCGTTGGATATGATGTAGAGCCCATGGGTTCTGACCATGTCGACCAGGGGTGTCATGTAGGTGTTGAACAGGGTGGGGCTGAGGGATGAGCCCTGTGGGTCACCACACATGATGCTCTGGGATCCGAGGTGAAGGGTGGTAGGCGGATTCTCTGGGTGTGTCCGGTGAGGAAGGATGCGATCCATTTGAGGGCATCTCCCTGGATGCCAACGTGGTGGAGTCTTTTGATTAGGATGTGGTGGGATACGGTATTGAATGCAGCTGAAAGGTCGAGGAAGATCAGGGCTGCTGTTTTGCCTCGGTCGAGGAGGGTTCCGATGTCGGTGATCAGGGCAGTCTCAGTGCATGATTAGGTTTGTCTCGAAGTTATTGAAGTTTCCAGTAGATCTAAATGTAATAGATTTTTGATTATTCCAGGGGTATACTGGTTATAGGTGCGAAAGGCGTTCCAGGTTTATTCTTGCCATGTAGGCTGCCAAGGAGTCTTTCATCTCAGTCTTGCAAACAATCATTCTAAAATGAGGGTGTTGGTCCCAGTCAATCTACCAGTCCATGTGGTGAGTGATTCACCTTCACCCTCCTCATCTAGGTCTCCTTACCCCTGCCCGAGGAGGTGTGAGGTAGAGCATGCCTTCACTTATTACTATTTGGAGATCATGACCCTTCCCATACAAAAGGGCACAGAATAGACAGACCTCCACCTCCGCACTCCACCATCACTTGCTCCAGCCGGCTCCACACTACTTTCTTGATACATAGCTGCAGCGTACCTTTCTCTTCACCATGCTCATGGCAGCTGGCAAGCAGAAACTGTGCACGGATGCCACATCAGCTCTTCTGTGTCTCACAAAAACATGCACAGCTGGCACTCTCCTGCAGCTAGCCTACCAAAGAGCGGACTTCCTGGAGTGGTAGACCCAATGCACCAGTCATCCCATCCTCAGCGGACCACTGCACACAGAGGGAGCAGTAAGGAAAAGTCACAGGCCTTCAGTTGGGTTGTCCTCAGAAATGCAAACAATACTCTACAGAACGGAATTCAGAGGAGGGGGATATTCCTTGAATAGTCTAATTTTATTCCTATTTCAGATGTTTTGAGGCCACTTCAGAAAGGCATGCAACACTATGTAAAGGAGAACTTTACATATTCCAAATGCCTTTGTGAATTGCCTCTATTTGTTAATGAAAGCAGCAGCGTGCATTTGTCCAAGCCCTCAAAATCAGATGAAGGACATGGTTTTAGACTCAGATTTTGATTTCTTCTGCTGAAGGTGAGAAATGATCTAAAAAAAGTCCTTGGCAGATTTCTCTGCACAGTGCAGGAAAAATAGGGGAGACGTGATCTCACACAGATTTTTGAATTGGAGACTTTATCGATCGTGATATTTCTTTGGACAAGGAAGAGAACAGAACAGAGGCGCCAGGTTTCCTCAGGAATGGTAATGTAGAATTATCTTCTGAAAGATACTGTTCAGTCCTACTGCAAATACCACCCAAGGCAACAGAGACACAGAAAAAGTGTTTGCCTCCAATTACCTCAAACATTTGCGAAACTCTGCATGCATTCAATGAATACATATTCCATAGATCTTCACTTTGATATGTTTTCCAAGGGTCCAGTGGTTAGGAGTTATACCTCCAACCAAGAACAGTTCCTATCTAAGACTCCCATTTTAAGCTGGGATTTCTTCAGCGACTGTTCACAAACACAGGCAATGTGGAAGCTTTCAAAAATGGCAGAGGCTGGTAGGTGGGATTGGCATTACTTCCTACCAATCTTCATAACAGGTCTTGTCTGGAAGAGGAGTAGGTGAGCCCAACTAGACCTCTAGTTTCTTCTAGTTATTCACTTAATAATGGACAATGTTTCCCTGCCTTGAAAATTCTTATTGGGGAATTTGCTTCTTCCTATGGCTTTATAGCACGCCAAACATCTTCTAAATTAACAGATTTGAATCTTACATATGTGGAAATGTTCACAAAGGGGTTTCATTTTGGATAGTTAAGGGAATTAAGACATGTTAAAAGTCTGTTTAGTTCTTAGTGTGGTCAACCGGACTGTTGTTGGGTTCTTCTTTTAACAGTGCTTTACTCTTCAGTGCTGAGGATGTTCAAACCTTTATATAAAAGGTTTTCCAGAGGTCAAGACAGATTTCCTAGGTTTCATCACCAATGGGTTTAGTCTGCTTACTTCTTCTCATTTTAGGGGTGGAAGGAACTAGGGTTGAGCTTGTCCATTATTCAAGTCTCTGTGAAGGGCCTCAACATGAAGAGTTTCTTATAGGTACCTGAAAACGACACCAAAATGCACAATAATCACACCCAATTTCCTTCTAGGTTTTATTTTTCCTTTTCGGACTTCAGTCGGAACTGGTCACTTTTTTCCCAAGTTTGTATCCTTTTCCAGATAGGCAAAGGATTTGCCAAGTAGAAGGCCGAACTAGGAACAAACTTAGTTTTTCATTGAATAGGAATCTCTGTAGAGGTCGAGAGTGTTAACAATGTTTGTCAACAATGTCTAACTGGCCCATATCCACAACACTTATACCTCACACATTACCCATCAGAAACAAAGTTACTAACATAAACAGTGTACATCAGCTTTTACAGCAAACAAAAAGATAACCGTGAGGGACTCAGGTTACGGTAGGTATTGAGGGGAAATATATTTTTTATTGTATTTTGTATATGTTTTGCTGTTGCTCTGCAGAAGTGAAAGCAAAGTCATGTGTATGTGTGATGGTGCAGTTAAAAGAAAATTAAGACTTTCCAACAAGTGCCTCTGGAAAATCCTCATAACAGAAGGCAGAGACTTTGGGGAAGAGAAAGGGTTCAATTACAGTACAATAGGGAGAACTGGTGGGATGGACAATGCCAACTGTGTTTCTTTAAATAACAAGAGTTGTACTCTAGCTGCATTTATTTAGTACGCCTTACCTTTCTTTGACAAGGTGCTGAAACGCTTTGCAGACATATGGCACGCTACTCCATGAGAGTTCTACTAATAGAAGTAAGCACCTATGAATGCACAATATAATTTAGAGGGGGACAGGATGCTTGAGTATCAGAGACAAACTCATGCGAGCATACAGCAACCAGAGCAATATCAGACGTTACATCACAAGACATTACATTGGAAGTCCTTACTAAGGTATCTTTACGTCATAGTTCTTTACATCTGGAGTTCCTTTACTTCACAAGTAAGGTGATAAGTATCAATTCTAACCTCACATTCACCCTCATTTCTACATAGATATGCAGTTTTTGTTATAAATATATGTATGTGTATTTTTTTAAATTCTAAACATCTTTTTTTACATTTAATATTTTTTACATTACAATAATAATTTTATTTTAAATTTAAATAAGTAGTACTCTTTTAATTCATGTTTTTACTTAATATAATCTAATTTTAATGTACCCAACCTTGAACCCTTAATACTCCTTACCACCATCCCCTTAACCAGTAGCGTAACGCAAAATGATGCTCGTCCCGCCCCCCCCCCCCCAAGGAAAATGTGAGGAGGGGCCCATTAGGCTCCGATATCTCACAGATATGCATTGATTTTAGGCTGAATGGGGTCCTCCTGAAATACTGAAGGGCCACCGAAGGGTTGCTCCCCCCTCACCGAAGGGGGTCAATGGGCCTATGTTACGCCCCTGCCCTAAACACTAAAACCTCCTTATTACGCCTAAATACAACCCACCACTGATCCATAAAACACTTACAATTCCTTAACACAACCCTTCCTTGAACCCTAAAAAACCCTTACTACCACTTAACACCCTTCCCTGACGCCTATAAACCCCTAACCACCCTTAAAAACCTAAACCTTAAATTAAACAAAGAAAAAAAAAAAAAAAAAAAAAAAAACATACCTGTATTTTAAGTTCCATATTTTAACCTAATATAAAGTCATACGTATTTTTTAATTTTGCCATGTTCCATTACATTTTAATTTATGTACTAAATAACTTAAAATTATGTTAATAAATGAATTTAAACGTATGTATTAACTTTAATTTGTCAATTATTTTACACAAATACATTTTAAATAAAGCTTAGTCATCTTAGCATTTAAAATGTGTATATTTAATTAAATATAAAATGTGTACACGTTTATATGCATATACACGACTGTTTATACAGAGGGCTTTATACTTTAAAAAAAATAAGTTACCTCCTATGTAAAGTACTGAAAACGTACTTGTGATGTAAAGACTCCCCATCTACTTAAATGACAAACTATACCAAATCTGCGAGGTAAAGGCAGCATTCATAATCGCTGGTCTTGCACTCCATAAATAGTGGTACACGGCTGTGTTCAGCAAAGGAAGGTGACATGCACAATTTATCCACATGTATGTATCGGCTCACTACACATGCATTGTTTGAAGCCCCATCCGAGGTCAGGCTGGGTGAGCTCTTGACGTACACGCCCCTAGCAGACTCTGTCACTACGATTTTACTAAAAAATATTAGCAAGGGCTGGTGCAGGGATTGGTCTGATCTGGATACTTCAGGCCAGGAATTATTTGTTTCCTTCGTTGCTTGGAACAAGATTGGCTTGGTTCATGCCGAGGTAATTTTTTTTTTATGCTTTGTTTCCTCGCGAGCACAATTACCAACGATTCCTGCTCAGAGGAGAAAGTTGAACTTGCCAGCAGCCCTTGTGTCGTCTTTCGACGAGCTACGTAGGCAGATCAGAGACACAAACAAACGGAAGCGGCCGAAATATAAGAGGTTCGGCCGCTTGAAATCTAAAAGCAACTGATAAACTTCATGCAGGCCGAACACAGATATGCCCCCGATGAATGGGCACGAAAGGCCCCGATGTGCTCATTCGCTGTGACTGCTTCATTGGCCCTGCTCGCCGCGGCCAGTTTAGCAACGTTTTGAAAAGTATAATTCGCCGCCATTGTGCCTCATCAGGGAAGAAATACAGCAGTTTGGAACCCCCGATTCCCGGCTTCGGCACTTGACTCGTGCTCGTGTAATTCTGGGCAAATCAATTTATCTCCCAGTGCCTAAAATAGCAAATATGTGAAAACGGAAATGCATACATAACAAGCATTAGCAAAGGCAACAGGCCCAAACATTTAGGGCCTCATTCCGATGTCGGTGACCGTCAGTTGGACCGCAGTAGGCGGAGGGACCAACCGACGACTCCGACAGGCTCAAGGAGCCCTTCGGAGCGTCGGTCGGAGCGTAATCCCTACAATGGGATGGTGCCTGCGGAGACACCACCATAGGGATTACGATGTCCCTTTTCCCTCTGCCTCTACATGGCGGTCCAACCACATATGTTAAGGCAGACGGAAAGGGACTTTGGGGGCCCCCTAGTAGGGCCCCCGTCCTTTGTGGGACTCCGCTATGGGGCCTGGGGGGGCACATGTGGTGCCCCCCGAAACATCCATGCATTGTGTGCCAGGATATTTGAAAACATGCCTTTTTCAATTGTTGCTTGTGCTGCTGCCCTATTCCGGGCCGCAGCACAAGCTGCAATTGAAAAAGTAATGTTTCCGACCGAAGGCGGTCAGATGGCAATAAGGCAGGTGGAACCACCGACTACATGTCAGGCGGTCTCCATCCCAATACAATGGTCCGACCGCCATCGTAATGAGGGCCTTAGTACCCATTGGCTTTGCCAATGGTTTTTAGCCACACTGAACATCATCCACAATGCTAAAGTTTACAAATATTTTTTTTTTTTAAAAAGCCTTTGATGTGGCGGCCCATGTCCTTTTGCAGCAGTACGCCTGAGTGGACCTACAAAACAACACCGGCTTTTTAAAAAAAACAAAATTTAAGTTTCCAGTACGAGGTTGGATCCGTAACTAAAAAGAAAATAAAAGACCCAAAAGCATTTTTGTTTTTCAAAAGCAGGTGGGGGAGGAACGGAAGCAACATGGAGCAGAAGCAACAGGGATGGAATGAACAAGGGACAAAGAAGAAATTCAGCAGAGGGAGTCATGCGGAAGCAGCATGAGACACTGAAGCAACATGGAGTGTGTGGATCCAGAAGCAACACAGGTGTGGGAGTACAACACGGAGGGCACAGGTGGGGAAAGCAAAACAGAGGGCACGGGGAAGCAATGGGGAGAAGCACAGTGGCCACAGATAAACACGGAATGCAGGGGGTGAGAAGTACACAAGGAAGACAGCCCAAAGACACATGCATTCTGATGGCACGCTAAACACAAAAGAAAAAAGTAGTCCTTGATAAACAAGCAGTAGAAGCATGGATGGCAGCCAATCAAAGAGATGGTAAAAAGGCACAGCTCCATCGGAAGGACAAACACAAGTTTGACAAGCTTGGACACAAATAAGAAGCAGGCAATTTATAGTGACAGGAAAGCCAAGCAGTGGGTGGGCTCCAAGTCTCTCTATGTTCTTGGAAAACTACAATTTGTTTCGCAACAGACAGCGGCCTGCATGGTCTGGTAAGCTTGAGCTAAAAATTTAATGAAACTGTAATTTCCTACTTGATGTACATAATCCTTGTAGGTCTCCCCTACACCCTCGCCCTCGTTAACGTACAGTGCTGAGTTTCTCCCTAGCTAGGTTCAAGCTACATTAATACGGACACTTACATGCATTATTGTTAATTGGTGATACACTCTGAAAGCTCAGCTGGTTTCGGTAAACAATTCTGAATTTATAAACCCTTTTCTTAAAATTCTTTTTATCACCTATCTGAAGTCGCACAACTTAAAAATGTGCATTTAGATAAATGAAGATAGATTCAAGCACACAAGATGTGAACTGTAAGGATATAACTTGATCATACCTTAGATAACATATGGCTATAGGGATAACGTATGAGCATTTAATGATGCGGCTGATCTGTCAGAGTAAAATTCATTCATATTGATATAAGATCATACCTGGAAGCTTATAAAGTTTAATGTGTGATATCACAAATGCTTGTGAGACATTTCTGCGGGCTGAGACCTAGTCCTGAGATCCCGGGACATAGTTTCAAGTTCCAGGAGAGAAAACTCTGTATCGACTTCTAAAAGGTGGAAGGCAATGAGTACTTATCAAGCCATCAATTAGGTTTGTGGTTCACGCAGGGATGACTGGAGCAACAGTTCTACCTATATGCTTACCTCTCAAGTGCATTTTTTTATATATATAAAATGGTCTAAAGGTCAATTTTTTTGTCTCTCTGCAAGCCCTGGAAGTCTGGACTATGTTGTGCTTAATAAACTGGCAAACGAGGGGCTTGAAGAATCTTGGCATTTAAAGTACATGATGAATGACCACCATAGTGAATGAATGAATGAATTAAAGAAAGTTTTATATAGCGCTTAGCTACTCCAAAAGGAGTGTCCCGGCGCTGCAGAATCACATAGCTGCTAGCCTAGAGATGGTTTAGCTTCCAAAGAGCCAGGTTTTTAACAGTTTTTTAAAACTCATCAAATCCTTGGAAAGTCTAAGGGGCAGCGGAAGTTTGTTCCATGCCTGTGCCCCCAAGAGGCTGAAGGATTTGCCCCCCATGCGTGCCAGGTGTACCTTTGGGACACAAACAAGCGCCCCCGAGGTTGATCTAAGTGCCCTAGTCGGAGTGTACCAACCGACACGTCTTCTAAGGTGCACAGTCTGCCATCAGTGGAGCTTCGTGGCTCTACTGTGGGGATAGTTTTAAACAGTGCTTTCAATAGACATATAAAAGTTCAGGTACCACCCCAGAGTACCTGCTTGCACCTGAGAAGTGCTGGTACTCTTCCATTAAAAGTATTGCACCAGTGCTGAGAAGTGTAGGTGCTCTCCCTTTCAAATTAAAAGAGTGTAGGTACTCACTCACTTCCTGCCTACTTAAAGCCCTGGTTTTGAGGGCAGGTGAGGGGAGCAAGGGCAGATGTGTAGGAAACGCTGGTCTGCACCTCTGATGTGAAGCGGGGACGTGAAGGCACTTCTTGCTGGAGCGGTAGATATGCGGCTTTAAAGACTCGTAGGGGGTGAAATGTTCAGTAAATTAAATTATGCCAGTCCCTGCCACGTGGGAACTGACATCCGTTTCCGAGTATTTAATAAGAACACTGCAGCCTAGCTGCTTCTCACAAGCTCGAGAAGGAAATGTGCTTAATCCAGCCCCTCTCTTTGATGTTATACTCTGTGCCCACAAACCACTCAGTCTATCGCGCGAGTAAAGGCCTCGAGCCATCACTCGCGCTGGTGATTACAGCATCTTCGTATTTAATTGACTCAATACCCCGCATGAGCTTCAATTTGTTAATGAACACTTCATTATGGAAATGTCCTCCAAATGAGCTACAAAGAGACGGGCACCCTCTGTTAACCTGTCTGGCCGTGCTGCGGCACAGCAGCCTGACCCCTGACCTTGCCCTGGCGTCGACGCCGCCCTTCTACAGGCGATCGAGGTATACGTATACAGGCACCAATCGCCCCCCCCTTCACCAACGTTCTACAGGTGATCCAGGGGCAAGGACAAGGGGGGTGGGGGGGCAGCTGGAGGGCTTAAAGGGCTCAAATATTATCCTGAATCAACATTCTACAGGTAAGGCAGACATACAAGCATCAGGGGCTCAGATGTGACCCTGCAGCCACTTCTGGTAACAGATGTGAGATACAGACAGGAGAGGCTCATCTGTACCCAACACCAAGGCCCTGCAGGTGATCCAGGCAGCAGGACCTCAAGCATTACCAGACACCAGCATCCTACAGGTAGTACTCACATCAGGCATTCATTCGTTTCCCCGCACCAGCGTCCTGCAGGTGATCCAGGCAGCAGGGCCTTAAGCGTTACCAGACACCAGCATCCTACAGGCAGTGCTCACATCAGGCATTCATTCATTCGTTTCCCCGCACCAACGTCCTGCAGGTGATCCAGGCTGCAGGGCCTCAAGCATTACCAGACACCAGCATCCTACAGGTGGTACTCACATCAGGCATTCATTCGTTTCCCCACACCAGCGTCCTGCAGGTGATCCAGGCAGCAGGGCCTCAAGCGTTACCACACACCAGCATCCTACAGACAGTGCTCACACCAGGCATTCATTCGTTTCCCCGCACCAACGTCCTGCAGGTGATCCAGGCTGCAGGGCCTCAAGCGTTACCAGACACCAGCATCCTACAGGTGGTACTCACATCAGGCATTCATTCGTTTCCCCGCACCAACGTCCTGCAGGTGATCCAGGCTGCAGGGCCTCAAGCATTACCAGACACCAGCATCCTACAGGTAGTGCTCACACCAGGCATTCATTCGTTTCCCCGCACCAACGTCCTGCAGGTGATCCAGGCTGCAGGGCCTCAAGCATTACCAGACACCAGCATCCTACAGGCAGTACTCACATCAGGCATTCATTTGTTTCCCCGCACCAACGTCCTGCAGGTTATATGGGAATCAGGGACTCGAACACTATCACTTAGAGACACAGGCATCACAGGACACAACCTGATGCAGGTACAGATATCAGAGGAGCACATCTTCACTGCACCAAAGTCATACAGGTGAAACAGGGGTATTTGCATCTGGGGCTCAAACGTGACCCTGCATCAATGTCATACAGGTGGTACAGACAGCACAGGACAAATCACCACCCAGCATCAATGTCTTTCAGGTGGCACAGGCAGCGAGGGCTCAAACGCCCAACTGCACCGCTGTCTTACAGGTGCTGCAGGGATCAGGTGCTTAAACAAATGTACCCTGCATCAACATTCTACAGGTAAGGCAGGGATACAAGCATGAGGTGCTCAAATGAGACCCCAAACCCACTTCTGGCAAGAAATGCAAGTGACAGACATCAGAGGCTCATCTTCACCCTACACCAACGTCCTGAAGGTGATGAAGGCACCAGGGCCTCAAACATTACCATGCACCAACATCCTACAGGTAGTACTTGCATCATGCATTCAATCATTACACAGCACCAACGTGCTACAGGTGATACAGGAATCAGGGGCTGAGGCATTATCACTCAGACACAGGCCAACGTCATGCAGGGGAATCTTCACTGCACCAAATTCATACAGACGAGGCAGGGAAAAAGCATCAGGGTTCAAACATATTGCACCAAAAACCTACATGTGAAGCAGGACCACAGGGATCATAGGTTCAAACGCCACTATGCACCATTGTCTTACAGGTGATGCAGGGACACAGGTGCCAGGGGCTCAAGGTTACTCGTGGTGCTATGACATAGGTGAAGGTCACTGAAACTCCACCTGCCCATAATCAACCATGCCTATGTACAGTGAATGCTCTATTACAAGAGGAAAGCAGTAGTTCACAGAAATTTGTGCATGACAATCACAAAACACAGCTACATAAACAAAAAGCTCAGCTGGAGAAGAGTAACTCCCAGAAACCATTGCAAATAGTTGGGGTTCTGAATCCCTCATTGATATTGAGAAGAGAATGCTCGGACGCAGCCAGATCTGAACGTGGAGGGCAAACACATTAGAAGCAGTTGTTTGTCAGAATATCGAATGCTAAAAATTGGGCTGCCAAAATATTGTAGGACAAAAAGCAACATCCAAAGTATCGACAATTTAAATATATTTAGGCAAGTAAAGAGTTACCACTCAACTCCATATCTATGTACTTTCAAGATTTATACACACAATATAATCTTTTTATATATATATATATATATTTTTTTAGAGGAAGGTGCATATATGTAAAATGAAGTATAGTAAACCTATATTAACCTCTATATATGCTTCCATGTTGAGAGTTTGATCACTGATATTTGTGCTATATTTTAGTAGCATGATATGGAAAACTCGATATCCTGATATATCGACTCCACAATGTTGACTACCAACAAACCATCAAGATAAGCACATACAGGGAAGTAGAGATTTGATACTCTCAACTCCACATCTGCTTACCTTGACAAGACAATGATAGTCGATATTGTGGTGTTGATACGAGTGCAAGTTGATATCTAAATGTCAACATAATTGTGGAACACCACTTATGGGTCTGGTGGATCTCATCAGCTTTTAAATTCTAGGACTCTATGCTCACGGCCTACTTTTCTCACTAGTCCCAGATATCCAGTTCACGCCAGTAGTCAGTGATTTCCAAGGAACAGCCAGAAGGAAGAGAGAGCAGTCCTACATCTTCTTGCACCAGTGTATGTCCAAGGGGAAGCGACGCCGCCTGAGCATCACTACAAATCTCTTTGAGGACATTTAGAATTTTAGCCGCACTGTCCTATATTTGCTACTCATCCCTTATTCTGCTTATTTTGCTCACTCTGATCCACTTGCAGGTAAAGAAAGACACTGCTCTGCTAGCTGTTGCTTCCATAAAGATTGTGTCTTATAAAGGATTGCTTCTTTGAATGAGGAACTTCCAAGGTATGCTGCAGTTTCTCTCTTTTACCTACAAAGCACTAAGGCAAATTCTCCCTATTTCCAGACAAGAACAGCCTGAACAACTTGACACTTCTCAACATTCAGAGGCCCTGCTGTCGCATTGGTGTACCTACCAAAAGAGGTTTTTTTGGTGGAGTAAGAGCTCACAGACAGCAAGTTTACTACAATGTCAGAATTAGTATTTCCTCCATTTAAATTCTATTGCCTGGGGACGGCTGGACTGAGTCACTTTCGTTATCTCTGGGAGAAAGGAGCTCCCAATCCTTTAGCCCTCCGGAACAAACAATGATAAAGAATGGAGTTTTATTTTATCACATTTAGATAGTTACACTGGCTTTGGCTGTCTGCCTGGGATATGGAAATAGTGTACAGGGAGGGACACAGACGTTGGTTGCTGTCCTAGAAGGTGCTGCAACATACATGTCCTTTCGCCAGTTCCAGGGATGATCAGCAACTTCTTTCTGATACGGTACGGGGGACAAATGCTTTCGTGTCACCAAATTTAAAGGGATGTGAAGGGTTTGCTCTATGAAGGCATTCCAGGACTAAGGGGGTTCATCTTCTCAGGGATTCTTTTATTCCTTCTGATTTAATGAATAACGAGGACCTGAAGGATACATATCTCTTGGTACCAACTTTGTCACGGCGTAGGTATACATGACAATGGGATTGTAACTCTTTGGGTGTGTGATAAATATAAAAGTGAAATTTACAACCAACCATTGCAGAAAGTGCAATTTCTCGGACCTTCAAAGAAGTTGTGCATCCCAAGACAAAGCAAGATAACTAATTAGATAAAGTAAATTTTCAAGCTAGACTATTGCTCCACGGCAGCTTCTATGAACTGTAGGTAGCTGGTGGCGTCAGTTAAGCCAGGGTCCTGGCTCTGCTACCTCAAAGGATAATGCAGAAGCAAAATACACCACATCTCGGGGCAGCACCTACTTATTCAACATTTGCTACCTTTTTTATCCAGATGCAAGGGAAGAATTTGTTGTTCTTCCACAAGGAGCCATGGATTCGAAGATCCGGTTTTTGCTAGGCACCATATACCATACTAGTGTGAAAAGTTAGGAAGTTATACTGCAGAACAAGATGTAGAGACCTATCTAAATAAATGAGTTATTTACAAATCAGTTACTTACAGATGCTTACAGGTTCCTTTCAGGGAATGGTTTGGTAACAGAGTATGCCGCTATGTCCTTTTAAGACTTGACAACGAAACAACTGTCAGATGTCTTGTCAATGAATATGGTCGATTTAGTAATTTTTCTGTCATTTTTGCCTGGTCTTTTCAAAGCTCTAGCTCATTGGAATTCTAGGTTTCTGCATGAAAAGGAGCAATGTATTTCTGGAAAATATTTGCTTTCGTATGGGTTTCTTGCAGGTGGACATCTTAGAATGCCACTTCAATCTGCAGCTGCTGATGTTCTTCGTCTGGAGAATGGATCTAAAGGAGTCGACCCTTTTTGTGTTTATTCAGTCAAGGAGAGGAAGACCAGAGCATGTGTTTCTACCTTTATGAGCAAATCAGAGGGTCCTCTCAGTAATTTCGAGGTGGGGAATTCTTTGTGGGAGACCCGGTTTTCGTCAAACTTGGCACCCTCCTTTTCTGCAACTAACGGTAGACTTTCCAGAGTAACTTACTCTTGCTTCTTTTCCAGGTGATACCAGATCTAAGAAGGGAGGGAGTGAGGGAGCATGCACCACATGATTCTGTAGGGCTGCCTGACATCAATACCTTGCAGGATTTCAGAACACCGGTATCCACAGCCTTTTGGAGGAATCATCAATCATGAGGAATTTCTGGTCTACGTAATCAATTTATAGATACGATTAGTAGGTCTGGGATTCTATGTGTATTGAGGGAGACTGATACTCTGAACACTTGTCCAAATGCTGGTAGTTTATTTACTGCTTTATTTGCTTAGCAGTTATAGAGATTAACCCGTTTATAGAGACCTGGCGGGAAAACATTTTTAGTCCGGGCAGCTGTCTGCTCCATTGAAATGCAGGTGCACCTTGGGTCCTAATATTCCTTGCTGTAGCATGTGAGTACTGGTCTGAGATTTTAGCTACTTGCCTAGACTATACAAATCTACATTGTACTGAAACATCTGTCAACAAAATTAATCATGCTCCTGTTCCTAAGTTCAGGTCTTAAGGTTTCAGGCGTGAGGCTTTTACAAGTGGATAACCATTTTTTTTTTAATTCAACAACTTTTTTTTTTATGTCGCGAGGCCTACCAAGCCAATGTTAGCTTCTATATCTTGCCCTCTCTTTCCTCATAAAGAGAAGCAGTGCCGTTAAATGCCTTAAATGTGGCTTCAACTATTGATTTCAAGCCTAAATCCCCGCAATGCTCGATTCTTTCCCCACTTTTCCCTGTCTTGTTTAACCGATTACAGCGGAGGCAGAAACTGAGTGACTTATTAGCACCTATTCTGCTGGGGGCGCTTTGGTGTCAAGTGCAGTGGATGTGTCTGGGAGACCGAAGACTATTGTTAGGGATGGAGACTGGCCTTGTGAATCTCTAGTGAGAATGTTTACCATAAACTTGTGATTTGTTTCATAAAATGTGATTGGTGCATTTTAAACGTGCAACAGCAGAGTATCTGGTCGTTCTATAAAATGCAGACTCTTCCTCACTCGTGTGGGTGGAGACAAAGTAGCCCCCAACATCTCTCCCAATACCTCCCATACAAAGCTTGTGCCTCAATTATGAATTAGGATGAAAGGTGGGTAAACGTTGTTGTAGCAAGGGGGAGTATCTGTTTTGTATATGTGGACTCTGCTTTCGTTCACAAGTTGCCTTCAGATGTTCAGTGACTGCTGGTTTTCTTGGTTCTAAGCATCAAAGAACAGGACGAGGTGACGTGGGCAATAGGTATTCTATCATGTTCTGAATCCTTCTTGGGGAGACAGTGGTTTTGACCTGCTTAATGGAAAAGTAAAAAGCGTTTCTTGTTACATCGAGTAACTGTGATGAAGGTTGTATTTTCCGTTTGCTGCTAGATGCAGTTTGTAAAAAGTAATATATGGGCTATTTAGGTCATTAAAATAATCCAACCCTCCAGCCACTCTTGTATTGTAAATGTATTTATATAGCGCTTACAACCAGAACTGAGGCATTGAAGTACTCCGAAACCCAAGAACACTAGTTAGTAGGTTAGTACCATTTTTATTTCTTGTGCATTAATTGTGTTAGGTTTGAGCTCTTGATTACATGCATGTTTAGTAGAATTTGGAGTATGGAATACAATGATAGGAATGGATTTGAAAAGGTGGAGTTTGGAGTAGGGAAGTAGTACTTTTTTTTAAGAGGTGGTCATGCTGGTTAGTTGAGTGGCATGGTAAAAAGAAGGGATGGACGTTTGGGAGTTCATAGTAGTGAGAAAGGTTTGTGGTGAGAGAAGAAGGGTGGATGGGAAGGATTTAAAAAAAAATGAATAGCAAAATGTAAACAATTTATATGCATGCATGTATATAAACACACATACAAGATGCTTTGTAAATTTATGTTTTCTGGACTAAACCCGGATTGCTGTCCACATTTATCTTGTGGTACATTTTTAATGGTAACAAAAAACACTATAGAGAGGGACAGGGAGCCGATAAAAGGTCCAGTACCCTTGCTCCCAAGACTCTTTTAGGAACAGCTACCCCCATGTGTTCTACATTTTAATAGTTTCATTAACTTACATATACATAAAATATACAAATGCCACCTATTGTAGTTATTAGTAGCTGGTATAATCCTCTATATATGCACATACATGTAGACAGAAGAAGCAATTTTGACTTGGTCTGATATCCACATGTATCTTGTGGTGTAATATATAGTTTTACCCTTCTATACACGTATCTCCTTAACCCAGGAAGCAGTGTTTGAAGTACACTGAGATGTACTTATATATCCTGCAAGATGTTTGTCATGTCCGAGTATTCTGTTGTGGTATATTCTTCGGCTGCGCGTATAGTCATCATATGGGGAACAGCCAGCTCTTAATTCATCTTCTGAAGTGGAGATGGTTGCTTGTGGATCTTATGTCTAAGGGTACAGAATTCCATAGTTTGGCTGCTTGAACAGAGAAAGAGGTTCCACCTATGCTTTTATTCTTACATGTAGGAATTATGAGTCAGGGAGACATTCTTGAGCGTAGGTTCCTTTGTTGTATGTATTTTTGGATTTTCTTCCTGATGAAGACTGGTCCTTTGCCATGTATTGCTTTGTGTGTGATACAAAGCAGCTTGAAGGAGGATCTTCTTGCAAATGGTAACCAAGGTTGTGCCCTCATAGCAGGAGAGATGCGTGTTTGTGACTTTACATATAGGAAGAGTCTAGCCGCAGCGTTCTTTAGACAAATTTGAGCCATGATACACACCATTAGTGTAGTCCAGTTTTGATAGATGGTAGCTTGAACTTTATGTGGTAATGCAAGATGCAGGAAGATGTGTCACTATGTTTTCTTTGTGAGAACGCTTGATTTGGTACCTTATCTACTTGTGGATTTATTGACAGTTTGGCGTCTACGGTAATTGCAAGGTTTTTTTTACCTCCTTAGATATTTTTGGAGGTGGTCCTAGATCAACACATAATTTGGCCCTCTAAACTGCATAATCCTAGTAGCCATGACAATGGTAAAGATCTGCAGAGTGGTTTGGGGGGGCATCACTATGAAGATGAAATTTATATTTTAAAGGGCACCATAAATGTTTTCCACATTTAATGTTGCCCTGTGAAATATAGGTTTTATACCACTGTATTTTATTCAACTAAATGTGCACAAAACTTCTCAAGAAAAGTACACCCATTTGTGTTCTTCATGGCAGGTTTCATGCAGATCCGTCAATCGGGGGCCTAACAGTATAGGGGGTGTTTGGAATCCAGTATCAATTCCCATTTTAACTTCAATGGAATTCCTTGCTCCTTGATACAGAAAAAATTGCAAATTTGCAAGTTAAGGTTAGAACCACAATTCATGACTTGCACAAAACACACATGCAAACAGTAAAGGGGGGGTATGGTATGGGGTTGTCGAAAAAGTGACTGTTCCCATGTTAACTTCCGTAGGATTTTTTGCTCCTCAATACATAAAAAAGAGCTGAACCAATATTGGCATGTATATTAGAACTTTACTCAAGGAAGTGGCTTTACTTGGTTTGGGGTCAATCTGTTCTGTAGTTCAAGAATTTAGCATTAAAAAGTGTTAGGATCTGGGCACGGAGAGGTTACATTTTAGAGATATCTGGACTGTTAATTCACGGATCCCCAAAGGATTCGACAATCCAATTCAAAAAGTAAAGGCACACCATTAGACTATGCAGCTTTTCTCCTGTTGTCCATTCAGAATTAGTGAATCCGGCTGTGGATTTGTGAATCCACTATGCTCTCACTGGCTAGCCACTGCAGAAAACGTTCTGTTGCAGCCAACTTTACCCAACGCAGTGCACTGAGCCCTGTGTCAGGATAAATAAAAAGACCAGGCATTGGCAATGCAATCTGTCTCACTTACCATGGCATAGAAGCGAGACCAACTGGCATTGGATGTAGGGCCTGACTTGCGGAAGCCCATGCATAGCTTTGTTTGACCGTCCATGTAGGGATAGTTACAGGGAATTTGTGGAAGTAGTATAGGATAAAAAAAAAACATTTAAAACACTGAAAAACGTTGAAGTGAAGGCACGGTTATCATTGGTTATAAAACCTCAACATGTTTACAAAAAAACAGAGAAATTCACGTAAACACATAAAATGCAATTATGATTACAAATTAAAGCAGGAAAAACGAATGAAGTTCACAAGTCATGGAGAGAACAATCCATATCTCAAAAGCCATGCAAAGCATAACTCTCAAACCATAACTCACACACCAAGTTCAATGCTTATGGCCACACAAAATATATATTTTATAACACAAGGGAATGACCCGTCGTCACCCGGAGGTTGGTTAACAGGGCGGGCTCAACCTAGTCTGGGAGTTCTTGATCGAAGATTACAATGGAGAAAGAATGCCTTAGGTTAAAATTACCATCTGGACACCTTCGACCTATTGTTATTCTTGTTTCCAAAGGTAATGTTAGAAGTATCTTAGTGATGTGCTGGAATTGTTATTCTTCCAACATCATCTGTGGTCGCCCATGATGAAGCATGCCACAGGATTGGGCGAAGTTTTCCATCTCAAAAGACTTTGCGCTAAGTACATAGACAACAGACTGTTAGTATTGTTTTCAGTTAACTATACCCCCTTGTGTCATATAATGTAGGTAGGGAGGCCGGTGTGGCTGGAAAAATCTCTCTCCCCCATAAATCGGACTGAAAAGTAAATCATTAAACAACACATAAACCAATTAATGGCACTATATTCACAGTTGTCATTGTCAAAGTGGCAAGGATAACGTCATATATAATCTAATCTGTAAAATTGACAATTTGTAATTGCCTCCGTTTCATTAAGTGTGAGGCCAAGTGCATTACATTTGTTAGTTATGGTTTGAGCATATATATATATATATATATATATATATATACATACATACATACACATACATACATACACACACACACACACACACACACACACACACACACACACACACACACACACACACACACACACACACACACACACACACACACACACACATACACATACACACACACACCTATCTTCTGTTCCGGCCCATAATTGATTTTTAGGCCTTGAACTTGAGCTTGGGGAAATATAACTGGTCAAAAATGAGTACATTGATACTAAACTTATTTCTGCCAGTTAGCAAAAGGTGGATGTTTAAAGATGCCGCTTCACTTTTCAAGTGTAGAACGTGGGAGTAAAACTTGGGCAAAAGGTATCCTTCTATCGTTGGGGATGAAAGGGTGGAAACAATCATATTACTACAATTTTTACTGAATGAGAAACACTAGCCAGAACAATGAGCCTCGCATATGCAGCGTAATTGCAACTTTCAGTCTAACCCGATGCATTAACCATTAGAAGTGCTCCCGACACACTTCTATATGATGGACTGGCTCAAACAGGCCTGGGTGAATATCAGCCGGGTATTTTCAAATTCTGCCAAGCAAGCCCCCAACCATTGCACCTTTGTCAGAGGGATAGCTCTGAAGGTTAATGACGTTGTTGCAGTGCCCACAGAGTAGCTTACAAACCGCCTTACACCACGACCCTTGAAGTCACTGGTACGTAGGTGGGACAGACCAACCACCTTAGGACCCACTGGCTCCATCATCCACCCCCGGCTTGTGTATTAGGACTGGTGTCACCAATTTAGTTGCACACTCCTGATAATCGCTCGGCCGCCTCGGACGTGTACCAGTGCCACCAGTCTCAAGTGTGGTTCAAATTGCACACTCCAAATCGCCACCTATATCACTTGTGGTCCATATTGCACACTACAAAATGGCCACCATAGTATTATCTCCTACTACTCATACCCTCATCATGGCGGCCGTTGTTCACCTCCCCCCGGCAGGTTCACGCTCTAGTGATTGGCCGCTGGTGATTGGCCGCCCCGGCTGACTGTTAGGCTCCGGGACTATTTTGCTGACACAACCGTGGCGAGTAGGACCTCCCGGCTCCGGCAGCGTTGGGGTAGGTCTTCCGCCGTCCTCGCGGTCTTCACACGTGAGTATCTACCCTTCTTACTCTTGAGGAATCAACGAGGGCTGACCTGCAGACACTACATGATGATGTGAGCTCGTGAGGTTAATATCCGTAGTAGCAGACACGCGCTGCTCCGCTCGGGACCCTGCTTCACCTGACCCGGTTCATGGCAGGGACGCGCAGTCCGCCCCCGACGTCTCTACTGCCCATGCTCTCACTCCTTGTCGGGACATGGCACGGCTGGGATGTGGGGGTGAGATGTGTGTCTCTGTTTGGGCTTGTGGGGGCTGGGGTCACGTACCGCACACAGCGTCTCCCCGACTATACGCACTTTTAACTACCCACTCACTACTTGTGAGAGCCTGCTCATTTGTCCCTTGGGATAATTTTATCATATTATTTTTTCCTACCCCGTGTTTGTGAACCATTGACAATATCGGCACTTTTTTGGTCCCCCCATTACTTCATCTAGGACACTGGTAATTCCTTGTGTCTTGAACCTGCCAGAAGTTGATGGGGCCAGTCTGTATTAGTTTTTAGGTGAGTCTATTGTTCACGTTATATGCCAGCTACCATTTTTAATACAGGATACTCTATCCTGACTGTGCTTTTATCACTTCTAATAAGTCTTTTGTCATGCACACGTCATAATTAGATGACGATAGCTTATACTCACTAGAATTCACCATGTGGGGCACATCACGATTGCGTGCATTTACATGGGGTTATTCCTAAGGGAGAGTGGTGATGGAATAGCAAATACGGACTATTACCACTGTATAACAATGTTGTTTGTATCTCAATAGGTTGGCCATCGCATCTACAGGTACTTCACCTTTAGGTGCCCTGTGTGGTATATCAAGGTCAGCAGAACCAGAACACCACTTTTTAGTGTAGATAGACAATCTTACATTAGGTCCTGAATAATTGCCGCTAGATCACTTTGACACCCAGGCAAGAAACATGTTGACCACATGAAGCTGAGCACAACATCCTGTAACATTACATCAGGTAGTCGCCACTCTATTTATTTTTAACCAGGTTGGAAGCCAGGTCCATTAAAATTGTTTTGTCTGGACTTCCATTCCTTGTTTTATTCCTGCACGGTCTACCGACCCTCACTTTAGCACATCTACACTTTTAGGCCCCTCACACCCACGGCACCATACGGCAAGGAATAAAAGATCTCCGCCAAAGAGCCCCTCATAGGGTGCCCGTCAGGTATTGCAGCACCGACCTGACGAGGAGCATGCCCTATGATGAAGCATGACACCCAGCTGGCTGGGTGTGTGAGGGCCCTAATTCCGAAAGGAGGGATTCCCCTTTCCCTCTTTTCATTAAGGACAACCTGTCACCTTTTCGGATCTCTCTCCCTTGTTCTCCCTCCATAGGAACTGCATACCTTTTTTGGTTTTAGCTTACACACAGCTCGGGTTTGAACCATGAAGGGCCGGAGCAGAGCTGATTACCCAGAGGCTGAGAATAGAAAACAAAGTAATGAACAGTAGAACGGTTCCAAACTTTACAAAGCACAGATCTACTACAAAGAACATTTTTAGGACAACAGTTCTTACTTGCGTGTTGATGAGATCATTGTGCAGTGCTTCACTTAAAAATATACTAATAAATAAATCAATCAAGGAGCCCAAACGTTACCAACACTGCCTAGTCTTGATTCTACCTCTTGCCTTTTTCTACCACCACTATTCACATCCTCTTGCGTCATCTCATTCGTGCAGGTGTTTGTCAAATAAGTTCTGGTCCCTAAAAACGAGTGACAGTGCCCACCACCTTCAACCACTGGCTCAAACTAAGCACAACCGTAAATCTTGCCGGTACCCAGGGCCACTGGAATTATGCAACTTTGCAGCCACAGCGATTTTCTTAGAATTATAAATTTGCCGCATTTGACACATGATCCATCTTCTGCCACATAATTTACAGATTTGAACAAAAAAATGTTGCTTCTAGCTTAAACGGTTCAAAAGTTACTAAACATGCAGTGACACTGGTTGCTGCGCAGTGGCAGGCCCTTTGCAAACCTAGACTGGCCACCCTTCTGTTGCTGATTGCCATATGTGGGTGTTAAACTGGCACTAATGAGGTGCAACCAGTGCCCAGATAGTGTTATCAAGTTTAAAATAAAATAATGAAGTAATACTATTCCAAAATTTGCCACTTTATGCTGTATAACTTGCCTTTTCTTGCCGAATAACTTACTCAACCCTGCCGCATAATTTGTCCCTCTCCTGCTGCATAGTTCCAGTGGCCCTGCCTGTACCTCACCACATTAGACACCGAGCTCCCCTCCCCCAAACGAGACACGTAGATTTCTTATCTGCTACATTTGTAAATTAGGTCAAGTGATAGGGTTAAAAACAGGGGGCAGCCGGAAGACAGCTTCAGGTGGGCTCTGGAAGAAAATGACATTACTTCTGCCTCTGAAATTATAGAATTTACTCGTAGATCAGCAGCGCTGCTACAGAGTGACTCCAGGAAAACCGTTTATCGAGGTCACATGCCCCATATTTCCAACCCCCCCATAAGCCACCTTTCAAACGTCAGTTCCCAGCGCTCAGTAAATGGTCTAATTTTTCTGCACAGTGACAAGTACACAGAAGGCCCAACAGAAACACCGCACAACGCCATGGTTAAACACCGCCACGACCACAGTCGGACTGGCCGTAGGGTCACCTGTAGTATTTCCCCGGTGGGCTGCAAGCTAGGGAATGATTTCTGTGCTGACCCAACCATGAAAGCCCCGTTGGCTCATTCAGCGCATGGCCGCCTGCAGTGTGGGGTTTGAATATTTTTGCAGATAATGTTTTTCGGTCCGGCCCCGCCCACGAGTTTTCCGCTGCGGCTCCTTACCCTGGTCAACCCTGCACCTGCAGACGCGGGCCGGAGAATGCCTTCCTCACGCGCACTCCGAGCAAGGTCCTCGTGCGGCCGGCACATTTTTAGAGCAAGCATTGCATGGGAAAGGAATGCAGGATGCTGTAACCGAGGCGGGCTGGGCCCAGCAGCACGCGGCATAGGCACAATGTCCTAATAGAGTGGCGCGAGCTCGTTTAACCACTACTGCACCGCCTTTCTTTTCACATATTTAGTGCATCACAAAACATCAGCACCTATGAAGGTGGCAGGAATCAGAATTCCCGAGTTCTACCCAAACTTAAGTATAACGGAGCAATTCATAAAAAGATCTACCAGCACCGTATTCTATATTGACATTAAATTTTAAATCCTACGTTAAAAAAAGTGGTTACATAAACTTGCAAACTAAAACAGCAAAATTGCAAACTAAAACAAAGAAACGCCATCAGAAGCTAATGATCGGTTGCAAGATGCAACTTTAGTCAACAAATATGCTCTCCATTGTCCGTGTGAAAGCCCTGCTAACCAAGGCATAAGGCCAAAACTCGGTCACTCAAGCAAAACACTTCCCACAACAAGTACCAAGCACTGTCCCACACTGTAGCATACTGCCCGCCCAATAATGTGCTTTAGCACCTTACAATGAAGTGTGACACACTATACAAGAGCATTTACAATGCAACACAATGCGTCAAGGGTCGGACTGGCTACTGGGGCACTTTGGCATTTCCCTGTAGTGTTGCAAAATAGGGGGGGGGGGGGGAGCTTCCAGGGGCTGCCATCATCCAGCTCTGAACAACTGATTTAATTTGCACAGTTTGGACAGTTTTTTTGGGGGGGAAAATGTACTTGGTGGAAGAACATACCCTACGCAGAACCCCACAGAGACTGGAGGCCTGCTGTGCCCTCCCACACAAAGCACTGTGGAGCCATTATAAACGTTTTTAGCAGGGCTGATTTTTGTTCTCAATCCAGCCCTAAATGTGTACAAAGACCCGTATGCTATCTGCTAGACCTAGAAGAATGATGTTGCCACTGGTCAATAGGAAATTCTACTAGGGAAATCTGGTGGTAAACTATCATTTTACAAATATATGGATGGGTATAATAGTTCAAGGCGATTGTACTATGGATTATCGAGGCTAGGAATATCGGAATACAAATACCGTGTACAGCAGTGGTTCTTAACCCTTTGACTTCTGTGGACTCCCACTTATTGAAATCCGGGGCCCCCACTGAGTCATTTATGGAAGCCAGGACCGCGGCTCAAGCAATTTCGATGATTTGAAACTCAAAACAATACACAAAAATACTGAAACAAGCAATCTAATAAATGCTCAAGTAATGAAATATTTCACTTAATTCACACAAAATTTTTTTAAATTTTCATTTTTATTGGAAGGCAGGGGATTTTCTAAATTCACATTGGGCCACCCATTGCCCATCATATATTCTGTATGATGCATTTCTCTGAAAATCTGAGGACACCAACTTAATTCTAAGCCTCTTGTTTCAAATTCATTCACATTTATGGAAAAGTAAAAAAATGTCAACTTTAAATGTTGCTTCTTTATATACACTTTAATAATCTCTTAATAGTATTTAATTTTCTAAGCAGCCACAGACCACCACAGGTCCCCTGGACCACAGGTTAAGAACCACTGGTGATCCCCACCTGGAGGCTCTCAGCTGTGATGCTGGATGACTGTGTTCTGTCAGGCAGTATCCGAACATATTGACGCAGTTTCTCAGGAAAAAGCTGGGACCTCCTCTTTTCCTTTGGTAGAATGGGAAACTTTTAAGGTTGTCAAAAGGGGGTTATGCATTAAAACCACGGTGGGTGTCCTTAGGGTGCTTAAGTGGGACATCCTAAAAGCTGAATTGACCCTATCGGAGTTAGAATGAGCAGTGGTGCTCTCTCCGGACAGAGTGGATGAGTTGCGGGAGGCACAAACTAAATACTTTGACACCTATCGAAATGCTTCGCTGCCATGACTACTCTGCCTATCTGGCCAGAACCCACAACGAGAGAGACCAGTCTTGTTGTTTACTGGCACGCTGGGTCTCCCCCCTCGCTGACAATATCACTCCTCCTGGGGGCACGGCTCATATACACAGACAGCTATCAATGCTGCCTGTTACGAGTACTATAGGGCCCTATACGCTACTCCACCAATGCTGGCTGTATGCTCGGTTTGACTATTTTGTCACCCAACTTCCACTTCTTCGCCTAACACCAGAAGCCTGGCAGTCACTTGACTCACTCATTATGTCCTCAGAGATCCTCTTGATCCTAAAAGACCTGCCTCATGGGAAGTTCCTATGTACGGATGGCCTACGGCTGAATTCCTTACGCAGTTTGCTCCCCAATTACTGATCCTATAGGGAGCCGTCTTTTCTAAGGGCACACTTCCCTCTACTCTTAATATCGCACTTATCTCTACCCCACAGATTTAGAGTCATAGCGACAAATCTTTATTTTAAATACAGGCTATAACATCTTTACTAAATTACTCCCCTGTCCCTTACTACCGGAATTAATTCTTGAAGAATAGGTCAAAACACCTCTCTGAATCTTCGCAGGCTATGGCATATTAAGAACGATTCGGCAACTCCTTTTCCCAGTGCCGACTGCATTTCATTGGATTTGGAGAAAGCCTTTGATTCCCTGCACTGGGACTATATGCATAAAGTGCTGGGGTTATTCGGGATAGGACCGTACTGACGGAAATGGATACAAATTCTATACTCTAGCCCTTCAGCTTGGGTGAAGACTGGGAAGTGTATATTGGCACCGTGCCGACAGGTAGAGGCACCAGACAGGGCTGCCCAATATCACCGTTCTTATTTGGCATGCCCAAGGAGCCTTCAGTGGTCCAGCTTCGTCTTCTCGGGCGACCTGGGGATACCAGTACATGGCACCACGCACATAGTCATAGTGTCCCTATATGCTGACAATCTCCTCTTGTATGTCTGCGACAATGACGTTGACATATTCAACATCATGCATATTTTCTCATTGTTTGCCTACATATCTGGTCTCAAGGTGAATTGGGCTAAATCCTGTATATTTCCATGACATCATACAGGACAACCTCTACATCCCTCCCTATTAGATCCTAGGCTACAATTAGCAACCACTACATTTCATACCTGGGTAGCAACAAATGATCCTAAGCCTGAGGATCTACATGACGGAAACCTGGATGAAGCAATGCAAGCACTCGGAGCACAAATAACTTTCTGGTCATCCCTGCCCCTATCAGTGATTGGTCATGTTGCCCTTGTGAAAATGGTTGTGTTACCCAGTCTCTTTTATTATTTTGCTAACCTTCCTCTCCTCCTCTCGAGTTCTCTCTTTAGGCACCTAGACTCCTTCTTGGTTACGTTAAAATGGGGGTCAGGGCGACATGGGGTGTCACTTGCTCCCCTGAAACTCCTGGTAGATGCAGGAGGGCTGACTCTCCCAGATTTTGAGCGTTACTATTTAGCTGCACAGTTGCAGTGGACAACCTGCTGGCCCGATGGTCGTTCCCTCTAAGAAACAGGGTTTTTACCGGCTGACTACAGGGAAGTTATTTTGAATTATCTCCTGTTTCCTTTTGTTCGTCAGCCTCCCCGGGACACAAACCTCTTAGGTTTGGAAAGGGGATGTCTGGCTAGGACCAATAAATTAACGGGCACATCAAAACCTTTTGCCCCTGCTATTCCCCTGTTGTCCTTGCCACAGGGCAAATGCGGATGGGACATTTACGACCTTCTCTTAACAAAGGTACCCTACCACCCTGAGATCAATAGATTTAAAATGATGGCCTAATCCTGTGCTTTTGATTAAATTATTAAGTATTTTTTATTATTGTGGACCACACTCCCTATTGGTGTCGTGCTTCATCATCAAGTTGCACCCTGGTCCCTATAAACTAGGATGGGCTCAACCATCTTCCAGGGAGCACTTTGGATAAAGCTCTAAATCTAACGGGGAAAACAAATAAAAATACCTAGTGGTTAACCCAGAATTCCTTAATTTTGGGTACCACTGGCATGATTAAAACTATATATTTAAAAGTTGGGTTAAGTGGGGAGGGATTACTGTCCCTATGCCCTATAGAAAAGTAAACATGTTTCAGCCCCTTATTACAGCCCTCACAGGGTCCCGGGCTTTCATCAGCATTGAAAATCAAACCCCGTTCTCTCAATTTTACTGTCACAGTTTTGTGCAGGCTGTTTGTGTCTCTTCCATCGTTTATTGTTAGTCACACGTGTAGGACATGAACATACAATCAAGATGAGAGGCTGGCCTACTTGCCTGGGCCTCTAGCTAGGAAGCAATCCTTTGTGCATTGCATCCCAGGTGTCTCCAATTACCTTATACAGGCTAGTGGGACACGTCCCTGTAGTCACACTCGCTCCAAGGGATGCATGTCGCTGGCAACCTGTCTTGCCACCGAAAAACGTCTGTGCCAGTAGCAAACCTGGCATGCAGTGGGAATCTCTACCACGGGTGATCTCTTCCATAATGATGAGATAATCAATTTTCCTGCAATAGTTACGGAATACGATATTCCACCCGGGAAGTTCCTTACTTATGAATGTATTCTACAACCCCTTCAAACATCATTTAACAACCGATTCTGCATACCCTCAACTCAAAAGGTGTACCAGATACTATACATGGCAGGAACGTGAGAGAAACATATTTGATGGCCTTACAGAGCATATTTGCTCCAGGCCGACAAGTCCCGCCTATCACTCCGAACCACATGGGAGACAGGCCTTGCCAGACTCTTTCACAACACTGAGTGGGCCGAGATGCTAGCATACTCTCACAGTATTCAGAGGGGCTCGATTCAAATACATTCAAT
The DNA here is from genome assembly GCA_963921515.1 of Calotriton arnoldi. NCBI lineage: Eukaryota > Metazoa > Chordata > Amphibia > Caudata > Salamandridae > Calotriton > Calotriton arnoldi. Next base: position 747,926 of record CAWUFW010002135.1, on the reverse strand, counting down.
ATAATATTTTGAATAGGGACTACCACAATCCGAACAGTCTAAATAAAATCTTTCCTGGATCCAATGCATGCTGTTCCCGATGCTCCCTCTAGATGCAGACTTTCTTCATATGCTAAGGTTCTGCCTCTTGTTGTAGACCTACTGGTCTTGAATATTACAAGTGCTCGGTACTGCAACCGTCCTCCCGCTGACCAACTCGCCTGATGGGGTGTTTCTGGGATTATTCCCTTGTCCTAAACTGGAAAGGCCAGCGCTTAAATTCCTAGAGTTGGCCCTACTTTTAGCAAAACATACCATTACTATTCATTGGAAACTACATATGGCCCCTTCCCTGCCAGCAGGGGCTAGGGCAGTGGCCTCTTGGAGTCGGATCGAAAGTGCACTGCTTCACAGGGAAAGGGCGGGCCTACAAACATACTTTGTTGCTCAGACCTGGGATATGCTCCTAGATCAATTCAAAGGCATCACCCACCCTGATATCCCCGACACATATAGAGATATACACTGCACACTACTATTTCAGTTCTGGAACCAATATGGAAGGATTGGGACACCATTCGGGGCGATCTGGTACAGATATAATTATGGAAAATTAGGATGCGAGCAGTTTGCAGAATTACACCTAGGCGGTGAAGGTACCTCACAGTTTACACCTTTTATGTCAGACAGCAGTAGCGGGGAGGGAAAGTTGGGTATGTTATGTTTTTATTTCTTTTTTATATCAAGTCAGTGGCATAACGTTTTCACTGTACATCGTAGCAGTGATATTTTGCAAGTTGGATGGTATTCAGGAAATGTGAATTGTGAGAAATGTTGACATGACTGCGATATGTGTATACTCATGTATCATGCATATTGCCTTGTACTTAATAAAAACAGTTGGGGAAAAAAAAAAAGAACCACTGGTGCACAGAATATCGAGGAACGAAATATCAAAAGTTAAGTGCATACTGAGGAAGTATAGATTTACTATTCTTAACTCCAAATCTATGCATGCTTAAGATATATATATATATATATATATATATATATATATACACATACACACAACATATGTAATACCGTAATAGTCACCGGCCTCTAATTTCTTTATAATCAACAACTTGTGAGGCACCCAGTCACCGATACTATAATCTGACATCACAATGCCGGCTGCCAGAGCTGATTAGCAGAGAGAAAATGTTTATTTTTGGCACTCCACAGATAGAGAAAAGCTAGAAACTTTCTGCATGTTTCTACACATTCCGAGCTACGGTAGCTTTTTTTTTTTTTTTTAACTGACGTACTGAATTGTATATATTGTCTGTTTGCAACAAATATCTAACACGTTGCACTAGAGGTTCTATTTTTCTTCTTCATGTCTGCAAACATGCTTTCTCTTTCATATGAAAGAGCTATGCACCAAGGTTTTAACTGGTTTGTGGGAAAGGTGATGGTGTGACCATGTATTATATGGGATAAAGTACCCCCTGTTGTACATGATAAGGATATTGAAAGTCACCTTGGAGTTCCATAACCTTATAAAGAAACTCTGCCTTCGGCCTCGTCACTCTATATAGTTACAGAACTCCTCGGTGACTTGCAATACCCTTATCATGTATGGCAGGGGGTACTTTATCCCTTATATATCGTCAAGGTACATATATGTGGAGTTAGGTATAGGAAATATATACTCACATACCTTTTGATATTATGTCCACGATATTTGGTGCCATAGAGAGTCTCATTTCGATATTATGGGCACCCAGGTCCCTTCTGCAATGGTATGAATAAGAGCTTCAGAAATCTCCAGAGACGGAATTGTGGAAAATCCCCTTGCCACAGGCAAAAGACTGTCTTGGACTTTTCCACTATACAATCTCCATATGCACTTCTAAAAAGAAAGGATGAACCCTATAGCTTTATCTACAAATGTAAAGAACAATACGTCAACACTACTGCAAATGGGGAGAGGAATGGGATTATTCCTCTTTACTTAAGACCAAATTAAGTGAAAACTGGAAATATTTTCAGAGTTCACTGGCGACTGGCCTTTGAAAGAACTCCGTAGTCGCCCCTCAGGCAAGGGGGGCGGGAGGGTCTTTGCTTTGCTGCTGTGTGGGACGGTGTAATGTCGACTATCATGCAGCCTCGTCTCTGCAGCAGGTGGAGTCACCGGCTAATGTAGTTTTTCAGAAGAGTGGTGGATTATTTAAGGGGGGCAGCGGGGGACGTCGGTGCTGCTGCTCCATCCCTCTGCATATGGAGTGACATGATAAGCAGCTGCAAGAAGGGGGTGACGTGCAATGCCGCATATCTGAGATATTACACACACACACAAGTTTATATGGTGCAAAATTAAGTAAGGCTGCAAAACTGAAGTTTGAAAAACGAGACATGCCCATGTCAGCCACAGGGAAGGAATGTTTACAAACACGCAACCTGTCAAGCGATTCACTCGAGCAATGAAATGAAACAAAACAGGATAGTGTGCCTGTCCAGAAAGACGGTAAGCACTGCAGCTTCAGTCTTGGAGGACTCGGAGCTGCAGCTACAGTGCCAGACAAAACTGCCCCAGGCCATGAAAACCAGTTCGACCAGATGTAGCAGGCGGACCGCTTGCTTTCTATCAGTCCTCCACACAGTTTACTCTCAGTCAAGTGGGCGTTCCCGCCGCGCGCCTGACGCTCCCGTCTGCGTGCTTCCACAGCTCGGGGTTAGATTTTGAGGCAGCCCCCCTCTGACAACGCGCCCCACATTTCAGCTAACCCCGGCAGCTTGAGGACTTGGAAGCAATGTGGACTGCAGGGGAGGCAGAAGCGTTAACAAGTGATGTCTGGGCGCCCCCGCGCAATTGGTTTATGCCGCGGATTAAAACCATAGGCAGAAGAAAAAGGGGTTGCGCGTTAGTTAATCCCAGCAGGTAATATTAATCATACAGAAAAAATCAAATGATTTGCTTGCGAACATCAATGATTCAAGGCAGACGAGACCTTCCCTGTGCGCTGTTAATCTGAAGCACCAACTTGTTACAAATGGTGTAAAAATATGCATCTTTAACATGTTTAATTATTAAGGAAGCACCCTGTAATGGGGGCCTACTGAAAAGAGGCTTGCATGCCGAATGGAGCTGACGCCACCTTTCATCATAGGCGCTGGTAGAAGGGGTCCTGCATCGCCCCCAAAATAACCACACTGGAATTCAGAAGAGAAATGAGCAATAAAGACGCCTTTACATTTAGGTTTTATCTTTTCACGTTTGCTGTGTGTTCCAAGACAGAAGTCAAACGTCAGAAGACAGCCCGATAAAATGATGTTTATGTTTTTTGACGTGGAGATTGGGGTTTACTTTTCTTTCTGTCTGCAAGGTTAGGGGATTTTGCAAAGTGAACTATTTGGCAATCTTGCTGGGGTCCAGTGAGTGTTAAAAAGAAAGGCTATGGGATGTCAGTTTTTTTTTCTGACATAAAAACCTATAAATTAACTGTACAAATATTTCAAATTATGTATCAGCAGTCAGGAAAGCACAAATAAAGCACTTTTTTGTACTTCCAAAATGTGATGAAAACAAAGTTTTTAATAGGATCACAACAAACCAAGACACTTTACTTAATAATGTGCAGATGATAAATATTTCCTGAAACCATATCTCCACATATTGTTTGTGCACTATATAGTTTTATCAGAAAAGCTGCATGTCAGTATGAATTTTGTGTCCATTTCACTGGAAAATGTACTGTCTAACTGACAATGCACTACCACACCATACTATACTAATATAGTGGCAACAGCATGCTCTAAAGTGCACCAAGGACCATATACTACACCCATACAACGCTGCAGCCGAACGGGCGTGGCTCATTTGCTACACTTGTTCTTCATGTGACGCATGGATTTTTCACAATCTCTATGACTTTAGTAATGCAACATTGACGGCAGCACCCCCACTCTGAAAATTATTTCATCATCCCTGCCTTTCATCCTTCCAAGGTCAATAAAAGTAGTATCATTCATTTTTGTAAGATACCAAACATTATGCAATAGCACAACTTTTTGCATTTAGAAGTCAACCCTGGATCTTTTTCCGCCCAGGGAGAATGGGGGCGAGCAGAAAGAGCCAGTGGCCAAATTTTCGGCTGCACATTAGCTGGTAGGGGACTTCATTGCAATAGATCTGCCCGCCCTTCATGCATTTGGTTAGGGGTGCTTTTTCGCTATGGTAGGAAGGATGTGGAGCTAACTGACGTAAGATTTCATGAGTTTTTGTAGTCATCAAGTGATGATGGGCACTGTTTGACCAAATTTCATCTCTGGATGTAGGGAACTGTTCGCCCAAATTGCCAGGGAGAGAAATGCTAGGCTCAAGCTTGCTTAAAGCGGAGGTAGGTTTGTTGGTGTTTAGAAGCACACAGAGGGTTCTGTGATACATCAGTCATGGTCCTGTGGTCAGGCAGGATCACCGGAGGAACAGGGTGGTAGTTTCGTAGGCAGGACCGGAGCAGCGAAGGACATGTTCCCCAGAGGCGAGGAAAAGACTGGTACAGCAGTAGAAAGTAAAGTGACTGATAAGCCCCGGAGGGGATCATGACCTGTAGAGAATGGTCCAGTTACTCACCGGTAAACGTCACTTATAAATGGGGATGGGAATAATGAGCATGATGGCTAGCTTGACACTGAGGCGCTTATGCCAGTGTGTAAGGATATGGGGCCCAGGCTGTGATTCTTGTTGGTTCTTTTTTGTTATCAAAGTGCATCTCTGGTTCCTTCCCCATCTTCCCCAAAGAAGGTTCGGACTCCATAAAAATGAAAAAATACTCTGGTGGTCGACAGTGTTGGAAACTTTCATCTTTCAATTTTTTTGCGCCGAAAGTCTGTGTGAGTACTGAGACAAATGGCATTTTGTCACAGAAAGAACCCCCTGAAAATGTATGGAAAAGTGAGTGTTACCAGGCAGGAACTATGCAAATACACAAAGAGTAATCATAAACCTTCACCTGCTAAAGACACACAAAGTAGCATGACTTTACATTGAATAGAATACTACTAACAAATTAAAACAAGCACAAACATTAGGCAAAAGCTGAGGTGAGAGACACTCCATGAATCTTCGTAGCTTAATACATGTAACAATTATGAAAAGTACATATTGTGCAATATACTATTGAGCTGTTGCGTGTGTGAAGATAGCTAGCTGCACATGGGGTTATGCCTCAAGTACAAAAGGCATACAAGACACCACTCAACAGCTAGAGAGCATTTTGCATCACACAAACGCTGTGTTGTTTGCACTGGGGATGTTGCCATTGCTGGAAAACGTTATTTAACCTAATGCTGCTCTAAATTTCTGAGTATCCATCAGGACCTCAGCTGCTTTTAATGAAGCATTGCACTGCAATCGTCTTAGATAATCTAATGTTTGGCTTGCATTTCAGCAGAGTAAAAAAAACAGCAGATATTAGCTACTTTTTCAGAAAAGTGCCCAAAAAATGTTTGGTTGGCAACCCACGAGGGAAATCTTCCCTAAAATTACAGATGCAGATAGTTGGGGCCCTGTCAATGACTCTGTGCAGCCTGGGTTGCCACCTGTCCAGTATTGGACTGATATGGCTGGTATCTTCATGTCACGGCCAGTAGAAACATTTACAAAAATAGATAAAGTCTGTACTTTTGCCTCCTTTGAAATATGAACCTAAAGCAGAAAACCAAGAAGAGATAACGTTAAAGTATATTAAAGCTGGCTAACCTATTCCGAAATGAGTCTTAAAAAAATGCAGGATAACCACGATAAACAAATAAAGAGACTTTTTAACGCATTCCTACCCTGGAACCAACCCCTGGCCCTTATAGTCTCATAACACGAACAACTGACTTGTCAATCTCTCATGTAAAGTTAGACGTTACATACTACTAAAACACGGACTCGTTTGCAATTGCACTTAAATATGTGTCCCATTTGAGAGGCTCTATGGACAACAATTTGTCCAATATCAACATCAGCTCGAAAGTCATTCTACAATTAATTTGAAGCACCATGTACGAATTGCATTTGAAAATTTGTAAGTTATCAATTATTGTTTCAGTTGAAAATATTTTGTGTCTCTGTTGTTTTTATGGAAACGTTGCCAGTATTGTTAGCATTTATTTTTTAGGTCTCGGAAGCATACTGCTTTAGCTACTGTAGGGCAGGTCTACTGCTTCCAATACATAACAAATACTTGAGTGGGCTTTGTGGTAGCCCCTTGCTCGCGATTGGGTGGATTTGCGGTCTACTAAATTGTCTGCTTTTGATTCAATGGTTGTTCCTCCCTATTCTTATGTTGATCCCACCTAGGAGCATTTTGGTCTCACAATGTTCAGTTCGGATTAAATGTTTCCTTCCGGAGCACATTTGACTTTTTTTTAAATTTGTTTTCGGCACTCCATGGGAGCACTTGTGTTTCTTTGTTCTCTCCCCCATTTCCTCTTTAGGTATAGAAAATTACTCAGCCATTTAAAGCGGACACATATTGGCTTTGCCAGTGCTTGTTTTCTTTATTTTCAAACATTGTTGTGGTTCTGCAATAGCATCGGATTTTATGGAACTTTTCTTTGAGGAAAAAAAAGTGAACTATTTGGCAGTCTTGCAAAAAGTTGCATGTCTTTGCAAACAATATAACAAACATGTAAAGCTGGATAGTTTTCTTGGCTTGAATATTCTGAGTCACCAAATATGTTCACCCAAGTTCAGTTTGTGGGGGCTAAAAGACATTGAAAATGTTTATTCTCAGAATCAGAGTTTGTAGACTTTTTGTATCCACAAGTTCCACTTATACCTGGGACAATATGCAAGAAAGGCCCCTTTTCTACAGTTGTAGATTTAGGGGTTGTAACTTGAATAGGAGCCGAGGGGATTTTGGGATGTTGAGGAAATCATGTAATTTATCTGAAAGACCCGCAAAGGTTGACGTTTGTAGATATTCATGAACATTTTGAATGCTATTTCTTACCCAAGAAATACATGCAAAGTTACTTGTACCAAATTTGCGATAAGTATGTTTCCAGGGAATAAATAAAGACGCAAACGTCCCCTATTTTGTTGGTTGCAGGAGAAGGAGTTTCCCCAAATAGGAGTGGTTTTTAGGTCGAGAAAGACATGCAGAGTTGTCATCCTGCAGCTACACAGGCAGAGTGGAGACTTGCAAATGTTTTGGTGCTGGGTCCACCAGGTTGGTTGGGGCTACTCTGAAAAGGCATCTTATGCCTACACACAGGTAACGTGTTATATCAGAAGCGTATTTAGTGCACAATTGCCATCAGAGTAGCATGCCAAATGTTTGGAGCGACAAGTGGACCTGCATGCTATGTTGCAGAAGTGTATGGTTGTAGTATGACCTCTGTTGGAACAGTTGGGCGAGGTCACCGAGATCTTGACACATCCACAGCTGAAAGTGCAACAACAACAAAAATACAAAAAAAACTCTCTCAGCCCATGCTATCAAGCTTTGCAACTCTCACACCACCCAGAAAAGGAAACTAGAAAACCCTCTCGCTTTTCAGAAAGCCATACAAACTTGACTCTTTGAATTTTGGGAGCCCTAAGTGTTACCCAAGTACCCTCGAAGAAAAACACCCACCAACCACAAAAACTTGTGAACATAAAAGGAAAAACAAGAGAATATATATATATATATATATATATATATATCTTCCACACAAGAACTCAACAACTTTCAGGTAACATGAACCTGCATGTAGGCCAACCACGGATACTTATTCCCAAGATCTACCTTACGTTGACAACTTCTTAGACCTATCTGCGTTGCAAAGCTACTTCTTGGAGAAACCTGGGGAAAAGTAACAAAACAGAGGAATCAGATATCCGACGTGTTCCTTAATTTTACATATGGAACAGAGTTTCAGTCTGGGAATCCTACGCTCCTTTCAGGGATAGTGTTATGCAGTTCTGTCACTTATGCATGCTAGCATACAAAAAATAAAATGCAAATTTTTGGAATGAAACCATAAAATTAGTGTACCACACAGCTGCATAAAGGAGGAAATTCCATCTTTGATAACACCGAGAGAATACACTGTTCCTGGCCCTGTGCCCAGTGCCAGCCAGCCTCAGTTTAAAATGGACCTTGTCCTCCGCCTCCTTCTTTTCTGCAGTAAGTGATCTTTGGACTTGGCAATCAAGAGGTTGAGGTTTCTGGCACAGACTCTTTTTTTCGCCAATTAGCTGTTACAACTAAATCAGACTCCTCCTTTTAAAGGCTTTCAAGAAGGCACAACTCTGAAACTGAGAAGCACACCTAAAACAAAGCAATCAAAAACGCAGTCGTTTAAACCGTAGGCATTTTGGATAAAACCACAGTAGTGCTACAGTGCAGAAGCCGTAGGAGTAAAAAAAAATATATATGTTGGAACAGGAGTTTACATACAATATAACGTATTAGAGTTTACCCACACATTTTTCATTTCATACATTTTAGCAAGTTTGACCTGATAATCTCTGTAAGGGGAAGTACTGCTGGGTACAGTGTTTACAGCAGAACTCGGACCTCAGATACATTCCAAAATAACAAGGCAAACTTTGGGGTACACACCAGTGTTTTTGCGGTAGTTTTAACTCCCCGTAAATCAGCTTACACACAAGAGGAAAGGAGGGAAGCTCCCCCCAAGATATGAAAAGTAAAATACGAATGTTTTAGATACTTTGAGTAGTGGCTATTATGATACTTTGGATAGGTATTCTATAGGTTTTTGTGTGTGTGCTGTAATCGAGTGGCTATTTTGTGATGACCAAGTTTAGTTTTGCGGGCATTTATGAACAAAGCACGAAACAGACAATGACTGTGTATTTACAGCAGTGTATCATACTCCGTGCAACAGATTCTACCACTGAGTGGGGATATGTCAGCACCAAACAGAAGTACACATCTGGAACAAGATGGCTTAATCCGTTGGGCGCTCGCCACTGAGAAGTGCGGTTCTCTGAGGGTTAGGACTTTGTCGACAAGGCTCACTCAGCCGTCCATCCTTTGGAGGTCAGCATATTAACTACTAGTAAATTGGATAACAGCAACACAGGTTATTTATAGCACTTAGGCACAGCAGAACTGCAGTATGAAGTGCTCTATAAAAAAACTAATTATTATAATTATTGGGCTCCAGCCGAAACCATGGCGAGCCTAATGAGCTACTGGACAAACAAGTTCCCAAGCGTCCAGAAGGCAACATATTACGTGCAAAAAAAACCTTTATATAAATAAATACGTACAATGTAAAAAAATAAATTTAAAAAAAACACCTAAAGACCCGTCTCAACGTTAGACAAAGTTTGAGTGTAAGCTACACGATTGTGCAAGCACTGCTATGTGTTGTTTGCAACACCCCTTACCAAAGAAAACGTGCTCGATTAAAGTCATGCCAACATAAAACAGAATGCATTCCGTACTTTACATCCAGTGTACACTACTTTTACCAACAGATTTGTATGCACACGTTCTTAATGAAGTCAAAAGTAGCGGTTTCTCCCACCGTTGTGTTAATATTGACCAGGTTTATAAAACGCACCCTATACAAAGTTTTCTAGCTGTGTAAATAACAGGTGATACAACCCAACCCGATGCTCCTACTTTCATCCGCCACGAAGGATGAATGCTCAGTTGTACCTGCGCAGGTGTGAACCTGTTACCGACTGAGCTACCGCAGCAGCTTCCGGCACTGAAGACATTTCTAAGGCAGTGTCACACCCGGGCGGGATGGGTATGTTATGTATTTCTTTTTTAAAGTCAAACCTGTCAATTATAACAATAGCATGTTTTAGGCCTAGGTTATTACCACTAATTATAGAAAGTGCCAGCCCGAATCCCGTGGGACGCCTGTCTGGACAACACAAGGAGTCCTGGGATGCGCGCTCTGGGGTACCCGTCTGGCACAGCCGCAGCCAGGCCCCGGCTCCCAGGGGGCAACTAATGCAGGCTGGAGCGGCCAGATCTGCACCACGGCGGAAAACTGCCCCCACGGCCTCGACGAGGGTAACGAGTGCTCAACACACCACTGTTCAGATACCAGAATCGGTCTAACGTAACATCCAAGCACACAAGCAGTGGGGCTTAACGCAGGCTCCTGTAGGCCTGCGGCTGTGTGTGTGTGTGGGAGGGGGAGGGGTGCGTCAGTGGCCCCCCCCCCACGCCCACCCCCACCCCCCAAGCCTTCAAGCGGGCATTATTCAGTGAATATCTGTGCGATACGGGATCCCGGGGCTCCCTCATCACATTCTGCAGGGGTGTTCCATCATTTTGCGTTACACCACTGTATTGTACTGCAGCATCTATAGAGCGCTTAAGTGGGGCGCTGAAGCCCTTGTGCACAAGGCCGAGTACACTAAGCACATGGAACACAAGTCAGAGGTAAAGCATTGTACGAGGCTGCCTCCATTCAAACAAAAAGCAAGAAACGAGGAGCTAGGGCTCCCACAAGCACCAGGACAGGATGCCTCAGTGCCAGATAGATTTCAAGTGTGTGGAGCGAAAGGCGCTCCCACGTCCCCTATGCTCGAGAGGTGGCCTTGTCAACCAGCTGAACGCTAAAATCCGGTCAGGTTTTCAGAGTGACCAACACATATGCATACAGGCCCTTATGTACTAATGGCTTTGCCCATGTACAGGATGTAGCAGCCCTACAGTCTCCTTTGAAATTCACTAGTAGTCATTTTGTCTCTTGTGCCTTCACAGTAGATCTCCTAAAAACAACTACATTTTACTGTCTGCTGGACTCACGCTACCAGAAAACGAAGTTTTAAATATTCTCCTGTAAAATTATTGTATCCAGAATACAGACCACAACAATATCTTGAAAGTAGGTATAAAAGGTACATTGAGCTTTGCTATTCTTAATTCCACATCTCCAGATCTTAATGATATCTGTATCATCAAGGTACTTAGATGCGGAGTTAAGAATGGTACTATGTACCTTGACGATGCATATATTTTCATGTCACGTACTAGATGTGGAGTTAAAAAAGGTAAATTTATACTTATAAATCACAGAATCATGGTAATCACAGTATTTTACAATCAATATTTCTGCATAACAATATTTTTGTTATTGATAGTCAGACCTCCAAGAGCCCAGATGGACTACTTGGATTAGTGATTCAAAGTAATTACATAGTGTGACACGAAGTTGTTTCAAAAATTACATCTATCAAACAGGTAAGTCCCTTCAAACCAGAATCACAAGAAAAAAAAAAATCTACAATTGTATTTTGTGGGAAGTTGACAACAAGAAAAACAGTACATTATGTTAACACTGAATTGTGCTGCACCACTTACAGGCCACCAGAAAGGCGAAAAAATACCACCACATTTTCTTTTAATTTTATCAAGGTATGGCAGACGTGGCTCTGCGTTTATTTTAACGTTGGCCAGAGCTTTGATATGTAACCATTGACGCCAAACAGCAGGCGCTCTTCTGAAAAAAATGATTGCGGTTGCACTCTTTGTTTGTGCTTTGGTCTGGGGTATGTATGATCTATTGGTTAGGGGCTGTTTGGGATGGTATTTAGATTCTAATAGAGAGTATTTATTTTCTACTGAACGTGTGACTGGATGGTTTTAATTCCCATGTCTTACCTTCTCCCATCATTTGCGTATTTTTCTGCCAGTCAGGTTAAGCAAGCAACAATCTTTTTTAGGTTTCGCCTGCACAGCGCTTGCGCTGTGCTTGAGAAATCTATTGTTTTGAATATAAACTTAAAAGGGACTTACATCCTGCCTCCTCTTTTTCCTGGCTTCTCATTAGGTCTTGTGCGTGCCACTTACCTTTCCTCCATTTCTATTGGCTGTGGCATATTTTCCTGCATTTACCAATGCTTGTTCCTTGCCTGCTTCTCTTATTTTTCTGCCGCCGAAATACTGTTCACATCCAATTAGGTCAAACTAAATTTCCATAAAGTTTTGCCTTTTACTCTTGCAGCATATTTATTTAACAATTTATCACCCGGAGAGATTAAGTGATTTGCATAGAATCACAGGATGATGCGCGGCGCTGCCGAGAATCAAACTGGATTCTCCAGCTCTTGAGCCAGCAGCTCTGACCGCTGCACCACACCCTCTCCACTCCCATGTTATCTGTCAGGGAGCTCTTTCCTTCTCCCAGAAGATAATTGATGAAAACAGCTCTTTATTCATTACATAGGCGAAACCGATGCATTACCAATGCTTGTTTAACATGGCGAGCCGGAGTGGTTCACCTCACAATATTTTGTCAATAAAGAACACCTAAAAACAAAATATAATTAAACAACACCACATACTCAAAGCAATATGGTTACAATGCTCATTGTTGTATGTGTCAAAGTGGAAAAGGTAATTTGATATGTATCCTAATCTGTAAAATAGTTACATTTCTAATTACATCAGTTTCATTAAGGGTGAGGGAATGAGCATTGCATTTGGTGTGCGAGTTATGGTTGGCATGGCTGTAGTAGGGAGTTATGGATTGTGGTCCTAACCATAGCTTGCCAATTTCTGTGGTTTTAATTCGTAACCGTAACGTTATTAAATTGATTATCTGTAGGTATATGCACATTGACAAATACAAGGTGCAGAAGGATTCGTCATTTTTAATGTTACCCACCCAACAGTTTATGCAACACATTAGCAGGAGTGCTCAACCATGAGGCAACAATAACAAAAAAAACAAAAAAAAGTCTGCCATTTTAGCCAGGTACCCTACCACGCACTCGTGACTCCATTTATGCCCACACCATGGCTACCTTAAGCGACAATAAGGCCACCATCCATCCATGCGACTCCTGCACTTACCCAGACCCAGGTCAGAGGCCTTTTCTGCATAAGGTTTACCTGTTTCCGTATGCGCCCTAAAATGTGTTAATATTTACAATAAGAAACATAAGAACTCATGGAAGCCAAAACAGAAGAGGGTATGCAGTTCCTAATAGGGCAGGGGGAGCGGGGTCAGCCAAGAAGGGAATATTATCCCTTAATGGTGGAGGGAAAGGGGGATCCCTCCTTACGGAATTAGGGCCCTCACACACCCAGCCAGCTGGGTGTCATGCTTCATCATAGGGCTTGCTCCTCGTCAGGTCGGCGCTGCAATACCCGACGGGCTCCCTATGAGGGGCTCTTTGGCGTAGATCTTTTATTCCTTGCCGTTTGGTGCTGTGGGTGTGAGGGACCTAAAGGTGTAGATGTGCTAAGTGAGGGTCAATGGACCGTGCAAAGGTTAAAACAGGAAATGGAAGTCCAAACAGAATAATTTTAATGAATATGGCTTCCAACCTGGCTAAAAAGTAAAAGTGGCGCACTCCTGAAATAATGCGTCAGGATCTCGCGCTCAACTTCATGTGGTCTGTTTTGACTTCGACTGGGCATGTATGCTGGACCTCGACAAAGCCCTTAGTCCCCCCTTCTGGTTTAAATGAACTCATGGAAGCATCAGCGAGACCTTAAAACGAGTCCCATAACCCTTAAATTGTAATAGGTTTGGGATTCTGTAGTCACTGAAGTATTAAGTATAATGTGAAATGTATGACTTTTCTTTCTGACCAAGTGGAGTTGAATGGTGTTATTTTTGTAGAAAGACAGACCAAATAGACAGTCAGTCAAATAGACAGTCAGTTTGGACCCAAAACCCCCAAACAAATTGAAAACGTACAGCACATAATTGACAGAGAGCACTCTGAATGCACTGGTGTTCAGGTACAGTTGGTGTAAAGTTAGGGAGGCCCTGTGACAGGAGTGGATGAACATTGACCAGACAACACCACAAGGATGCTTTTTACAATCCGAGGTAAAGGTGACAGCTAATATCAGCTGCATGAGAGGAATTAGGATCACATCACAAAACGTGTATTTGTAAAACACACTTTTATCCAAAGGTCTCTTGGCGCTGAAACAATAAGAGGTTTAATGTTACCCAACTCAAGAGTCCCCATTTTATCGACCTAGGAAGGATGACAGGTTGAATGAACCCGACGTGATTCGAACCTGTGACCATGAAGTCCACCACAGATACCCGAAGTGGATGCACTAGCCCTTTGGCCACTAATCCGGCAAATAAATACAACAGTACAACTAAGGTTATCATAGCTTTAAATTCACAGATGCTATCTGTGTGCTTTTAACAACTCTTGTGCTTTTTAATTACGTAAATTTGTTGTAAATGGTTTAGCCAAAATTTACCATTTCACTTACTTTAGTTTCAAGTCAGTGTATTGGTATCACGCTTGATCCACAGGCCTCACTTGCTGAATAAAGTCGTGAGTCATGGGCACAATACAGTTAATTAAGCATCGGAGAGGCTACTGGGAAACAGGTGCATGCAACTCACTGGGTCAGTGTAGATGCTCTTCATTTCGGAGCTTGACACACTTCCTGCTGCCTGGAAGCTGGTGACAGTCACGAGTGCTTGGGACTGGGGCAATATGTACACGAAAGAACCAAACCAGAAGCTTTTTCTATGTTGATAAAGGAATATTTATTTGACACCAAGTTCTTGCTTACAAAAATGAATGTACCAGCACCTACCCTCTTTAATGGAGGTAAACGCAACCTGTATATTTATTCTTCAATATCTAAAGTCCATGCTACTGGGACTGGCCAGGAGCTCTCATTTTTTTGCGTTTTGTGATAAAATATTTGGAAGTCTTAAAAACACTCTGGATGTGCGTTAGTACTTGTAGTCTCAATTTGGAACAGCAGGGGCCATCTTGCATGACCTGACTCCGCGTAGACTGGAAGTCCAACTGTCCAAGATGGCAGCTTTAGGTTAGAATTACGTTTTAAAGTATATACAATATCCCACGTGGCCGTGATTTAAAAATTGGAAAAAAACACAAAGAACAGGCATAAGCATTCCACATGTATAGAGACCGAAGGGACCACACATAAATGTGGGGTGGAAAGCCCGTTTTAGTGTCCCATTTGCTGAATCGCAGTGTGTAGTATCTTGTTTATGTCATTATCCTGTTACTTTCTCCCTGGCTGCTCAGCCAGTGTGAATGTGCTGCATGGAATGTTGGTGTGATGGACATGAATGGAATGTTTGGGTGTCGGTGAGGTGTGACAGTTGGAGTATGGGCTGAGCAGCAGGCAGGCTGCTCCTGGTGGGGCTGCTCTACATGAACTTAACCTGTAACTAAGACTAAATAAACGTACTTAAAATACATGTCGGCTACTGGACTTCATCATTACACAGTGCATGCATCCTAGTTATCTCTTACTAAAATATTGACCCTTACAATTCATCTGACACTTTGAGGAAGCCTTAAAGCTAGCTATAAAGAATGGAGTTGTTTGAAGTCAAATGTTTTGCACAGTGAAAAAAACAGCCTGGAGGACTCATTCCATGCAATTAAACTGCCTAAGAGACTTCATCCTCGAAATCTTTAATGTGAATAAAAATCAGCGAATTTCTAAAGACTAAAATCAGTTGGTGCAAATTGATCGTCAAGAAGAAGCTTTATCTTGAGACGTCCAAAATGTGCAAAATCGTATGCGCCACAGGTGCGCCCAAATATTACAACAAGTAGTTTTTACAGCAATAACTATAAAATAGCGTCTACACTGACCTGTTCTGTGCAGGACACTTACCTAAATAAGAACGTGACCATTGTTTGTCTACATCAATGAGTTTTGTATCACACAAGAAGGGAGGGCCCCGCAGAGGCATTGCAAACAACGTCCCTTTGGGGGAAAAAATCTCTCGACTGCATAATCTTACAGAAACTATATACGACTGATACCTTAACTATATGGAAGACTACTAACCTAACAGATCGCTTACCCCCGATTATGAAAATGTGCCCAAAAATTCAGCCACTATCGAAGGGACTTCAGGAGATGGAGATCTGACAAAGGTAACAGCCAGGGTTTTTTTTTTTTATAACTTTGCAGGAAAATTTAGCAGGGGCAGTATAGAGAACCATCCTGGTACCTCAGAGGTATTCTCATCCTCATACCCGAAAAGAGGTGTCCTCATCCCCTCAAAGATATCTTCATCTCCTCGGAGTGCTATCCTCATCCTCAGACCTTCAGAGAGGTGTCCTCATGCCCTTGCAGAGGTGTCCTCATGCCCTCGCAAAGTTGCCCTCATGCCCTCGCAGAGATGTCCTCATGCCCTCGCAGAGATGTCCTCATGCCCTCGCAGAGATGTCCTCATGCCCTCGCAGAGATGTCCTCATGCCCTCGCAGAGATATCTATCTCCTTAAAGTGTTATCCCCATACTCTCACAGCGGTGCCCTCATACCCTCACAGAGGCATTTCCTCCCTCTTTCCGGCAGAGAGTCCTGCTCAAGAAGGGAGATTTCAGGTTAAGATTAAATCTTTTCCCTATCACAGAGGTCAAAGGCTTGCATGGCTAGGCATCCCAGGACAGCAAAGTGAGTGCTCATGGTTAATGAATATCCTGTACTAACCCCAACCCCCCCACGGTTTCATCATTTTGCCCTCTTTTGTGACCTGTGTCATCTTCTGATCTGTGGTGTTTGGACTATTGATTCCATTCTGCTATAAGTACCTAGGCGGGTATAAATTGTGTGCTACTGTGGAAATAAAATCTATAATTATGCCCCTTCGCTGCCCTCTGCGCGATCTAATTATGCCCCTTTGCGCGATCCCCTTTGCGCGATTAATAATTGCCCACATTAAAAGCCGACACCATTTTGTTTTTAATTCACCCTTTGGTGTCCCAAGACCCCGAGCACGAGCACGACACCCCTGCACCTGGTTTTCCTCATTTTCACCATCTGTCTCTGTGGTTTCTGCCAAGTCCGGGAAACCAGTACATGAGTTCCTGCTCCCCGCAGAGATGGTTCATGTTTCTGACATGAAGCACGAGCACAAACCCCCAAATGAGGAAGCCTTCCCTTCCAACTGTCAGACTATTTCACATCGCAAGTCCCCTCACGAAGCCTAAGACACGCCCCCATTTCTTCACACTCTGCTCTTCTTGCTGAATCTTTGTTCCTCTATCTGCCACGACCTGTTTGTTCCTCTATTTTGCCTCGTGACCAAGACTGTATAAATATTCTGCTGTTGAAAATAAAGAACCCCCACAAAAAGAGAGGGACTTGAGAGATTGCTCCTGTGCCCGCTTGGTGCTGGAAGCGCTCCCTTTAACTCGAGTTATTGGTCTTCTCCTCCTTCATTTGAGCACCACGGACTCCTCGCTTTGCATTGACAAGAAATTATGATTTATTAAGCATAGAAATTCAGAAATGAGGTAATAAGTAAATTTAATTTACCACAGTAATTGGCGCCCGAACAGGGACATTCCCTTTCCCCACGCGCCGGCGATATTGGACCCGGTACTGTCCCCTCCTGACCGTTGACGGACTTCAAAAGTGCACAACGCGGGGAATTCCCGCTAACTCCCTCGAGGCGAAGAGGGGGACCGACTGCGGCCCAGCATCCACACGAGGCGGTGAGGAAATAGCGGAACGTCCTGAACCAAAGCCCAACCTGCGAAGCAGACGAGTCCGAGGTTCTACAAATCCCACCTTGAAACTGCGCGCCGCGTTTTCCCAAAATCTTCAAGAGGCCTTCCAGTTACTTTTCGGTGAGTACTGCTGAAAAGTATAAAAACGAACCCACAGCTTTTGTGGGGGCGGTAAAGATACGCGTTTTTTGGTTTCTCACCTATCTTTGGTGAGGACTACTAAAACTAGTATAAAAGACGGACTCACTACCTTGTGGGCACGGTAAAGATACATGTTTTTTGTGGGTTTCTCACTTATTTTGTGAGGACTACTAAACTAGTATAAAAGACGGACTCACCTCTTTCGTGGGTACGGTAAAGATATTTGTTCTGTTTATGTTTTTCTCACTTCTAAAATCTTTGAAAGTCTTGCCATCATGCCTATTTTCTCGAAAATACGTAAGATGGCAACCAAAAGGAGTATTCTTGAGAAGGAAATTCCCTTCCTCCTCGGGATACTCCAGGACACTTCATGTATGCAAAACATGGTGTCGGTGCACTTATTTATTGTGATCTATGGGTAGAATATACTAAAGACCTAGAACTCAGATATAGATGGCCTGAAAATGGTAGTTTTGATACGGAGTGTATTATGAAATTAGAGGAACAGTTATGGAAGAAAAAGAGAGTCCGCCAGTCACAGAGTGACTCAGTAGAATTATGGAGAAAAGAAGCCCATAGGAGGCAACAGAAGGAATTGCATAAAGTTGAAAAGGGTAAGAGAATGTCAGAGCAGGCCAAGAAAGAACAGTTACAAGAAATAGGGAAAGAAGTAGTTAGTGAAAGGAATAAAAGGGAACAATCAGCCATTTCTACTGGTTTTTATCCTGTATTGCCATCTGCACCTGAAAACCTTAACATTGCATCAGCACAGCCTACAGCCCCACCACCAGAGGATACTTTTACTAATTTTCTCTTAGATACTCCACCACCCTATGAAGTTCCAGTCATTCAACACCCTCTGCCTCCGCCACCCCTTTCACAACATAACGCACCACCTCTCACTCCAGAAGGGGTGCCGTAGGTCCAGACCCAGGTAAAACAATTCCCGACTGCCCCTATGACCCGACTCCGAGCAACACAGGGGAGGCGGGCCGAATAAGTAAAATACTTCATGACTCCTGGGAAGAAATAAGACATCTACCAGCAATTGACACGTTTCTTCAAGCGGCCTCTGAGTTTCTTCGTACTGGAGAGAACTCACGAGCCATTAACGCTATGACTACAAGAAGATCACACCCTGTAAAAATGCACATGTATAGGTTCCTCCTTTGCTGTTCCATAAAACACATACAAGCAGAGGAAAGAAATGTACCAGTTTCACTTTTTGACTTATTAGATTCCGCATCCGACCACACTAGTCTAGAACTTATAAATGATGCACTAGACAGGTTCACCCGTAATGTGACCCGTATTCTGCAAAACTTGCAAACAAATGAAGAGAATAAGAAACTTGAGGAGGAAATTACTGAACCTACTGAAAAAGTCCTACCCGTTCGTTCTTCCGCCCCTAATTCACGAACACCCCCGCCTACATTCCTCCAAGGTCACTCTGAACGGTCATCTCCAGATGAGTTATTTGAAAATACATCCAATGCATTAGACTACTGGTTAGACCAGGAACCTCCGCTTACACCGGAGGAGGAGGAAATAGCCAGAACTGCGACCCTATGGGTCTCTCAATATAAGATATATGACAATGATCTCATAGCCCAGCTTTTTCTAGCATTACCACGCTCACATCAAAGATTAGCAAGTCTCTACATGGTACAACATCTCATCACACTCAATGACACTCATTTTAAACATGATCCAAGACTCGAAGATTTTCTGTCTGACTGCGCTGATAACATGTTCCTCCACAATAGTTCAGTTTTTCTTAACACATTTATAGATTTTAGACAGAAATACCAGAAAGTGACTGGATATAGATCTCCCCATAATACGTGTGGATCAACTAATAGACTTCCTCAAACACGCCAGTTCCCCATGAGAGAGGTCCACCCCAGAGCTGACACGAATGGCGCGCTACAACGCGTCTTCATTTATGTACCCTTGACAAAACTTGAGTTACTAAGGATGAAAGAGATGGTTCCCTCCCACTCAAAGGATCCTGCTGGATTCTTTAAGGAATTAGGAGATGTATTAATGATGGGAACATATACTCTTTCTGATATCACAGCAATTCTGAAATTATTGTTGCCATCAGGTATATATGACAAACTAAGAGAAAAAGATTGGGAAGTAGCAGGTGAACACATTAAATGGACTGAACTTCAGAATGACGAAAATACTAGAGTAGCAGGTCAAGGTATAGGAGACAAACTAAAAGCACTTCCTGGCACTATTTTAAAGGTGCTACCACAGTTACTAACAGTGAAAAAGGAGGACTGGGATGCCATTTCCTCCTGCAAACAGAAACATGGTGAAGACATAGGAGATTATTACACTAGACTTGAAAAGTGTTTTGCGGTAAATAGCGGCCTTACGCCAACAAGTGAAGCTTACCCGCATCTGTTTGTTTCCAAATTAGTAGATAACGCCTTGCCAGCCATTAAGGACAGAGTACTAAAAGTAGAAAGTACCTGGCAAGCACATACACCTCCACAGGTGTTACAAATGCTACAATATCACCAGAATCGCATTAGGGATGAAGAAGAAAATGATAAGAAACGCATGAAAGACACAAAGATGAAAGCATTAGTAGCCCAAACTGCACCCCAGCGTCAACAGACACCAAGTAGCCAGACAAATATAAAAAGCACTTGTAATTATTGCAAAAGATGGGACACTTCGTTAAAGATTGCCCTGTCTTAAAGCACAATTTGGCTACTGGTAAGACCCAGCCACGCCCATATCAGCCAAAACAGAATGATTCCCTAGACAGTTCAACACCTTCAGTTCCACTGACAACACAAATGGCCCAAATGAATATTATAGACAGCGCCTACACTGAATATTACCCAGATTTCTCATGATGTTGCCCAGAGAGAGAAGATGACAAACTGCCCCTAATCCCCATTCCAGTAGATCAGACAGGTCCATTTATAGAGGTCCGACTTCTTGGGGAGGATAGGAAGTTTCTACTAGACACTGGGGCCAGTAAAACAACAATAAGCCATCAAGAGGTCCCAGAGGCTCCTCTCTCGGGTTCAAAAAGTATTTCTCTGGGTTTCTCGGGACAACCTGTGACAAACGTCACGTCAAAGCCACTGCCCTTGCAGGTTGGTCCCCTCATGACAACTACAGATCTTATATTGACAAAATCATGTCCAGAAAACTTGCTTGGTATAAAAACATTGAAAGAATTAGGAGCTGTCATTGTTTGCTCACCTACAGATGTCAGACTATTTCTGCGAGATTTCAAGGGCCACTACACAAGTAGAGAATTAGATGAGCGTTTGAAAGATTTGCCACACACCCTGTGGGCCACTGATTCCACCACAGTAGGATGTATGGAAATAACACCTCACAAGGTTACACTGAAAGAGGGAGCCCAACTACCACGCATAAGGCAATACAAAATTCCACCTCAGGCTGAACAAGCATTAATGTTAATTATTCAGGACCTAATACAGTCAGGTGTGATTAAGGAAACAACTTCTAACATTTGCAATTCCCCTGTTTTACCAGTTCATAAAAAAGTGGAACCAGGAACACCACCTGTCTACAGACTAGTGGTGGATTTGAGAGAGCTCAATAAATGTGTCGTTCCACAACACCCTGTGGTTCCAGACATCTCCACCCTACTCACAGCCATAGATGCGGAAGCAACGCATTTTTCAGTCATTGACTTGAAAAACGCATTCTTTAGCATACCTATTCACCCAGACAGTCAATACCTTTTGGCTTCTCCTTACAAGGACGAAGTTTCCAATTCACAAGAGCTCCTCAAGGTTTCACAGAGAGTCCAAGCGTATATAGCCAAGCATTAAAAAGACAACTAGATACTGTTCAAATGCCCACGGATACAGCCATACTACAATATGTTGATGATATCCTCATTACGGCCAGATCTGACGCAGCATGTGCTGAAGCATCACTACTAGTACTAGAATTCCTAGCTGCAAATGGCCATAAAGTTTCCCCTGGTAAGCTCCAATTTTGTTTACAGCAAGTGGCATACTTAGGGCACTTGCTGTCAAAGGAGGGTAGGCAGCTTACACAGGAACGCATCCAACTCATACAACAAATACCACAACCAACAACACAGAAACAAGTTCGAGCCTTTGTTGGTCTCACCTCATATTGTAGACAGTGGATCCCACAATTTGCACTCATTTCCAAACCGTTAGTGCAGCTGACAACACTCGAAGCTGGTGCTACTCCACAATTACCCTGGACAGATGAACACACGCAAGCCTTTCAGTCTCTTAAAAAAGCTATGTGTCAAGCCCCAGTGCTGGCAACACCTAATTACACCAAAGATTTTACATTATTTGTAACAGAAAACTCAGGTACAGCACTATCAGTTCTGACCCAACTTCAAGCAGACAAACATAAACCATGTGGTTATTTTTCAAGCACATTAGATCCAGTAGCACAAGCATTGCCTGCATGTCTAAAATCAGTAGCAGCTACTGCACAAGCTATTAGACAAAGCGATTCTATTGTATTGGGACATCATCTGATAGTTCAGGTCCCACACGCTGTAGAACTTCTGTTAAACAGAACACAAACACAGCATCTGACAATAGCCAGACTCACCGGATATGAGATGACACTTTTTCAGCCACACATTGAGATTAGACGCTGCAACATTTTAAACCCAGCAACACTGTTGCCACTGACCTCTCCTACTGAAGAAATTCACGATTGTATTGACATAATTGATTTAGTGACCAAACGAAGACCAGATTTACAAGATACTCCCCTTGCTAAGGCAGAAATGACACTCTTTGTTGATGGTTCATGTATGAGACTCCCCACAGGAGAATTAGCAGCAGCCTATGCAGTCACAAATGGTACAGACACTTTAGAAGCACACAAGATAGAGATACTGTCGGCACAGGCAGCAGAACTCATAGCCCTAACACGAGCATGTCACTTAGCAAAAGGAAAGTCAGTTAACATCTACACTGATTCACAATATGCCTTTGGAGTTGTACACAACTTCGGTACATTATGGAAAGAGAGAGGATTTCTCACATCACATGGGTTCAGAATACAGCATGCTACACTCATCACTGCCCTCTTAGAGGCCAGTCAGTTACCAGAGAAAATCGCAGTGCTAAAATGTAAAGCGCACACAAAAGGAACAGATGAAATATCAAAAGGAAATGATTCTGCAGACAGTGCAGCCAAGTTAGCAGCAAACACAGAATTAAGTATACCACACCGCCAATATACAATACGAGACCCCTTTTCTGACATCCAGGATGTCCAAAGTCACGCCACACCACAGGAACTGCTAGAATGGAAGGAAAAGGAGGGGTCCTTACAGATCAAGGCTGGATGACACCTGAAAGAGCAGTATGGTTTCTACTGGATGCCATGGTACAAGTTATGGTAAACACCATACATGGACCAGCACATCTGGGAGAAAAAGCAATGTTAGACAGCATACAGAATATATGGCACAACAAACATTTGAGAGCTGCAGCCAAACAAAAAGTTAAAACGTGCATGATTTGTAATCAGTTCAACCCAGGAAAGGCACAAAGGTGGAACAGGGAGGATTCCAACCCCCTGACCATCCATTTGAAGTTCTCCAGATGGACTATATCCAGATGGAGAGATGTAGAGAGTCACAAGTATGTGCTAGTTGTAGTGTGTGCTCTGACCAGATGGACAGAAGCCTATCCCGTCCCAGATTACACTGCAACGACAACTGCTAAACAATTAGTTAGAGAGTTTTTTCCGAGGTATGGGTTGCCCCGTGTCATCTACTCAGATAACGGCCAACCTTTTTCCTCTGAACTCATGAAGCAAGTGTCTCTTCTGTTAGGGTACACTTGGAAGTTTCACTGTGTAAGACATCCTCATGCAGCAGGTCTAGTAGAAAGGCACAACCAAACTTTGAAGACAAAATTGGCCAAGATATGCACTGACAAAGGCGTGGACTGGATGATAGCCTTACCGGTTGCCCTCTTCTACATGCGTATGGTAGCCCATTCCAGAACTGGCTTATCTCCATATGAAGTGGTCTTTGGCAGACCACCAAATATGTGGGGTACGCCAAGGCCTAAAAGAATAACTGATGTTGACAGTACTATGCTGACTGACTACCTGGCTTCCTTGATGTCTGCACTCCAATCTTGTCGTTCTCAGGTTGCTGCCACCTTCCCTGACAAAACCAACCCGGAAGAACACGCCATCCGACCCGGGGACTGGGTCCTTGTGAGGAACTTCGACCGGACCAGTCCCCTCCAGCCCAGGTGGAAGAAGCCAAGACTCGTACTACTAACAACACGGACAGCAGTGAAGGTCGAGGGCAGGAAGGGCTGGCTCCACGCAAGCCACTGCCGGAAACATTTTGGACAAAAGACACTGTTGCTGATGGCCCTGCCAATCCCACTGACATTGTGACTGAACAATCTTTATTGCCTTTGGAACTAACCCCACAACAGGATTACAAATCAAAGTTAAGGTCTGCCATTCGGACTCTGGCTAATTAAGTCCATTGGGCGTCGGTCCAGTGGTGAAGCGGTTGGAGCATGGGAATGGATTTTAACACCTTGACTATGTGGGAGAAAAAAAAAATGAACTCTAGAAAAAGACATAATGGTCCTATTATATGTTTGACAGTATTATTTTTCCTCATGGCAGTTATGACGTGTCTTGGTTGGATTCTCCACACTGTTTTTCCCCCAACACAACACACCTCTCATACACCCAACAGCACTCAGGAACACACCTATCACGACCTACCCCCTCATGAACAAGCCCATAGACTAGCCTTGCGAAACAATACCTTCATACAGATGCTACACCACACTCAGCAAGCCAGTAATAGCACCAATTGTTGGATATGTGGCCGCATCCCACCTCATCAGAAAAAGGGAGGGATGCCTCTTTTTTCTTTCCCATTCTCTTATAATGGAACTTGTGAAGCCTGGTTCGGCCTAATAACAGCTGGCGCTACTACCCCCACCTCCTGCCCTGATGGAAATAATTCATGCAAGAATGGGTGGCCTTGGGGGGATTTAAACAAGGTACTCAATACTGCCTGTTACCCTAATAAGGAGGGAGCTCCTCAGGCGACCGGTACAGTCCTAGAAAGTGAAGAATACAAGCAAGGGAACATGACCATGTCCTACAAGATGTTAAATACCAAACCTAAAAAGAATGCTGGTTCCCCTTCCATCTCGTCTCACCAGTAAAAGGACACCTGTGCATCCAGAAAAATGGCTCTGTTCCATTAGGACACAGTGACTGTCATACCACTATAAGTTTTGAAGACAGAGGAAAGTCCTCATTTCTAGCATCTCGCCATACTTATTTCATCTGTGGCCAAACGGCCTATGTGCAGCTGCCCTTGAACTGGGGGGAACTTGCTATATAGCATTCCTGTTACCCCCTGTCTTTGTGGCCCCATCCACTTACCACAGAGACCTCCTAGTGCCCCATGTCAGACATAAAAGAACGATCGATACCTCCTTGGTTGACCAAACGGAAACCTCATGGGAACAGTATACAGATTTTAACAAAGGGTTCTTCTTCTTTGTTGGCCCTGTACAGAACAGCAAGCTTATACGCAGGTTGACAAGGACCTTAGAGGCTGTAGTAAACCAGACGGCGTCTGCCCTGGGGAGCTTAACCCAGGAGCAGTCTGCCATACGATTGGTTACTCTCCAAAATCGCCTTGTCCTTGACATCATCTTGGCTGACAGAGGCGGAGCCTGTAAAATTATAGGCTCTAGCTGCTGTATATTTATTCCTGATAATTCCCCATCTGTATACACGGCCATAACAAAATTACACAAGATAGCCGTAAGTTTACATCAAGAACCTGGCACTTGGACGTGGTCTGACTGGTTCTGGAAGATAATATCGTCCTGGGGATGGCAACTGCTGTCAGCAGCAGGCATAATATTCCTGATAATAACTGGATGCTGCCTTTGCATCCAATGTGGTCCTGCCCTATGCGGTCTATGCGCTGCAAAATGCATTCCTAAACCACTTGTCCAGCAGAGAGAAAGGGAAAAATCATGTTACAAGAATGTATAAATGATCTCATGCAAATTGAGATATAATGTAGGTACACTCTGGGGCAAGGAGGGAATGTGGAAATAAAATCTATAATTATGCCCCTTCGCTGCCCTCTGCGCGATCTAATTATGCCCCTTTGCGCGATCCCTTTGCGCGATTAATAATTGCCCACATTAAAAGCCGACACCATTTTGTTTTTAATTCACCCTTTGGTGTCCCAAGACCCCGAGCACGACACCCCTGCACCTGGTTTTCCTCATTTTCACCATCTGTCTCTGTGGTTTCTGCCAAGTCCGGGAAACCAGTACATGAGTTCCTGCTCCCCCGCAGAGATGGTTCATGTTTCTGACATGAAGCACGAGCACAAACCCCCAAATGAGGAAGCCTTCCCCTTCCAACTGTCAGACTATTTCACATCGCAAGTCCCCTCACGAAGCCTAAGACACGCCCCCATTTCTTCACACTCTGCTCTTCTTGCTGAATCTTTGTTCCTCTATCTGCCACGACCTGTTTGTTCCTCTATTTTGCCTCGTGACCAAGACTGTATAAATATTCTGCTGTTGAAAATAAAGAACCCCCCACAAAAAGAGAGGGACTTGAGAGATTGCTCCTGTGCCCGCTTGGTGCTGGAAGCGCTCCCTTTAACTCGAGTTATTGGTCTTCTCCTCCTTCATTTGAGCACCACGGACTCCTCGCTTTGCATTGACAAGAAATTATGATTTATTAAGCATAGAAATTCAGAAATGAGGTAATAAGTAAATTTAATTTACCACACTACCTGTAAATTAGTTAAATACATCGGAACCGTACTAGAAACCAATGAACAAGCAATTTAGGGTATTAGTTATTTAATAAGAATTGGTAAGCACTGTAAGGCTGTACTGAAACAACTGTTTCAAACGCACCAAGAATTCTATCTGTTAAAATTGACCATGTGATGTAGATGGTTTTAAGCAGTTAACTGTGATGAAATGCATCCATTGGTATGCTGTTGTACTGGACTTCGGTATTTAAAAAACAGATTAATGTATCCCTTGCTGAACTATCCAGGTATTTCTTGAAATGTTGGGTCTTCTGTATCCATTATAAGGAAGGCAGGTACAATGTGACCTCCAGTGCTGGCACACCCTGTACGCAAATTTTCTCCCACCCAACTTTATGCCAACAACATTGATTTCTGATGGAAGCAAGGGGTACCTTCAAAACATCAATTCAATTTCCGTTATTCAACATGAAACTTTTCCACATAACCCAGATACAATTAAATATCGGGTTTAAACAAATGCTTACAAACTCCAGACACTACCAAAGGAACCCTAAGGGTTAATCGGTTTACAACAGTCTGTGAAAAAAACCTGAAAAGTGTCCCCACACCCTGGCACTTAAGTCACAACTCAATCTTCTAACCTTGCAGCTACCCCTAAAACACTCCTTTTCTAGAGCTCTTTCACTGTCTCCTTGCTCACTCTAAGATGATCTCTGCCTTTGGATATCCACCTTGGGTATAACTGCGCCACACATTACCAACAGCCTACATCTGACAAGGTAGAACATTGGTATGAAGGTACACAGAGATTCGTTTATCAAATGCAGGTTAACGGTTCTACTTCCAGTAGGACCCACATGGCGTTCCATCTTTTCAAGATGAATCACATATGTACAATTGGGAAGCGAAGTAATGCCTGCAGATCTGAATTCTCTGAATACCATTTGGACCTGCATACAGAAATTACAACTGTGAAAACTCTAAGTATGATAGATTATCCACAATTGCAAATTTAGAGTTAGAGGTGGGAACAAGGCAGCTCCAAAAAGAGGGCTAGGAAGTGCTGGTGGGAACCTAATGAACTCCCACAAAGTCGTAACTTTGTAGCTGTTCACAAACCTTTCCAAAGCTTTTTTTCAAACCCAATTTACTCTTCTATACTCCGTGACAAATAAAGCAGGTTAAAGTGTGCAAATTATGTGTGAAAAGAATCAAACACACACGTTCTATAATGTGGCCTGGGGGAAGGGATTTCTTCATATGGAAAATTGATTTCCAAGTGAAGGAAAAAAAAATGTACAGTGCATCTTTACTTGAATTGTAAAAGGATAGATTTTCCACGGATGGAAAATTTGCTAGGTTAGGCAAAAACACACATCTGTGGTCTTACAGATTTGGGTTCTATAGATCAATAGATTTTTGTGAATGCTTAAAAAGTGGCAACTAAGAAAATTTTCGGCATAAGCTACAAACAAGTCTTAAAAGTGCTACTTTGTGACACAGCCCTGCAATCAGTTTTCAAATGTTTCATCAGGCTATTTGCATTATACCAGGCGCACCAACAAAACGGACGACTCTTTACAGCATATAGAATATATGCACACCATGCAAACAGCACTGACTAGTACCCTTTGCCATGCATTTTTTCATTTGGTGGCTTGCCAGGTCCCTTTCTGGACCACACAACTTCGTAAAAACTTAGAGACTAGAATTAGTCAATACTTTTCAAACCACTATAAATTCTAGCAAAAGCCCGTCAATATGGCTTCTTGCAGTAAAAGAAAGGGTAAGCCTCATATCCTTAAAAAACTACTCACATTAAAAGCCTTGTGTACTTATAGTAGCTCCATCATGCCACAAATCTTCCCAGGGAGCATTTGCGTGTTTGAACATTTGGAGAAGGCCAGAGCATCTCTTTGGACTTATATCCTTGGCCATGTGCAATATGACCTGAATAAGGCAATCTCTTGCCTAAGCCCTGAAAGCCACCAAACCACCCAGAGGAGAGCTCTTGCTCTTCTGTTTATATGCACTGTGGCATGGACATGTATAGCTAGCAGAGGTAAAAGAATAAAACTCGAGGGCTACCAGTCTGACTCTTGGGTGGCGTTTATAAGGAGTCTGAGTTATTTCTTGTGCTACACTAACTTGTGTAAATTTGAAGGCGGCTTTGGGACACTCTGTAGAGCAAGTAAACGATCTGGCGTGAATTTGGAAATTCACACGCGATTTTAGGTCTAGTGCAAAGGGCTGCACGGTGCACTTATGAAATAAATGTAATACTCCTTGACAACTCACAGCAATGATACACGCTTTCTCAGAGTTTTTTCCTCCAATGTTCCTAATTTGGGCCTTAGTAGTGCCAAAATACCTTCCTGTGAGGGTTAACGTTTATGCTGAGGCACGGGAAGGGTGATCTCTAGCTGTGATGTTCTGTACATCTTGTAACTTCGCGTTAGTACGTACAAGAATGATTAATAACCTTGATTGAACCATCTGGAAAATAGATGCAACACAAAAGCCAAATCGTGCCGTTTTGCACTGTATTTATAACACACGTATTACCCACTACTCCAGGTTCGACAATGACAACAGCTTGTAAATAATAACGGATATGAAATGAGAGTCCTGGGTGCATGCTCTACAGGAAAAATAATTCCGCAACACTACACAAGACACTTCAAACTGAAGTGGAATCTTGGTAGCCAAGTGGCAAAGGTTAAAGCCAAAAGGTTATGTTGGCCTGCTGTGTAGTGGATACGTTTCACTTATAAGGAACAGTATTATTGGTGGTGACTCGTATCAAGTTGACAGACTGACATTTTGGTTGTAGAGGTATTTGGACCGCTAAAAACTGAGCTCCGTGTCCCTGGGAAAAATTGGCTATATATCCCCAAATAGGTGAATTTAGTGGAAATTACTAAGACTCGGTTACAAATGTATTTGACTGGATTCAGTTGTGTGTGCATACACAGATGAATATATACGTACATCTATACAGATGTGCAAATAAACTATTTAACCTCTGCATTGTACTAATAAATGTATGAATCAGAGTTTTTGGGCACACTGATACAAATAACATGATTGAGCCACGTGTATCTTCACTAGCTTAAGCACTACTGGAATAAAGTTCCAGCTGCAGCTTAGGGTCTGCCAGTGGTGTCATCAACTTTTTATCGTGTTTAACAGTGTCTTATAGTTGCAGTTGATGAGGTCCACTTATTTCTGGGTTAGTCAAATAGGAAGGTTCAGTGATTTAAAAGATCACACCCAAAACATGCACTGACGAATGATTAGGTTTACTTTCAGTGAAGCCCACGCGGCATTCCATTCTTCCGAGGCGGATGCATTAGTACCTTTCAATTACACCATAACACTTTTTATTAACGATGATTAGAAATGACACAAGTGTGGCATCAAGCAGTATATAAAAAAAACAAGTTATTTTACCATGCCATAGTTGGTTCGAATAGAAACCGAATGTAACTGGTCAACTGGAATTTCTACCAGGAAACAACTTCCACTTCTTAACCGACTGGCGCCGGTGCCTGCCGCCTCCTTGCTCAGCTAAGAACGCCCCTGTACACTTTACTCCAGAGAACGGCAGTATGGGCTAGACACTATGCTGAGAATTGGGGAGGTGCGGGAATCCCCCGGTGCCGGGCCCGTCCTCGCCTTCAGCACCAGACAGCCGGCCAGTGTGGAGACAGTTCTGGGAGAAGGACACGCGCAGGATGCTACCTCAGATGGCCTCCCACCAGACAGGGCGCCTCCGTGGCCAAAGCAGGGGGCTCTCATTGTGCCGTCTGAGGGAAATGGAGGGGGGTAGTCTTCCACTGCACGCTGCCCCATGGCCCTGAGTGACAATACACACCTGCTAAGTGGGGACGGAGGCTGCACGCAACCAGCTACATAAAATTTAAAAAAAACACAGCAGCCGCTCCGCCTCGGACACTCGTGACGGCTTCTCTACTCACTTGATTTATTGCGGGCTGAGCAGACCGCAGTACCTTCTGTATCGCGCTATTCGGCAAGAGGGAAAAGAAAAAAGTCATGGTGCTAGAGCGAGGCACAGCCGCTGGCGCCCGAGGATTTCCCTTTAAACTGAAGTTTCCCAGAAGCGGACTAACTCGGCCCCTTTGATAGCGTCCTGCAGCAGAGGGGACGATTCTATAAAAAAAGAGGGCCAAGTTAGGGTGATTCTGCCAAAGTCCCCTACCCAACCTGCAACACCCCGACCGATCAACCCCAATGGATCGACTGACTTATTGCAATATAACGGGTTATCTTCCTGGGTCAGTGTATCTCCACAGCTCGATGAATCGCGATTCCTGCTGCCTACAGACAGGTCGGTCACAAGCAGCACAGGAGCGCACAGACATAAAACATGTTGACATCTCTCCCAGCCCTCCCTCCACGCGAGTTTCTGTCATAAAAAGGGAGAGCAAGGGATGGCGAGCCGAACTTACCGCATGCAGCCTGCACCTGAGCGTTAGAGCATGGGGACGGACGGGCGGCCCCTCACGCCTCGGGCGGCAGCTCCATGGGACTCGGGGGCCGCTGCCCGCCGGCTGCCGCTCAAGCCTACCCGGCGCCCCTGGGCAGGGCTGCGCGCAGCATCGTACAATGGAGGAGAGCGAGGAGGAGGAGCGGGAGGCGCGGCGAGCGGCAGCAGCCTGCGGCGAGCAGCGCGCCCCGCACTTGCCATGAACAGAATGACGCCCAGGCAGCTCCTCTCTGCCCCCGGGCGCCCCGCGTCAAAGGCCCTCCCTGTTTCTTTTTCCCAGTGTCTGTTCTTCCCTCCCCCTCGCCACCGCCGCCGCCTCCTCCTCCTCCTGCTGCTGCCGGCCTGTCCCCCTGCCTCCCGCCCCTCGCGCTGTGCAAGCCGCAGCTCCAGCGGAAGGCTGGCGCACGGGCAGCTCCGGCCCCTCCGCCAAGGAGCTGCCTCCGCTGACCAATGGCGGCCGCAGGGGCCTCCTCCTCGCTCCCTGGGCGCGCGCGGCCCTGGGCTCACATATCACTTGACTCCTCTCCCAGGAGGTCGGATATGCTAATTCAGGGCCGCCGCCGCTGCTGCAGAGTGTGGCGGTGGCAGGCAGCAGCAGCGGCGGCTTTAACGCCCTCCAAGTTGTTAGCTTAACCCTTAGGAGCCACCGAGGCACCTCGTTAAGAAGTGCCGGCTACTGTTGTGCTGAGCGTGCCCGGAGCCCCAGCCACCTCTTCTCAGCCTGGACTTTTTCAAAAGTGTGAAAAACACAAGCGCTGGGGCAGCCGTGCTCTTATGTGGTAGCCGCCACCATCCTAAAGTGGGATAGTTACAAGTTCAGTTTTAAAGTACTTGTGCCCTGCCTGGAAGGATCAGTAACGACCCCACCAAATGTACTGACGTTGTACTGACAAGTCAGTGGCACCGTTGTCATGAAATGTACAGCTACTCTACTGAATTGAGCCAGTGCTGCCCTTCCCATTAAAGGTAGGTACATGTCTGAGAAGTGCCCAGCTATCTTATTTTGCAGTACAGCAGCTCTGGTAGCACTTGTCGGTACTGCGTCATGTTTAGCAGGTTTGCGAGAGGTCTGCTCTTTTTAAAGAACACCAGGTGCATGTACTGTACCACTGAAAGTATAGCTCCTCAATCTAGAAGTGCCGAAGTTGGTCAGGTGCACGTACTATACCACTGGAAGTATAGCTCCTCAATCGAGAAGTGCCGAAGCTTTCCAGGCGCACGTACTGTACCACTGGAAGTAAACCTCCTCACAGAAGTGCTGAGGTTGACTAGGTGCATATACCGTACCACGGGAAGTATAGCTCCTCGATGGAAAAGTGCCGAAGTTGGTCAGGTACATCTACTGTACCAATGGAAGCAGAGCTCCTCAGTCGAGAAGTGCCAAAGGTGGCCAGGTGCATGTCCTGTGCCAATGAAAGTATAGCTCCTCAACTGAGAAGTGCTAACTTGAGCATTGCGTGTGTAGCACCCTCGCTAAGAAGCAACATTTGTGTTACCCTTACAACATTGTCGAGAATTGCCACATAAGTCTGTTTAAAATACACCATTTGTTGAGAAATACCACCGCTGTCCCACCCACTGAAAGTACTCAAGCTGTGTTGAACAGCGCCAAGAAGAATGTAACTGCTTTCATAAAAACTCATGGTATGTGTTGAGGCGCCACGCCATTGAAGATGCAGTAGTGTGAATAAGACGTACTAGTATTGCACATTAATAGTGCTGCAGAATCGCTGGGAAGTGCCGGTGCTGCTGAGAAGTGACATCAGTGTCCCATGGAAAGTGCAAGAGCCGCACTTAGAAGTGGCAGTAATACACTAACAAAAGACACCTGCTCTGCTGACCAGGGGCCATATTGTTCCATTAGCAAGTCAGTTGTTTGCAGAGACGTTATAAGACATGACAAAGTGGCGAATTGCCCAGAGCCCCCACCTTCCAAGGGGACCTGGGAAAGTGAACTTTTTTTAATTTTTTTATTTGTAAATTTTTCATCTTATAACAACAACAAGGCATTCATTACATTGTTATTGCAGTACAGAATATAAGGCAGCAAGAAGGTGCAGTTGCAGTCCAAACAAATACGTTATAACAGCATTACAGACCAGAAATTACACAGCACAATACATCAGCACTGCACTGGGAAAGTGAACTTTAGCTCTACTTTTAACGTGTAATACAAGAGTGTTTGGTATTATTGGGCTTGTATTGGCAGAGAGTGGATAATACAACCAAACGTTGTACTGAACAGGGGCAACAAAAGTATATCTTGCCTTGGGGTCTTGAAATTATTAAAGTGACACTGCAGTTTTGCAGATAAGAGGCTGTACTGCCATTGTAAAAGGTCAACCCCTCTGCTAAGAATTACAGACACTGTCCCAAAAGCTCATCAACTCCGCAGCAACATTCCACCACTGCCCTGTTCTGAGTACAGTAACGCTGTTGCAAAGTGCCAGTACAGCCCCCAGTTTACGCATAGAAGCCTCAACCAGAAGTCCCATTAAATTATGGAAGCTCTGCTGTCAAGTGCCTTTGAAATCTAGAAGTGCCTGATTTGTGATTCCCTCAGTTAGCTATTGTCGTGCATAATTTATTTGTTTAATGGCCGGGCCTAGTTCGCAGATAAACACAACGGTGAACTAAATATCAAAATAAACAGCGAACCTCACGACACCTGCCCATTTCAAGAGCTGCCCGCCCCGCACTAGACATACATGGCATCTGTCAGTAGTGGTTCTGCTGTCAAACTAACTTTTCAAGCACCGTGAGCTTCTTAGACGGGGAGTGGTGGGGGCAAAGGGGGGTTGGGGGGTTTGCCAATTCGTGTAGCTCTGAGAGGCAACCATGGGTGACAAAAGCTAGCCTCTTCGTTTACAACACAACAGGGAAAAAAGCCGAGCCCCGCCGAATTGGAGCAGCAACAACCGCAAATATGACAGCTATTCGAGGTATTCGACAACTCGAGGCTGGTCAACAAGTCCCGGGCCGGCGGTGCGCGCGCGTGTGTTCGCTAAAACAGCGATTCTCGCGGCTCTCGAGAGCCAGCAGCTGCTGTTTTGTTTAGCTGGAGGAGCCCGGGCTGTGCCTCGAGGAGGAGGAAGGGTCTCTGGGCGCGCCGTGGGCAGGAGCAGAAGCAGCGCGAGTCATCCCTCCCCCCACCCGCTCGCTTTCTGAAAAGTGTGAAACACCATTTCATCTTGAGCCGTGCCCCCGCTGCTGTGTTCGATGCCCCCCACGCAGCATCAGGCAAACAAGCGTCTGAAAACACCGCGAACAGGAAGCATGACTGGACAACTTTATGTTCGTGACTAGACGCGTCAGGATAATTTTACTGCGGACGTAGAACACTATTCTTGCATGTCCTCAGATATGAACGACGAGTTTCATTCATCTTACTCCATCCACACAACACGCCTGGTTTGACTCCCACCCCTCCCACCGAGCGATCAAATTAAAGATGTCTTGATTTACGAGTTGTTCATGTGAATCTACACTTTTAAATCCATTCATGCACATCTAATGTTACACTTGGTTTATACAGAAAATCTGCTTCTGTGTGGGGAGGCGGTGGTTGTGAGAGGAGAAGGGATTTGTGCGCATTCTCAAAGTTTTCTTTGCCTATTCCTACTTTGGAAATGCTTGCAAATGTACGCTTGTCAATCACAAGAGCGAAGGTGTTTCTAGGTTTGGAGTGGGAAGGGAATACCTGCAAAAGTGTGGAGTTGTAAGGGAAGGGGGTTCTCCTTGGGGAAAATATATTGCCTGTGAAGAGAAAAATAGTAAGAGTTAAAAAGTGCAATTGCACTCAGGCATGACCATTTTTGCATGTGTAATGTTACAATCAGTAAAATACGCATGCAGACACATGCCCTTGCATGAGCATAAAGAAGAATTCTAAAAAGTGTCCCAGAAGTACTTCTGATAACCTTTTAGAATTCCTGAAATTCTTAAATCCGCATCCAAATATATGTGTAAACCTACAAGTGTATTCTAATTTCTCTGTGAATTGGGTCCCAAACATTTTTGATATGTTGGTTATTTATTTATCACTTTATGTCACCTTAAGGTCACAAAAGAGCACTGAATGGAGCAGGTGAGATGGAAAGGACAGGACAAGATAAATAAAATGAGATAAGATGTTATCTTAGAATATTGTGCACAGAAATAGCATCAAACATAGGTGTTGTGTCCTAAATATTGTTTACAAAAATATTGTTCCATCATGTGCATATTTTCTCTAAGAATCTCCAATGGGGTGACATTTTTGCAGATAATATTTTAAACATATGTATATGTCTCATCTTAAAGATTTTGGGTCCCCGAGCAAGACACATTTTAGAGACTCTGTTGAGAAAAACCTTGAATTTTAACACCAATTGTCTGCTACTTCAAGCACCACGAGACCAAACACTATTGATCTGTACTCAAACAGTTGAGATGGAGAAATAGACAAAGGTGTAATAAAGAGAAAATCCCCTTTCCCAGGGTCCTTAGTGGGCGGGGGCACTGGGCAATTGCCCATTTTGCTGATGCCTTAAAACATTCGTTTATTTATGTCAGATGATTTAATGACAAAGATATTCTGATTTTAAACAGAGTAAGGAACCCTGTGGATGGAAAGTTCCTAAACGTTCCTCTCCATACTCCTTTTAGAAGATATAAAAGGCCACAGGTTTAATACAAATTTGAATTAGCTTACAGTGGATGAATGAAAAACAAAATTTAACTAGTTTCAATTACTCCTCGGTGAATTATTCTTTACCACATTATAACACTTCCACCTGAAAACCTTCTCTTCCAAGAAACATTTATTCATTTTGAGAATTAGGAGCACTAGGGATATAGTTCCATTTACCAGGCAGTTTAAGGAGGGTGTTTAGCCACCCCTTAGTCCATGTTCTTGAAAAAGGAGATGTGGCACTGGAACCCGTCTCGACCTTCCCAGGACATTGTACTGGAACGGTGGCCACCATCTGGGATCACCACTATGGGAACTGGTCCAAGAGAGCTCTGTTTGCAAAAATGTAGACTACGAGAGACATTCATGCTTTCTGTTATTTCTTGGGCATGCTGCTCCAGTTTAAAAAACATTGATATTCCAGTGCGCTCCTGTTGGGACTAGATAAACAAGGGAGAATTCACATCGTTTAGAGGAGAATGAGTGACATTCCAGTGGTATTGTAGAAACTGAAGGTCTATTTCAGTTGAAATATATACAAAAACAGAGAGGCAACGCTCAAAAGAATTCAAACAATTAACAGTCAATGCTGTAATTGATAACATAAAGACGATTCGAGAGGTCTTTGTTCTTTTTATCTTGTACTTCTTTTATTCATTTTCTTGTCTACAGATATGAACATTTCTGCTCAGCCAATGCGTTTCGCCCACAATTCGGGCTTCTTCAGGGCTGTAAACACGACAAACAAGACTATCAACATATTTACAAATACACACAAAGTTTACAGACAGACATAAATATACAACAAACTACACAGTCTCAAATCTGCACATTAATATTCTTTCAATGATTAATATAGAGAAAAGAAACAAGTTGATTTTGAAAATCTACAAAACATATTCTATTATTTGATGCATTAATATATTGCTCAGAGAGATAAATACCCACACATGGTTAACTCCATGTGTGTGTTATTAGAAAACACCACAAAAACGCTCAGACAAAATCCAAATACAAAGAGTAGACAAAGAGAGACATTGATCACAACATGTTCTAAGAGCTTCTCATGTACAGTAAGGGGTCATTAAGCTACCCTAACCATATGATACTTGAATTGAAACATCAAAAATTTGATGCAAAATGGATTTAGTCTATTACAACAAAGAGCATCTTCAATCTAACCCTTGTATGGAAGAAAAGAAGAAACAAGAGAGATAGGATGGTATCAATTCAAGAAAACCCAAGCCATTATTCATGTCGAGTCGTATTACCCACCGTGATAGGACTGGCTAATTCATGGAAGCGACAGGCATCTTCTCCTATGTAGTGTTCCGCTTAATCTTAAAATCCTTGTCCAAATCTAAAATTAGTACATAAACATAAGTCACAACACACTGAATGTCCATAGTGTATCAATTTTCCAATTCTTTTAAAAATAATTGCGTATTAGGAAATTCATAGTCGCAATGCGCTCCATGAACCTTTAAACTAAATCCCCAATTCAAGAACCAAAAACAAAACAGTTGCTATAAGTGCCACAAGCACACGCCATAAGGAGAGGCGTGACTTGGAAAAGATCACCCTATACAAATTCACAAAACCCGCATGCATGTGTACAAAGAACACCATGGTTTTATCAGGCCTCCATCAATTTTGAGTCACCAAATATCAATATCCTCATACCTTAATCCATTGTAAAATTCGTGTACTTTGGCTCCATTCAGTTATCCAAACTCTGTAAGCAAATATTTTATGCCACATATCTGAGGCTGTAATAAGAAATATAGGGTATTTCAAATCTAAGGTCCATTCCCAAACTCGGATTGTTATATGTCAATTCATAACGTATTAACTCAAAGTGATGTGGAGTAACGCATGTTAAAGTATCATACATGCCAAAATCCAACACAACCTGCTGCTATACAAACTAATAACCTCCTGATTTACAAAGAACAAACGTACACATCACACTTTTAGGGCTGTGTAGTCTTACAGAGCAAGACATGTAGAGAAGTCCTCAATGCATCACCATTCACCAACACCATTACTGAGGGGTACAACCAGCCCTTGACATAAACTGACAGTTGAACTACAATATAAAAGTAAGTTCTAGTGAAATTCACCTTCAAGGTTGTAGCTGTGAATAGGGTTAACAATGATGAACAGAAAAAAGTGAGGTATGTATTACCTGTTATGGAAAGTGCGTATGTTTGTATATCTATGTGTGTACATATAAGTGTACATATAAGTAACATGTATGTAGATGTGTGGTGCCATGTGGTATTACCATTGTTGAGTGGGAGGGGTACCATGACTTACGAGAGGGGTTAAATTCAAGCAGTGAGGTTAACTCACAGTAAAGAGGCCTCCCGAATATTATCAGAGTTGTTTTACAGCTCAAGGACATTGTAACATGCAATAGGTGAGGCAGTAAACAGTATTGTTCTGACGCTAATTGCACTGTATGATGGTAATTACAAGGAATTTGACCATTGCACTGTAGTAATACATGTGTGTATATGCGTTTATTAGTACAGTTGCTCTAACCAAATGTTGTTAGGCCACATTTATTTTCATTGGCTTGAATAAATATATATTTATGTCATGCCGAAAAATAATACGTCCCAATAAATATATGTTATTAGGAGCGAATATAGTGAACGCAGACTCAAACACTTATCACTACAGTCCCGCAACGGTGAATGCTATGGTCTTGCCATAGTATTGCTAGTAGAGCTGTATCTTTTGGTCTTCTGGATCTAAGTGGTAACCTAGATCATCATTGTTTTACACTATGGACCTATGCAATTATATTGTTCTATGGTTTGGCTTTAACACCTGTGTTTATAACTAAGGCTGATCAACGAACAGTATGGTATAAACTATACATACAGATACGCAGAGGGTAATATGTTACTATTTATTACCAATGTTAAGGGAGTATGGTGAATACGTAACTCCATGTCACTATAGACACTGTTTCCAGTCCTGGGCTTTTGGGATTTTCACTTGCAAATAATATATATATATATATTGGAAATATATATATATAGATGGATAGATAGATGTAGCTATATATATATAGATATATTTATTTTATATAACCTGCACTCATCTGCATGAAAAATTGAATTCCAGACTTTAGCTAACTACGTCAAGGGATTACCTAATATCAAGGCGGTCTGTCCACAGGGTCAAAAGTTACAGGCAAATCAACGAAATGCCTTTTCAATGGATGCCTGGGCATTCTTGGGGGAGGGCCGTTTAAGACATATAGGATTGACTTGCTCCAATTAATTGTGTACCCGGAGTACTTCCCATAGTTCTCGAAGATGTTCAGTATATTCTGGCCAGGGAGTGCGTCTGGGAGGCCATGTATAACAGAATATCATACGCATATAGTGGTATCCGGTCCTCCCACTCCTCCTCCTTCCATCGGAGCCCACGGATGAGGGGATCGCTTCTCACCCATGCTGCCAGCGGTTCTAACACTAGGGCAAAGAGGAGTGGGGACAGGGGACAACCCTGTCTTGTCCCTCTCCCTAGGGGAAATGCTTCGGACATTCTGCCGTTCACCACCACCTGTGCTAGTGGCTTTGTATATAGCAGCCATACCCAGGACCTGAATTTGGGGCCTAGCCCCATGTGTTCTAGAACTGCAAAGAGGAATGTCCATTTGATCGTGTTGAAGGCCATATGGGCGTCGAGGGATAGGATGATGGCTTCTTCCTGGATATTGTGTTTACGGCCTAATACTCCATGTAGGCGACGCAAATTAAGAGCTGTGTTTCTGCCCGGCATAAAGCCAGATTGGTCTGGGTGTACTAACTTGGTGAGGTGAGGGGGTCAGTCTACTTGCGAGCACTTTGGCCAAAGTTCTAGCTTCTGCGTTGAGCAGCGAAATGGGGCGATAGGAGGAGCACTCTTGGGCCGGCTTGCCCGGCTTACGGATTGTTACTATTGTTGCCATGCTTTGGTCTCTGGGGTGCTCCCCCTCCTCTAAGCTGGCCCTGTACATTCCTAGTAGGTGTGGTGTATATTTTATGGCTGCCTTTTTATACAGTTCAAAAGGGATGCTGTTTGGTCCCACGGCCTTTCCTGACTGTATGCCGCCTATAGCCGTTGCTATTTCCTCTGCTGTGAGATCACTCTCGAGTTGCTGAGTTTCTTCTGCCGTGAGCGTCGCTGTGCGGATCTCTCTAAGAAATCCGGAAGCCTCATTTATTGTTGCAGTTTCTAAAGGGGTATAGATTTTTGTGTAGTACTGTGCAAATGTTTCTACTATGTGTTGTGAGTCCGTAGCAAGATCCCCAATATCGAGTTGGAGCCCAGCCACCCATCTGTCAGCCCGCTCCCGTCTATCTAACCAGGCAAGGAGTTTGCCTGCTTTGTCCCCTACTTCATAAATCTTGTGTCGGGTGGATGCTAGCTTGACCTTGGCACCCTCCCACATGTGTTCCTTATATTCTTGTTTTTTCGTGTTCAGTCGGGTTGTGTTAAAATCAGAGGGGTCTTGGGAGTGTATGTTTTCTAGATCACGCACCTCCTGTTCTAAAGCTTCTGTTGCTCATGTCTTCTCTTTGTTGTGGCCTGAAATAAGGGAGATTGCTTGTCCCCTGATGACTGGCTTGTAGGCCTCCCATAGGGTAAGTGGGGATGAGACAGAATGCTTGTTTTCATCAAAATAGTGTTGAGTGGCCGAGGAGAGGCCTTTCCAGATCTTGGGGATCTTCAGATATCCTGGGTATATGGGAAATATGCAGCGTTGGGCTGGGGCATCCAAAGCATATTTAACCAAAATGGGGGCATGGTCCGAGATGCCTCTAGCTAGATGACGCATCTCGTTGAATATAGCCACTTTATCCGCTAGCGTGAGCACGTAGTCTATTCGTGATAGGCTGTTGTGTGAGCCTGAGTGAAATGTGTATTGACGCGTTTGTGGGAATCGTGCGCACCAGACGTCTACAAGGCCCATGGCCTCCAAGAAGTCGGCGAACCGGGATGTTGTTCGGTGCTGCTTTCTGGGGGGCATTCAATCTATAGAGTCATTCAGGGTTGTATTGAAGTCGCCCCCCACTATCAACTCACCCTCCGGTAGTTTAAGGAGGAAAGTACTCAGTGCAGGCAATGATATCGAGTGAAGTGCTGGGGGGATATACACTGTTACTATATTGATTGGCTGCCCCTCCCATTGGCCTGATACTGCCACGAATCGCCCCTGCTCATCTGTCCACGTTTGCTGAACAATGAGGGGAAATTGTTTCCTCACAAAGATTCCTACCCCTCTTGAGCTCGATGTAAAGCCAGAGTGTACCACTAATTAAAAGCCCCATCTATCGAGAGCCTTACACGATGCGCCCACCAGGTGGGTCTCTTGAAGTAGGACCATATCTGGTGTTTGTCGTTTGATGTATTGTAG
Source organism: Calotriton arnoldi (assembly GCA_963921515.1). NCBI lineage: Eukaryota > Metazoa > Chordata > Amphibia > Caudata > Salamandridae > Calotriton > Calotriton arnoldi. The sequence goes on along the minus strand of CAWUFW010002135.1, from coordinate 706,941 downwards.
AACTAGCCCTCTCTTCAATTTGTCCTTGACTCCATTCACGTTCCATGAAAGTAGCTGTAGGGGCAGGCTACCTGGAGAATGGTACGTGGGTGTGGGTGGAGTGTGGTCAAATGGTGTGGTTGTGTGCATCATCTATTTCCTCTGTGTGTACGGATTTGTCAGGATGTCGGGACTGTGTTGCCAGGTGATGCCTACCGAGTTGTGCTACTGACAGCGTCGAACAACTATAACTAAGAATACAATAACTATTTACCCCTACCCCCCGTCCCTCCCCCCTCCCTGCCTCCCTGCATGACGGATTTGGAACTACCCGCCTTCCCAACAGTGCAGAGCGCCTGTTACCCCCTCCCCGGTACCTCTGTGGGGGAGCATTCCTGGTATCCCCCCATGTCCATTCCCGTTTTGAAGGCGTATTTAAACAGCGTTGAGTTTCCATATCTAAGTAGATGCCTATAGGTGGAGAAAGAATAGAAAAAAAAAGAAAAAAAAATCCAGCTAGTGTACATTGCGTTAATCCGGGTCTCTTCCGTTAACGACTCTGGGGCGATGTCAGTCCTTCTTAATTGCATGGTCTGTCTGAGTTCCCCTTGGAGCAAGCTCCCGCTCTCCTGGTGTTGTATTACCTCTGTGTTCGTGTGGGAGCTGATACCTTTGGGGGTTCATACCACTCCTTCGAGCCTCGATGTGCACTTTCACTTGGAATTCCCAGGGTCGTCTGTTGCGCTCACGGAGGCCGTCTCCTTTGCCCCCAAATTAGTTGCCGTTGACGGGTGTCTGCTTTGTTTTTTCCCATTTCTGCCATGATTTGTGACTTGGCGCCACCCTTCAAGCCACTCCTGGGCCTCCTCAGGGGTTACGAAAAACCACGCCTTCCCCTCAGCCCCGACTCTGAGTTTTGCAGGGTAAAGCATGGAGTATTTGAGCTCGCGCTTCCTCAGTTCCTTTTTTATTTGGAAAAAACTGCGCCTCTGTTTTGTTACTGCCGCTGTATAATCTGGAAAGAAAGTTATTGTACTGTGTTCATAACGCAGCGGTGGGGCTGCATGGGCCGTTTGTAAGATTAAGTCCCGGTCTCAGAAATCGAAGATTCGGGCCAGGATCGGCCTCGGGGGAGCTCCTGGTTTGGGCCTGCCGCCCGGAACGCGGTGGGCCCTCTCCACTGAAAAGTAATTGGATAAACCCCTTGGCTGCAGATGATTTTGGATCAGGTCCTCCACAAACAGGCCGGTTGCAGGTCCCTCTGCTTTCTCCGGAACTCCGATAATCCTGACGTTGTTACGCCTTGAGTGGCATTCATAGTCGTCTAGTTTCGCGGCCAGCGTCCTACTTTCGTTCTGTAGCTGTTTGACAATCAATCAATCAATCACAGAATTTGTAAAGCGCGCTACTTACCCGCGAGGGTCTCAAGGCGCTGGGGAGAAAAAAAGGGGGGGGGTGCTGCTACTGGTCGAACAACCAGGTCTTGAGTAGCCTCCTGAAGGTCAGCAGGTCTTGAGTCTGTCGTAGGCTTAGTGGAAGGGTGTTCCAGGTCTTGGCGGCGAGGTGGGAGAAGGATCTGCCGCCGGTGGTAGTTCTTCGAATGCGAGGGACGGTGGCGAGGAGAGGTCGGCGGAGCGGAGTTGGCGGTTGGGGACGTAGAAGAGGAGTCGTCTGTTGAGGTAGGCTGGGCCAGTCTTGTGGAGTGCCTTGTGTGCGTGGATGAGGAGTTTGAAGGAGATTCTCCTGTCGACGGGGAGCCAGTGCAGGTTCCTTAGGTGGGGGTGATGTGGCTGTGGTGTGGTACATCGAGGATCAGGCGTGCGGAGGCGTTTTGTATGCGTTGCAGTCGCTTGATGAGCTTGGCCGGGGCTCCTGCGTAGAGGGCGTTCCCATAGTCAAGTCTGCTACTGACGAGGGCCTGGGTGACTGTTCTTCTTGTGTCTGTCGGGATCCACCTGTAGATCTTGCGAAGCATGCGGAGGGTGTTGAAGCAGGAGGATGAGACTGCGTTGACTTGCCTGGCCATGGAGAGCGTTGAGTCAAGGATGACTCCCAGGTTGCGTGCGTGGTCGGTGGGTGTCGGGGCTGCTCCCAGCGTCGTTGGCCACCAGGAGTCGTCCCAGGCTGAGGGGTTGGAGCCGAGGATGAGGACCTCTGTCTTCTCCGTGTTCAGTTTTAGTCGGCTGATCTTCATCCAATCGGCGACGGCCTTCATTCCTTCATGGAGGTTGGATTTGGCGGCGAGGGGTCCTTGGTGAGGGAGAGGATCAGTTGAGTGTCGTCGGCGTAGGAGATTATGTTGAGGTCGTGCTGTCTGGCGATGCGTGCGAGCGGGGCCATGTAGATGTTGAACAGTGTTGGGCTGAGGGACGATCCCTGGGGTACGCCGCAGATGATCTCGGAGGCTTCGGATCGGAATGGTGGGAGGCGGACTCTCTGGGTTCTGCCGGTGAGGAAGGAGGTGGCCCATTCCAGGGCCTTGTCTCGGATCCCTGCGTCGTGGAGGCGTGCGCGTAGAGTGCGGTGGCAGACAGTGTCGAAGGCGGCGGAGAGGTCCAGCAGGATGAGGGCTGCGGTCTCACCGTTGTCCAGCAGGATCCTGATGTCATCGGTGGCGGCGATGAGGGCAGTCTCAGTGCTGTGGTTGCTGCGGAACCCCGATTGGGATGGGTTCAGGATGTTGTTTTCCTCGAGGTATCGGGTTAGCTGTTTGTTGACGATCTTCTCGATGACCTTGGCTGGGAATGGAAGCAGGGAGATGGGCCGGAAGTTCTTGAGGTCTCTCGGGTCCGCCTTGGGTTTTTGAGTAGGGCGTTGATCTCTGCGTGTTTCCAGCTCTCTGGGAAGGTCGCGGTCTCGAAGGAGAGATTGATGATGTTGCACAGGTGGGGTGCGATGGAGCTGCTGGCTTTGTTGAAGATGTGGTGCGGGAAAGGGTCTGACGGGGAGCCGGAGTGTATTGTGCTCATGGTCTTGATGGTGTCCTCAATGTTCACGCTGGCCCAGGCTGGCAGGGGTCGTGGTCGATGGTGTGCGGCGGGTCTGGTGCATCGATCTTAGTTGGGTCTGTCTGGGTGTTGAAGCTGTCGTGGATGTCGGCGATCTTGCGGTGGAAGAAGGTGGCGAGGGAATCGCACAGGGGTTGCGACGGCGGGATGCCGTTGGTGTTGGAGCTGGGGTTGGAGAGTTCCTTCACGATGTTGAAAAGCTCCTTGCTGTTGTGTGCGTTGTTGTCGAGTCGGTCTTTGAAGGAGATTCTCTTGGCGGACTTGATGAGGTGGTGGTGGTTACGGATGGCGTCTTTGTGGGCTGCGTGGCTGTCCGGTGTCTTATCACTGTGCCATTTCTTCTCTAGTTTCCAGCAGGTGCGCTTGGAGGCTAGGAGTTCCGAGGTGAACCAGCTGGCTCTTTTGGTGGTGTCACTGTAGGTGAGTTTTTCAGCGGGGCGAGGGTGTTGGCACAGTCGTCCATCCATCGTCTGAGGTTGCAGGCGGCGGCGTCGGTGTTGGATGGGTCGGAGGGAGGGCTGAGAGCGAGGGTTGCCCGTAGTTGGTCTTCGGTGACTTTGCTCCAGCAGCGGCGTGGGATCTGTTGGGTGCGGTGGTGTGTGGTGGGTTTCTGGAAGGTGAAATGGATGCAGCGGTGGTCAGTCCAAGGGAGTTCCGTGGTGTGGCTGAAGGAGACGTGGGAGCTTGAGGAGAAGATGGGGTCAAGCGTGTGGCCGGCGGAATGGGTCGGTGTTGTGACGATCTGGCTCAGACCGAGGTTGGCGAGGTTGTCGATCAGGGTGGTGGAGTTGCTGTCGTTGTTGTTCTCCAGGTGAAAGTTCAGGTCTCCGAGGAGGATGTAGTCGGTAGAGGTCAGGGCGTGCGTGCTGATGAAGTCGGCGATGGAGTCGCTGAACTGGGGTCGGGGCCCAGGGGGTCTGTAGACAAGGGTGCCTCTAAGGGTGGTGTTGGGGTCCGTGTGGATCTGGAAGTGCATGTGTTCGGCGGTGCTGAGAGTGTCGTCGGTGCTGGTCGAGACCCTGATGGTGTTCTTGTGGACGATGGCGATTCCTCCTCCTACTGCGTTGACGCGGTCTCTGCGGGTGATCTTATAGCCGTCTGGGATGGCTATGGCGATGTCGGGGGTGGAGGAGTCGTTCATCCAGGTCTCTGTCAGGAAGGCGACGTCTGGTGATGATGTGTCGAGCAGGTCCCAGAGCTCGACGGCGTGTTTGCGTGCGGAGCGGGTGTTCAGTAGGATGCATCGGAGGTGGTTGAGGTCCTTCTTGGCGGGCGTTTCGGTGGCTCTGAGGCTGGTGTAGCTGCAGTTCCGGCAGGTGAAGGGACCATGGGTGCGTTTCGGGGCGGCCTTGAAGCAGTTGTGCGTCCGTCCAGGGTTGAGAGCGTGGAGTGTGGTGGCATCGTAGTGGCGTCGGTCCTCGAGGCTGGTGCGGGGGGCGAACGGCCCAGGGGTTCTGGCGCTGGGCGCGGTCCAGGCGCAGACGGGCGCAGACGGGCTTGCCTTAGGCGCGCCTTCGGCGCGCCAGCGGCGCGGCCGCGCAGCGGCCCCCATATATGGGGAGGTGGGAGGGAGGAGCAGCTGGGAGGCGGGAGGCAGGGGCAGCGAATGGGCAGTCAGGGGGGCGGGGACGCAGGGGACGCAGCGGCGGGAGTGGAGAGAGGCAGCGAGGGGTACAGAAGGGAAAAAGGACACAATTCAGTGGGGGCAGCGAGGGGTACAGAAGGAAAAAAGGACACAATTCAGTGGGGGCAGCGAGGGGTACAGAAGGAAAAAAGGACACAATTCAGTGGGGGCAGCGAGGGTACAGAAGGAAAAAGGACACAATTCAGTGGGGGCAGCGAGGGTACAGGAGGGAAAAAGGTCACAATTCAGTGGGGGCAGCGAGGGGTACAGACGGAAAAAGGACACAATTCAGTGGGGGCAGCGAGGGGTACAGAAGTAAAAAGGACACAGTAAAAATGGGGGCAGCGAGGGGAAACAGAAGGAAAGTGGGCGCAGTGAAAATGGGGGCAGCGAGGGGAAACAGAAGGGAAAAAGGACACAATTCAGTGGGGGCAGCGAGGGGTACAGAAGGAAAAAGGACACAATTCAGTGGGGGCAGCGAGGGAAACAGAAGGAAACCGGGCACCGAGGCCACAGGCAGAGGGGCGAGCTTACCAGCAGCAGCAGCGGGCAGGACACCACAGGCGGAGCTGTGTGGTGGGGGAGCGACCTACCTGACCTTGACTTGGCGCTTGAGGCTGTCTGAGTCTTCACGGAGGGCCGCCGTTGTGGTCTCCACCTCCGCTACTCTTGGGCTCATGTTTTTTAGATCTGCTCAAACCAGTGAAATTTCCACGGACACGGAATAAATGCGAGATTCTAGGGACGTGTGCACCCTATTCAGTGTGGCCATGATGTCTTGCAGCGTGATGTCTTTCGTCTCTGCCCGGTGCGGTCTTCGGCTTGAGTGGTTGACGGATCTGCGGAATCCGATTGCTCGAAAAGGCATAGGCGTGGAAAAAAGATGTAGTTTCCCATTTTAGCTCCCAAAGGAAATTTTGCTTGCTCCCTTAGCCAAAACCTCTGAACAAATTTACAACAAACTTGGCATGAAATTAGATCTTTATAGAAAATGTACAGTAGTTTTTGGGATATACAAGCCAAGTGGTCTTTAAAGGGTTAACATTTTTGTACATCTTGGACGTTTGGGATCCCCGGATCCTCCGTTAATTCAGAAATTCAAGAAATAAAGGAATCAATTTGGATGTGGGAGCCTTTTCTCCCATCATCCCTTTCAAATATGCAGTTCCAGACTTGGTACTGTGGACTGTGGATCTGATCAATCTGATTGGCTGTCGCAAGAGACAAAATACTCTTGCAGCAGCCATTTCAGTATACAGGGCAATATTTTAAAGCCATATAAGGGAGAGGGGCTAAATACAATGCACATTAGGGGTTGAACCCAGAGCCTGTCTGAAGACTATGCCCTGGGGACTATCCCTCGTGCAGTTTGCCGAAGGCCATGCACAGTGGGGGGTTGGCTGGCCACAGCAGGTTGTCTGCAGTCTGGCCGCAGACCAGGCCTTGCAGCCAATCCCTGTTGCAGATGTCCGAAGGTCGAGAACAGCGGAGGTTGGCTGCCCTCAGCAGGTTGGGCACAGGGCCTGGCTAGAGACCAACCATGTGGCCCACACACACTGTGCACAGGCAAAGGTTGTGTCTCTCAGAAGCTGACCACCTGTGGAAGGCTGGGTGCAGGATCTGGTAGTAGGCAAGGGCCTGAGGGCAATGCATGCTGCGAACGGCCGAAGACTTTGTGCATCAGGGGCTAGTGCCTGCAGCATTTGAGCACAGGGCCTGTCCAGAGGTAGCTAAGTCACATACAAAAGAGACAGCATTCATTTTTAATCCTTTTTTAAACCATTAAAGTTGGCTCTGAAAATAATTTTTTTGTGATTTTCAATATTTTTTTGGGGGGGGGCAACAAAACAAAGAGTGCAACTGAAGCAATTGGATAAGAACTGGGTAAAAAATATTTCTTGCATATCTGTTGGTGGCTAAGCACTTTATTTTTTCTGCAAGAGATTACACTACTGCACACCAAACAATGCAAGCAAGCAAAGCAGGGATCAATCTTGTCTTGCTCCTGCTGTGGGACATGTTCTGTCAACCCCTCTCCAGGAGGGATGTTGTGTTGTAATGTTGACAAACAAAAACAAGCATTTGCAATGCAATAGGTCTCGCATTACTGATAGTTTGAGGTATTGGCGTTGCAAATAATAAAAAGAGAGAGAGGGACCCAACCACCAAAGGGAGGGGTACCAAATACGACAAAAAGTCACAAAGAATCCCCCTTGGGTAAAAACACCTATACAACACCACATTCACACGAGAAACCTTATATCACCAACACGTTAACAATAAACAAAGGATCCAAGAAATAAACAAATCAAGTTAGTTCTCAATGAATAGTACAAATTTATTAAATTCAGTATACAATAATTAAAAATTCATCTTAAAACTTCACAGTATTTTTCTAACGTTCATCATAAAACAATAATCAAAGAAGCTTTATCAAGTTAAAAGGATTAGACACACATCTCTTGAGGGCAGATCAATACATACAATTAAAAAAACACAAAACACAAAAAAACATATATGGGAGAACGAGCAGGAAAATTGTTTCCAAGTCACAGGTATAGCCACATAATCATACACAGATCAAATGTCAACTCATGAGAGAAATCTCTCCTTTGTTTTGTACTCAGTAACAGTTGTCCACATCGATTTAAAATGGGCTTCCCTTATCTGTGCATCGACGCGTTTCGGTGGGCATTATGTTTAGGCCAACACCTTCTTCAGGATAATAAAATTGCTCCCAATTTATCAATCACTTTCTCAAGTATCTTAGTGATCACACCTCCTTGGGTGGTCCGTATCTATAGTTGTCACGATAAAATCAGATAAAATCTATCTTCACACTTTTCCAGTATTTAAATAATGCCTCCAATTCACAGGCACCTTCCTTGATACTCTTTTGTCTTTACGATCAAACCAGTACCGGAGACCTTATGATTTTTGAAGAAATAGGAAATGGTCAATGAGTCAAATCCTTCCCTTAATCACATCAGCTTCTGATTTGTTTATAGTTTATTTCGAGGTGTATGCCTCACCCGTTTTCTCAGCAGGACTGAGATCTCAGATCTTGAACAGTCTTCTAAAGCGAAATAAACTATAAACAAATCAGAAGCTGATGTGATTAAGGAAGGATTGACTCATTGACCATTTCCTATTTCTTCAAAAATCATAAGGTCTCGATACTGGTTTGATCAGTAAAGACAAAGAGTATCAAGGAAGGTGCCTGTGAATTGAGTATATTTAAATACTGGAAAAGTGTGAAGATAGATTTTATCTGATTTTATCGTGACAACTATAGATACGGACCGCCGAAGAGTGTGATCACTAAGATACTTGAGAAGTGATTGATAAATTGGAGCAATTTATTATCCTGAAGAAGGTGTTGGCCTAAACATAGTGCCCGCCGAGCGTCGATGCACAGATAAGGAAGCCCATTTTAAATCGATGTGACAACTGTTACTGAGTACAAAACAAAGGAAGATTTCTCTCATGAGTTGACATTTGATCTGTGTATGATTATGTGGCTATACCTGTGACTTGGAAACAATTTTCCTGCTCGTTCTCCCATATATGTTTTTAGTGTTTTGTGTTTTTAATTGTATGTATTGATCTGCCCTCAAGATATGTGTGTCTAATCCTTTTAACTTGATAAAGCTTCTTTGATTATTGTTTTATGATGAGCGTTAGAAAAATACTGTGAAGTTTTAAGATAATTTTAATTATTGTATACTGAATTTAATAAATTTGTACTATTCATTGAGAACTAACTTGATTTGTTTATTTCTTGGATCCTTTGTTTATTGTTAGCGTGTTGGTAATATAGGATTCTCGTGTGAATGTGGTGTTGTATAGGTGTTTTTTACCCAAGGGGGGATTCTTTGTGACTTTTTGTTGCAAATAATAATGCAACGCCAGACGCTGCGCCAGAAGACCGCAAAAGAGAGGGAGGAGGCAGAGGAATGGAGACGGTCCAACGCCAAGACCCAGCAGGCAACCCTGCATGAAATATCACAGCCGTGACTCAAGCCGGAGAACTTGGAGGAGAAAACAACACCGGACACAACCGTCAAGCGGGGAAGAAGGAAGAGGACACTGGCTAGGAAAGAGGATTTCCTGGCCAGCAAGAAGTTGAACAAGGCAGGCAGAGAGGAAGAGGACGATGACGTCATCGTGGAAAGCGAGGAAGGCGACCACAATGAAGAGATAGAGGATGAGGAAGAAGACCAGGAGGAGCTCCAGTCGGCACTCCAAGAACTCCATCAGCAGCTCAACATGATGGGAACCACAGAAGAAACAGCACAGTGGATCCCGGACGTGGGATCAGGGGTGTTCATCGGGAACACTGAAGACAGCACAGGAGAGGGAGAGCAGGACCAGCAGGTGGCTCAGCATCCCAAGTAGAGCACCCCAGGGCCTTCAACCCCAAGTAGGTTTCGAACCGGACACTGACTGCTAGCGCGGAGACAATGGCTGTATCATTGTTCACCCTAAAAATCAGAAGTGTGAAGGATCAGGTTAGGCAGGGTGGCACATTGCGCTTCCTGGCCGCTCACAACCGAGATATCTACTTTCTGCAGGAATGCAGGATTCCGTACGCCCAGTCGTACAGCCAGCTCGAACGGCAGTGGACACACGGGCCATCGTTTTGGTCTGGAGGAAACGAGTGCAAATCATCTGGAGTGGCCATTCTGATCAAGGGGAGGCATTTCACCGTGGACAAGGTCACCGAGCAGGTCAACGGCAGAGCATGGGGCCGAACACCAGGAATTTTTCCTAGAGTAGGCCGGACGGATCCGTGTGTTCACGGATCGACTTCCTATTCACCTCCCCAACAGTAAAGCCTGGGCAAAGTTCCATGGTCGCCATCCACTTCTCTGACCACAGAGCAGTCAGTTTCGAGGGGGAACTTTCAGGGAAGTTCCCCGACGGCCCAGGATCGTGGAAACTGAACTGCTCGTTGCTGGAAAACGAGGAGTTAGTGGCGAACCTCAGAGTCGCGTATGTAGAGTGGAGAGACCTTTTTCACCCCGCCAGTGAGTGGTGGGAATGGGTGAAGGACAGGTTCCGGAGCTTTTTCCAGGATGCAAGCAGAGCTGCTGCACGGGAAAAGAAGAGATCGTTCAGGAAGCTGCAGAGCAAACTGCAGCAACTGTACGAACTCGAGCTCGGGGGATGGGACGTGAATGACGAACTGGAGGAAACCCGAAAAGTGCTCACCGTGCACTTCAGGGACGAATCCAGGAAAATCATCTTCCGGACCAAAACCGAGAACCTCGAGAAGGACGAAAAATGCAACTCGTTCTTCTTGAAGAAACTTCATGCAGCCCGCACACCACTGGTAGAGCTTTGGGACTCAGAGGGCAACCTCCAAGGTGAGAAAGAGCAAGTCATGAGAGTCGTAACCGACTTTTATGGCAAGCTTTACTCACCGAAGTCTTCAGAGAGAGCCCAGGCAGATAGTTTCCTGGAGGGCATCTCGAAGACACTGGGTACGGAAGAGAGAGAGGGCCTGAACGCGCCCTTCACCCTGGAAGAGCTGCACTTGGCCGCTACAACCTCCAAGAGAGGCAAGGCGCCTGGAAATTACGGTCTCCCAGTGGAACTTTATGTCAAACTGTAGGACCTGATCGGGCTGGACTTGCTGGACCTCTACGAGGAAATGGTGGGCAAGGGCAGTATGCCGCAATCCCTGCGAGAGGGTATGATAACACTTTTGCACAAGAAGAAGGGAGAGAGAGAAGACCTCAAGAACTGGAGGCCCATCTCTCTCCTCAATGCTGACTACAAAATTCTCGCGAAGGTGATGGCCAACCGCCTAAAGAAGGTAATAGCGAAGATAGTCCACTAAGACCAGACTTGTGGGATACCGGGTCGGCAAATCATGGACAGCCTGGCCCTGGTCCGGGACACGATCGAGTACGTCAAGAGCCGCAAGATTCCGACGGCCTTGGTCAGCCTGGATCAGGAAAAGGCGTTCGACCACGTTTCCCATGAGTTCATGGACCGGACACTCAGAACACTGGGGCTGGGAGACTTCTTCTGTGACGTGGTGACCACAATGTATAGAGATATCTCTAGCACGGCGTTGGTTAACGGCTGGAAAACCGAACCCTTCCTCGTCCTGTCAGGCGTCAGGCAAGGATGTCCGTTCTCCCCTCTTCTGTTCATCTGCATGATTGAACTCCTCGCCGAACGCATCAGACAGAACAGGAACGTCAGAGGAGTGATAACCCCAGGAAACAACGGAAAGGGCGATGTGAAGTGTTCCCTCTACATGGACGACATCTCAGTCTTCTGTTCGGACGGACCATCTGTGAGAGAACTGGAGAGGACTTGTATTGAGTTTGGAAAGGCGTCAGGAGCGAAGATCAACAGCGCCAAGTCGGAAACCCTACTCTTCGGACACTGGACACCTACCCGAGACCCACTGCTGTTCCCCATCAAGCAGGACTTCCTGAAGATCCTTGGAGTCTGGTTCGGCAGAGAACGTGCAGCGGAGAAGACATGGGAAATGAGACTGGCGATGACAAGGCAGAAGTTGGAACTCTGGAGTCTCCGGAAGCTGACGATCGAAGGGAAGTCTTTGGTCCTGCGGAAAGAGACCCTGCCAGTGCTCCAGTACGTCACCCAAGTGTGGCCTTTGCAGTCCCGCACGGCCAGGGCCATCACGGGAATGATCTTCTACTTCATCTGGAGCTCAAAGATGGACAGGGTGAAGAGGGCGGTGATGTTCAAGACCCACGACAAGGGAGTGCCAGACATCGCCACCATCCTGTGGGGAATCTTCTTGTGCCACTGCGTGAGGAGCACCCTGAGGTCCAAAGACGAGGGCCACGTCGGCTTTCTGATGGCACGATTCTTCCTGTTGCCAACGTGGAGGCACCTCGGATGGGCAGAGTGGGTGAGCACCGTCCCGTACAACTGGGAGACCCCATGGTTCTACAAGGAAGTGGAGAAGTTCGTGAAGGAGTTCGGGCTGGAGGCTGCCGCCCCTGCCACATGGACCCCGAAGCTTGTCCAATGCCAGATACAAGCAAAGGACATCTGCGAACGGATCGGCACCCTTCCCTCAGCCTCAGCGGACCATGTGTGGGGAAATGTTGCATCCAAGAGCCTGACCAACCAGCACAAAGACATCGCCTGGATGGCCATCCAAGGAGGACTTCCTCTGAGAGCCTTCATGCACGCAATAGGACTCAACCGATGCAAGTCCTGCCCAAGAGGGTGCATCGCGGACGAGACGACATACCATCTCTTCTGGGAGTGCGCGTACGCACAGGACCTGCTGAAGGCCCTAGGCACAGAGCTTAGGGTCTGGATACCTAAGCCCTGCATCACCGCTGACTCTGTGATGTATGATTTTTTCCCAGGGACACACGCACTGAGTGACCTCCAGACCTGCTGGAGGCTCCTGTGCTGGTTAAAAGATGTTCTTCTGTTTTCCAGAAACCACCTGGTAGTAGGGAAGAAAGAGACATCGACCCTGGCATGCCATAAGATGATCCACAGCCTCCTGAGCGACTACGCAGCACTGGACGGATCAGATGAAGACGACGAAGACGGCGACGACTGAGGACCCAAAGGTAAAAGAAAAAAAAACCTCCCATAATGCATTGCATGCAAGACACTACCACGAGTACATTCAATTACCTATGTCCATATATACAATTAATAGCTTTGAAATGTTACAAAACAATTATTATATTATTTCCGATCAAGTTGTACTCTATGTGGAGCTGATGAAGGGAAATTTATAGAAGGTCTAATATAAATGTGAGATGTGCAGGTGCAGTACCGCAAGCTGTGCCTAGAGGTCCCTAGTGAGCTTCATAAACTTTGAAGATATGGTAAATCCACCCTACCCATAATGCATTGCATGCAAGACAGTACCACATTACATTCAATATATACAATTCGTAGCTTTGAAATGTGACAAAAGAATTATTACATTAATTCCGGATTAGGTTGTATTCTATGTTGAGCTGATGAAGGGAAATTTTTAGAATGTCTAATATAAATGTGAGTGTGCTAGCGAGTAAAGTAACCACTGCCAACATTGTTTAGGACCAAATGAGTGTCCTGTCTGAAGGCCTTTAAGAAAATAGTGCCTTGAGGCTGTAATTAAAACCTAGGGTGTAACAACATATGTAATAGGGGGTGTCCTCATGGGAGGTACTAAGGAGGGTCTACAAAGCCTTAAGACCAACGAAAAGCTATATTTTTCAAAAGATAGGGACAGGAGCCAATTAAAAAGATGGGCAGGAAGTAGGCGGAGCTTTATGTACATATCCTGAATACAGCATGTCTTGAAGAGACAGCGCAAGTGCTGCCTAGGCGAGACCTAAAAATACCTCTCTAGTAACCATGCCATACATTTATGAACACTGGTATGAAATGTTCCAGGAAAAACAAAGCACTCACACATTTCTTTAATTTCTGTTCGTTTATAGGATTTCAAAACATTATTCAGTAAAGCGTTAATCGGCATACATAATTAAAAGTCATCTAATAGTTTTTTACTAGCACTAATTAATAAACTGAGTTAAACCATGTAAGGTGAAAGAAAACCGTCACTAGTGATCATATAGGGCCAGATGTACGACCATTCCATTTTGCGAGTTGCTAATTGCGACGTTTTGCGACTCACAATTTGTGACTCACAAAATGGAATGTACAGCAGTGTCTCAGACACTGTTTGCGATTCCTAATGGGGTCACTAAAGACCTACCTCATTAATATTAATGAAGTAGGTCGCAATTTGCAACCCCTTAGGAATCTCACATATCACAGGGATGGTGGCCTGCTGGGGACAGCAGACCACCATGTCTGTGTTTGCTTTTTAAATAAAGCAACTTTTTTTTTCCAAATGAAGCCCTTTTTCCTTAAAGGAAAACAGAATGCGTTTAAAAGAAGAAATGAAAAGTTTTCTTATCATTTTTTAATGGCAGGCAATGGACCGTGGGACCACTGCCTGTTCTAAAAGAAATATTTTCGCATACATTTACCAACGGGATCCCTTCCCATTGACGACTGGCTTACCACTTACTTGAAGTAGGTGGAAACTGCGAAATGCGGTCACAAAACTATCATACATACCAGTGCGATTCGCTATTAGGAAGGGACGCCCTTGGCATGCCCCTTCGTAATAGCGACTCACAAACACTATTTTGCGAGTCGGTAATAGGTTACAGACTCGCAAAATAGGGTTTGTACATACCACAACCCTTTTTAGCGTTCACAAACAGGCCGATTTCTCATTTGCGACCACTAAAAAGGGTCGTACATCTGGCCCATAGTGAGCAATCTGTGAAGTAGGTTTTTAACAACACCTTTAGGTATCATTTTGTTAATTAACAAAGTGATATACAACGTACAAGAAATCCCAGACTCACCCTTTGTACCATAAGATCAGTCGGTGTACAAGTTCAATCAATTTGGTTGACAATACAGTTCTTTCAGTAGGAATGAAATACATTAGTGTTCATAGGCACATCATTCTTTTTCCATTTTATTCAATCCATCCATACCCAGTCGAATTGGCCACATTACATCGTTGTTACATCGCATACCATTACAATGCAAGTCATTACAACGACTTGCTGTAGGGGGCGCGCTGGATTTTGGAATAGTATAATTTACTATTCCAACTCCAGTCTGTGCAACAGTAGGGAAGGTGTTGGAGTTTAAATCCAACACCTTCTGCCCCCTACAGCAAGTCGTTGTAACGACTTGCGTTGTAATGGTATGCGATGTAACAACGCGGTCGTTGTAATGACCGCGTTGTAATGGCTTGCGATGTATCGCATGCGATGTAAACGATGTTGGCTCCACCTTCTCACACGCTTCTCATGCTGATCGCTCACCCTCTGATGAGCTATGTGGGTATTTAACAGTGAGTTATGTTCATTTGGGATATCTACCATTCGATTGTTCATCTCCTCCCACAGCCCCAAGTCCTTTTCTGGGTATCCTCCAGTCTCACCTCCCGCTGTCGACGCCCCTCTACCACATATGGACGTCATTTAGGTGTCATCAGGGGTTGCAGCTGCGACCCCTGGCTTGCCTCTTGCGACCACTAGCTTTTGCGATCTCTGGCCTCAGAGGTGTCAAAAGCAGCACCAAGCAGAGAAGATAAACAGTGTTCTGATGAACACTGTTTACTTTCTGCAGATGCCACTGGGAGATTGCACTTTAAGTGGAATGAACACTCTTCATAATACAAAATAAATGTAAACAAATAAAAAATACACATTTTTAACACTGTCTCCACAGTGCATTGTTGTGAATATGTGAAAAATGTGCTTCTGAGCAGAACCGTGCTGAGCAAGTGTGATTGTTCCTTACAAGCGATGATGTAAAATCATATTAACAATAAAATGGAGAAAAGCAAGCCAACAACATGGCTCATATGCGGTTTTAGTCCCTGTAGATTAGTACTAGTGTGCCTGATCACTACTGTTTTTCTAAATCTCTTTTTTGTGCATCTCCCTGTGATTTAGCTATATTTTATCCGTGTGAGGTATGCACAAGGCCTCAGTGATGCCAATTATTATGATTTCATCAGGATAAAGGTCTTGTGGCATCATTTCTTGGGATTTTGGGTCAAATTCACATGATGTCCTGTGATGTTATCGAGGTCAAAAAGTGTTTGAGGTCCCTTCCGCTACCCCTGGCATTTTGGTGAATTGACGTTTCTCTGCCACAGTCCATACATGCAGATCAGCACTCCGGGACTGGCATCTTGGGGTGACCGGGGAGAGCCAATCTATTGCTATTCTTCTTTTAGCTAGGAGTCATCCTAATGTTGCAAATCTATTTCAGATTTTCTGACCTTTTTTTTTAGGCCGGGGGAATGAACCCCAATAAGCACTGTTTTATTGTCACGCTTAACTGAACTGCCGTCACATCCCTAAGCTTTACCCTCACTGTGACCCTTCAAGTTACAGCATGTCTAGGTCATATGCCAAAGGTTGCAGTCCTTGCGTCACACCTCAGGAAAGCCTCAGCCTTGTGGGGAAGATTTTGTGCATTCTCTGAGGCTCGAGGTAGGCGCGTTGCCACTCTGTGGAGTAGTTGATAGCACATTTTGGTATAATTCAATCAATTTCATACCTTGAAAAAACATAATCTCATTCCAAATTATATACCCTTTGTTAGATTTCAGGTTCAATACAGTTTGGGTAAGAAAGGAGCACAATTAATTATTGCAGTCCAATTGTTCCAATAGCATTTGGTGGGCCCCAGGGCGTGGGTAAAGCAAAGAAAAGTCCTAGAGGGCAGTGACAAATTATTCATAAATATTCAGTCTGCTCCCCCTTGGTAGTGTGGGCGTGTTTCAACCTTTATTGTGTCATGGGTCTACTCAGGACTGGTACCTGGAGTGAGAGTGCATTATTGTTACAACCTCTGCTGTGCTAAATGGCAGTGGTATGTTATGGTATTGCTGAGGCTAAAACGATGAATGGAGACATTTGTGAATTCAAAATAAAGATAAACTGTATGCATACAGTTTGAAACAATGCAGTGGATATCGAAAATACATTTTCCCTGTGTATTCTCGGGTGCTTGTGCTCTTTAGAGCTTGTTGTGCCCAATCCTTTTTATTCTTGGGGGGCCTTTTAAGAAAAGTGTAAAGGTTGATAACCCACTTCGTCTTAAAACAACAAAGTCAAACTCATATTTCAGGAAGAAAAAAGGGGGCTGCTGTATTAGCTGTCGATAAACAGGGTTAGTCTATCAAAGGTTGCTGTGTGAAATGTCAGTGATGTTATGTGTGATGTGTTACAGCCAACCCCCTGCAGGCAGTAGAACCCCCCCGTTGGGCATGGAATTTAGTTAGGCCTCCACATGCTACCAACCCGCCCTGTGCACAACGTTCGTCTTTGCACAGTGAGGGCCTGGCCAGTGGACCTTTGGTATATATATATATATATATATATATATATTTATATATAAAAACCAAAGGCCCACTGGTATATATATATATATATTCACTGAAAAAACCGTAGGTTTCAGGCACGTTATAGTTACAAATTAGCATTTTAAAAACCTTTGAAATTCACTGAAAAAACCATAGGTTTCAGACACGTTATAGTTAGAAATTAGCATTTAAAAAACCTTTGAAATTCACTGAAAAAACCATAGGTTTTAGGGACAGTTATAGTTAGTTGGACATTGCACTCGTACAAAACCCGTGAAATTCCCCGTTATAGTTAGTTCAGCTAACTATAACTCGCGCCCCATAATGCACTGCTGATGACGTCACATATTACATCACTCATGACATGGTCAGTGACATCACTGATGACATCACTGATGACATCTCAAATGACATCACTGATGACATCATCCAGTGACTGTGTGTTTCTGTAAAGTTTAAATATGTTTAATATATATAGGGAAAGGCGTATTGAAGAATGAGTGGGTGTATAAGTGTCTGAATGGATGATTTAGTACGTGCGTGACTGACTCTACAAGTGAGTGATTAAACGTATCTTACTGAATGCATGGGTTAGTGACTAAACTGTGTGAATGTCTGTATCCGTCTGTTGGTGTGTAAGTGGATGCATGGATTTGCGAATAGCTACATGAGTGTCTATATGGGTTATTGATTGGTTCTATGAGTATCTGTATGGGTGCCTGAGTGTTTGTGTGGATGGGGTGTGTGCGACTGTGCATAGATGTGTGAGTGGGTGATTCACTGGGTGGATGGTTTCAAGAGTGCATCTGTGATAGACTGTATGGGTGGGTAAGTGTGTGTAAGAGTGTGTTAGTGAGTGAATGTATGTCCCAGTGGTACATGTGTGAGTAACTACATATGTGAAAGGCAGTATATATGTGTATTGGAGTATATAAATAGCTATAAGCGAGAGTGAGTGATTGTGATAGTGGCTGTATGGATGAGTGTGTGCTTGTATCAGTGATTGTATAAGAGCGTAACAATGTGCTAGTATTTGTATGATTAAGTGAGCTGGTGTGTGTATAACTGTATAGGTGAGTAAATGGCAGTGTGTTTAATTATTTGCATGACTGACTAGGTGTGTGAGTACCTCTATGGATGAGTGGCGGTGTTTGAGTGTCTATATAGGAGTAAGAGTGCATATGATAGTCCTGTACTGAGTGACCATAAGTATGAGTGACTGTACGGGTGAGTGAGTGGATGTGTGTGTGTAGACCTAAGAATCAGTGAGTGGGTATGTAGTTATTGGTGTTGGAGTGTCTATGGTTTTGCGAATGGCACTCTGTAATTTAGATTGGGTGTATCAAAGGTTATATTAGGGTGTGAGGAGCTGCATCAGATTATCACGTGGATGATGTCATCAGTGATGTCATTTGAGATGTCATCAGTGATGTCATCAGTGATGTCACTGACCATGTCATGAGTGATGTAATATGTGACGTCATCAGCAGTGCATTGCGGGGCGCGAGTTATAGTTAGCTGAACTAACTATAACGGGGAATTTCACGGGTTTTGTACGAGTGCAATGTCCAACTAACTATAACTGTCCCTAAAACCTATGGTTTTTTCAGTGAATTTCAAAGGTTTTTAAATGCTAATTTCTAACTATAACGTGTCTGAAACCTATGGTTTTTTCAGTGAATTTCAAAGGTTTTAAAATGCTAATTTGTAACTATAACGTGCCTGAAACCTACGGTTTTTCAGTGAATTTCAAAGGTTTTTTAAATGACAATTTTTAAATGTATTAATTTTTATATTAATTTTTTTCACACTGATTTACTACATTTTTAGAAACAATTTCTTTTACATATTTTATTTTTAAATTACATTGTAATTACATTATACATTACATTACAAAAAATACTTTCTCAGAATGAATTACTTTAGTTTAAATACTTTGCACATAGGCAATAGACTTTTAAGTACAGTAGTTACAGTTGTTGCAATGGGCAACACATTTTCATACACAATGCAACATTCAGCTCAATGTGAATTTCTAGTTAAATGCAATTAGTTACTTTATGGATTACTTTTCTAACCACAGGACTGGATCCTAGATTCAGTCCTGGTACATCTCCTGTAAACAGTTGAGTAAAAGCGTTTTGGTTACAGTCGTGATTTTTAAGGAATATTATTGTATTTTAAAAGTTGACACTTAGAAACTTTTTCTCATAGAATCACCAATGTTATCCTATGGAAGGAAATTCACTTAGCAGGTAAAAACTGTTATCGTTACTTTTTCTTACTCAGTGTTGGATCCTGGATCCAGCACTGGTGCATCTCCTGTAAACAGTTGAAAGAATGCGTTTAAGTCATACAGGCGATTTTTAAGGAATATTTGTAGTTTGTGAAAATCGACACTTTGAAACTTTTCTGCTGAAAACCAGACAATGGATTCCTATGGAAGAAAATATAAGTTACTGGTAAGTACGGTTAAAATTACTTTTCAGGACCAGTACTGGGCTGAAAGATACAGCACTGAGGTCTCTCCTTATAACAGGTGAGTAAATCGGAATTCGTATTTCGGCTGATTTTAGAGGAATATTTGTATGTTTCAAAAATCAACACTTAGAAACTTTTTCAGCAAAAAGCAGGCAATGATATCCTATGGAAGGAAATTCAAGTTACTGGTAAGTACGGTTAAAATTACTTTTGAGGATCAGTACTGGGCTGAAAGATGCAGCACTGAGGTCTCTCCTGATAACAGATGAGTAAATCGGAATTCGTATTTCGGCTGATTTTAGATGAATATTTTAAAGTTCCAAAACTCCACACTTAGAAGAATTTCCAAGTGAAACCAGTCAATGTTAGCCTATGGAAGGAAATTCAAGTTACCGGTAAGTACGGTTAAAATTACTTTTCAGGACCAGTACTGGGCTGAAAGATACAGCACTGAGGTCTCTCCTGATAACAGGTGAGTAAATCAGAATTCGTATTTCGGCTGATTTTAGATGAATATTTTAAAGTTCCAAAACTCCACACTTAGAAGAATTTCCAAGTGAAACCAGTCAATGTTAGCCTATGGAAGGAAATTCAAGTTACCGGTAAGTACGGTTAAAATTACTTTTCAGGACCAGTACTGGGCTGAAAGATACAGCACTGAGGTCTCTCCTGATAACAGGTGAGTAAATCGGAATTCGTATTTCGGCTGATTTTAGAGGAATATTTTAAAGTTCCAAAACTCCACACTTAGAAGAATTTCCAAGTGAAACCAGTCAATGTTAGCCTATGAAGGAAATTCAAGTTACCGGTAAGTACGGTTAAAATTACTTTTGAGGATCAGTACTGGGCTGAAAGATGCAGCACTGAGGTCTCTCCTGATAACAGGTGAGTAAATCGGAATTCGTATTTCGGCTGATTTTAGAGGACTATTTTAAAGTTCCAAAACTCCACACTTAGAAGAATTTCCAAGTGAAACCAGTCAATGTTAGCCTATGAAGGAAATTCAAGTTACCGGTAAGTACGGTTAAAATTACTTTTCAGGACCAGTACTGGGCTGAAAGATGCAGCACTGAGGTCTCTCCTGATAGCAGGTGAGTAAATCGGAATTCGTATTTCGGCTGATTTTAGAGGAATATTTTAAAGTTCCAAAACTCCACACTTAGAAGAATTTCCAAGTGAAACCAGTCAATGTTAGCCTATGGAAGGAAATTCAAGTTACTGGTAAGTACGGTTAAAATTACTTTTCAGGATTAGTACTGGGCTGAAAGATGCAGCACTGAGGTCTCTCCTGATAACAGGTGAGTAAATCAGAATTCGTATTTCGGCTGATTTTAGAGGAATATTTGCACAATGGTGAAGGGAGGGGCGGGGCCTGAGGTGACATCTGTGCAAACGCGCCCCGTGGCGCGTTTTAAGTTGGGGGATTAAGTCCCCTTGAATCATGAGGGTCCCTACGGGCCAGCTAGCCCACCAGGAACCTCCAGTATGCGCCAGGGGCTGCGTTGCAGAGACATGTACAGAGGCCACACCCCTTTTACACCTCTCTGCAACGCAGCTCTGTGGCGCTTTCTGGACGTACCTGTTGGGCTAGTTGGCCCCAGGGACCCTCAGGATTGAAGAGGATTTAATTCCCCATCTTAAAACGCGCCACGGGGCCTGTTTGCACACATGTCACCTGAAGCCCCGCCCCTCCCTTCACCACTGTGCAAACGCGCCCGTGGCGCGTTTTAAGTCGGGGATTAACTCCCCTTGAATCCTGAGGGTCCCTGGGGTGCAACTAGCCCACCATATACCTCCAAAGCGCCATAGAGCTGCGTTGCAGAGAGGTGTAAAAGGGGCGTGGCCTCTGTACACCTCTCTGCAAGGCAGCCCCTGGCGCATACTGGAGGTTCCTGGTGGGCTAGTTGGCCCCAGGGACCCCCAGTATTCAAGGGGTCGTTCCCCCTCTGCAAACGCGCCAGGGGCGCGTTTGCAGAGTGGTGAAGGAAGGGGGCGGGGCCTACGGGCCGTTCGTTTTTTTTTTCCCCCTGAAGGGGGCCGCGTGGCCCCCTTCCCTGGGCCTGTATTGGCCCGGGGACCCCATCCCCGGGGCATGGCCTCTTTTTTTATTTGGAGGGGGCTGCGTGGCCTTCCTCCTCAGGCCATTAAGGCCCCGGGGACCCCATCCCCGGGCTGGCCTTGCACTTTTTTAATTTTTTTCCTTTTTTACTTTGGGGAGGGGGCTGCGTGGCCCCCTCCGTGGCCACTATGGCCCCGGGGACCCCATCCCCCGGGGCCTGGCCTCTCGTTGGGGACTGTGGGGGGTCCCCAAGCCCCCACAGTCCCGCCGGCTCCCCGTGTCCTACGGGAGCCGGCATGCTTACACATGGGGAGCAGCTAACATGCTGCTCCCCATGTGGAAAGCTAATCGGCTTGGATATTGGAAGAGAGAGCAGGTTTCCTGCTCTCTTCCAATATCCAAAGCAAGTTTGCAATGACAGGACGGGAGCCGCGAGGCTCCCGTCCTGTCATTGCAAACAGCAGTGTCCCGGGGTAGGCACCCGGGACACTGCAGGAGCCGGCCCTGGGGGTGGCGGTCCCCAGGGCCACCACAGGCTCCAGGAGGGGGCCGCGCGGCCCCCTCCCTACATTTTGAAAGCCCGGGGAGGTGGTGGTCCCCGGGGCTTGGGAGTCCAAAACGGACCCCCATTTTAATTTTCTTAGTGCCCCGGGAGGTGGTGGTCCCGGGGCGTGTGAGGGCTGGAGCCCCCACACAGGTTTTAATTTAAAAAGAAGCCCGGGGAGGTGGTGGTCCCCGGGGCTGCGGGAGGGCTCAGAGCCCTCCCGCACCATTATACATAAAGCCCCGGGGGTGGTGGTCCCCGGGGCTTGGGGAGCCCTAGAGGCCCCCACACATAAAATTAACCCCCCAGCATGCCCCCGGGACTTGGCCCACCCGGGGCCAGTGCTGTCGAGCGCGGGAGACCGCGCTTCGATTTTCGGCAGGATTTGCGCACCCTGAGCGCATCCTGCCGATTTCTAAAAATTCTTTTTTGTTTTTTGCCCAGGGGGTCCTTGTGGGACCCCTGAGCAAACCTAGGGGTCAGGGTGTTTCTACCCTGCCCCCTTTGTGCGCTTTGCGCACTTGTTTCTGTCCTCGGTTCTACCGAGGACAAAAGGGCTGCCAACATTTCCTGAATCGGAATGTTGACAGCCAGCTGACAACCAATTAACATGCAGCTCGTGATCGGGAGGGTACGCGGACCCTACTCGGCCATAGATATCACTATCTTTTTACTTTTCATTTTCTCAGCAACTACTGAACGGATTTACACCATTTAACAAAAGGGTTCTTTCTGAACCAAGAACTACCTCTTTGCCAAATTTGGTGTAATTCCGTTCAGCAGTCCAGGCTGTAGCCGTGTCTAAAGTTTCCTATGGGAAAATGCATGGGGAAAACGCGTTTTGGGACCCCCTTTTTTCTCGGCCCCGCTAGACGAATCCCCGAGACTTTCAGGGTAGGAGCGGACCGGAGCGGGCCACAAAGTTTGAAAATTTCGCGAAGATACGTCAACCGGCAAGAGAGTTATTTCAAATAGAATGTCGCGGATTTCCTATGGATAATAGGTTGTAACTATAACTATCTACTGGCGACCGCCAGTAGATAATATATATATATATATATATATATATATATATATATATATATTACCTACTGGCAGTCGCCAGTAGGTAGTTATAGTTAGGACCTTGTTTCTATTGAAAAAGCGTTTTTTATTTTGCCAAAATCTTTGACGCCGTTTGAAGAATCTTCGCAAAAATTTCAAAACTAATGGTTCACTCGGGTCAGCTCCTGTCTTGAAAGTTTTGGGGTGATTCGTCTAGCGGGGGCTGAGAAAAAAGGGGGGTCCCAAAACATGTTTTCTCTATGTTAATTTCCATAGGAATTTTGAAACAGGCTACAGCTTGAACTGCTGAACGGAATTACACCAAATTTGGCAAAAGGTAGCTCTTGGTTCAGAAAGCGCCCTTTTTTTAAAATGGTGTAAATCCATTCAGTAGTTGCTGAGAAATTAAAAATTAAAAATATCGATATCTGAGCACCGAGGAGGATTTGCGAACCCTCCCAACTACGAGCTTAATTCTGATTGGCTGCCAACACTCCAAACCAGAATGTGTTGGCAGCCATCTTGTGACTCGGTAACCGAGTCACAAGAAAACAGTAAACAAAAGGATAAAAAACAAGAAAAGGGGGCAGGGTAGAAACACCCTGACCCCCTAGGCCTGCTCAGGGGGTCCTACAAGGACCCCCAGGGCCAAAAAAAGCATTTTCTTTTTATATTTTTGGCCGAATTTGCGCTGGGTGCGCAAATCCGTCCAAACCCCCCCCCAAAAACCGAAGCACGGTTTCCCGCACTTCGTTTCTTTGAGCCCCCGGGTGGGCCAGGTCCCAGGGGCTATGTGGAAGCAAGTCTCTGGCGGTGAGTATGTGTGCACAGCTGGGTTCCGTTTATAGTGTACCCCGAGCGATACAGTATACATCTTATGCGCATTTTAGCTCAACTCGCATCGCGTGTGCACAACGCAGCGCAGCAAGTCTCTTGCGGTGAGTACGTGTGCACAGCTGTGTTCCGTCCATAGTGTACCCCGAGGGATACAAAATGCCTGTTATGCGCATTTTAGCTCACCTCGCATCGCGTGTGCACAACGCAGCGCAGCAAGTCTCTTGCGGTGAGTACGTGTGCACAGCTGTGTTCCGTCCATAGTGTACCCCGAGGGATACAGTATGCATGTTATGTGGATTTTAGCTCACCTCACCTCGCATTGCGTTTGCACAACACAGCGCAGCAAGTCTCTGCCGGTGAGTACATGTGCACAGCTGTGTTCCATCCATAGTGTGCCCCAAGGGAAACAGTATACATGTTATGCGCATTTTAGCTCACATCGCACGCACCGCGTGTGCACAACGCCCTGCCCAGCGAGCCTATGGTAAACTATGATGTGAGTACGTACGGCATGCAGCGCCCAGTAATGTGCCACAAAGTATACTGTACCCCGAGGGATACTGTTGGCATCCTAAACTATTCCAGCTCACTCCACATCGCGTGTGCAAAAGGCACGGCCCAGCGAGTCTGTGGTTAACTCTGGCGGTGAGTATTGTGTACACTAAAATGGTCTGCCACCGTCAGATATAGGAGAACACAGCAGTATATTTTCTGTTACTTGTATACAGTCTTTGCTCCAGTGTATACATGGCGTGTCATCCACGTGCCCTCCACACGTTTACAGCTGTGGCCAAGCTCTGTTGCTCTAGAGCAGTGCGTACCCCTCATGTACCGAATATTCTGCACACCAGAATGTACGTATAGCCAACAACACCACGTGTGTGTGTAATGCAGAACATGCACTGTACCTACATGTTATGTGCTTAACAGACGTCTTTACAGGCCTGCGCAATTAGAGTGCGCCAGACCTGCACCCCAAAATCAGCCGCATTCACTTGTGCTGTAGTGCACATTGCTCAGTGTAACCCGGCGCCAGTGAAACCGATCGTGGTCAAGTCAGGCCGCAGTCACACCCATACCGCGACTCACTTACCCTCCAGTACTCACTACAGTCCTCACTGCATCGCCCTCTCACTCCAGCACTCACTAACCCACTCCAGCACTCAATAACCCCCTCACTGAAACCCACTCGCACTCCAGAACTCACTACAACCCTCACTGCAACACACTCAAAGTCCAGCACTCACTAAATCCCTCACTGGAACACACTCCCACCCCAGAACTCACTACAAACCTCACTGCAACACACTCACCCTCCAGCACTCACTACATCCCTCTCTGGAACACACTCCACTCCAGAACTAACTACAACCCTCACTGCAATGCACTCACCCTCCAGCACTACCCTCTGCACTGGCGCACCTCAGCTTTTAGCGCACTCGCTTCTGTCCCTCACCGACCCTCACTGCACCCACCGAGCTCTCACTCTACCTGCTTCTCATACACTCAAGCTCACTACACACCCCTTCCTCAGCATTAACCCTTTTAATCTCTGCAATTAAAATAACTACGCACCCCCCACCCTCTCCGACTCTCGGTGCATCAATACAGTCCTCAGTGAACCCTTCCCCGCCCTCACTATCCGTCCCTCTCTGCCCCCGTAACCCTATCTTTCTCATACGGGCATTTCTTGGGGACGTTGCAGGTGGCAGGAAGGAGCTGCCTGCTCCATTTTACCCAATGAGGCCTCTATCGCCCCCTCTACCTAGTGAAACAGCTGTCCCCACCCCTGCCCTGGTGCACACGGTTTATGGTGTCACTGGGGGCATCTGACCGGGGCGCAGACCTGTCCAGCACGAGGGCCCAGTTGGACCGGGGGTAAGAGGGGTGGTACTTGATTTTTCTGCTGCACCCCATGCCCCTCTCACAATATGCTTTTACTTGTGGTGCACAGGGGGATTGTGGCACGCCCGTGGGAAGGTTTTATTGTGATTGAAAGCACCACGAGGCTATTAGCGTAACTGGGGGCACCATAGGAGCGGTTCCGCTGCCTGGCAATAGCAGTGCCAGTCCCCGAAATACTAAAATAGTTTGGGCTGAAGTAACCATTATTATAGAAAGAAAAGAAGACAATTTATCCATCTAGCACGAGACACCAGTGAAAACGGGATACGCGCTCTTTCATCAGAGCACGAGACACCAAGACATGGAGAAGCGCACAGCTGTCTGGTCACTGAGAATGTATTTAATGGACGTAACAGGATGTACAATCTTTCTCAACTCCCCACTCGTTCACCTTTCACTCACCCATTGACCCACTTGCTCACTCACCCAACACCTACGTACAAGTGCTCAAACAAGGATCCTCTCACCTACCCACTCACAACACTCTTGCTTACAAACTGCCAAACTAATTCCATGGACTTACTCTCATCTACTCAAACAACGCACTCATTGTCTCATGCACTCACTCTCTCAACCATTCACTCTCTCATACACTCAGCCACCCACTCAATTCCCACTGAGTTACTCACTCATTAGTTAATTTTTACTCCGTTCAATCACACTCATTCACTCCCTCGCGGCATGTGTGCACACTGGCAGTCCCCAGGCCGTTCACTGCGAGCAGACGAGGCGCTGTGGTGTGGCGCTAGCTGTCTGGCAGATTTACGGGAATGGGCCAGTAATCCCAGGGCGGCTCTGAGATATGTTTTCATGAGTGAACGACACCCTTCAACCAATATTCAGAGGCTCCCCAACAATCTACGGTTGTCACTAACGAACTAAATCACCAGCTTGTGTTCTTTGTTAAAATAAAAAATCGCAGCACTGCAAGGGGCTGAGCTATAATTCATGGCACAGGGATTTAATTTCTGCAATTAAAACAACTGTAGAGAGGATGTGGCCTAACGGCTAGAGCGACTTCGAAGCTGGGGAACCGTGTTCGAGGCTCGGCAGGAACGCTCAACATCCTGTGATTCTGGGCAATTCGCTTAATCTCCCCGTGCCGAAATGTGCCCGTCTGTAAGGAAACTGGTGCTCATGTAAAGCCTCATATCTTCGGTCGAGTTGGGGCTATATAACCGACCCCCCCAAAAAAAAATGCACACTCCCCACACTCTTCTGAGTGAAAAGAGGCCCAAGGAAGCTCGAGAAGTGTCTGCGCATGCGTGGCACTGGAGGATATTTTTCAAATAAAATCCTGTTTAAACTTTCGGTAAGTGCCCATATACTGAGTTAAGTCGTTCAGGCATGTCTAAAATTAAATATACAAGTTCGGCTCCGACATTTATTGAAAACATAAGTAGGCAATTTCAGAATTCTTCACACATATTAAATGTGCCTTAAAGCCCCTGGCTGCCATGACTCTGGGGTATTAAAGGGACTCACCAGCATATGATGCGACATTGGTGCGTTCTGGAGTCTGTCATTGGTTGCCCCCTTTAATCAAATGTTGACCATTTACCTGCCTGTGAACTGTAAACATCCTATTTTAAAGTTAAAACTAGCGCTTAGAGGCCCCTACAGTGTGGTACAACATGCAGTATACTAAGCACACTCAAAAACAAGATGCGTATCATCTACGGAGTACAATACAGTGCTGAGTAGATTTATACTATTGTCCACAGAAATCGAAACATTATTGAAAGCACTTCAACGCCTCGTATGGGGTAGTAAGCACTATATCAATGAAATGACAGTTACAATAGAGGAAGCCGTCGTGGTGCGTAAAAGGGGTAGGTAAATGGGGCCTCACGGTGACACATAAGTCCTTTGGGTAATAAAACAGACTTTGCAGATAGCAAACTGGAGGCCGTAGGACGATGAAAACAGAAACAGCTTGAGATTGGCCCATGTCTGCAAAGCATGGGGGGTGTTAATGTATCCTGAAAGCACTGAGGCACTGACTGACCCAAAATGTAAACAAGGCTCTAAAGGAGACATTGAATTTGGAACAAAAAAGAGCAGAGGTCGGGGCTTAGAAATCTTCCTCAAATATGCAAAAATACAACTGTGCTGTAAACCTGTCTCAGCTGGTCCAGTCCCTAAACTCCTACAGATACAGCACCTACTTTTCAGTATCAACCACCGAAATAAGCGTTGATTTGGCATTCTTGAACATACTGGTTGAGAAATTGTCAAAAGTTTCCAAAACAGTTTATAAAATACGAGTTAAAAAGCTCAGATTCATTTTTACAGCTTTCATTTTTTCTTTCTTTTTTATCTTTTTCTTTCATTCTTTCCTTCTCTTTTTTTAGGTCGAGCCTAGCGCAGTGCGCATGCGCTGCTCTATGGGAGGCTTCTTGTGAGCACTCCAAACTTCCCCGAAACTTCTCCGTGTGGGTGTGACTCCGCCCACACATTTGATTGGCCTTTGCGTGTGGCTTTCAATAATGAAAGCACGCAAATGGCCAAAGGCGGGTGCATGTCCCACCTCTTCTTCAAATGTTCACTCCCATTGCCTTTGGGTCTCGGGAGCGAGCAGCGGCGCGCAGGGTGCAGCTGCATTCCTTGTCGCGTCGTGGATCAGGTTACTAAATAAACACAGCGCGGTCTCTTTCACTTTAGCGGCCGCGCTTGTTTTTGCAGGTATGGTTTAGTTTCTCGTGCATGGTTGAAGTGTTGTCTTGTTTTTCCTGTTTCTGACTGCTTTTGGATCAAGCCTTGCTCATTATCTCTTAAGCACGCATTTAATTTGACCCACGTTTGATTTTTTATTTTATATTGTACCATCATAAGTACGGCGCACGCTTAGCACGCTTGGATTTCCAAACAAATGGCGTGTATAAACAAACTTTTTGTTGCACGGCACCCGCTTCACGGACGGGTGCCGCGTTTAATGTTTAATTTTTTATAATGTTTTACGATCATGACCACTGGGCACGCTTAGCTTGCTTGCATTTTTCAACAAATGCCGTGTGTAAACAAACTTTCTTTTGTTGCATGGCGTACATTTCCAAACAAATACCTTGTGTAAACAAACTTTCTTTTGTTTCACGGTGACTCTTGCTAGAGCTGCCTGCCTACGCTCACATTCCCAAATAATCCCGGTTGGAAACGCCTGCACACAGCCCTCTCTCAATGGCCTTTTTTAAATGATGCGATACCAAAGGGGATGATGGACTGAGCGCTTGAACTAATCAAACACTCACCCCCAGTCAACTGATCTGGGTTTAATCCATCATCATTCTTTAGCTCACTCCACCACCCCAGTTCAGACATGGCCATATGCAAATCAGTCTGACCCTGTGCCTCATGGGAACAGTCCAGCCCGAACTGCCAAGCCATGTCTTCCCTGGACCGGAAACAAGCATCCTGGGTCCGGTTTCTGGCTATTCAGCCGTCATCAGCCAGGCTAGCTTAAGTCCAGTGGCAAAGTGAGCAAGGGACCCACGTCTGGGCATACCCTGCCAACTTAGGGCGAACAAAGCGATACCAAAGGGGATGATGGACGGAGCGCTTGAACTAATCAAACACTCACCCCCAGTCAACTGATCTGGGTTTAATCCATCATCATTCTTTAGCTCACTCCACCACCCCAGTTCAGACATGGCCATATGCAAATCAGTCTGACCCTGTGCCTCATGGGAACAGTCCAGCCCGAACTGCCAAGCCATGTCTTCCCTGGACCGGAAACAAGCATCCTGGGACCGGTTTCTGGCTATTCAGCCGTCATCAAGCATCCTGGCTGAAGAGGGGTGAAACCCCGAAACCGGTCCTAGGATGCTTGTTTCCAGTCCAGGGAGGACCTGGCTTGGCAGTTCGGGCTGGACTGTTCCCATGAGGCACAGGGTCAAGACTGATTTGCATATGGCTGAGTCCAAACTGGAATGGCATGGTGAGTGTTAGAAATGGGATCTCTGGTTGGCTAAGGCTTGCGCCAAAGCCAGGCAGAGGCCACCACTCTAGTCAGGGCGAGGGAGTTACACGCCGACGATAACCCCTGCTCACCCCCTTGGTAGCTTGGCACGAGCAGTCAGGCTTATCCCGGAGGCAATGTGTAAAGCGTTTGCGCAACACACTCTCACAGCAGCAACACACTAGGCACGCCACAAAAGGAACTCCACACAAGGTTATATAAAAAATAGCCTTTGTATTGTCATAAATACCTTAGAAACATAATCACATCATATATAGTGTGCCAACTGGCACTAGGCAATATTCACAGGGGACTATTTACACCCGACAGGGCCAATGGGGCCACTGTCACAAATCACCAATTGTAAATGTAGCACAAATAATAAATGTAGCGCACATAATAAATGTAGCGCACAACCAGTAACTACTGGTACAGTTAGGAACTAAGCGTGAGAACCTGTAATGTAAAAGATAGGGGATGCACAAATCACCTTGCGCATGAATCACCTTAGGCATAAACTACATTAGGCCCACACATCCTTAGCATAACACATTATGAGGTAGGCATCACAAGCATCAGAACATTATGCCACACCTGCAAGCGTGAGCACCATCATATAACCATATTGGGCATCACATTAGCATAAGCACAGGGTGCCCCAATCGGGGGCGCAACACTCTGGAACTGGCCCCAGGCCAACTGGCCTCTTCACAGGGGCTCAAATGCCCAATGTCCAGAATGTCCGGGCTGGCTGCACAGGCAGCGAAAGCAAAGTGCGCAATGGCACAAGCCTAAACGTGGCAGCTGC
This sequence comes from Calotriton arnoldi, assembly GCA_963921515.1. Lineage (NCBI taxonomy): Eukaryota > Metazoa > Chordata > Amphibia > Caudata > Salamandridae > Calotriton > Calotriton arnoldi. The sequence goes on along the minus strand of CAWUFW010002135.1, from coordinate 676,780 downwards.
CCACTACTTGCTGGGCAGCTGTGAATAATTAATATGGGCCTGGGCACTCACTGGGCCCTCTTCTGTCCCAAAATATCAGGGTTCTAGGGGGGGTCTCTCAAATGACCCCCCTGGCTGCCTTGGCAGCAACCACAGAGTGCGCCCTGCGCTGGGGGTGGGGGGAGTGTATCTCACTCCTTTCTTATCACCAACAAGAAAATGCCCCTGTGTTGCAGCTGTCTGCGCTCTCGCAGGGCAGCTGGGGTTAGCACAAAGGACACTGGCACCAACGTGCCTCTCAGCCCCACTCCGGGACTTCTACAACAATGCCCCCAAAAAGGAAATCAGCATGGGCACCTCAGGGCCCCACAGGAAAATGGCACTGGCACCACCGTGCCGCTGGGGAGCTCCCCTCTGGGACTCCTCCTGGTGCACTCGATCGGCACCTTAACCGTGCTCAAGAGACTTCAGCCCCACTCACCGGGGCTTTGTGCAGACTCCTCCTGTCTTCTTTCCGGCGGGGCAGGCACCGACAACGGGCCTCGTCTCTCTTCCGCCCCCGGCCCCTCCTCACCTGGTCAGGCGGTCTCTCTCTCTCCTCCGTGGCACCGGAGCGCGGGGTAGGCTCCCGTCGGCTTCCGGTTTCTTCCTCTTGGCAGTCCGGACTCTCCGCCCGGCACGGGAGCCCTGGTCACCGTCGGCCGGCCAGCAGCGTCGCGCTGCCTCTCTCTCCGTTTCCGGCGATTTTTGGGCGTTTGCCAGCGCGGGGTAGGCTCCCGCCTGGCTTCTATTCACCCGGTCCCCCTTCCTGGGACCGGGACTTTCTCCCGCCTTAGGCTGGACGCGGGGACGGCTTGGCGGCGTCTCGTGGAGGCGGGGTAGGCTCCCGTCCTCCTTCCTCAGCTCAGCTTCCTCTTTGGCCGCGCTGCAATTGGCCGGCCACTTAGCCCTGCCCACAACCAGGCAGTTTTGCCTGACTTCCGGGTCGCGCTGGCCGCGGCCCGGCGGCACCTGTTCTCGGCGGCTTCTCGGTGCGGGGTGGGCACCCGCCTGTAAATAAAACCAAAAGCGGGGTAGGCTCCCGCTGATAAACACACAACTGCGGGGTAGGCTCCCGCCTAAGCACGCCGCAATGCGGGGGAATCCCTACGTCGGGATTCCCTCAGACTCAAACACCGCTCAGCGCTGCAGGGCAAACAGGCTCCTCTCTCCTGGGAGCAAAATAAAAGCGCTCACGAGGCGCTAGGAGCCACAGCTCCAGCAGTGTTTCAATTAGGCCAAAAATAAAGGGTCCTTGGTGCTGGGTACACCTCAGCAGCACAGCCAGGCAGGCCAGCACGCAGGGACCCCCAGGAAACAGCAGCTGGGTCCCGCGGCGGTTCCTCCTGGCAGAGTGTCCCCTGCAAGTCAGCACAACAGAGCAGAAAAAGAACATTTTCATGGGGTCACAGCCCCTTCTTTTATACACCCTTTCCTTTGTCACATAGCACAGGGCTGGGGAAAAACCAGGTGCAACTGGTTTTGGGGGAGCTTTGGAGCACTTTGTTTTGCTCAGCTCCTCTCTCCTTTCACAGGACAGGCTAGGGACATCAGACGCACCACAGGGGGTGGAGCCAGCATTGTGGAGGGAAGGCACAGCCCTATTCAGGTCCCAGGTGCAACTCCTCCCTCCCATCTAGATGCAGATCTCCCTATTCAGCCCTGCGCTGACTCACCCTGCCCCTCCTGGAGCCACACACACCTCCCAGCCCCTGTCACTCACAAAGCCAGACATGCAATTCACATCAGGCAGGCAGACACAGAGCACACATAAATGCCAACTTCTAAAAGTGGCACTTCTCCACTAGTCACAATAAATCTGCGCACACCACTGCGCAGCATTTATTCTCACGAGTTCGCACATACTAAACTCGCCCCTGCCCTACTCTCACACCAGGAATTACCATGGACACACATATCCCCCATGCATTCCTATGGGAGGGCAGGCCAATCTCACCACACGCACTCAGAGTGCGCACGCACTTTACACTGGGACACAGGGCTAAAGTGCGCAGAGGCCTAAAACCACCAACACTACACAGGGAAAAGGCTAGGAGACGAGCAAAAAGTTTAGGGGTGAACCTGCCAAAAGGGCCAAGTCCAACACAACCCCCTTCCAGCCAAAACGCAGGGCAGACCAATCACCACCGTGATGGGCTTCCCTGCTTGGGGCGATAGAACACGGACGCGGGCCCGCAACTGCAGGGACACCCTCCTGTTCTACGCCACGGTGAACCCATGTGGTTCCTTCTAAAAAAGCTGTCCGGAGCAACTGGGCTACCCCACTGGTACTCCCTAGCTGTCCGCGGCCAGGACCAGGCCCTAGGCCATCCAGATGCCACTGGTCCTTGCCCATTCACAGAGTGGGGGGTAGTAACCCCTGGCACATAGTAGCCATTCTCCACTCTTCCCCTCATCAGGGCAGGTCTAGACTGCCACTGATCCTCCAGCCTAGGGTCTGCACCCTCAGGCGGACCAGAAGTCACGGGTGAGGCTCTCCTCCCCCTACCTCTCCTTCTAGTGTTCCGCCCTCTCCTCCTTGGAGAAGCACCCTCAGAACACAACTCTCCCACCAGTTCAGGACGTCTCTCCCACAACTGGTCTCCCAACCTAGGGTCTAACCCTTCAGGTTGCACCGGGGTCAGAGGCGAGGACTCCCTCCCTCTGCACCCCCTTCCAGAGTTCTGCACCCTCCCAACTGGAGCGGTACCCCTGGAAGATGAACCGGTCAGGACACTGGTTACAGATGTCCTTTCCTCCAGGTCAGGCGGATCCTTAACCTGGCCTCCCAACCTTGGGGCTGAACCCCACGGCTGAGCATTTGCCTGGCACACCAGGACTTCCGGGGGCGCACTCAGCAGCCCCCGAGGGTAACACATGACTCATGTGTTGCGTGACAGTCTGCGTGGCGCAGACCTCCCGACCCCTGTCCATCTGACAGTGCGCAGAGATCCCCCACGACAGAAGTGGTGTCACCATGGTCACTTCTAGGAGACTCAGCCCTTCTGGCTGGCCCCTGACCCACTGGTTCTTCCACTGGGGAACACATCCCCCTCTCACCCCTCAATCCGGACTTCTGTACCCTCCCAACTGGAGCGGCACTGCCAGACACCAGAACCACTGGAGCTCTATTTACAGATGCTCCAGGTTCTCCAGACACTAGGAGATCCTCCTCAAATGGACTAACAGGACAGCCTAGGCTCCCAACCTGGTGTTCCCTGAAGAAACCATCCAGGCTCTGAGACGGGGTTTCGGGCACCTGGGGACACTCAGTCCCACACTCACTCCTACTCCACTGAGACAGGACGTGAGCCCCTACACCCCTCCCACTACACTGGGACCTAGCTGGGCTACACTGAACCTCTTCCCCCATACAGGACGGGAAGATACCTGAGCCACTACTTTTGGGATCACTCCCCAATGCCTCTTCAGAACCTTGGGCCTCCACCCAGAGGTCTGCCTCACATGCAAACTCCCATAGATCAGAAAACCCACCCTCCAACAGGTGTTGGCGCAACCCCGGCAAACAACAACTGAGCAGGTGCTCTCTGATAACCAGATCGAACAGTCCTTCAAAATCCTGTTCCGTGTTAACCGTTACCCAATCAGCCAGTGCATCATTACATTCATCCGAAAAATCCACCCAAGACTGGTGAGACAGTTTCCTACTGCCCCTGAACTTCAACCTGTACTCCTCTTCTCTGGAACAAGGTACCATATTTTGGGAACTGGGACTTCCTGCACTGGACTGTATATTGCTGCCACCACTGGACTCCACCCTCACTGGGGAATCCAGAAAACTACAACTGCACTCAGGGGATAATCTACCCTCCCGAGCTAATTTCTCCCTGGCGAAGGCCCTCTCAGCCTCCGCCATCCTCTCCTGCGCTAAGACCCTCTCGGTCTCTAGCTTTTTCTCCTCCATACTCAGCTGCGCTATCTCCCTGGTATGCTCTAACCTGAGCTTCTCCAAAGCCAGCTGATTCTCCCTTTCTTCCCTCCTATCCACCCACTCCTCTGGGGACAGGAAAAGGGATGGGGCACTGCCCCCGACACTGGACCCAGCAAGGGACTCCCTATCTATGGGGTCCTCACTATCTACTGGCGTCCCTGTCCTGTCACTTTCTTCCTCCTCTTCAGACTCCTCAGGGCCCCCCTCAGACCCACCACCCTCTTGGCGTGCGGCCAGGGCCCTCTTCTCCTCATTGCGCTCACAGTCCCATTCATCCTTTTGCCATTGGATCAGGTTGTCCCTCAGTTTTGACTGGGTGTCTGACCCACTCACTGCTATGTCTCTCTCCTTACAGAAGTCCACCAACTCCCACATGCTGTATCTAAACAGACCACAAAAATTAAAAGCAGACTCCATTTTGGCAGGACGCTCAGGGACACGTGCAACACAGGAGACCTAGGTTTCTGAGCTGAAGCAAGAGTATACAATTTACAAATGACACTTTTAGGAGAAGAATTAAAACAAAACTCAGAACAATAATCCCCACACACGTGATTATCTAAATGTAGAGTTTGTAGTGCAACCAGTTGTCGCTGTGGTACTGCGCAAACGCAAGTCCAAATCCCCACCGCTGACAACCAATGTTAGAAATGGGATCTCTGGTTGGCTAAGGCTTGCGCCAAAGCCAGGCAGAGGCCACCACTCTAGTCAGGGCGAGGGAGTTACACGCCGACGATAACCCCTGCTCACCCCCTTGGTAGCTTGGCACGAGCAGTCAGGCTTATCCCGGAGGCAATGTGTAAAGCGTTTGCGCAACACACTCTCACAGCAGCAACACACTAGGCACGCCACAAAAGGAACTCCACACAAGGTTATATAAAAAATAGCCTTTGTATTGTCATAAATACCTTAGAAACATAATCACATCATATATAGTGTGCCAACTGGCACTAGGCAATATTCACAGGGGACTATTTACACCCGACAGGGCCAATGGGGCCACTGTCACAAATCACCAATTGTAAATGTAGCACAAATAATAAATGTAGCGCACATAATAAATGTAGCGCACAACCAGTAACTACTGGTACAGTTAGGAACTAAGCGTGAGAACCTGTAATGTAAAAGATAGGGGATGCACAAATCACCTTGCGCATGAATCACCTTAGGCATAAACTACATTAGGCCCACACATCCTTAGCATAACACATTATGAGGTAGGCATCACAAGCATCAGAACATTATGCCACACCTGCAAGCGTGAGCACCATCATATAACCATATTGGGCATCACATTAGCATAAGCACAGGGTGCCCCAATCGGGGCGCAACACTCTGGAACTGGCCCCAGGCCAACTGGCCTCTTCACAGGGGCTCAAATGCCCAATGTCCAGAATGTCCGGGCTGGCTGCACAGGCAGCGAAAGCAAAGTGCGCAATGGCACAAGCCTAAACGTGGCAGCTGCCCACTACTTGCTGGGCAGCTGTGAATAATTAATATGGGCCTGGGCACTCACTGGGCCCTCTTCTGTCCCAAAATATCAGGGTTCTAGGGGGGTCTCTCAAATGACCCCCCTGGCTGCCTTGGCAGCAACCACAGAGTGCGCCCTGCGCTGGGGGGTGGGGGAGTGTATCTCACTCCTTTCTTATCACCAACAAGAAAATGCCCCTGTGTTGCAGCTGTCTGCGCTCTCGCAGGGCAGCTGGGGTTAGCACAAAGGACACTGGCACCAACGTGCCTCTCAGCCCCACTCCGGGACTTCTACAACAATGCCCCCAAAAAGGAAATCAGCATGGGCACCTCAGGGCCCCACAGGAAAATGGCACTGGCACCACCGTGCCGCTGGGGAGCTCCCCTCTGGGACTCCTCCTGGTGCACTCGATCGGCACCTTAACCGTGCTCAAGAGACTTCAGCCCCACTCACCGGGGCTTTGTGCAGACTCCTCCTGTCTTCTTTCCGGCGGGGCAGGCACCGACAACGGGCCTCGTCTCTCTTCCGCCCCCGGCCCCTCCTCACCTGGTCAGGCGGTCTCTCTCTCTCCTCCGTGGCACCGGAGCGCGGGGTAGGCTCCCGTCGGCTTCCGGTTTCTTCCTCTTGGCAGTCCGGACTCTCCGCCCGGCACGGGAGCCCTGGTCACCGTCGGCCGGCCAGCAGCGTCGCGCTGCCTCTCTCTCCGTTTCCGGCGATTTTTGGGCGTTTGCCAGCGCGGGGTAGGCTCCCGCCTGGCTTCTATTCACCCGGTCCCCCTTCCTGGGACCGGGACTTTCTCCCGCCTTAGGCTGGACGCGGGGACGGCTTGGCGGCGTCTCGTGGAGGCGGGGTAGGCTCCCGTCCTCCTTCCTCAGCTCAGCTTCCTCTTTGGCCGCGCTGCAATTGGCCGGCCACTTAGCCCTGCCCACAACCAGGCAGTTTTGCCTGACTTCCGGGTCGCGCTGGCCGCGGCCCGGCGGCACCTGTTCTCGGCGGCTTCTCGGTGCGGGGTGGGCACCCGCCTGTAAATAAAACCAAAAGCGGGGTAGGCTCCCGCTGATAAACACACAACTGCGGGGTAGGCTCCCGCCTAAGCACGCCGCAATGCGGGGGAATCCCTACGTCGGGATTCCCTCAGACTCAAACACCGCTCAGCGCTGCAGGGCAAACAGGCTCCTCTCTCCTGGGAGCAAAATAAAAGCGCTCACGAGGCGCTAGGAGCCACAGCTCCAGCAGTGTTTCAATTAGGCCAAAAATAAAGGGTCCTTGGTGCTGGGTACACCTCAGCAGCACAGCCAGGCAGGCCAGCACGCAGGGACCCCCAGGAAACAGCAGCTGGGTCCCGCGGCGGTTCCTCCTGGCAGAGTGTCCCCTGCAAGTCAGCACAACAGAGCAGAAAAAGAACATTTTCATGGGGTCACAGCCCCTTCTTTTATACACCCTTTCCTTTGTCACATAGCACAGGGCTGGGGAAAAACCAGGTGCAACTGGTTTTGGGGGAGCTTTGGAGCACTTTGTTTTGCTCAGCTCCTCTCTCCTTTCACAGGACAGGCTAGGGACATCAGACGCACCACAGGGGGTGGAGCCAGCATTGTGGAGGGAAGGCACAGCCCTATTCAGGTCCCAGGTGCAACTCCTCCCTCCCATCTAGATGCAGATCTCCCTATTCAGCCCTGCGCTGACTCACCCTGCCCCTCCTGGAGCCACACACACCTCCCAGCCCCTGTCACTCACAAAGCCAGACATGCAATTCACATCAGGCAGGCAGACACAGAGCACACATAAATGCCAACTTCTAAAAGTGGCACTTCTCCACTAGTCACAATAAATCTGCGCACACCACTGCGCAGCATTTATTCTCACGAGTTCGCACATACTAAACTCGCCCCTGCCCTACTCTCACACCAGGAATTACCATGGACACACATATCCCCCATGCATTCCTATGGGAGGGCAGGCCAATCTCACCACACGCACTCAGAGTGCGCACGCACTTTACACTGGGACACAGGGCTAAAGTGCGCAGAGGCCTAAAACCACCAACACTACACAGGGAAAAGGCTAGGAGACGAGCAAAAAGTTTAGGGGTGAACCTGCCAAAAGGGCCAAGTCCAACAGTGAGCAAAAAAACGATGGATTTAGGCCCAGATCTCTGTACTGGGGTGAATGTATGACATTGTTCTGCATTCTGTCCATCATCTGTTGTTTTTGCATTTGTCACCCCGAGTGGGACGGGTATGCCCAGACGTGGGTCCCGTGCTCTCCATGCCACTGGAATCAAGCTATCCTGGCTGAAGAGGGTGAAACCCCGAAACCGGTCCTAGGATGCTTGTTTCCAGTCCAGGGAGGACCTGGCTTGGCAGTTCGGGCTGGACTGTTCCCATGAGGCACAGGGTCAAGACTGATTTGCATATGGCTGAGTCCAAACTGGAATGGCATGGTGAGCAAAAAACGATGGATTTAGGCCCAGATCTCTGTACTGGGGTGAATGTATGACATTGTTCTGCATTCTGTCCATCAACTGTTGTTTTTGCATTTGTCACCCCGAGTGGGACGGGTATGCCCAGACATGGGTCCCGTGCTCTCCATGCCACTGGAATCAAGCTATCCTGGCTGAAGAGGGTGAAACCCCGAAACCGGTCCTAGGATGCTTGTTTCCAGTCCAGGGAGGACCTGGCTTGGCAGTTCGGGCTGGACTGTTCCCATGAGGCACAGGGTCAAGACTGATTTGCATATGGCTGGGTCCAAACTGGAATGGCATGGTGAGCAAAAAAACGATGGATTTAGGCCCAGATCTCTGTACTGGGGTGAATGTATGACATTGTTCTGCATTCTGTCCATCAACTGTTGTTTTTGCATTTGTCACCCCGAGTGGGACGGGTATGCCCAGACGTGGGTCCCGTGCTCTCCATGCCACTGGAATCAAGCTATCCTGGCTGAAGAGGGTGAAACCCCGAAACCGGTCCTAGGATGCTTGTTTCCAGTCCAGGGAGGACCTGGCTTGGCAGTTCGGGCTGGACTGTTCCCATGAGGCACAGGGTCAAGACTGATTTGCATATGGCTGGGTCCAAACTGGAATGGCATGGTGAGCAAAAAAACGATGGATTTAGGCCCAGATCTCTGTACTGGGGTGAATGTATGACATTGTTCTGCATTCTGTGCATCAACTGTTGTTTTTGCATTTGTCACCCCGAGTGGGACGGGTATGCCCAGACGTGGGTCCCGTGCTCTCCATGCCACTGGAATCAAGCTATCCTGGCTGAAGAGGGGTGAAACCCGAAACCGGTCCTAGGATGCTTGTTTCCAGTCCAGGGAGGACCTTGCTTGGCAGTTCGGGCTGGACTGTTCCCATGAGGCACAGGGTCAAGACTGATTTGCATATGGCTGGGTCCAAACTGGAATGGCATGGTGAGCAAAAACGATGGATTTAGGCCCAGATCTCTGTACTGGGGTGAATGTATGACATTGTTCTGCATTCTGTCCATGAACTGTTGTTTTTGCATTTGTCACCCCGAGTGGGACGGGTATGCCCAGACGTGGGTCCCGTGCTCTCCATGCCACTGGAATCAAGCTATCCTGGCTGAAGAGGGGTGAAACCCCGAAACCGGTCCTAGGATGCTTGTTTCCAGTCCAGGGAGGACCTGGCTTGGCAGTTCGGGCTGGACTGTTCCCATGAGGCACAGGGTCAAGACTGATTTGCATATGGCTGGGTCCAAACTGGAATGGCATGGTGAGCAAAAACGATGGATTTAGGCCCAGATCTCTGTACTGGGGTGAATGTATGACATTGTTCTGCATTCTGTCCATCAACTGTTGTTTTTGCTTTTTTAAATGATGCCAGGCCAGCCTAGAGGATTTTGCAGATGCTTACATTTCCCAATTCAGTTTTACACTTTGAATTGGTGATGCGTTGGAAAGAAGTTCATGTTCGCATGCCCCTTTGCCACAGCCCGCTTTTACCTGCATTCTAAACTGATTCTGACAAATCAACATCCTCTACCCATCTTGCACATCAGCAACACACTCATGCATGCCAACAGACCTGATTCAGGAGGGAGATCCCGATTTTTAAAGCCAAAAGTTGCTTTATTTTTTGCTTTTCCCTAACTAAAATTACCTCCTCTTCAATGCACGTTAATGGGGAAATAAACTCCCCCATTTTTTTTTTTAATCTACCTCTTTGTTGTTGTGGCGTTTTATATAGCGCGAACTAGACCCGAAGGTATCGGAGGCTTTACATGAGCACCAGTTACGTTACAGACTAACACATTCATTTTTGTTAATATTGATGCACAGGCTCCAAAACGGCTGCATATATTTGTGGCTTTGAACATGGAAACTCTCAAGGTAATGGATACAGTTCATTCTTATGAAAGCACGTTTTTTCCCAATTAGATATTATTTAGGTATGCATTTGTTTAGTTGAATACTGCCATGAAATTTCACCACAGATTGACGGGAACTAAGCCCAATTCCTTATCCCTATAGTTGCAGACCTTGTGATTAACATGTTTTCACCTGACTAGTGATGCAGTCGCACACAGTGTTATAGTACTGTTGACTTTTATCAACGCACTTGTCTTTCTGTTGGTGCGTTAAAAAGCCTTGGCTTTTTTGTCTATACATGTTTCCTCTGGCAAGCATGTATTCTTGAATTAGACTGCATGACCCAGTGTGTAGTAATTGTATAGATCTTCAATCCCTGGCGGCACAGCACCCAGGATAATGTGCTACATGGCTGAACACTTATAAATTCACAAATGCGAGACCTATTGGCTATGCCAATGCTTGTCTTTCTTTCCATCTCTTTTGTTATCTTTTTTCCCTGTCTCTTTCTTGTTGTCTATATTTCCCCCACTCTTCCTTTCATAAAAACCAACTTTTAAATAGGGCTCTATCAGGAAGTGAGTCATAAAATGTACGGCCTACAACAACCCTTTGCTGCTTCTTTTCGGTCGTTTGTGGCTGTCTTCCGAGCATTCTCTGGTAGGCTTGTGTCACATTCTGAAGCGCAATACTGTACACGTCAGTGCCGTGCCTCAGGATCAGAGAACCTTTTGAAGGCCTGGTGAATGTAGAAGCCCGTTCTCGTCTGCCCTGAGCATTGGTGATACAGCAGGACCTGGGGCAAAACTTAATTTACACTTTTTACGCCCCTGGTTCTTTCCCTGCCTACTTTGTCATTTTTGTCAACTGTAGGTCCAATTCAAGCATACCTTCCTTTTGAAAAAAATGGAGCACATATTTTATTCTCGTCTTTCTAGCGTTGTATAGACTTCCCCTAAATATGTTGGCTACGGTCACGTGTTTCTGATTTGCACGTGTAGGGCCGGCATAAATAATCCTCCTGTACGTCATCAGACAATTAGACTTGGAAATATCACAGCCGCTGGTTTAGAGGTGTTTTAAATATTGATTTTACATATATATATATTACCAACTGGCGGTCGCCAGTAGGTAGTTATAGTTAGGACCTAGTTTCCTTAGGAAAAGCGTTTTTTGATTTGTCAATATCTTTGACTCTGTTTGACGAATCTTCGCGAAATTTTCAAAACTAATGGGGCGCTCCGGTCAGCTCCTGTCTTGAAAGTTTCAGGGTGATTCGTCAAGCAGGGTCGAGAAAAAAGGGGGGTCCCAAAACACATTTTCTCCATGTTAATTTCCATAGGAACCTTTGTCGCGGCTACAGCCCGAACTGCTGAATGGAATTACACCAAATTTGGCAGAGAGGTAGCTCTTGGTCCAGAGTGCACTCTTTGCTTTAAATGGTGTAAATCCATTCAGTAGTTCCTGAGAAATTTAAAAATAAAAAATATTGATATCTGGTGACAGAGGAGGATCCGCGAACCCTCCCAAGCACAAGCTTCATTCTGATTGGCTGCCAACACTCCAAACCAAGAAGTGTTGGCAGCCATATTGTGCCTCTTTCTGCACCTCTGTTGGTTCTTTCTGCACTGCTCTTGCTTCTATCTGCTACTCTCTTGCACATTTCTGCACCCCTCTTGCCTCTTTCTGCACCTCTGTTGGTTCTTTCTGTACCTCTCTTGCCTCTGTGTGCACACCTGTTCCCTCTTTGTGCATCTCTTTTGCCTGTTTTTGCAACTCTCTTGCATCTTTCTGCACTTTTCTTGCCTCTTTCTGCACCTCTGTTGCTTCCTTCTGCACTTCTCTTGCCTCTTTCTGCACCCCTCTTGCCTCTTTCTGCACCTCTGTTGCTTCTTTCGGCACTTCTCTTGCTTCTTTCCACACCTCTCTTGCTTCTTTCTGCACCCCTCGTGCCTCTTTCTGCACCCTTCTTCCCTTTTCTGCACCTCTGTTGCTTCTTTCTGTACTGCTCTTGCTTCTTTCTGCACCTCTGTTCCAAATTTCTGCATCCCTCTTGCCTCTTTCTGCACCCCTCTTCCCTCTTTCTGCACCTTTCTTGCCTCAGTCTGCCCACCTGTTCCCTCTTTCTGCACCTCTTTTGCCTGTTTCTGCACCCCTCTTGCCTCTTTCTGCACCCCTCTTGCCTCATTCTTCACCTCTGTTGGTTCTTTCTGCACTGCTCTTGCTTCTTTCTGTACCTCTTTTGTCTGTTTCTGCACTTCTCTTGCCTCCTTCTGCACCTCTGTTGCTTCTGTCTGCACTTCTCTTGCCTCTTGCTGCACCCCTCTTGCCTCTTTCTGCACCTCTGTTGCTTCTTTCTGTACTTCTGTTGCTTCTTTCTTCACCTCTCTTGCTTCTTTCTGCACTCCTCTTGCCTCTTTCTGCACCTCTCTTGCCTCTTTCTGTACTTCTCTTGCCTCCTTCTGCACCTCTGTTGCTTCTTTCTGCACTTCTCTTGCCTTTTTCTGCACCCCTCTTGCCTCTTTCTGCACCTCTGTTGCTTCTTTCTGCACTTCTCTTGCTTCTTTCTGCACCTTTCTTCCTCTTTCTGCACATGTCCTACCTATGTAGGCATTGTTAGAAATTAGCATTTAAAAAACCTTAGAAATTCACTGGAAAAAACAGAGGTTTCAGGGACGTTATAGTTAGGGATTAGCATTTAAAAAACCTTTGAAATTCACTGAAAAAAACACAGGTTTCAGGGACGTTATAGTTAGAAATTATCATTTAAAAACCTCAGAAATTCACTGAAAAAACCACAGGTTTCTGGGACGTTATAGTTAGTTGGACATTTCACTCGTATAAAACCAGAGAAATTCGGCCGTTATATTTAGTAGAGCTAACTATAACTCGCGTCCCGCAATGCACTGCTGATGACGTCACATATTACATCACTTATGACATGGAGAGAGAGATATATATATATATATATATATATATATATATATATATATATATATACACACTATATACCTTGCACGGAAATTGAATGCCAGACCGTAGCTGACTACGCCAAGGGGATTGCCTAGTTTCATTGCTATCTGTCCACAGGGTCAAAAGTTACAGGGAGATTAACAAAATGCCTTTTCAATGAAAATTGCGGCTGAACCATAACTACACCAAGGACATCTGCCATTCGTCTCCTTGTCGTTATAGTTCTGCCGCACTGTTCCATTGAAAAGACATTTTCTGGTTTGGGAGGGCGTGAGAAAAGATGTATTTTCCCTTTTTAGCTCCCATTGGAAATCTTGCTTCTGCCCACAGTCCAAACCGCTTTACAGATTTACACCAAACTTGGCATGAAAGTACATCTTTATTAGAAACTGCTGCTCGAACCGGATTTCCTTAAAAAACAGAAGATAAGAGGCGTTTGGCAAAACAGGAACAGTTTGTTCAATTGAACAGTTCAGCCGGGAAAACAGTTACAGGCACTATGTCTGAGTATTTTCGCAATTTACATTTGGTTGGTGTTCTTGGTTGGTGTTCTTCTTATATACAAGATTCAATAGGCAATAAAAGGTTTCCGCGTGCCATATATAGTGGGAAATGTTGGTTGTTGCCTTTAGAGTCATAAATGCATGGTCTATGGTTACTACAGGTGGGTCTCGACCTTGCGTGGACACGGTGTGGCCAGTAGTGAATGTGTCCAGGTGTCTGCCATTGGGGGCACGTGATCACTTTGTGTGTTAGATCCTGATTGGCTATGTGCTCCTGACACATGTGGCATCTGAATTTATGGTGTTTTTAGGAGCGCGTGTACCCCCTTCGGCCATGTATGGTTTATTGGGGCAATCTCCCCTGACCATTGTAATGTCGTTGCTCCTATCTGTGGGATTGATCAAGAGTTTCGTGCTCAAGTGTTTGCCTGCCAGCTATGGACCCTACCACTTGTGACCTATCAATCAGCGATTTCTGGGCCTAGGTCTCAGGACATGCCTAACTGAATATTTGTAAGTCGAGGTTGGTGTAGAATTCACAACTGGCAAATCTATTATTAAAGACAATATTTCATTTCCATCTATGTATGCCTTGTTTTCCATATTAACATTCCCCCTCTAGTTGATTTTTCAACTACACTATCTAACTCATGCATTCGTACCTTTCCTTTATTTGGGTCCTGTTGTTCCCTATGCTCGCTTTTGACTACAACAACCTTCCTAATTACTTGCATCCTACCCAGTTTGAAACTGCGTTCTTACAGCAGGTGATCCCCAATTGTATAACCCCGCAACCCAATAGAAACACTACAATAACTGGCAACAGTGATTTACATAGACCGGATATCCATTGTGGGAGCCAGTAGAACCAATCCGAAAACCACTGCTGCTCAGGGGCACCTCCCTCTTCAAGCATGCTTCTCTGTAGATTATGCAGTGCTTGGATGTCAAGTTTCAATGTTCCATTGTCCATGTCATTTCCTAGGACGAATGTCCAGCAGGCAGCGTCGATCTTGGCACAGACCCCTCCCTCCATTGCGGTCATTAAGTCCAACACATAACGGTGCTGCATTACCATGAGGCGGATGGCTCGCATTTCTTCCTTGATCGAATTGAGGCCTAGCTCAGTGCTGTTCATCATTTTGAGCATTTCTCTCTGGGTGACCTGGAGCCAGCGGGCATTAGCTTTTGTCTGTAGGGTTAAGAAGGATTTCATACACACAGAAATATACATAACCTGGGAGTCATCTGTGCCCCTCCAGTGGCTCTGCCCTTTTCAAAAATGTTTGCACTATTTAGTCCAAAGGTGTCGTCATCATGGAAGGGTTCGACTGTATGTTGGGAGGGTGCACTGTAGGAGAGTAGGATCTGCTTCTTATAGTTACCCCCACATTTTGCTGTTGTTTCACTGTTTTTCGACCTAGCCAGACTGAGGCCCTGCTAATCAGGACCCCAGTCTATCTGCTTTCTACTCTAAATTGATTGTATGTACTTTAGGTACACTCCAGATTGGATTCTGGGGTACCCTTGTGAGTCCCTAGTATATGGTATACTATGTACCCAGGGCATAGGTACCCCAGAGGCCTACCAGGGGCTGCAGCATGTATTGTGCCACCCCTGGGAAGCCTTTTAAAATGACACAACAGGTCTGCTACAGCAGCCTGTGTAAGGTGGTGTATCCACCCCTTACTGAGATATAGGTTCCCTATATCTCTCCATATCACTGCACATGTAAACCTATCAGTCACCCCTATGGCAGGCCTTAACAATCCTGAAGGCAGGGTGCTGGGTTTCATGTGAGAGGGTGCCCATGCATGAGCAGAGCCCCTCTGCAGCTTTCGGAATCTTTATTCCGGGGTTGTTTGTGATGCAGCCAGACCATATACTCTTAAGTGCATTATAACCCCGTGGTAAATGCTAACTTGAGAATGGCTGCATGGAAAACTGTCGTGTTTGGTGTCAAACACCTTGGAATCATACCTCCACCCCAGTACTGGGGTGGGAGGTATGATTCCTCCCTTCTAGAGGGAGCAACATGGCACCACCGGTACACCCGGTACCAGCTTAACAGAACCCTGGCATCACAAAATGGATGCTGCAGCCACAGACACAAGTCTGCCCTCCTGCTGCTGGACGAAACTCCGGCAGGGGAGGCCTGGACAATAGGTTTCCTGTCACAGGGAGGTGTGACCACCTCCCAGACAGGCTTTAGTGTATTGGGGCTGGGTGGGTGCACTCTCAGAGTGCTTTGAAGTCTGCACTGGGGGCACATTTGGTGTCCCTGTGCATAGTCCAGCTCAAACCGGTTGCAGGGGCACACAGCCCCTGCTCTGGTGCGAAACTGGACAAAGGAAATGGGTGTAGCCACCCCTCTTTCCTGACCCTCCCATAGGTGGGTCCCCAGAGTTTGTCCCACCCCTTCCTTGGGTATAAAGTAGGAAACCCTGACTACAAGACTTTAGATTACACCTGGACTAAACTCTGATACCAGAAACCAAGTACTTTGATGATCTACACTACGCTGGATGACTGAAGAATCTCCCTTGGAGTAAGGAGTTACTCCCCTGCAAGGCAGGCACCTTTAATGCAACTGACCAGTTGGCATCTCCGAGCTCCGACGGACTCCGAAGAATATTGCCACACAGGAGGTGGGTTTTCCGAGGTCTCTGAGGTTGATCTGTGCCCACAGCAAGTCTGAGGCCCGTATCCCTTGTGGAGACCGTGCAACCCGAACCCCTGGACACCGCAACCATTTGCAGAAGCATCAGCTTTCCGGCAACCCCTGAGGCTGAGCTTTGGGTTACTTGTAGCCCTGACCCCGAGCAGTAATTGCACCGAAGATTGCAGGCCTACACACAACGAGTGTTCCGTGGGCTGCCCTTTTGGGATTCCTCTTGAGGTCCCTTCGTGATCCCTGCTCCGTTGACCTGTGGGTCCCCAAGAAGGCAACTCTAACTTTTATTGGGCTTCCCTGGTTGCTCCAGATGTGCCCTGACTCTCCATTGCTTGGGGAGTCCCCAGGACCTTGCTGGTCCGCACAGAAGCATCTTTTCTCTTCCTGCGTGGGTTGCTGTTGCCAAGGCTTGTTGTGGTCAATCTGATCACCGACACCCCAGCACTCGACATCCTTTGTGGGACAGCTCAAATCCCACTCCTGGTTGTCGTCGACATCTCCAGGACTCCGTGGCTGCAGAGTCAAGCTTCACCTCTTCGCACCTGAAGCACCCGACATCGGTGGGCATTCGATTGCTCCACTCCTGGTCACTGGCTAGTGACCCAGACTCTGTCCCCTCTGCTTTCAGGTTCTTCACATCTTCGATCCAGGCTTGGATCACACCGGACACTTTTCTCCTTCACGGCAGCAGCACTTTGCAGCAGATCGCCATTGAAAACGACGACGATTCCCGACACCTTTTGACACCTATGCACCCGGCTTCCCTGGGTGAGGTAACTCGAGTACTCCGGTGCTCCCGTGGGTGTTGGCCCTAGAACCCCTTAAGTCTAAAGGGGCTTGCTCAAAGTCCTCTCCTAAGTGTCCTTTATCTTTAAAATTCCAACCGCGACTTTCCGCATTGAATCCTACGGCGCTCGCGGCTGTGTTCTCACACTGCACACGTCCCCCGTGGGTCTCCTGTGTCACTACCTTGGGTGGTTCCTTGGGGTCCCAGCGATTCTACGTGCTCTAGGCACTGTGTCTAGTCAAGTCGTGGTTCTTATACCACTTTCTTAGTATATGGTTTGGTCTCCCCCTGGAGCCCACTGTGTATTGTGCTATTTACTGTCGTTTTAATACTGTGATACTGTGTATCTTGAACTCTAATCTCATAAAGAGATTAGTAGTTAGTGTTTAGAAATAAATACATATATTTTATATATATACCTTGTGTGGTTCTCCTTTCATTTAGTTATTCAAGAGGTTATAATCTGGTAAACCAAGCTGCTTTACACTCCTTCAAGACTTAGCCTGAAGGCTGCTCTCCATAGCTACCACTAGGATAGCTTTCAATAAAGGTTGTCTTTAAACCTATCATCAATAAGGGTCGTTTGGACTGGTGCAAGGTGCCCACTATAACTAGTGGACAGCATATGCCAGGCCAACTTCTCACATTGGTGTGCAGCGGTGGGATTCAAGCTTGCTATTGCTTTACCAGATAATCTCTTTGAAGTGACTAACTGAAAACCACTATAGGTACATAGGTACATATAAATCAAGTTTAGAATACAGTAAGTTCTACTGAACTTAGAGTTGTGTGTCAAGGGCTTAGCACACCCTTTCTACAACTCAAGAGAGTTTCAGTTCCCACTAGAGTAGGTAGGTGCATACACCACACCACACTAGAATGTCTTCAAGGCCTGAAGTCAGTGACTCCTTGCTCACTAGGTATGACAATCTCACATTCCAGGAATTGAGAAATATGTGTACCTCTAGGAGACTGAAAACAGGGAGACATGCAAGCACTCAACGCCTCATAGAGGCTTTGCTGTTAGATGACCTCAGAAAGACACAAGGGTCTGATGAGGCAGGCAGGTTGGGTGGGGCAGTAGAAGAGGAAAGGCCAGGTAGTGAAAACTACTATGACCCAGACTCTGATGCTGGCCAGGGGGATCAACATGATTCCCACCTGGAAAATCCAATTCTTCCTGAAGGTGAGGAAGGAGACCCCAGGGGGGTTCTCTTTACTCCACCTGGAAGGGTTAATAGTCTACCAAGAAGATCAAGATCTCCTTCTCAGGAATATAATCGTTCTGGTACTTCTATAGGGTCCTCTGCTTCTCATAAAAGGGCATCCTCTTATGAGAAGAAATGCCAACTGCTTGATTTTGAGAAAGCTAAGCTAAGAATCAAGAGAGAGCAATTGGCCTTAGACAGGGAATCCCTGGAGCTTCAGAAAGCTTCACAGAAATTGGGACTAGGGTCCCATGGTGGCAGCAGCAGTGTCCCTAGAGGTAGAGATCATACTCATGACCATAGGAACCTGAACAAGATTGTCCCTCCCTACCAGAGTGGGGATGACATCCACAAATGGATAACTGCACTGGAAAGGGCCTGTAAGGTACAGAGGGTCCCTCAGGAGCAGTGGGCAGCAATCTTGTGGCTCTCCTTTGCAGACAAAGGTAGAGACAAGCTCCTCACTGTAAGAGAAGAGGATGCTGACAATTACAAAGTCCTGAAGAGTGCTCTGATTGAAGGGTTTGGCCTAACCACTGAACAATACAGGTTAAAGTTCAGAGATACCCAAAAGGCACAGACTCAGGACTGGGTTGACTTTGTTGATTGTGCTACTAAGGCTCTGGAAGGCTGGTTACTTGGCAGTAAGGTGTGTGATTTCAAAGGATTGTATAATTTGATCATGAGAGAGCAGATCCTTAATAACTGTCAAAATCAACTGTTGCATCAGTACCTGGTGGACTCTGATCTGACCTCTCCCCAAGAATTGGGTCAGAAGGCAGACAAGTGGGTCAGAACCAGGGTGAGGCAGAAGGTTCAGAACCAAGGTGGTGACTCTAAGAAGCAAGATTCTAAGAACTCTGATAAGGGTGGGGAGAAGGGTAAAGACCAGAAGTCTTCTCAAGGGCCCCAAAAATCTGCATCTGGTGGGGAGTCCCAATCTAACAAAGGAAAAGGCCAAAAGAAACCATGGTGTAAAATCTGTAAGCAGAAAACCCATTGGACTAGTGATTGTACAAAGACCAAAGACTCAACTCCAGCCACCATCGCCCCTAAGGCAACTGTTCCCCCAAGTTCAGCTCCAAGTGGTGGTGTTCCAAATAAGGGTGTAGTAGGGTTGACCCTGGGATCTGAGATGGACTCTGGCCTAGTCAGAGTTCCAACTCAGGCTGTACTGGTCTGTGATGGAGGCATGGATATGTCCTCCTATGTGAGTCCCAGTAATCTGGGCAAATACAGACAGCAGCCCTTAATTAATGGAAGAGAGGCTTTGGCATACAGGGACACAGGAGCAAGTGTCACAATGGTGACAAAAGATCTTGTAGCCCCTGAGCAGATCATACTTGGTGAAATGTACCAAGTGACCAATGCTAGCAATGTCAGGACAGACCATTCCCTGGCAGTTGTTAATTTCTCCTGGGGAGGGGTAACTGGCCCTAAGAAGGTTGTGGTAAGTGCAGACCTCCCTGTTGAATGCTTGCTTGGAAATGATTTGGAAAGTTCAGCTTGGGCTGAAGTTGAACTCAGGACCCATGCAGAAATGTTGGGCATCCCTGCAGATGTGTTTGCTATGACCAGGTCACAGGCAAAAATGTCTAAAACTGAACAGGCCCTGGATTCTGGAAGAATGGACCAGGTGCCTCCCAAGAGGAGGAGCAGTAGGGTTAAGGCAGTGTCTTCCCCCTGCCTCAGAATGCAGATCAGTCTCTTGAGGGAGATGATCTCAGTCCTGAAGAAGGAACTGTCCCAGAGGAGCTTGAGCCTGATCAGGTTGAGTTCTTGGGGACAGGGGGCCCTTCCAGGGCAGATCTGAGCCAGGAGCAACTGAGCTGCCCCTCTCTTGAACCCCTCAGACAGCAAGCTGCTGCTGAGGCTGCTGGGAGTGCTAGTGGTACCCATAGGATCTATTGGGATGATGGACTCCTTTACTCAGAGTGTAGAGACCCCAAGCCTGGAGCCACCAGGAGGTTGGTTATACCTCTGAAGTTTAGGAGCTTCCTATTGACCCTAGCACATGATATCCCATTGGCAGGTCACCTAGGCCAAAACAAGACTTGGGACAGAATTGTCCCTCACTTTCATTGGCCTCATATGTCTGAAGACACCAAGGAGTTTTGTCGCTCCTGTGTTACCTGTCAAGCCAGTGGTAAGGCAGGTAGCACTACAAAGGCCCCCTGATACCACTACCTGTGGTGGGGGTTCCCTTTGAGAGGGTAGGGATTGACATTGTTGGTCCCCTAGATCCCCAAACAGCATCTGGGCACAGATTTATCCTGGTGGTGGTGGACCATGCCACTAGGTACCCAGAAGCAATTCCCCTCAGGACCACCACAGCTCCTGTGGTGGCAAGGGCCCTCCTGGGAATCTTTTCCAGGGTGGGTTTTCCTAAGGAGGTAGTATCAGACAGAGGTGCCAACTTCATGTCTAGTTACTTGACTGCTATGTGGAAGGAGTGTGGAGTAAATTATAAATTTACCACCCCTTATCACCCACAATGCAATGGTTTAGTTGAGAGGTTCAACAAAACCTTGAAGGGCATGATTAAAGGTCTCCCAGAAAAGCTTAGGCGCAGATGGGACATACTTTTGCCCTGCCTTCTCTTTGCCTACAGAGAGGTTCCACAGAAGGGGGTTGGTTACAGCCCATTTGAGCTTCTGTTTGGACATCCAGTTAGGGGTCCATTGTGTCTAGTGAAGGAGGGATGGGAGTTACCTCTCAAACCCCCTAAACAGGATATTGTGGACTATGTACTTGGTCTCCGCTCCCGGATGGCTGAGTACATGAAGAAGGCAACTAAAAACCTTGAGGCTAGCCAGGAATTACAAAAAGCCTGGCATGACCAAAAGGCTGTGTTGACTGTTTATCAGCCAGGACAGAAAGTATGGGTGTTGGAGCCTGTGGCCCCAGCAGCCCTCCAAGATAAGTGGAGTGGCCCCCATACCATTGTTGAACAGAAGGGAGAGGTTACCTATCTGGTGGACCTTGGAACTCCCAGGAGCCCCCATAGGGTGCTCCATGTCAACAGACTGAAACCATATGTTGACAGGGCAGACATGGGCTTGCTCATGGCTACTGATGAGGGACAGGAGGAAGAGAGTGATCCACTCCCTGACCTGCTCTCTCAGAACCCTGATGATGGATCAGTAGATGGTGTAGCCTTGGCAGGCAGCCTCACTGACCAGCAGCAAACTGATTGCAGAAAGAGTTCTCAATCAGTTCAGACATATGTTCTCTCTGACTCCAAGTCAGACTACCTGGTGCACTCATGAAGTGGACACTGGGGACAGTCTGCCTGTTAAAAATAAGATTTACAGGCAACCTGACCATGTCAGGGACTGCATCAGGACTGAAGTCCAGAAGATGTTGGATTTGGGTGTGATTGAACCCTCAGATAGCCCTTGGTCTAGTCCAGTAGTCTTAGTGCCAAAATCTCACACCCAGGGTGGTAAGAGAGAGATGAGGTTTTGTGTAGACTACAGAGGTCTCAATGCAGTCACTAGGACTGATGCCAATCCCATACCAAGGGCAGATGAGCTCATAGACACTTTGGCCTCAGCCAAGTTTCTCAGCACATTTGACCTGACAGCTGGCTACTGGCAAATCAGACTAGCTGAGGATGCAAAAGCCAAAACAGCATTTTCTACCCCTAGTGGGCACTACCAATTTGTGTTGATGCCCTTTGGTTTGAAAAATGCACCTGCCACTTTTCAAAGGTTGGTGAACAAAGTCCTTACAATCCTGGACGCCTATAGTGCAGCATATCTAGATGATATTGCTGTCTTTAGCTCCACCTGGGAGGATCACCTGGTCCACCTGAGAAATATTTTGGAGGCCCTGCAGAAAGCAGGCCTAACTATCAAGGCCACCAAGTGCCAGATAGGGCAGAGTCAGGTTGTGTACCTGGGCCACCTTGTGCGTGGAGGCCAGGTTCAACCATTGCAGAGCAAAATCCAGACCATCATGGACTGGGTTGCTCCAACCACCCAGACTCAGGTCAGAGCTTTCTTGGGCCTGACTGGGTACTATAGAAGATTTGTCAAAGGGTATGGATCCATAGTGACCCCTTTGAATGACTTAACTTCTAAAAGAATGCCAAAGAAAGTTCAGTGGACAGTTAGCTGTCAAAAGGCATTTGATGACCTGAAGCAGGCCATGTGCACTGCTCCCATTCTGCAAAGTCCTGATTACTCCAAGCAATTCATTGTCCAAACAGATGCATCTGAGTTGGGGGTAGGGGCTGTGTTATCACAATTGAATGATGAAGGTCAGGATCAGCCAGTAGCTTTTATTAGCAGAAGGTTGACCCCCAGAGAGAAACGTTGGTCAGCCATTGAGAGGGAGGCCTTTGCTGTGGTTTGAGCCTTGAAGAAGCTGAGGCCATACTTGTTTGGCACTCACTTCATTGTTCAGACCGACCACAAGCCCCTCTTATGGCTAAAACAGATGAAGGGTGAAAACCCTAAACTTTTGAGGTGGTCCATTTCAATACAGGGGATGGACTATACAGTGGAACATAGACCTGGGAGTAACCATGCCAATGCAGATGGACTCTCCAGATATTTCCACTTAGAACATGAAGACTCAACTGGTCAAGGTTAGTTTAATGTCCTGACGTTTGGGGGGGTTGTGTAGGAGAGTAGGATCTGCTTCTTATAGTTACCCCCACTTTTTGCTGATGTTTCACTGTTTTTCGACTTAGCCAGACTGAGGCCCTGCTAATCAGGACCCCAGTCTATCTGCTTTCTACTCTAAATTGATTGTATGTACTTTAGGTACACTCCAGATTGGATTCTAGGGTACCCTTGTGAGTCCCTAGTATATGGTATACTATGTACCCAGGGCATAGGTACCCCAGAGGCCTACCAGGGGCTGCAGCATGTATTGTGCCACCCCTGGGAAGCCTTTTAAAATGACACAACAGGTCTGCTACAGCAGCCTGTGTAAGGTGGTGTATCCACCCCTTACTTAGATATAGGTTCCCTATATCTCTCCATATCACTGCACATGTAAACCTATCAGTCACCCCTATGGCAGGCCTTAACAATCCTGAAGGCAGGGTGCTGGGTTTCATGTGAGAGGGTGCCCATGCATGAGCAGAGCCCCTCTGCAGCTTTCGGGATCTTTATTCCGGGGTTGTTTGTGATGCAGCCAGACCATATACTCTTAAGTGCATTATAACCCCGCGGTAAATGCTAACTTGAGAATGGCTGCATGGAAAACTGTTGTGTTTGGTGTCAAACACCTTGGAATCATACCTCCACCCCAGTACTGGGGTGGGAGGTATGATTCCTCCCTTCTAGAGGGAGCAACATGGCACCACCGGTACACCCGGTACCAGCTTAACAGAACTCTGGCATCACAAAATGGATGCTGCAGCCACAGACACGAGTCTGCCCTCCTGCTGCTGGACGAAACTCTGGCAGGGAGGCCTGGACAATAGGTTTCCTGTCACAGGGAGGTGTGACCACCTCCCAGACAGGCTTTAGTGTATTGGGGCTGGGTGGGTGCACTCTCAGAGTGCTTTGAAGTCTGCACTGGGGGCACATTTGGTGTCCCTGTGCATAGTCCAGCTCAAACCGGTTGCAGGGGCACACAGCCCCTGCTCTGGCGCGAAACTGGACAAAGGAAATGGGTGTAGCCACCCCTCTTTCCTGACCCTCCCATAGGTGGGTCCCCAGAGTTTGTCCCACCCCTTCCTTGGGTATAAAGTAGGAAACCCTGACTACAGGACTTTAGATTACACCTGGACTAAACTCTGATACCAGAAACCAAGTACTTCGACGATCTACACTACGCTGGATGACTGAAGAATCTCCCTTGGAGTAAAGGAGTTACTCCCCTGCAAGGCAAGCACCTTTAACGCAACTGATCGGTTGGCATCTCCGAGCTCCGACGGACTCCGAAGAATATTGCCACACAGGAGGTAGGTTTCCCAAGGTCTCTGAGGTTGATCTGTGCCCACAGCAAGTCTGAGGCCCGTATCCCTCGTGGAGACCGTGCAACTCGAACCCCTGGACACCGTGACCATTTGCAGAAGCATCAGCTTTCTGGCAACCCCTGAGGCTGAGCTTTGGGTTACTTGTAGCCCTGACCCCGAGCAGTAATTGCACTGAAGATTGCAGGCCTACACTCAACGAGTGTTCCGTGGGCTGCCCTTTTGTGATTCCTCTTGAGGTCCCTTCGCGATCCCTGGTCTGTTGACGTCTGGGTCCCCAAGAAGGCAACTCTAACTTTTATTGGGCTTCCCTGGTTGCTCCAGGCGTGCCCTGACTCTCCATCGCTTGGGGAGTCCCCAGGACCTTGCTGGTCCGCACAGAAGCATCTTTTCTCTTCCTACGTGGGTTGCTGTTGCCAAGGCTTGTTGTGGTCAATCCGATCACCGACACCCCAGCACTTGACATCCTTCGTGGGACAGCTCGAATCCGGCTCCTGGTTGTCGTCGACGTCTCCGGGACTCCGTGGCTGCAGAGTCAAGCTTCACCTCTTCGCACCTGAAGCACCCGACATCGGTGGGCATTCGATTGCTCCGCTCCTGGTCACTGGCTGGTGACCCAGACTCTGTCCCCTCTGCTTTCAGGTTCTTCACATCTTCGATCCAGGCTTGGATCACACCGGACACTTTTCTCCTTCACGGCAGCAGCACTTTGCAGCAGATCGCCATTGAAAACGACGACGATTCCCGACACCTTTTGACACCTATGCACCCGGCTTCCCTGGGTGAGGTAACTCGAGTACTCCGGTGCTCCCGTGGGTGTTGGCCCTAGAACCCCTTAAGTCTAAAGGGGTTTGCTCAAAGTCCTCTCCTAAGTGTCCTTTATCTTTAAAATTCCAACCGCGATTTTCCGCATTGAATCCTACGGCGCTCGCGGCTGTGTTCTCACACTGCACACGTCCCCCGTGGGTCTCCTGTGTCACTAACTTGGGTGGTTCCTTGGGGTCCCAGCGATTCTATGTGCTCCAGGCACTGTGTCTAGTCAAGTCGTGGTTCTTATACCACTTTCTTAGTATATGGTTTGGTCTCCCCCTGGAGCCCACTGTATATTGTGCTATTTACTGTCGTTTTAATACTGTGATACTGTGTATCTTGAACTCTAATCTCATAAAGAGATTAGTAGTTAGTGTTTAGAAATAAATACATATATTTTATATATATACCTTGTGTGGTTCTCCTTTCATTTAGTTATTCAAGAGGTTATAATCTGGTAAACCAAGCAGCTTTACACTCCTTCAAGACTTAGCCTGAAGGCTGCTATCCATAGCTACCACTAGGATAGCTTTCAATAAAGGTTGTCTTTAAACCTATCATCAATAAGGGTCGTTTGGACTGGTGCAAGGTGCCCACTATAACTAGTGGACAGCATATGCCAGGCCAACTTCTCACATGCACCCTCGTGGATGTACAGCAGACCCCCTCGCTGAGGGCCTGTGGGTTTTTCCTCCTTCCATCGGTGCAAATTCAAAAATGTCCTTTTTCCTTTTGGGTCATGGAGGCTGAGAAAGAATCAGCGTTGGTGCACTTGTTGTTTTTGTTGTTACCTGTCTTGAAAGAACTTTGTTGTTTGTTAATTCAGCTAGTCAAATATGCTCCGTTATTAATGGTTTCAGAGGCCCTGTACTTTACCATGGGGTGTGAGCCCATCAACCTACCAGTCGCGATCTAGTGAGGCATCGGAAGGCAACCCCTGTTAGAAACAACTTTTAGTGGTTTGGGGAGTCAGGGTGATTGTTATTCTCTAGACAAATCTTATTTTTATAAGCCGTCGAGCCCCCCTCTCTAATCTTGCTTGGGTAGTTTTTGGACCTTCGACATTTTGACTCTAAGTGATCAGATCAGTGATAGGTATGTTTGTGAGGTGGTCTCATCAGTAGAGGGAGGGATATAATTGTGGCTTTTAGTAGAAGTCCTAAGGGTGACGCTAGTTTTGTCAAAGGCGCCTTGCCCGAAGCATCCCTAAGAGTGCGGTTGCTGTGCAGCCCCTCCCCCAAGCAAATTTTCCTGCTTGGGTCTACCTTCTTTTTGATAATACTTCCAGTTGCACTTGCTATGCGTTTTGTAGTTCAGTATCGCTGTGTGTGCGTGGAAATGTGTGAAGAGGGGGGGCGTGTTGTCGTTTGATGTTGCTGGTGCTTGCTTGGCGTGTGCCCCGTGAGCACATTATGGTGCTTGTGCACGTGGTGTGTAACGTGGCCCTCCCTCGTAGCCTCAGATACCTGATACCTGCTGATCTCGACCCTGCCTTTGATCTAGAATCTTCTTTTTGGGCGGTTTTAGTTTTAGTTTTGGGCGTTTTCCTTGAACCGTACCATTCATTGTTTCCCTTGCCCCACGGGGAGAGGGTCCAATGCTGATCTGTGGTTCTTCCCCCCTCCCCTATATTGCCCCCGTGTGGTAGGCAGTTAGGGCTTGGAAGGGAGTTGAACCTGGAAGGGGGTGCACCCGATGCCCTGTGGTCCATCTGAAGCGGTGGTAGAGACTTGAAAGTCTCTGTCCCTGGCACCCCCCTCTCCCTCGGGTCACGCCCCGCCTTGAAAGGTTCAGTGAACCCCCAACTGGAGTCTTGAGCTAGTCATTACGCTGAAGTAGGGTGACCACATTTCCCCAAAACCCCAAAAGATCAGGATAGAGCACAAAAATGGGCATAGGTTTGCAATTACATGTCGCAGAGTAGTGCAGAATGCCTGGAAGATGGCGCTTGCCAATGGAGCCAACACAGACCTCTCGGCGCTACTCGACATAGACTAACTATTCGGGCAAATATGAGACATCTGGTCACACTACTCCAAGACCTGGAGGGTTATTGACTACCGCGTGTGGGGGAGTCTGTGGAGTTTTTAGGATCCTACCATCCTAGGCGTGAGAAGAGCATTGGTTCCTGTTACCGAGGATGGCTTCATTCGTAACTGAAAGGGAGGCCTCCATTGCATCAGAAACCTTTGGAGAAGTTTGGGGGCGCAGTTGGAACTGCATGGCATGAAGGAAATGTCAAGTTTGGACGTGAGGCCCAAGAAAATGGGGACCTGTTGGCCTGGTGATTGGAACACGTCCCATTAGACTTTGTCTGTGGGACCTGGGAACCAGGATTCTTTTTTCTTTCTTTTCCGCCCCCTCGTCAGACTGCCTCGCTTTTGGTGAGTGGCCAGCAAACCCCTCCCTGGGGGATCAGCAGCAGAGTGGGGCTTGGTTTCTGTAAGTGTTTTAGACAACCTGATTATTCTCTGCTCCCATGGACTCATCATCGATGTCGGACCTAATGTGGGCACCTGATGACACAGTCCACAGCAGCCCTGAATTTCTGGAAGGGAGTAAAACAGTTTTGAGCCTCCGATGCTGTTTGTATTCCTTTCTGTTCTGAAAAAGGGGGGGGATGCTGTTTATCTTCACTATTGAAGGTGAACTACTGGGGGTTAGGTCGTTGGTATTATTATTATTATTGCCTGTCTTTATTTACTGTGGGGGGCCTATTTTACTGTGTATTTTGGCTCTGTGATTGCGTGATGTCGCTTCCTCCTCACACTGTCACCACTCCCTGCTGGGGTTTTGGCCCTGGCCCCTGTTGCGCTAGGTTCCCTGTCTGTGGCTGCTGCTGCCATGTGCTTCCAAAATTGCTGGATCCCTGCTGCATTTGTGCGGCAACTGGTGGACCTTCTGCGACTGACCGTATGGCATGTTCTGATTACCCTGTGCTTCGTACTGAGGAGGGACGTTTGTGGGTGTTTGTGGTGGATGGCCCTGGTTCACTAACCTCTGCTGCTTCTGCTGCTCATGGTGTGTCTTTATCCGGCACCTCTCTACCAGGTGATCACGTCTAGGGTCTGGTTGCGACCAGCTTTCCTCACATCCACTACCATAACCTGTTTGTGACCCTGGACTGCCTGTTTGGAACCCCCTAAAGTTTTGCGGTGGAGCCTCCATTGTGACTGGTGCCATATACACGGTTGCAGACATCGCTGCCCCCTCGTGGGCAGTCTTTTTCAACTTGTGTTGAACTAGTTTTACTGTGTCTCTTTGGGCCTGCTCCTGTTTCTCTTTATTGTTCTTTTGCTTCTTCTAATGGAAGTGGAGTATATGAGCTTGTATCTCCCGCTAGGGTTTGGTATTGAAACCAACTACGCTGTCCAGCCCGCTCCGTATCTCGGTGGATAACTTTTTTTTAAGAATATTGTATGAAAATGGGACTTGTGGTCCTGTAACAGTCCATGACTGTCCTGTTTCTTGTCCCCATCCTTCCCTCTTTCTATTCAGGAAATCGCTTATGCTTTCCTCTGGCTTCATTGCCTTTGCCATTAGCCCTCCAACATCTGGGCGGTCAGGGATTATTTCTCTCAGGGCGGTCCAGATCCAGTGCTGGTGTGAATTAAATGTGGCCCTGTCATGTTGGATATCTGATAGCGTGATTGCTGGAATGCGAGCTCTGGCGAGCACCGTGTTAGTTTGCTCCCTAATTAGACTACTTAGCAGAATCTTAATGTCTCCTATCGCTAGATTGATACCTACTGTATTTTTCTCAAAGCATGTAATCCACTTCCCTGCCCCATCCAGCAATGGCGGTAATTTTGTTCTCAACCCCTCTTTATCTATCTGGGCCCATAGCACGTATATAATCCCCGCTGAGCCCTTCTGTAATAACGGGCACACTCTAACCAAGGTGACTCTACGGGTTTTCCCTCAACATACAATTCCCATCTCGTGAGGCATTGATGCATGTAGAGGAAGTTCCACTTAGGGTTTCCTCCTTCATGCCTGATGCAGTTCTCCGCTACTGCTATGTCTTCTGGCTCAAACGATCCTTCCCTCGGCCAAGACCTGTCATATTAGTCCCTTTCCTCAGTCCAATCTGCTAATAGGTCGCAAAACGGGTTTACAAAGGTCTTGCCTTCCCTTTTAGCTATTACCTCCCTTGGGGTTTGTCTATCTTTGTCGTGCACCCGTGAGGAGCAACACGTTGCTGCTTCCCTTGTGTGTACTCACTGGTGACATTTTGTTTTACCTGCTTCGCGGGTGGGTAAGTACCATGCTGCTTTGCTCCTTTATCTCTTGGTCAGCCCCTTTCCTATGTCGACTGCATGATGTGGCTCTCAGCTCTGCTAGTAGCCTTTCATTGACCTCCGACTCTTCCCAGTGCGGCGCCTTGTACATGGCTTCGCTTTCCTCATGAGGAGAGTGCACTGTCCTGTATTCTCGTTCTAACTCCCGGTTGCACGCCCTCTCTCTCGAGCCTACATTCTTTCCTCTCTCCCTCGTGCCGTCTGGTCTGGCTCTTTAGCTCAGAGCTACGTGCTGCTTTATTTAGCCTGGCTTCACCCTCAAATTCACTCTCCTCCTCGGCTACCTGGGCACATCCTGTAACCCCACCCTCATCATCGGTTCCCGAGGGACTGGAGCTCCCTTCATCATCCGAGCTCGCTGAGTTGCTATCGAGAACCTGCCACAAACTTCCCTGACACACATTTGTGCTCGACTGATCCAGTGGGAATGTTTATTTTACCGGCCTTTGAGGTGTCACGTGTCGAGTGTGGTGGACGGGGAGTCGAGCTTTTGGGGACTGTTAGACTTGGCATCTTTTGGCGTGTTTCCCCTGACTTTTTGCTTTCTGACCTCCCGGTTTTGACTCTGTTTTTGCTGGTGTGATGATTCTGCGCACTTTCCTCACTGCGGTCCAGTGGGAAAGTGCAAGTGCTCCTGTATAAAATGTGTTATGATTTGGTGTTTCCATGATTGGCCTATTTGGTTTATCTGTCAGTCCCTTGTAAAGTGCACTGCGAGTGCCAGGGCCTATAGACCAAATGCTGTTGGTGGGCTGCAGCACTGGATTGTGCCACCCACGCAAACAGCCCGTAAAATGTAACTCGGGCCTGCCAACGCAGAGCCTGTGCGCAGCCTGGGGCTGCCATGTCGACTTGGCAAGTGCACACACTTGCAAGTCCCTAAACCTTCCCTTTGCTACATGTTAGTCACCCCTAAGGTAGGCCCAAGGTACCCCTGTGGGCAGGGTGCGTTGTACGCAAAAGGTAGGACATGCCCGGGTGTGTGCGGCATGTCCTGATAGTGAATTACAGCCTAGTTCGTTTTTCACTATTGCAAGGCTACCTGTTCCCCTAGGCCAGAACGGGCGGTTTTGATTATTACAGTATATAATCCTAACTGACCCCGGGAACATGGTAGAAATTCGAGTTTAGTATGCCTGGACTCAGAATGATAAAATGCAGCTTTTAGTAAGGTTGGTTTTAACATTCTGTG
Organism: Calotriton arnoldi; assembly: GCA_963921515.1. Lineage (NCBI taxonomy): Eukaryota > Metazoa > Chordata > Amphibia > Caudata > Salamandridae > Calotriton > Calotriton arnoldi. Next base: position 646,630 of record CAWUFW010002135.1, on the reverse strand, counting down.
TTTGAAAATACCACTTTTAGAAAGTGGGTATTTTCTTATCTAACCATCCAAGCCTGCCTCTGCGAGATTGTGTATTCCTTGTCTGGAATGTGAGTGACCGGGGCTGGGGGATGCCAGGAGACAGGGTGAGTCAGCGCAGGGCTGAATAGCCAGATCGACCTGTAGATGGGTGGGAGGAGTCGCACCTGGGCCCTGAATAGGACAGTGCCTTCCCTCCACAATGCTGGCTCCACCTCCTGTGGTGCGTCTGATGTCCCTGGCCTACTCACTGAAAGAAGGGACGGAGACTTGTCAACAAAGTGCTCCAGAACTGGTTTGGACTAGGCGAAGGCCTCTCTGCCTTCAGAGAACAAAGGAATTTGGGATATAAATATTGGGGCCCTGACCCCATGAATTTAGATCTCGCTGGAATCAAGGAACCTGCCAAGACGAAGAGCTGGAAGAGCTGCCAGGAGGAGTACTGCCCCTTTGCTGTGTTGTTGCTTTGTTGGGTTGGCCTGCAGTTGCTGCTTCTGTCTTGGGCAGTGAAAGGACTGGACTGAACTTTCTACGAACTTGTGCTGAGTATCTCCAAGGGCCAGGAACCGAGCTGGCCTCCTGTTAAGAAGTCTCAGGGACTGCAAAGACTTCACAAGCCTCTGGGTACCGCTTCTGGAACGCTGTTTCAGTTGCCACAGAGGAAGGGAACTGCAACCGACTCCGTCAACCGAATCCATCCCTGGCCGGTGACCTGTTTGCACCGCAGACCGCATCGCCCCGCTTCGCATCGCAACCCTGGTCTCACCGTGGGCGACGTCCGACCGCCGCCAACATCGAGCTGCTGCTTGCACCGTGACCTGTGGGCACCGCAGTTCGCATCGCATCGCTTCACTGGGCCAGCCGGACCAGACCGACACTGTCGCTGCAACTGGCTCAAGAGTCGAGACCGCACCGCATTTGGGGCACCGCTCGCACGTCTGCGACGCACCGCCCCGACTCGCACCGCTGTCCGACGCCAGCTCCCGCACTCCGGCTAGGTCGCCTGCATCGCAACCTGTCAGCACCGCATTGAGCATCGTCTCGCCCTGCATCGCACGCCTTGGACTCACCGACTCCGTCTGCACGACGCTCATCGAGCCGCGGCCTGCACCGCATCGAGGGACACCGCACCTTGCATCGCTCCGTCTTGCACCGCAACCGCGACGAACGCCGACCGGCTCGTACACTCCGTACCAGCCACAACGAGAAAAGGTACTGTGACCGAGTCTGTTCATGACTCTGCTGGCCCGTATCGACGCGGTCGGCTGGAACTGTTAGACTCTGTGGTTTTCAGCATCACGGTAGGCTCGGACGGAGCTACCGACTCGTACGAACTTTGCTTTTGTGCTATTCCTGCAAAGAAGAAGTTAACGTATCAAGTATTCATTCGTAAAGTATAGTATTGTGGATTTTTGTCGTAATTGGTCTTGTCTTGAGTATATAAAATATTGGTTATTTTTCTAAACTGGTGTGGTGTCCGTTTGTAGTGCTTACACTGTATTACTGTTGGTTATGTGCAAATGCTTTACACACTGCCTCTGAATTAAGCCTGACTGCTTGTGCCAAGCTACCACGAGGGTGAGCAGGGGTTACTTCACGAGTGTAACAACCCTTACCCTGACTAGGAAGAAGGGTCCCTACTTGGACAAAGGTGCAAGCCCTTGCCAACTAGAGATCCCATTTCTAACATTGGTTGTCAGCGGTGAGGATAGGACTTGTGTTTGCACTTGACTTACAGTGATTGGTGTGCACTACTACCATATCGCAGACCATTACGTACCACATACTGGTTCTTTTTCTTTTGGCCTATTTTTGATCTTGCCAGTTTTCAACTCACGACTTTTGTCATGCCTGAATCAATTGCATCATCCGTTGCATCTCTGGAAGTTATCTTTGAGGAGGACAGGTTGGAATCCTACGCTGTAAAGGAGTTACGAGCGATTTGTAAAAACCTGAAAGTCCAAATTAAAGGCCTCACAAGGAAGGAGGAGCTACAGAAGGCGCTGAGGGCCTGGGTAGCAGCCAGACATGCCAATGGGCAGCCTGGTGATCTCAGTGAGGAGGCGGAGGAGCCTATTTCCAGGGTGGATGTGCTTTTGGGTAGGGGGAACCCGCCAGGTCAGGCAGCAGCAGTCTGTCCCCAGAGGAGCTGGAGGACAGGCGGGAGGCAAGGCAGTTCGAGCTGCAGAAGCTCAGGCTGGAGAGTGAGCGGGAGGAGAAGAGATTGGCCATAGAGGAGAGGAAGATGCTCTTAGAGCATGAGAGAGAACTGAAGGAGCTAGAACTTAGGAGTAAGTCAGGCTCAGATGGTGGCAGCAATTCGTCCAGAAAGGCAGACAGGATTGTGCACATTCCCAAGAACGTAGGCAAGGAGTTCAAGAAGGGGGATGACATACAAAGGTGGTTCCAGGGTTATGAGGCAGCGATACACATGAATGGGGTCCCTGAGGAGAATTGGGGAGCAGGATTGTGGCCACTTTTCCCGGAAGAAGCAAGGGATGCTCTGATAGCTTTGGGTAAGGGGTATCACCTCACCTATGCTGACATGAAGGATGCCCTTCTCACGAAGTATGGTCTTACTCCTGAAAAGTACAGGGATCAGTTCAGGTCCAGTAAGAAGTCTGATGTCAACACTTGGTTGGAATGTGTGGATGTGTTCTGCAGGTCTCTGGATGGTTGGGTGAAGGCCAGTAGTGTAACAGATTTTCAGGGGCTCTACAACTTCATCGCATGGGAGCACTTGTCTAGTCTATGTTTTGCAGATCTGCGCCAGCACCTAGTTGATAGTAAGCTAACTGACCCCAGGAAGCTTGCTATGGAAGCGGACCGCTGGGTGAGTACCAGGGTCCACAAGAAAGCGTTTGGGGGAGACTCAGCCAAAGGTGGGCAGGGTCCCCAGCAGAAAGGTGGGGGGACAAGGGTAAAGCACAGGAGTTCTCTAAAGGGCCCCAAACTAGTACCCAGGGTAAAGGTTCCCAGCCCCCCGGTGATAAGAAGAAAGGGGTCTCTACAGGGAAGCCTGTTGAGACCGGCCCCGCAAGTGTTATGCATGTGACCAGGTAGGTCACTTTAAGGGGGACCCCAAGTGCCCGAAGGGGACACAGCCACCCACCGGTGGACAATCCAAAGTGTTGGCTAGTGTAGCGCTTGGGGAGGAGGGGTGCCCACAGGAGGGTGGGGATCCCGCAGAAATGACCCTTGTCTCACTCGGGGACAGTGAGATGGTCCCAGGAAACCAGGTGCCCCCTAACACAAAGAAATATAGCACCTGGGTGACCATCAATGGGAACAGGGTAGAGGCTCTCAGAGATACTGGAGCCAGTGTGACCTCAGTCCGGTGTCACCTGGTGTCTGAGAAGCAAGTAGTCCCAGGAGCATTCCACCAAGTAGTTGCTGTCGACAACTCTGAGCGCCAGTGTATGGTGGCGCAGGTTCCCTTTGAATGGGGGGTCTCAGGTCCCTTGAGGGTGGTTGTGAGCCCTACCATGCCTGTCGATTGTCTGCTAGGAAACGACCTGGAGCAGTCCTCATGGAAGGAGGTTGAGCTCAGGTCTCACTTGGAGATGCTTGGGTTGCCAGAGTGGGCATGCGTGTCTACTCGGTCAATGGCGGCCAGAAAGGGTGATCAAGAGGACTTGGAGCCTGAAACAGTGGCCCAAGTCCCTGCCAAGAGAAAGGGCAGGGGCGCGGGAAACCGGCCCCCGAAGTTCCCACGGACCGGGAGGAGGCGGACCTCGAGGGGACGCCCCGGTGCCTACAGGGGAGCAGGTAGCCGAACTGGGAGACATCTCTGAGCTGACCCATTGGCAGCAAGAAGGGGGTCCCACCAGGGAGGAGTTCTGCAGGGAGCAGAACGAGTGCCCTACTCTGGAGGGTCTGCGGCGGCAGGCTGCAGACCAGGCAGCTGGTAATCAGTCCGGGTCACATCTGATCTACTGGGAGAGTGGTCTCCTATACAGTGAGCCTAAGGTTGCTGAGCCTGGGTCAGCCCGTGTGCTGGTGGTACCCCAGCGCTTCAGGACCTTCCTACTGGGTCTGGCTCATGACGTGCCTTTGGCAGGACATTTGGGGCAGGACAAGACCTTTGACAGGCTTGTCACCCACTTCTTTTGGCCCCAAATGCGAAGGCAGTCAGATGCACACTGTAGGTCTTGCCAAACTTGCCAGGCAAGTGGTAAGAGTGGGAGGAAGGTCAAAGCTCCTCTCCAACCTTTTCCGGTTGTTGGAACACCCTTTGAAAGGGTAGGGATGGATATAGTGGGGCCACTGGATCCCAAGACAGCCATGGGCAACAGGTACATCCTGGTCTTGGTGGACCATGCCACCCGGTACCCGGAGGCAATCCCTCTCAGGACAACGATGGCGCCAGTGGTGGGCCGGGCGTTAATGGGGATCTTTTCCCGTGTGGGATTCCCCAGAGAGGTGGTTTCCGATAGGGGGACCAATTTCATATCGAAGTATATGACATCCCTGTGGAAGGAGTGTGGGGTAACCTACAAGTTCACCACTCCTTACCACCCACAAGGAAACGGTCTGGTGGAGAGATTCAACCAGACCTTGAAAGGCATGATCAAGGGTCTAACAGAACCCATGAGGCGTAAGTGGGACGTCCTCTTGCCATGCCTACTCTTTGCGTACAGGGAGGTGCCTCAGAAGTCTCTTGGGTACAGCCCCTTTGAGCTCCTGTATGGCCACCCTGTCAGAGGACCTTTGAGTTTGGTGAAGGAAGGCTGGGAGGCGGCTCCCAGGAAAACTCCCCAGGATCTATTTAGCTACATGCTGGCCTTTAGAAACCAAACTGCCCGCTTCAGGAAACTCGCTCAGGCGAACCTAGAAGCAAGCCAGGAAGAAATGAAGAGATGGTATGACCAGAACGCCACTCTGGTCGAATTTCAACCTGGGCAGAAAGTGTGGGTAATGGCCCCAGTGGCACCTTGTGCCTTGCAGGACAAGTGGACTGGGCCATATGAGGTAAAGGAGCGCAAAAGTGACGTCACCTACCTGGTGGATTTGCAGGCTCCAAGGAACCCGTTGAGGGTCCTTCACGTGAACCGCCTCAAGCCCCACTTCGAGAGGTCCGAAGTGAGTATGCTCTTGGCGACAGATGATGGGGTGGAAGAGGAGAGCGAGCCTCTCCCTGACCTCCTGTCTACCAAGGAGCATGATGGGTCAGTAGAGGGTGTGATCCTCTCCCCTACTCTGACTCAGGAGCAGCAGGGGGACTGTCGCCAGTTGTTGGGACAGTTCGCCCCACTGTTCTCTCTGACTCCCGGTGTTACTCACTGGTGTACCCATGACGTGGACACCGGTGACAGCCATCCTGTGAAGCACAAGATTTACAGGTTGACTGACCGGGTCAGATCCAGCATCAAGGAGGAGGTCTCTAAGATGTTGGCGTTAGGGGTGATTGAGCCCTCCCACAGTCCTTGGGCCAGCCCAGTGGTCTTGGTCCCAAAGGCTGCGGCGCCCGGTGCCACTCCAGAACTCCGGTTTTGTGTGGACTACCGTGGGCTCAATGCCGTCACCAGGACTGACGCGCACCCCATCCCCAGAGCTGATGAGCTCATTGATCGGTTGGGAGCTGCCCGGTTCCTCAGCACGTTTGATTTAACGTCTGGGTACTGGCAGATTGCCTTAACCGATGGGGCCAAGGAGAGATCAGCATTCTCAACCCCAGAAGGTCATTACCAATTCCGGGTGATGCCCTTTGGGTTGAAGAATGCCCCTGCCACCTTTCAGAGGTTGGTCAATCAGGTGTTGGCTGGGCTGGAGGATTTCAGTGCCGCCTACCTGGATGACATTGCTGTGTTCAGTTCCAGCTGGGAAGAACATTTACAGCACCTTGAGAAAGTGTTGAGGGCTCTGCAAGGTGCAGGCCTCACGATCAAGGCCAGTAAGTGCCAGATCGGGCAGGGTTCTGTGGTGTACTTGGGACACCAGGTAGGAAGCGGCCAGGTGGCGCCCTACAACCCAAGATTGACACCATTCTGGCTTGGGAACCCCCAAGACCCAGACAGAGGTGAGAGCCTTCTTAGGTCTCACCGGTTATTATAGGAGATTTGTTAAGGGCTATGGCACCATCGTTGCCCCCTTAACAGAGCTGACCTCTAAGAGGCTGCCCAGGAAAGTGCTCTGGACTGAGTCCTGCCAGAAAGCTTTTGATGCCCTGAAGGCAGCCATGTGCACGGCGCCCGTGCTCAAGGCACCTGACTTCTCCAAAGAATTTGTCGTGCAGACTGACGCTTCAGAGCATGGTGTGGGAGCGGTGCTCTCACAACTGAACGAAGAGGGCCTGGATCAGCCTGTAGTCTTCCTTAGCAGGAGACTACTTCCCAGGGAACAGAGGTGGAGTGCCATCGAAAGGGAAGCTTTTGCTGTGGTCTGGGCGCTGAAGAAGTTGAGACCATACCTGTTTGGGACTCACTTCCGGGTTCAGACAGACCACAGGCCCCTCAGATGGTTGATGCAAATGAGGGGCGAGAATCCAAAACTGCTGAGGTGGTCCATCTCCCTACAGGGAATGGACTTTACGGTGGAACACCGTCCTGGTACAGAACACGCCAACGCAGATGGTCTGTCCAGGTTCTTCCGCCTTAGTGAAGAGAACTCCCATGGGGTTGGGTAGTTCTCCCTACTTTCAGCTGGAGGGGACATGTGTTAGACTTGGCATCTTTTGGCGTGTTTCCCCTGACTTTTTGCTTTCTGACCTCCCGGTTTTGACTCTGTTTTTGCTGGTGTAATGATTCTGCGCACTTTCCTCACTGCGGTCCAGTGGGAAAGTGCAAGTGCTCCTGTATAAAATGTGTTATGGATTGGTGTTTCCATGATTGGCCTATTTGGTTTATCTGTCAGTCCCTTGTAAAGTGCACTGCGAGTGCCAGGGCCTATAGACCAAATGCTGTTGGTGGGCTGCAGCACTGGATTGTGCCACCCACGCAAACAGCCCGTAAAATGTAACTCGGGCCTGCCAACGCAGAGCCTGTGCGCAGCCTGGGGCTGCCATGTCGACTTGGCAAGTGCACACACTTGCAAGTCCCTAAACCTTCCCTTTGCTACATGTTAGTCACCCCTAAGGTAGGCCCAAGGTACCCCTGTGGGCAGGGTGCGTTGTACGCGAAAGGTAGGACATGCCCGGGTGTGTGCGGCATGTCCTGATAGTGAATTACAGCCTAGTTCGTTTTTCACTATTGCAAGGCTACCTGTTCCCCTAGGCCAGAACGGGCGGTTTTGATTATTACAGTATATAATCCTAACTGACCCCGGGAACATGGTAGAAATTCGAGTTTAGTATGCCTGGACTCAGAATGATAAAATGCAGCTTTTAGTAAGGTTGGTTTTACCATTCTGTGTTTGAAAATACCACTTTTAGAAAGTGGGTATTTTCTTGTCTAACCATCCAAGCCTGCCTCTGCGAGATTGTGTATTCCTTGTCTGGAATGTGAGTGACCGGGGCTGGGGGATGCCAGGAGACAGGGTGAGTCAGCGCAGGGCTGAATAGCCAGATCGACCTGTAGATGGGTGGGAGGGGTCGCACCTGGGCCCTGAATAGGACAGTGCCTTCCCTCCACAATGCTGGCTCCACCTCCTGTGGTGCGTCTGATGTCCCTGGCCTACTCACTGAAAGAAGGGACGGAGACCTGTCAACAAAGTGCTCCAGAACTGGTTTGGACTAGGCGAAGGCCTCTCTGCCTTCAGAGAACAAAGGAATTTGGGATATAAATATTGGGGCCCTGACCCCATGAATTTAGATCTCGCTGGAATCAAGGAACCTGCCAAGACGAAGAGCTGGAAGAGCTGCCAGGAGGAGTACTGCCCCTTTGCTGTGTTGTTGCTTTGTTGGGTTGGCCTGCAGTTGCTGCTTCTGTCTTGGGCAGTGAAAGGACTGGACTGAACTTTCTACGAACTTGTGCTGAGTATCTCCAAGGGCCAGGAACCGAGCTGGCCTCCTGTTAAGAAGTCTCAGGGACTGCAAAGACTTCACAAGCCTCTGGGTACCGCTTCTGGAACGCTGTTTCAGTTGCCACAGAGGAAGGGAACTGCAACCGACTCCGTCAACCGAATCCATCCCTGGCCGGTGACCTGTTTGCACCGCAGACCGCATCGCCCCGCTTCGCATCGCAACCCTGGTCTCACCGTGGGCGACGTCCGACGCCGCCAACATCGAGCCGCTGCTTGCACCGTGACCTGTGGGCACCGCAGTTCGCATCGCATCGCTTCACTGGGCCAGCCGGACCAGACCGACACTGTCGCTGCAACTGGCTCAAGAGTCGAGACCGCACCGCATTTGGGGCACCGCTCGCACGTCTGCGACGCACCGCTCCGACTCGCACCGCTGTCCGACGCCAGCTCCCGCACTCCGGCTAGGTCGCCTGCATCGCAACCTGTCAGCACCGCATCGAGCATCGTCTCGCCCTGCATCGCACGCCTTGGACTCACCGACTCCGTCTGCACGACGCTCATCGAGCCGCTGCCTGCACCGCATCGAGGGACACCGCACCTTGCATCGCTCCGTCTTGCACCGCAACCGCGACGAACGCCGACCGGCTCGTACACTCCGTACCAGCCACAACGAGAAAAGGTACTGTGACCGAGTCTGTTCATGACTCTGCTGGCCCGTATCGACGCGGTCGGCTGGAACTGTTAGACTCTGTGGTTTTCAGCATCACGGTAGGCTCGGACGGAGCTACCGACTCGTACGAACTTTGCTTTTGTGCTATTCCTGCAAAGAAGAAGTTAACGTATCAAGTATTCATTCGTAAAGTATAGTATTGTGGATTTTTGTCGTAATTGGTCTTGTCTTGAGTATATAAAATATTGGTTATTTTTCTAAACTGGTGTGGTGTCCGTTTGTAGTGCTTACACTGTATTACTGTTGGTTATGTGCAAATGCTTTACACACTGCCTCTGAATTAAGCCTGACTGCTCGTGCCAAGCTACCACGAGGGTGAGCAGGGGTTACTTCACGAGTGTAACAACCCTTACCCTGACTAGGAAGAAGGGTCCCTACTTGGACAAAGGTGCAAGCCCTTGCCAACTAGAGATCCCATTTCTAACAGGGACCTTCCCTAGGAATGTGGGCTGCGCCAATGGTGTCTGGGCTAGCTTGCTTTTAGATTTCTTGGGCTTATCTTCTTTCGGTGGGGGGCTCATTGGCTTCTACTATTATTGGGTTTGAATATCCTAATTCAGGAGGCACTGGTGTGAGTACATCCATCCTTGCATATGGTGGGGAGGTGCCTATGCCACGCTTGCTATCAGCATCAAGGCTTTATCAGATTGAACCTCTTCAAAGATAGAGTGGGGAATCCATGGCAATTTTAGTAATTTGGATAATAAAATTCAAATGATATTTTCCTCGTTTTATTTGTCGAACTGTAGGGGCAATTCGTATGTCATGCACTCTTACAAATTACATACTATGACCTCAGTGCTTACAATTATTACATCAAACAGTTAGAACGTGCATTTCAATAAAACAAGATAAGACTGGATATGTAGTATTGTAACACAGGACGAATATGCAATATGTTCACAACTGGCGAATCTGTTAATAAAGAGGATATTTAATTTCCATCGATGTATGCCTCGTTTTCCATATTAACATAACCATCCAATAGTTTTTGGGATATACAAGCCAAGTGGGAATAAAAGGATTAACATTTTTGTACATCTTAGACTCTTGGGATGCTCGGATGCTTAGTAAATTCAGAAATTCAATGAATAAAGGAATCCAATCTCCCATCATGCCTTTCAAATATGCACTTCCAGGCTTGGTACTGTGGATCTGATCAATCTGTTGGTTGCTGCAAGAGACAAAATAGTCTTGCGGCAGCCATTTCACTATACAGGGCAAGGTCCCAAAGCCATATAAGGGAGCGGTGCTAAATGCCATGCGCACCAAGGGCTGAAAGCAGAGCTGTTCCGAGGTTCTGGGGACTATCTGTCTTGTGGTTGGCTGACGGCCATGCACAGTGGGTGTTGGCTGCCTGCAGCAGGATGTCTGTGGAGTCTGGCTGGAGACCAGGGCTTGCGGCCAACCCCTGCTGCACCTCACAAACATACCTGCTGCAGCAGAGGTGGCTGCCCTCAGCAGGTTAGACACAGGGCCTGGCCGAAGACCACACCATACTGCACACCAAAGGCTAAGTCCCACAGGTGTTGGCCACCCATGGAAGTCTGAGTGCAGAATCTGGTCATAGGCCAGGGACTGAGGGTAACACATACTGTGCACAGATAAAGGCTGTGCGCAGCAGGGGCTGGCAGCCTGTGGTGTTTGGGCACAGAGCCAGAAGCAGCTCAGTCACATACAAAAGAGACAGCATCATTTTACCATTAAAATTGCTTTTGAAAATAACTTTTGGGGATTTTTGAAGAATTTTGTACGTTTTTTTGTGTTTTTACTGTTTTTGGGGACAACAAAACAAACATGAAAATGGAGCAATGGGATACGAACTGGGTAAAAAATATTTCTTGCAAGTCTGCTGGTGGAGAAGCGCTTTACTTTTTCTGCAAGAGGTGACACTGCTGCATACCTAACAATGCAAACTGAGCGTTGCAAAGCAGGGATCCATCTTGTCTTGCTCCTGGTGTGGGACATCTTCTGGCAACCTCTCTCCAGGAGGGAGGTTGTGTTGTAATGTTGACAAACAGGAAAAAATACCTCCTTAGCAACCATGTCATATGTCACAGGACAACAAACCACGGGAGGCAGTGGTAGATGCGCAAAGGGTGTTTTATTGCCAGACTGTTCGCTACAACGATCAATTAGGCGGAATGGGATCCCAACATCTGTCTTTGTGCGAGTCCTTGGTCCCGGGACCTCAGGGTTCCTTCTCGGGATGGCTCCAGTCCGATATGTTCCCTGGCATTGCTTCCCCCCTCGGTAGAAAAGAAAACAAAAGGAAGAGGCTATTAGTTCTCTTGTGGTCGTCCCTTGCCACTAACACAGTAACAGTCTTCCGTAGGGGTGCAGGGAGTGCACGGGCTGGGGCTCTACATGTTACTTCACATGGGTTGACAGGGGAAGTGGGTGAAAGAAAATACAGAACTACAGAAATGCTACACGACAGTGGGATCCGTTCTACTTCACGGGTACCCCTTCCCGCCCCGGGGTCCTATCTATCCCTGGACCTGGGTCCGGTTATGTCTCTGTTCTGCCTTCAGCGTGGGCCTCCCGATAAGCCCATGAAGTAAGCGTGGGTAAAGGCCCACCCGCCCACCAGTCGCCCAGTTGTGTGAGCCACTTGCCTGAAGCTGTGGCTCCCTGACAGAGCCACGGCCACCTCGTCCGTAGCGCCTTCCTCAGGGGAAACGATCACCGCTGGTCCGATGTCGGCTTCCCCGTCTCTCGTCCGTCCTGCCTCCTCTGCCTTCTCCTCCTCATCGCTCGACTGCTCCGTGACTTCCGCGTCGCTCGACTGCTCCGTCTCCTCCGCATCGCTCGACTGCTCCGTCTCCTCTGGCTTCTACAATCTGAACACCTGGCTTCTCCACTGTGGTCGCCCTGGAGGCCGCTTCCGGATTCAGGTGAGGGGTGGGACTTAGCCCCTCCGAGGACGCCAAGCACGCCTCAGCGGTACCCCCGGGGCACCAGCAGTCGTTCTCCGAGGGCGCCCTGTCACATCATACATTTATGGAACAATGGTACGAATCCAAAATGTTCGAAGAAAAAAAAAGCAATTATACTTTTTATTATTTTTTGTTCATTTATATGATTTCAAAAACATTATTTCAGTAAGGCATTAATTGACATATGCAATCAAAAGTCATCACATTGTTTTTTATCATCACAAGTTATCAAATTGCGTTAATCCATGTAAGGTGAAGGAAGACTATCACTGGTAAGCATATAGTGAGCACTCTGTGAAATAAGTTTTTTTGTAACTTTTATTTATTGTTATGTTAATTAACAAAGTGATATACAACATACAAAAAAACACAGACTAACCTTTGTACCATAAGATCAGTTGGTGTACAACTTCAGCCAGTTTGGTTGACATTACAGTTTTTTCAGTAGGGATGAAAGACATCAGTCTATACAAACACTTCTTTCCTTTTCCGTTTCAGTCCAGCCATTCATATCCAGTCATGTCATTCATCTCAACACTCCCACCCTCTCGGCTCCACCTTCAGTTCTTACTAGCTTCTGATGCTGATCGCTCATCCTCTGATGAGCAAACTAACTGGATATTTACCAATGGGTTATGTTCATTTGGGATATCTACCAGTCGATTGTTCATCTCTTCCCAGACCCCCAAGTCTTGTTCTGGGTATCCATCCAGTCTCACCTCGCACAGTAGACGTTCCTCTGCCACAGTCCATTCATGCAGACCAACACTCCGGGACTGGCACCTTGAGGTGACAAGGGAGAGCCAATCTATGGCTATTCTTGTAGCTAGGAGTAATCCTAGAGCTGCAAATCTATTTTGGGTTTTGTGGCCTTTTTTAGGCCAGGATATGAACCCCAATAAGCACTGTTTAATTGTCATGCGTAACTGTACTGCTGTCACACCCCTAAGCTTCTCCACCCTTGTGACCCAATAATCCTTCAAGTTACTGCATGTCCAGGTCATATGCCAAAGGTTGCAGTCCTTGTGCCACACCTCAGGAACGTCTCAGCCTTGTGGGGAACATTCTGTGTATTCTCTGAGGTGTGAGGTAGGTGCGGGGTCACTCTGTGGAGTAGTTGATATCCCAGTTTTGTATCATTCAATTAATTGCATCTGTTGAAAAAAATAATCTAATTCGAAATTTTATACCCTTTGTTAGATTTCAGGTCCAATACAGTTTGGGTAAGAATGGAACACAATTAATTATTGCAGTCCAATTGTTCAAATAGGATTTGGTGGTACCCAGGGTGTGGGTAAAGCAAAGGAAAGTCCTTGAAGGCAGTGACAAAGTATTCCTAGATGTTGAGTCGTTCCCCTTCCCTCATGTCGTAGTGTAGACGTGTTTCAACCTTTATTGTGTCATGGGTCTCCTCATGAGTGGTACCTGGAGTGAGAGTGCCTTATTGTGACAACCTCAGCTGTGCTCTCTACCTTTAGGGACAAATGGCAGTGGTATGCTTATGTATTGTTGAGGCTAAAAAGGTGAATGGAAACATTTGTGAATTAAAAATGAAAATAACCCGTAAGCATACAGTTTAAAAGAATGCTGATGATATATAAAATAACTTTTCTCTGTGTATTCCCAGGTGATTGTGCTCTTTAGATCTTGTTGTGCCAATTCTTTATTTTGTTGGTGGCCTTTTAAGAAAGTGTAAAGGTTGATAACCCACTTTCTCTTAAAATAAAAAAGTCAAACTCATATTTGAGGAAGAAAAGAGGGGGTGCTGTATTGCTATATTAACTGTCGATAAACTGGGTTAAGCAATCATAGGTTGTGTGATGTCAATGATGTCATGTGTGATCTCATATGCAATGCTTACTGGCCTTCAACCAGGCCCTGCCGCCAAACCCCTGCTGGGCATGGCATTTGGTCAGGCTCCCACGTGCGACCAACCCCCCATTATGCACAGCATTCGGCTTTGCACAGTGAGGGGTTAGCCATAAGGCCTGTCAGTGGCCCTATGTGTTGGGCACACACACACACACTCTCTCTCTCTCGTTACCAAGTTTAGGTGGAGAGCAGCTCCTGTATAGAGCACCCTACAACATCAAGAGCACTCGGAATTTGCTCACCACAAATACCTGCTTTTCTATCAAAGTTTTTAAGCATAGGTTTAGCACATTGCCATCCACGCCAAGAAAGAAAGGGACAAAGTATTTTGCTATTTCTACAGCAAAGTCTTTAAACATAGGATTAGATCAGTGCCATCCATGCTGAGAGATGTTCTGTTTGTTTCATGCAACATCCATAAAAAAAAGTTTCCTTTAGATTAAAACAGGACCTCACATGTGAGAAATGGGAGCGTGACACAGAGATTATTTGCAGTAATATTACTGAGCTGCTGCTGTGCTACAATATTGAAAACACACATCACTATCTATGAATATTAGATGTAAACTCATTTAGAATCTGGACGAGTGTGCCTGTGCACTTTCAGTGACCAGGGCCAAAGAGGGCATGAAAGAGCAGAAACTGGATCATAATTTCAAAGCTGTTCCCAACAGGTGCCCCCAAAACATGTTTGGCCCAGGGCCCCAAAACTCCTTAAGATGTCCCTGCCCTGGAACCCACAGGAGAACAGTTGTACACGCAGCACATTAAAGAAAAAAGTTTGGCTACTGGGTGGGTCCCTCTTGGTCCCCCCAGAATTGACAGGGGTCTCGCAGTACTGAAATGGTCAACGGGAGAAAAAGCTCCCTCTTTCAATCGAATGGCCCTCTTTTTTGAATGTACGGTACCATGGACTCCCCCAGGACCAGCCGTCTAGACCTATATCTCCTTCATGACTACCGGAGCTCCTTTTTAAATGCAAATTTCTCAAAAACAGCTTAATAGATTTACACCACATAACAAAAAGCAAGCTTTATGAGAGAAGTGCTAACTTTCTGCCAAATTTGGTGTAATTCTATTCAACCATTTTTGTGTGGCAGAGAGCAAAGTTTCTCATGGGCATTATCATAGAAAATATGGCACAAAAATTGGGGATCAAAGCATTGACACCCGCACTAGTCTTAACGTCCCTGATAATTACCACAAATAGAAGAGGTGCGACGGGCTTAGGACACAATCCCCTAGGTCCCAAAACAGAGAGACAAGAAAGAACTTCTAGTCACTCTAATACACTAAAAGCAGAAAGGCCCCGCACACTAATAGTTACATATATAAATCATTATTAAACCATATTCATAAGTTTACATTCAATGATTGTTTTCCCAAAAGAAAAAGTCAGCAAGGTCTTCAGTTAGTAAAATTCATTCTTTTATTCATTTTCTTAAAATTTCGAAACTGCCAACGCGTTTCGTCCTCAATCGGACTTCTTCAGGGCTAAAAAAGTACATAAACAAACACTATTTACAACATTGAACACAAACATTTAAAACATAAGAACCAGATCATTATTAGCATAGTTGTGGAGATCATCAAGTTATATTGGGAAAACACCTTTTCATAACGCATATTCAGGCGATACTCTTTAAAACTGTGTATCGTCTATCTTGTACTTGAATATGTACGGATACTATGCAAAAACTCAATTCTCTGCACAGTTAACCAAAAGGGAAGAGGAGACATCCAATAAACAATTCACATTGTACCTAACCCATTTGTTCCCCAAAAAATGTATTGTATCTCAAATTCATCAACTTCAAAGGAGTCCACGTACCTTAGAATGTGAGAGGGAATTCATTCATAGATTTACGATCAAAGTATGTAACCCAAAAAATCTATAGAAAAAGTGAAAAATACATATATGTATGTATTCACCACAAAGTATCACAAAATATCATTAGTCTAATGTTGCCCACAATATAGATTTTTTAAAATAAAGAAACAGAAAGAATGTTTACTTCAGTGCATTCTTAATATGATCTGTAACATATTCATATCCACAATTCGTTATATAGCCTATACACCACTCTTGACTAATTAGACAAATGTCCATTCCCAAAGTACACATCGAGAGACTTACTTGCAGACTATGTATATTCAAATCTGGGTATTATGTCAATCAAAAAGTTCATGATTTTAAATCGATGTATCCTAAAAAAGAAAAGTGTGGATAAAGCTTATATACTCACTAATGTTCCATATCATGTATATTTATTTTATTCTAAAACAATGAATCACCATCAGTTCTATTTATTTCTAACGACAATTATCTTATATATTTTCTCTCCTATCCTCTTTGTTTACTAAGTATATATATCATAAATAGATATAGCCTCTTTTAGAAGACAATCGTAGCCACAGAGAACATTACTGCAAGCAAGCAGAATGTGATATCTCATAAAATGTATATCTATGAGTCCTACAAAAAACTGCAAGATTGGCAGCCATTTTTAAACTCGCCAGACTCTAACACCGAGCCATATATTATAAATTGCAAGTTGAAGGACTTAATACCGGGCCATATATCATATATATCAAGTAAAACTTAATACAGGGCCATGTATTATATATATCAAGTAGAAGGGCTTAATATAAATAATCCTGCTCTATCCGTGATCAGATTAAAAGATTTTCAAAAAACGGCAAAGATGGCAACCATTTTTAAGACTACACTAACACAGAACCACACATTGTATGCTGTTGATTGAAAAACTTAATTTAAGTAATTCTACACTGTTCGTAATCGGATTAAAAGTTATAATATACCGCACAAATCCTTTCTCATAACCCTCACTATGCATACACACGGACCCAAAATACTCACAGCAAGTGTAGCTCTAGTCTCCATACCGTCGTCTGGTCCGAAAAAGATCTCAAAGAAATACAACGAAAACGCACGCTTTTATATGTTTAGAAAATTGGTAAATTAACCAATTACTTACAATTAGTCCCAGATTGATGCTAAAGTCGCGCCGGAAGTGACAAGTATGTGGTGCCAAAGACAGCGCCATCTTTGAGTGGTTCAATCGCATCTTCAATTGTATATTACAATAACATAATTCGCACCGGAAGTGACGAGTATATGGTGCCAAACACAGCGCCATCTTTGAATGGTTCAGTCGCGTCTTAAATTGTATATTACAATTGCATAATATAGGGATTAAACCATATAGAAATACTTACAGGAATAATAAAAGACGCTATTTATCGGTATTGTCTAATGATAATCCAAAGATGATTGTTTTTTTAAAAATCCACTAATCGTTCGGCAATCATAATACCCGATTGTCAGTCTAATTTACATGATTCACTCGCCATATTTGAACACGGGTTATTTACTAAGAGGAATATATACGAAATTCATTAAGCCCTTAATACCATTATTTCACAAATTCTTTGTTGTCGGTCGTTTCCAAAAGTTTCGACCTATATATTTATTTCAAACCAATGTCTTATGAGAAAAACAGTAGGAAATTTTTTTTTTATCATAGAAAATCAATGTTTTGGTTTCTCCCTTTTTTCTTAGCTCCTGCTTGATGGAGCACCCCAAAAACATTCAGGAAGGACCTGAGGTGGATGAAATTGATTGGGGAAATTGCTTGCAGATTCATCAAATGCAGCTGTAGATATTAGCAGAATAAGAGGTGCTCTTCCTATGGAAACTCTGACCTAACTATATAACTACACAGTGGCAAACACAACTGTGTAATTAATATGTATATATACTGTCTAATTATAATTAGGTCAGGGTTTCCACAGGAAGAGCATTTTTGTTTTACTAATAACTTTGGTGTTGTTTGAAAAATCTACACAAAAAGTTCCACAAAAAGTCCATTCACCTCAGCAACTTCCTGGAAAGTTTCAGGGAGGACCCGGGGGCTGATATAAAGGGGGTCCCAAAACGTAATACCCCGTGCAGTTTCCATAGGGAATTTTAGACAGTGCGAAATTTCACCAAATTTGCCAGAAAGCTAGCTCTTTCCTCAGAATGCATGCTTTTTGTAAATGGGTGTAGATCCGTTCAGTAGTTTTGGACAAATTATGGCTTAAACTGTATAGATATGTTGACAGCTGGGCTAACATTTTTAAAAATGTAATCTTCTTATTGGCTGCGTGGACTTTTTCGGAGCGAGTGCTCTGATTGACTGGTCGCAACATGAACAGAAATGTTGGTGCTGCTATTACAGAACTCAGGGTCTTGGTCCCCTGTCCTGAAAAGGTTTTACAAGAAGGATATACGAGGTGGGTGAGGGCTACAATCAAATGATCCGGACCACCCAACGTGCCACTCAGGCAGACCGCATCGATGCCAGCACCAACAGAAGCAAAGAAATCTTTGCCCATGTGAAGGATTTCACCTACCTACCTCTTCCTTAATTACATACTGTCTTACTCACTCACCTTTTACTCACCAATCTCTCACTCACATACAAAAAATAGTTTTATCTTTGTTTAAACCATTAAAGTTGGTTGTGAAAAGAACCAGTTGTGTGTGGGACACAATGGTTCCCTTCATCAGTGTTCAGACTATTCCTTTATCTTGCTCCAAGAGTAACATCTGGGGCTTGCTCCTTGGAGATCTCACGTTAATTTCATCCACATGTGGTTTCTGACCTATGATTAAGCCCAGAGATATACCCCTGGGTTCTCCATTGTCGGTCCTGGAGGGCCGGATCTATGCCAGATTTTTAACATAACTACATTTATCTAAATGTGCATATGCTAAAAGTCTGGCATGGATCAGGCCCTCCAGGACCGACATTGGAGAACCCTGATATACCCTATACCTTGTTAATAAATGGACTGGTTACCTGGGCAGGTTAGTCCTTTATCTACAAAGCAACAACTGTAAATTCCATTGTTCATATGTCTCTCTCACACCAGGACTGGGAAAATGCTCACCAAGACACTTCTTCACTGGGTGGCTAGGACTGCAGTTTTGAAGGTGGCATTCTTTCTGAATGAGTACTGTAACCCTGCCAGTGCCTATAGTCAGTTTTCGATAAGCACTGTCCCATTGGAGCCAGGACTTTGATTTGCCTTAACTTGACATGGAGTTCTGCAGCTCAGAGTAAGACGGCGTACCAGCAGTGGTGTAACTATAGCCCTAGCAGCCCTGCAGTGCGAGGGCCCTGAGCTCCAGGGGGCCTCTCCAGCACTGTGCACGGTGGCAGCTGAGAGCTCTTGACTGGGTCTGAGGCGTGGGGGGGACCTTCTATGGACATAGCAGGGTGGCCCCCTCAAGTTTCGTTACACTATGGCATACCAGCACACCACTTTTCCCGAGTCCTAGAATAAGCCAAGAACCAAAGAGAAGCACTAATGATGTGCCATGTCTGGAAGATGGGTAGCTGAACTGACCTGAGAAAAGTTCCTCTGACAATGTTGACAAACACAAGGTCCTCTGAATGAGACTTGCATAGAAGATGATCCAAAAACGTTTGCCACCACAGAGCCATGATAACCAGCAAACCAGATAGCCCTAGCCTAACCCTGAGAAGAGGATTAAGGATGTACAGAAGAAACTAAAAGACTGTGCTATTTGGTAAGCATATAGTACCCCTCAACCAACTCTTCAATACACCTCCCCTGCAGTCTGGTAGAAAGCATTTGGACCCATGAACCAGTGGAGGACAGAGACAGAGACTGTGGCGTAAAGATAGTCAGGGAAGGACTTATAAAATTTGTGGGAGTTTGTATTACACTTTCGTGACTGAATGGTGATTAAGGTTTCCCTTTATATCCTAGGCTCCTAGGATGTTTTCTGTTGGCTAGAGCTTTTCTGCTAAACCGTTAGTTCCCCAGACCAAATATTTATAGTTCCCTTGTTATTCCAACTGGAAGATCTGGTGACACTTCAACTTACAGTGCCCTTTGTCCTGGTTCTACTGGATATTTGTAGCCATAACCAGCCATGTATGAGGTACAGACCACAAAGATTTTGACACCCTGGGGTGCAAACACAAGGCCTATTCCATATCCCATTTTGTTAGAAATGGGATCTCTAGTTGGCAAGGGCTTGCACCTTTGTCCAAGTAGGGACCCTTCTTCCTAGTCAGGGTAAGGGTGTTACACTCGTGAAGTAACCCCTGCTCACCCTCGTGGTAGCTTGGCACGAGCAGTCAGGCTTAATTCAGAGGCAGTGTGTAAAGCATTTGCACATAACCAACAGTAATACAGTGTAAGCACTACAAACGGACACCACACCAGTTTAGAAAAATAACCAATATTTTATATACTCAAGACAAGACCAATTACGACAAAAATCCACAATACTGTACTTTAAAAATGAATGCTTGATACGGTAACTTCTTCTTTGCAGGAATAGCACAAAAGCAAAGTTCGTACGAGTCGGTAGCTCCGTCCGAGCCTACCGTGATGCTGAAAACCACAGAGTCTAACAGTTCCAGCCGACCGCGTCGATACGGGCCAGCAGAGTCATGAACAGACTCGGTTACAGTACCTTTCTCGTTGTGGCTGGTACGGAGTGTACGAGCCGGTCGGCGTTCGTCGCGGTTGCGGTGCAAGACGGAGCGATGCAAGGTGCGGTGTCCCTCGATGCGGTGCAGGCAGCGGCTCGATGAGCGTCGTGCAGACGGAGTCGCTGAGTCCAAGGCGTGCGATGCAGGGTGAGACGATGCTCGATGCAGTGCTGACAGGTTGCGATGTAGGCGACCAAGCCGGAGTGCGGGAGCTGGCGTCGGACAGCGGTGCGAGTCGGAGCGATGCGTCGCAGACGTGCGAGCGGTGCCCCAAATGCGATGCGGTCACGACTCTTGAGCCAGTTGCAGCGACCGCGTCGGTCGGGTCCGGCTGGTTCAGTGAAGCGATGCGATGCGAACTGCGGTGCCCACAGGTCACGGTGCAAGCAGCGGCTCGGTGTTGGCGGCGTCGGACGTCGCCACGGTGAGACCAGGGTTGCGATGCGAAGCGGGGCGATGCGGTCTGTGGTGCAAACAGGTCACCGGCCAGGGATGGATTCGGTTGACGGAGTCGGTTGCAGTTCCCTTCCTCTGTGGCAACTGAAACAGCGTTCCAGAAGCGGTACCCAGAGGCTTGTGAAGTCTTTGTAGTCCCTGAGACTTCTTAACAGGAGGCCAGCTCGGTTCCAGGCCCTTGGAGATACTCAGCACAAGTTTGTAGAAAGTTCAGTCCAGTCCTTTCACTGCCCAAGACAGAAGCAGCAACTGCAGGCCAACCCAACAAAGCAACAACACAGCAAAGGGGCAGTACTCCTCCTGGCAGCTCTTCCAGCTCTTCGTCTTGGCAGGTTCCTTGATTCCAGCGAGATCTAAATTCATGGGGTCAGGGCCCCAATATTTATATCCCAAATTCCTTTGTTCTCTGAAGGCAGAGAGGCCTTTGCCTAGTCCAAACCAGTTCTGGAGCACTTTGTTGACAAGTCTCCGTCCCTTCTTTCAGTGAGTAGGCCAGGGACATCAGACGCACCACAGGAGGTGGAGCCAGCATTGTGGAGGGAAGGCACTGTCCTATTCAGGGCCCAGGTGCGACCCTCCCACCCATCTACATGTAGATCTTGCTATTCAGCCCTGTGCTGACTCACCCTGTCTCCTGGCATCCCCCAGCCCCTGTCACTCACATTCCAGACACGGAATACACAACCTCGCAGAGGCAGGCTTGGATGGTTAGACAAGAAAATACCCACTTTCTAAAAGTGGTATTTTCAAACACAGAATGTTAAAACCAACTTCACTAAAAGCTGCATTTTATCATTCTGAGTCCAGGCATACTAAACTCGAATTTCTACCATGTTCCCGGGGTCAGTTAGGATTATAAGCTGTAATAATCAAAACTGCCCGTTCTGGCCTAGGGGAACAGGTAGCCTTGCAATAGTGAAAAACGAACTAGGCTGTAATTCACTATCAGGACATGCCGCACACACCCGGGCATGTCCTACCTTTCGCATACACCGCACCCTGCCCACAGGGGTACCTTGGGCCTACCTTAGGGGTGACTAACATGTAGCAAAGGGAAGGTTTAGGGACTTGCAAGTGTGTGCACTTGCCAAGTCGACATGGCAGCCCCAGGCTGCGCACAGGCTCTGCGATGGCAGGCCCGAGTTACATTTTACGGGCTGTTTGCGTGGGTGGCACAATCCAGTGCTGCAGCCCACCAACAGCATTTGGTCTATAGGCCCTGGCACTCGCAGTGCACTTTACAAGGGACTGACAGATAAACCAAATAGGCCAATCATGGAAACACCAATCCATAACACATTTTATACAGGAGCACTTGCACTTTCCCACTGGACCGCAGTGAGGAAAGTGCGCAGAATCATTACACCAGCAAAAACAGAGTCAAAACCGGGAGGTCAGAAAGCAAAAAGTCAGGGAAACACGCCAAAAGATGCCAAGTCTAACACATGACCCCTCCAGCTGAAAGTAGGGAGAACTACCCAACCCCATTGGAGTTCTCTTCACTAAGGCGGAAGAACCTGGACAGACCATCTGCGTTGGCGTGTTCTGTACCAGGACGGTGTTCCACCGTAAAGTCCATTCCCTGTAGGGAGATGGACCACCTCAGCAGTTTTGGATTCTCACCCCTCATTTGCATCAACCATCTGAGGGGCCTGTGGTCTGTCTGAACCCGGAAGTGAGTCCCAAACAGGTATGGTCTCAACTTCTTCAGTGCCCAGACCACAGCAAAAGCTTCCCTTTCTATGGCACTCCACCTCTGTTCCCTGGGAAGTAGTCTCCTGTTAAGGAAGACTACAGGCTGATCCAGGCCCTCTTCATTCAGTTGTGAGAGCACCGCTCCCACACCATGCTCTGAAGCGTCAGTCTGCACGACGAATTCTTTGGAGAAGTCAGGTGCCTTGAGCACGGGCGCCGTGCACATGGCTGCCTTCAGGGCATCAAAAGCTTTCTGGCAGGACTCAGTCCAGATCACTTTCCTGGGCTGCCTCTTAGAGGTCAGCTCTGTTAAGGGGGCAACGATGGTGCCATAGCCCTTAACAAATCTCCCATAATAACCGGTGAGACCTAAGAAGGCTCTCACCTCTGTCTGGGTCTTGGGGGTTCCCAAGCCAGAATGGTGTCAATCTTGGGTTGTAGGGGCGCCACCTGGCCGCTTCCTACCTGGTGTCCCAAGTACACCACAGAACCCTGCCCGATCTGGCACTTACTGGCCTTGATCGTGAGGCCTGCACCTTGCAGAGCCCTCAACACTTTCTCAAGGTGCTGTAAATGTTCTTCCCAGCTGGAACTGAACACAGCAATGTCATCCAGGTAGGCGGCACTGAAATCCTCCAGCCCGGCCAACACCTGATTGACCAATCTCTGAAAGGTGGCAGGGGCATTCTTCAACCCAAAGGGCATCACCCGGAATTGGTAATGACCTTCTGGGGTTGAGAATGCTGATTTCTCCTTGGCCCCATCGGTTAAGGCAATCTGCCAGTACCCAGACGTCAAATCAAACGTGCTGAGGAACCGGGCAGCTCCCAACCGATCAATGAGCTCATCAGCTCTGGGGATGGGGTGCGCGTCAGTCCTGGTGACGGCATTGAGCCCACGGTAGTCCACACAAAACCGGAGTTCTGGAGTGGCACCGGGCGCCGCAGCCTTTGGGACCAAGACCACTGGGCTGGCCCAAGGACTGTGGGAGGGCTCAATCACCCCTAATGCCAACATCTTAGAGACCTCCTCCTTGATGCTGGCTCTGACCCGGTCAGTCAACCTGTAAATCTTGTGCTTCACAGGAGGGCTGTCACCGGTGTCCACGTCATGGGTACACCAGTGAGTAACACCGGGGGTCAGAGAGAACAGTGGGGCGAACTGTCCCAACAACTGGCGACAGTCCCCCTGCTGCTCCTGAGTCAGAGTAGGGGAGAGGATCACACCCTCTACTGACCCATCATGCTCCTTGGTAGACAGGAGGTCAGGGAGAGGCTCACTCTCCTCTTCCACCCCATCATCTGTCGCCAAGAGCATACTCACTTCGGACCTCTCGAAGTGGGGTTTGAGGCGGTTCACGTGAAGGACCCTCAAAGGGTTCCTTGGAGCCTGCAAATCCACCAGGTAGGTGACGTCACTTTTGCGCTCCTTTACCTCATATGGCCCAGTCCACTTGTCCTGCAAGGCACAAGGTGCCACTGGGGCCATGACCCACCCTTTTTGCCCAGGTTGAAATTCGACCAGAGTGGCATTCTGGTCATACCATCTCTTCATTTCTTCCTGGCTTGCTTCTAGGTTCGCCTGAGCGAGTTTCCTGAAGCGGGCAGTTTGGTTTCTAAAGGCCAGCATGTAGCTAAATACATCCTGGGGAGTTTTCCTGGGAGCCGCCTCCCAGCCTTCCTTTACCAAACTCAGAGGTCCTCTGACAGGGTGGCCATACAGGAGCTCAAAGGGGCTGTACCCAAGAGACTTCTGAGGCACCTCCCTGTACGCAAAGAGTAGGCATGGCAAGAGGACGTCCCACTTACGCCTCATGGGTTCTGTTAGACCCTTGATCATGCCTTTCAAGGTCTGGTTGAATCTCTCCACCAGACCGTTTCCTTGTGGGTGGTAAGGAGTGGTGAACTTGTAGGTTACCCCACACTCCTTCCACAGGGATGTCATATACTTCGATATGAAATTGGTCCCCCTATCGGAAACCACCTCTCTGGGGAATCCCACACGGGAAAAGATCCCCATTAACGCCCGGCCCACCACTGGCGCCGTCGTTGTCCTGAGAGGGATTGCCTCCGGGTACCGGGTGGCATGGTCCACCAAGACCAGGATGTACCTGTTGCCCATGGCTGTCTTGGGATCCAGTGGCCCCACTATATCCATCCCTACCCTTTCAAAGGGTGTTCCAACAACCGGAAAAGGTTGGAGAGGAGCTTTGACCTTCCTCCCACTCTTACCACTTGCCTGGCAAGTTTGGCAAGACCTACAGTGTGCATCTGACTGCCTTCGCATTTGGGGCCAAAAGAAGTGGGTGACAAGCCTGTCAAAGGTCTTGTCCTGCCCCAAATGTCCTGCCAAAGGCACGTCATGAGCCAGACCCAGTAGGAAGGTCCTGAAGCGCTGGGGTACCACCAGCACACGGGCTGACCCAGGCTCAGCAACCTTAGGCTCACTGTATAGGAGACCACTCTCCCAGTAGATCAGATGTGACCCGGACTGATTACCAGCTGCCTGGTCTGCAGCCTGCCGCCGCAGACCCTCCAGAGTAGGGCACTCGTTCTGCTCCCTGCAGAACTCCTCCCTGGTGGGACCCCCTTCTTGCTGCCAATGGGTCAGCTCAGAGATGTCTCCCAGTTCGGCTACCTGCTCCCCTGTAGGCACCGGGGCGTCCCCCTCGAGGTCCGCCTCCTCCCGGTCCGTGGGAACTTTGGGGGCCGGTTTCCCATGCCCCCTGCCCTTTCTCTTGGCAGGGACTTGGGCCACTGTTTCAGGCTCCAAGTCCTCTTGATCACCCTTTCTGGCTGCCATTGACCGAGTAGACACGCATGCCCACTCTGGCAACCCAAGCATCTCCAAGTGGGACCTGAGCTCAACCTCCTTCCATGAGGACTGCTCCAGGTCGTTTCCTAGCAGACAATCTACAGGCATGGTAGGGCTCACAACCACCCTCAAGGGACCTGAGACCCCCCATTCAAAGGGAACCTGCGCCACCATACACTGGCGCTCAGAGTTGTCGACAGCAACTACTTGGTGGAATGCTCCTGGGACTACTTGCTTCTCAGACACCAGGTGACACCGGACTGAGGTCACACTGGCTCCAGTATCTCTGAGAGCCTCTACCCTGTTCCCATTAATGGTCACCCAGGTGCTATATTTCTTTGTGTTAGGGGGCACCTGGTTTCCTGGGACCATCTCACTGTCCCCTAGTGAGACAAGGGTCATTTCTGCGGGATCCCCACCCTCCTGTGGGCACCCCTCCTCCCCAAGCGCTACACTAGCCAACACTTTGGACTGTCCACCGGTGGGTGGCTGTGTCCCCTTCGGGCACTTGGGGTCCCCCTTAAAGTGACCTACCTGGTCACATGCATAACACTTGCGGGGGCCGGTCTCAACAGGCTTCCCTGTAGAGACCCCTTTCTTCTTATCACCGGGGGCTGGGAACCTTTACCCTGGGTACTAGTTTGGGGCCCTTTAGAGAACTCCTGTTCTTTACCCTTGTCCCCCCACCTTTCTGCTGGGGACCCTGCCCACCTTTGGCTGAGTCTCCCCCAAACGCTTTCTTGTGGACCCTGGTACTCACCCAGCGGTCCGCTTCGATAGCAAGCTTCCTGGGGTCAGTTAGCTTACTATCAACTAGGTGCTGGCGCAGATCTGCAAAACATAGACTAGACAAGTGCTCCCATGCAATCAAGTTGTAGAGCCCCTGAAAATCTGTTACACTACTGCCCTTCACCCAACCATCCAGAGACCTGCAGAACACATCCACACATTCCAACCAAGTGTTGGCATCAGACTTCTTACTGGACCTGAACTGATCCCTGTACTTTTCAGGAGTAAGACCATACTTCGTGAGAAGGGCATCCTTCATGTCAGCATAGGTGAGGTGATACCCCTTACCCAAAGCTATCAGAGCATCCCTTGCTTCTTCAGGGAAAAGTGGCCACAATCCTGCTCCCCAATTCTCCTCAGGGACCCCATTCATGTGTATGGCTGCCTCATAACCCTGAAACCACCTTTGTATGTCATCCCCCTTCTTGAACTCCTTGCCTACGTTCTTGGGAATGTGCACAATCCTGTCTGCCTTTCTGGACGAATTGCTGCCACCATCTGAGCCTGACTTACTCCTAAGTTCTAGCTCCTTCAGTTCTCTCTCATGCTCTAAGAGCATCTTCCTCTCCTCTATGGCCAATCTCTTCTCCTCCCGCTCACTCTCCAGCCTGAGCTTCTGCAGCTCAAACTGCCTTGCCTCCCGCCTGTCCTCCAGCTCCTCTGGGGACAGACTGCTGCTGCCTGACCTGGCGGGTTCCCCCTACCCAAAAGCACATCCACCCTGGAAATAGGCTCCTCCGCCTCCTCACTGAGATTACCAGGCTGCCCATTGGCATGTCTGGCTGCTACCCAGGCCCTCAGCGCCTTCTGTAGCTCCTCCTTCCTTGTGAGGCCTTTAATTTGGACTTTCAGGTTTTTACAAATCGCTCGTAGCTCCTTTACGGCGTAGGATTCCAACCTATCCTCCTCAAAGATAACTTCCAGAGATGCAACGGATGATGCAATTGATTCAGGCATGACAAAAGTAGTGAGTTGAAAACTGGCAAGATCAAAAATAGGCCAAAGAAAAAGAACCAGTATGTGGTACGTAATGGTCTGCGATATGGTAGTAGTGCACACCAATCACTGTAAGTCAAGTGCAAACACAAGTCCTATCCCACCGCTGCCACCAATGTTAGAAATGGGATCTCTAGTTGGCAAGGGCTTGCACCTTTGTCCAAGTAGGGACCCTTCTTCCTAGTCAGGGTAAGGGTGTTACACTCGTGAAGTAACCCCTGCTCACCCTCGTGGTAGCTTGGCACGAGCAGTCAGGCTTAATTCAGAGGCAGTGTGTAAAGCATTTGCACATAACCAACAGTAATACAGTGTAAGCACTACAAACGGACACCACACCAGTTTAGAAAAATAACCAATATTTTATATACTCAAGACAAGACCAATTACGACAAAAATCCACAATACTGTACTTTAAAAATGAATGCTTGATACGGTAACTTCTTCTTTGCAGGAATAGCACAAAAGCAAAGTTTGTATGAGTCGGTAGCTCCGTCCGAGCCTACCGTGATGCTGAAAACCACAGAGTCTAACAGTTCCAGCCGACCGCGTCGATACGGGCCAGCAGAGTCATGAACAGACTCGGTTACAGTACCTTTCTCGTTGTGGCTGGTACGGAGTGTACGAGCCGGTCGGCGCGGTTGCGGTGCAAGACGGAGCGATGCAAGGTGCGGTGTCCCTCGATGCGGTGCAGGCAGCGGCTCGATGAGCGTCGTGCAGACGGAGTCGGTGAGTCCAAGGCGTGCGATGCAGGGTGAGACGATGCTCGATGCGGTGCTGACAGGTTGCGATGCAGGCGACCAAGCCGGAGTGCGGGAGCTGGCGTCGGACAGCGGTGCGAGTCGGAGCGGTGCGTCGCAGACGTGCGAGCGGTGCCCCAAATGCGATGCGGTCACGACTCTTGAGCCAGTTGCAGCGACCGCGTCCGTCGGGTCCGGCTGGTTCAGTGAAGTGAAGCGATGCGATGCGAACTGCGGTGCCCACAGGTCACGGTGCAAGCAGCGGCTCGGTGTTGGCGGCGTCGGACGTCGCCCACGGTGAGACCAGGGTTGCGATGCGAAGCGGGGCGATGCGGTCTGCGGTGCAAACAGGTCACCGGCCAGGGATGGATTCGGTTGACGGAGTCGGTTGCAGTTCCCTTCCTCTGTGGCAACTGAAACAGCGTTCCAGAAGCGGTACCCAGAGGCTTGTGAAGTCTTTGTAGTCCCTGAGACTTCTTAACAGGAGGCCAGCTCGGCTCCAGGCCCTTGGAGATACTCAGCACAAGTTTGTAGAAAGTTCAGTCCAGTCCTTTCACTGCCCAAGACAGAAGCAGCAACTGCAGGCCAACCCAACAAAGCAACAACACAGCAAAGGGGCAGTACTCCTCCTGGCAGCTCTTCCAGCTCTTCGTCTTGGCAGGTTCCTTGATTCCAGCGAGATCTAAATTCATGGGGTCAGGGCCCCAATATTTATATCCCAAATTCCTTTGTTCTCTGAAGGCAGAGAGGCCTTTGCCTAGTCCAAACCAGTTCTGGAGCACTTTGTTGACAAGTCTCCGTCCCTTCTTTCAGTGAGTAGGCCAGGGACATCAGACGCACCACAGGAGGTGGAGCCAGCATTGTGGAGGGAAGGCACTGTCCTATTCAGGGCCCAGGTGCGACCCCTCCCACCCATCTACATGTAGATCTTGCTATTCAGCCCTGTGCTGACTCACCCTGTCTCCTGGCATCCCCCAGCCCCTGTCACTCACATTCCAGACATGGAATACACAACCTCGCAGAGGCAGGCTTGGATGGTTAGACAAGAAAATACCCACTTTCTAAAAGTGGTATTTTCAAACACAGAATGTTAAAACCAACTTCACTAAAAGCTGCATTTTATCATTCTGAGTCCAGGCATACTAAACTCGAATTTCTACCATGTTCCCGGGTCAGTTAGGATTATAAGCTGTAATAATCAAAACTGCCCGTTCTGGCCTAGGGGGAACAGGTAGCCTTGCAATAGTGAAAAACGAACTAGGCTGTAATTCACTATCAGGACATGCCGCACACACCCGGGCATGTCCTACCTTTCGCATACACCGCACCCTGCCCACAGGGGTACCTTGGGCCTACCTTAGGGGTGACTAACATGTAGCAAAGGGAAGGTTTAGGGACTTGCAAGTGTGTGCACTTGCCAAGTCGACATGGCAGCCCCAGGCTGCGCACAGGCTCTGCGATGGCAGGCCCGAGTTACATTTTACGGGCTGTTTGCATGGGTGGCACAATCCAGTGCTGCAGCCCACCAACAGCATTTGGTCTATAGGCCCTGACACTCGCAGTGCACTTTACAAGGGACTGACAGATAAACCAAATAGGCCAATCATGGAAACACCAATCCATAACACATTTTATACAGGAGCACTTGCACTTTCCCACTGGACCGCAGTGAGGAAAGTGCGCAGAATCATTACACCAGCAAAAACAGAGTCAAAACCGGGAGGTCAGAAAGCAAAAAGTCAGGGGAAACACGCCAAAAGATGCCAAGTCTAACACATTTGATGACCATTTGGAGCCATAACGGCTTCCTTGAACTGTGTTCTGTAAACATCTGATACAGCACCGGAGTCCCTGTGCCATAAAACAAGGGATACCCAATTAAATCTTCAGTCTGTATTGCTACCCCATGGACCAATGGCGGCTCCTCCACTAAGGCGGCAGAGCGTCGCCCTACTGCTCGGTGAGCAGTGCAAAATAAAAATAAAATGATAATAACAAGAAGTTATTATCATTTTATTTTTCTTAGCGGAACTCCAGCCAGGTCGGGAGGGGCTGGGCTCGCCGCCGTCAGAGGGAGCAGAAGTGGTTTGTACTCCCTCCCTAAGTGCGCATGACGGCTTAATCGGCCCTCTGGGGCTGGCCAAACAGTCATGAGCACTTGTCATGTTCTCCAATGGGCTGTGTTGCACAGCCCAGTGGAGAACATGCCCAGCCTCCCAGGTACTGCCTGAGCGGCCAAACAGGCCGCTCAGACCAATCTCGATGCTGCTCCTGCAGCATCGTGATTGGCTGGGAGAGTCCGGGAACCTGGGTGCTTCCGGTGGCAGAGAACGAGGAGGGACCCACTTACAGTTTAGTTTGGGTGTGCATTATTGTGCTCACTGAGCTATCAACCTTATATCCAAGACTATGGAGATTAGTAGGACATGGAAGATACATTGTAGCATTTTGTCGGACCCCTATACTACACAGTCTGAAATGTAGGAATTAGATTTTGGTAACACTTCACAGACCTGAGAAAACCAGAAGTCTGTCAAGTGTTAGAGTTCACTTTTGAACGACATTGCAAATATGTCCTCATAATAATGGAATTGAAGCTCCTTGTCGCATAAGCACTTTGTTTGCATTTGGGATTGTGACTAGTCTCTGGACCTTTTGGTTGTTTCGTCTTACTTTAACTTCTCTACATTCCTATGTGTAAATAAAAATCTATTACTTTTGTAAAGTTATTACTCTGAT
Organism: Calotriton arnoldi; assembly: GCA_963921515.1. NCBI lineage: Eukaryota > Metazoa > Chordata > Amphibia > Caudata > Salamandridae > Calotriton > Calotriton arnoldi. The sequence continues at coordinate 616,407 of CAWUFW010002135.1, read as the reverse complement.
TCGCTTGTGTGTAATTGCTGTTTCATACTGTGTCTGAGTGCCAAATCTACAGCTAGTTCTAGAGTAATATTTCAATGTTCAACCTTGATACCCTTGGAAAATTAATTATACAAAGAGAGTCTTTGATATCTATTCTTAAATCTAGTACCTACATCCTGGAATGGCTTGGTAAACAACAATATCCAATATGAATATTTACCAGTATCCTCTTTCTGCCACAGGACCCAGAAAAAAGGGAGCACACTCACAAATTTAGTCTTAGGGCCTGAGTATGATGGCGGTGGGACCGCCACCGACAGGCCATCGGTGGCGGTCCAACCGACATCCGGCCCATCGGTTCGACCACCGCATGAGGATGCAGGTGGTCGGAGCTTGGCTGTCGGTGGAAAGACCGCCACCTCTGACAGGATCAAGGATCCCGTTGGAGCAGCGGTCAGACTCCTATCCCTACAATGAGGGGGGTTACAGCGCAGGCATCGCGAAAGGGATTAGGATGTCCTTTTCCGGCAACCTGTACATGGCGGTCCAACCGCCATGTACAGGCTGTCAGAAAAGGACTTTGGGGGAACCAAGCAGGGCCCCGTCCCCCGGTGGCCACTGTACAGTGGCCCAGGGGGCACATGTGGTACCCCCACTCACATCCATGCACCGTGTGCCAGGCACCACATGGTGCCTGCACACGGTGCATGGATGTGCACAAAGCGCCTTTTTTAACAGCGGCTTGTGCTGCGGCCCTTTTCCGGTGCCACAGCGCAAGCCGCAGTTAAAAAAGGCATTTTAGGATTGCCTGCATGGCGATCCTGTTGTAATCGGACAGGTGGAACCGCCGACATATTGTCGGATGGACACCTGCTCGAAACGAGGGCGTCCGACCGCCATCATAATCAGGCCCTTAAACATCTATCTGATATCTATTTGGGGTGTTATATGGAAATTGGTCAGTATCGGCTTTGTGTCCAAGAAAAAAGGTATCATACTCACAAATTTGGTCTTAAATTTCTGAAGACTTATATCAGTAATTTAACGCAGGCATGAACTGAACTTGGATTTTTCATATTATGCATTCTGGAGCAGAAGTCATGTTTTTGTATAAACTCTAAACGTATCAACAGAAATCTTATAGTCAGTATTTCCTTATGTTTGTTTTGCTGGTTTACGGTAGATTGTACTCAGCAGATACACATCATTGTTGTGCCCCATGAATGCAGTCTTGCAAGCATCCTGAGTTAAGAAAATGACTGTGTAACTGTTTAGTAAACAATGCAGAGCCCAGAGATGGAGAGAAGCTCCTAGAGACAGTCGTCCCATAAGGTTTGCTGTATAAATGTCAGCATTCATTCACTCATTAACACAGTCATAGATATGAAGAGGTAGTTGGTAGTAATGCACTATTTGTACCTACAGAATATAAATATCTATCACCCAACAGACCAGTAGTTCAACTTTCAGTCAAACAGAAGCATAATCAATCATAGGCCCAATGGCTGCTTCACTCAAGAAGAATTCTGGTGTGTTGTTGATAAATATATGACGGAATACTCTAAAGGTTTGCACGCACCCAAAAATGTTTTTCACAGTATATACAAATTTTCCTTATCTAGTCACATCCTGAAAACGGCTGGAATTTACTACCAGTGTAGGGGTAAATGCATTCACAGGGTGGAAATGGGACACCTTCAAAAGTGGTCTGGATGCAAACAATATGGTTCTTCCTAGTGAAATTATATTTTGTTTGTGGGGAAAAAAAGAAGCAAAAGGTTAGAAGTGCATTTGCATTCCCTCAGGGATCTTCACATGAGCAAATGTAAACATGTATAATTTCTCATGCAAATTGTAATCCACAAACGGGTTTCAGGAGTATTCCGGAAAACCCCCCACAGCTGCAGCTTCCCTGAAGTCCTCCTGGAAGCCCTGGTGAATTCTAAAACCACTGTAAATCCACTTTAAATGTACAAGAAAGACAACATGGGTAGATTTACTATTTGTAAGTTGGGCCCAATGTGTTTTCAGCGCTGGATGCGAGTCATTGCAAAGAAATCAAACCTGGAGATGCTGCTTGCAATGCAGGACGAACTTGTAGATTTAATGCCTCAGGTGCTGTACACACAGCTCTTCCATCATTCTAATGTGTTTATATTGGTGCAGTGGCAATGTTTAATTGCCCCACAAACATAGCTGGGGATCAGAACATTTTGAAGAGAGAGTTGGAGAATAAAGTTTAGCAATAAAAATAGAGGAAGCTACAAGTTCGAGATCAGGTAAAGGTTAAAGGTAGAAATATAAGTATATGTTGAGGATCGAGGAGCTGAAGAAGAAAAGGAGGAAGAGGAAAATGAGAACAAGGTGGATATCAGTGAAGAGGGATATAAGGAACAAGCTATGCTTCTAAGCTTCTCAGGCTGTCTCAGTGTATGCGCATTCCTGCAAGAAGCTGTGGGCAGGGTGCGGGTTGGGATAGAGGACCTGTTTTAGAGCTGGTTGGCAACAAAACATCCTCATATCTGTGGAGGAAGTGCTACATTTAGTGGAAAATCCTCCAACAGAGAATCCTCCGAAATATGATTTACCAGTTTAACTTTGACTCACTCTTTGGCTCCTGATTTACTAAGGCAAAGATTGAAAGGGTTACTGCACATTTAAGGAAGACAAAAATAGGGGCTGCATCTGAAAAGCACAAATGTAGCAACCACAAGAGCCTGAACACCTATAAGGAAGCTTTAAGACTTATGATGAACTCTCTGTCAAAGAATGTATATTATTGGCAAAGCATTGTTTTTACCACATATTTAAAATTGTAAACAAAAGAAAATATAATGGTTTTAGGGACTTGATTACAGAAGATATATTTTTTATTGAACGTTTGTATAGGAGTAATGGATTTATATTAATAAACGAAGAAAATTACATAAGGAAAGCAAAAAAGTGATGGTTGGAATACTTGAAATAATCTCAGGTATTGGTAATTATCTGGCGCATACTAGTCCATCATACAGAAAATTAGAGCTGGAAGCAACCTGTCGATTTTTATTGTTTCTAAGAACACAGGAGTTGATTCACAGAACTAATCTGAGATAAAATCCTACACTTACTACTTTTGGTATTCACAGAAGGCATTTAGTAGTAGTAAAGTTAGGACTCCTAACTTTACTACTACTAAATGCCTTTTGTGAATACCGAAAGTCGTAAAGTTAGGATTTTGTCTCAGTTTAGTAGTAGTAAAGTTAGGAGTCCTAACTTTACTCCTACTAAATGCCTTCTGTGAATACCAAAAGTAGTAAGTTTAGGATTTTATCTCAGATTAGTTCTGTGAATCGGCCCCCAACAGAGTGGACTTGCCATTAAAAGAAAACGTTAATAAATAGGCAAATGTTAGATTTTCACTTTCTGAAACTCTGATAGATCCAAGGCCTGAAATACAGACGGTTCAGCAGTCACTTGCATGTAAGAAACAAAATTAAAAACTTTGGAAATAAAAGAAATCTCAACAAATACAAGCGATAATCAAGGCAAAAATTGTTAACAAAAAGGTGCATGCAATATTCCCAAAATTATTATTTGATGTTTTAAACGTTTTTATTTTTTAATAATTCATCACAGAATGTCAACAGCCCTAATATCATGGCACCAGAGAAAATATTAGAAGAAGGCAGATATATTCGATATTGTATAACTGCAAACACACTTTTGGCGTTTTGAATGAAAAATCACTGAAGAAAAACGAAATCTCTAATGTAGTCTGCTGAATGCAAGCAATATTTTCTTACCAGCTGAAATAAAATGAAAGGACATAGCTTTTGACAAGTGCAGCCCGTGGGTATTTGTAAGAGTAATTAAAGAAAACTCAGTTATATTTGTGGCCTAGAAGTTTGATTCAAATGGAGCACGCATGTTACACTTGCTGCTATAGGTAACGTCACACAAAGGATGGTATTTAAGTAAGACTACCACTGTGCACGATCACACAAGATCTGAAACTGGATCTATGTCGTAAATGTTATTATATCTTGTTTCTTAAAACCTCAATAGTGGTTTGCTTTCTGTGTTGAAAGTGGCACATTGCATGCATTACATTCACTCTTTGAGAGCAGAGCGTCAGTGGCGTAACGCGAAATGGTGGTCCCTCCAAAATGCAGTGGTGTAGTGAGGGAGGGGCGGACCCGGACGGCACGAGTTTTGGGGGCGGCAGCCAACCTTGGCCCCCCCTTCTCCACCGCTCTTACCTGCGGCCGCGCCGGGCGGCAAACGTAGGATTCGTTTGCCAGCACCCCCCCCACTCTTACCCCGGCTGCGGGGTGTCATAGGCCGGATCGCCACGTGCAGCAAAAGGCCTAGCTACTCCACTGCCAAAATGTGATGATGGCCCCCTGAGTCCTCTATATCTCACAGATGAATATCTGCCTTCATTAGTCTTGGGCTCAATGGGGGGCCCACTGTTGGGCTGGGGGATCCCTGAAGGGATGGGGGCCTGTAACGGGCTTGGACCCGCTCTGTGCTGCAGGGGCTTCAGGGGCCTGCGTTTCACCTCTGCAGACGGTACAGTACTCATGTTGGAAGGAGGAGGGGACGCTAGTGGGATGTGGAGGAGAATGGAATGAAGCCATATATTTTTTTAGAAAAGTTTTAATGGGTAGCGTGTTAGCAAAGGAGGTAGTGAAAATCATCAGTAGACGTGGGCGAAATATAAATTATGCCAGCGTAATACACATAATTTCAGGAATTTTGCTTTACGCTTGTTATGCACAATTCCCAAAATTATGCCATCACACCACTTTGTGTAATTATGCGTCATTTGCAGTAGAAATTTACCTTGAATGGCGCCATTTGTGGTAAAAAATTTACTGCAAATGCACGGAAACAACAGAATGCAGGCGGCTGTTGTCCGTGATGCTATGTTTAAACGTCTTCTCTCCATAAATTGACCAAAAATTTGCTTTAAAATAGAGCGCAAAATGACACATTTTCATTTTGCTAATTATGCATAATCTTGCCAATATTTTGCATAATTACACATAAGCAAATTACGCAAATTTCACTAGGTTTTCTATTTTTTCAGTTTATTAATGGAATGAAGGATGCATGATCAAAAGGGAAGGGGGAGAGTGGCAAAATGTCCATTTGTAATATTTAAGGGCGAGGACCTGAACTGAAATGGAAAGGGCCACAGGGTGAGGAGGTCATTCCTGTTGTATGTTACATTTTGCCTGTGCAAATGATTCATAGGACCTACAGTGTGGGTATTTCCATTTCTACAATTGTAGATGAGATATATATCGATAACAGACTTTTCCACCTTGAGGTTACAAATCGCATCATAGACAACTCAAACTTAAGTCTTGTTGTGTATGATGTCAATTGGAACCAACTTTTTGAGGAAACACAACCCTTTTATTGGACATATCTCTGACAATCTATATATTCTTACTGTCCTATAAAATCATGTCAAAAGAAAGAGGAGGCACAAAGGAAGATAAATGTCTTCAAAGTAAATGTATTGTATTGACACTCATTGGTACCTGTTCATGCGTAATGAGGACTAAATGATAGACCATGAATCAAATAAATGTATTCAGGTATTTGTTTTATCTTGCTTTAAACCAGTAAAATGGAGTGCCTTAGGTTTTATCTCTCAGTCCTACCCTGTTCAACGTTTATATCACTCTTGATCACACTTCTGTTCACTTTGGTTAAATCTTTTTGTTTCTCTATTATGTCAGATGCCGGTGACACCCAGATTGCAGTATCTTTAAGCAACTGTCCGGGTACCCCCATGAATTTTCAGTCTTGCTTGCTGGAGGTTGCATCCCGGATGAACTCAACTCCCTGAAACCGAACAGTGATAAGGCACAGGCACTCATCTTTGGTGTCCCTCTCTCATTCTGGACTTTGGCTTGGGTGCTACTTGAGTTAGGCATCCTACTTTCTCCCTCTGCTTCTGCTCACAATCTCGGTGTCAGCTCGACGATTGCTCAGGAGCGGTTCGAAGCCAAAAGGGGTCCACCTCTCAACAGTCCCAACCCTGAATGCTATAATAGCACAGGCGAATGGGATGATCAAGCGGGGGAAGAAAAGGAAGGGGTCAGCAGGGAGGGAGATCTGAAAAGCAAAATACTGAATGATAAGTAAAGATAGGTATACTGTTTCTCTTAACTATACATGTGAGCGGCTCATACCTGTAAAATAAATAATAACTCTCCATTAGAGATAGGAAACGAATCAATACTCCTGTAACTAACTCAGCAATGGTAGGTATTGTGCTAAGAAAGGGATAGAGGTACAAAGGGAACATGAATTCTGTGGTCCATCAATACAATCATGCGCACAAGGACTTCTCACTTTTGTCAAAAATATGTTTATTAGCCTTTTATCACTCATCACAAAGCAAACTGGCAAATGGTACATCTGGATAAACGCAGAAGACTTGACAGTTTAAGAAGACCAAAAAGTGATGTACGTCACTAGCTGTGTACCCCCCGCCGTATCCCAGGCAACCTAAAGGAGTAAGCACAGTTTCTCCAAGAGCAAGGGCGGGGAGTAGGTCTGCATTCCAGGAAAACATACCATTCGTCCGTCTTTCTTTTGTGACGGTGTTAACCCAAAACTGTACAACAGGGAAGGTGCCCTTCAGAGGGAGCAAGTCTAAACAAATGACTCTCAGGAATTAGGAAGAACAAAGAACCGCCCCCACTCCTAACCCCCCCCACCCAACCCAGTACTGGTGGCGGCTAACCGAGTGCAGCTAAGTTTCAAGTCATGGTATCTTCAAGTAGGTTAAAATTGAAAGAGATGCATATCTCTGACTGATGCAGGGCAAACGGCTGACGGTAATCCCTTTGTAAGGATTGGCCACCAGTGGCCCCCATCTATATTCAAAGTTCTTATAGTCATCCCTGAATATATCGGCCATTCTTTCAAGGCACAGTAATTTCCAAAGTCTGGAGTGCCATAACGAGATAGCGGGAGCCTCCTTCTTCTTCCATGCGGCCGCTATTGCTACTTTCGCAGCCCCAATGCAAGTCCACATAATGGCCTTATCTGCTTTAGTTTGATGTTTGAGGGAGGGGTCGCGGAGGCCGAGGAGAATGTTTGCCATGGAGGCCGGAATACGGTACCCCAGCATATCTTTGATTTGTGCGAGGATTTCCTCCCAGAAGGGTCGTATCACTGGGCAGTCCCACCAGATATGTTGGAAATCGCCTAGTAGCCCACAGCCCCTCCAACACATATCAGACGAATCGGGAAATATCTTTTTGATCTTGGTAGGGTATAGGTACCAGTCCATCATTGTTTTTAGGTGGGCCTCCCTTAGTTCTATGGAATGGTTGAATTTCGTGATATCTGACCAGAGCCCTGACCATTCTCTATCTTGAATGTCACGTTGTACGATTCCCTCCCACATGTGCATGTAGCGAGGCCTCGGGGTGTGTATAGAGGTGAGAAGATAGTTATACAGATAGGAAATCACTCCTTTCATAGAGTCCACAGTTTGCACATATGTTTCAAATTGCGTGAGGGGGCGAGTGGCTGCTTTGTGAATGTGAGGTGTAAGCGCCCAATGTTTCAGTTGGAGACAATGGAAATATTCGGCAGGCCCCAACCCATAGTCCCTCTTGCAGCTGTCAAAGGTGAGAATATCGTAATTATGGAAAAGGTGTGTCAGCGCTCTGCAGCCCCCCTCCCTCCACTGGTCAAAGGGTCCTTCTTGTAAGGCCGGAGGGAAGGCCGGATTAAAGTGAATTGGCGTATAGGGTGACGGAAATGTGGTCCACTGGTCGTTACGTGATAAAGAGTCCCATACTTTTAGGGTGGTCCGAGTAGGCATGCTGATGTAGGCATTCTCTGGTCTTTCCCTCTTGGGTCTCCATATGAGGTCCCAAATCGTCCTCCCTGCCACCGCCCTGTCCATATGAAGCCAGTGCTTCTCCGACTCCCTCTTGGCCCATTCGGTCACCACTCGCAGCTGAGCTGCCTTGTAATAAAGGCCAAAGTCCGGGAGGCCCGCCCCTCCCTCCCCCGTGGTCTCCTCAAGATCGAGAAGGAGAACCGCGCTCGTCCTCCCTGCCAAACAAACCACAGAACCATGGATTGTAATTTAGGGAGAAAATCCTTGTCAAGCTCAACGGGGAGAGCCTGAAAAAGGTACAAGAGTTTAGGAAGCACTGTCATTTTAACCGCATGAATGCGGCCAAGACAGGAGATAAAGAGCAGCTTCCATCTTGTAAGATCCGTCTGGAGTTTCAAGAGGGAGGGTGGGAAGTTAGCTCTATATAGCTCCTCTACCCGGGGCGTCAGTTGAACTCCCAGGTATTGGAGAGGCCGGGAAGTCCAGTGCAGTTGAGTGCATGTCCGAAGTTCCTCAACTTCGGCATCAGGGATTGTGAGGTTAAGAATGTAGGATTTGTCTATATTCACCTTGAAGCCCGCCACCACTTCAAAGCATGTGCTTCAAAGCAGGTACCCCTAGTCAAGGGAAAGGGAGCTGACAAAATTCCATTTACCTGCACTCTCGAGTGGGGTTGGACATAGTTAGCCCGTATCATATTAATAAATGTATCTGCAAACCCAAAGGATGTGAGTGTTGTAAAAAGAAATGCCCAATCCACCCTATCGAATGCCTTCTCGGCATCTAACCCCACCAATACTGCCGGGATTTGTTTCTTATTAGCTTTTTCGATTAGGTGGATGATACGTGATGGAGCAGGGAAAATAAATTTTTTAACCCCTAACAAATTTTATAATTAATTAAATAAAATGTTCGTTTAAATGTATTAATCAACACTGTATGTGTGGGAATGGTAATATGCCAATGTGTGTGCTAAATAATCTATTAATGAATGTCCGTGTGTCTAATTATAACGTAAAAATAAATGCGTACTAATAAAAATAAATGCATGTTATTGTGCTTCATAGAAATAAAATGTGTCGTTGCAAAAACAAATAGTGATGGTAAGTAAGGAACAGCTTAAATGTTGCTTTCTGCTAGGTAACAACTAATTGGGGTACGTAGACGACGGGAGGGAAACGAAAGGGCTATTTTTCTCTATTTTAATTATGTTTTGTTTGCCTCAAATTAGTGCTTCTAAAGTATAACCGAGTGGCGAGATAAAATGGCCGCCAGTGGGAAGATGTGCGCAGGCGCAAGGGAACACATGACACGTGATGAAATGGGAGAAAGCGAGCTCGTGGTTTAACAGAGAGGCTAAGATGCAAGAAATGGTCAAGGCTGATGTGACCTAATTGAACTGATAGCGTGCCGTGATGATCAGCAAGAGGCCCGTGGGAAACAAGTTTAAGAGAAAGGACAATGACTGCGGAGTTCTCAAATGTGTCGAAAGAAGTTACAAATGAACTGATCGAATCGGATGGAAATGTTTAAGCGTATGGGAAAGGAAATGATCCAAGGACCCTTGAATCCAAGAGAACTTGATTAAAAGAATGAATAAGCTGACATGCATGGACCAATGAAAGAAAAGCGTGTTATTAATGTTGCAACAGTTAGTTAGCAAAGTTAGAATTAGGGTATAATAGGGCCTACTCTTAGTGGGAGGGGGTCAATTGATGTCAGTCGTGGTTGCAGTCACAGTCAGGAGAGGAGTTGAAGAGTCGCGTTGGTGGCTTCCAGTGCTGGGTGGTCCTGATCGATCCCTTACTGAGCGGGAGATGCTGAAAGACTGTTAGATGAGACGGGTTGCAGGTAGCTGATGCTGACGAGCTGAAGTTGCTGTTTGCTGTCTTAATTTTCCAGTTGAGTATGAGAATCAGGCTATTTCTAATTCCTAACTTAGGTTAGAAATCATTAGGCTAAATTAGGAAGCTAGGCAGGTAATTAGGGTTTTGGCTTCATGACAAAATTTCCTTTCTGCAATAAAATGATTATGCTTAATAAATATTTGAATTTAAGAATGAATAATTGAATAAAGTATTAAAATTCCTTTCATGCTTTTAAAAATTATATAAAATTTAAGATTCTTTAAACCCAAAATGACTCAGTGGTTATTTTCCTAAATGATTGTGACATCAGTAATTGGTTATTGTGATTCAGCTGGTCTTAATCACTATGAACTAATTTCTTAAATGAATGATTCATCGACAAAACAATGAGCAGGAATATCTTAAGAAGTAAATAAAAGAAAGTGACAAATTAAGGTAATAAGATATCCTGGCTCTTACAGCGGTACATAAAATGGTGTTCTCCATTTAGTTCTCATGCTTCTCCTAGGAGTACAGAATTTCATAAAGGTGTAAAGGAAATCCAGGAGTGTGCGTGTGTGTTAGGCGATGTTTATGGGCCCCATCGTCATGTGGATATGAGAAATATAGTTTGCCCCTGGATGACCTATAAGTAACCTGGGAGGAGAATAGTTTTTATTGTACACGCTGCATCAGATTTCTTGGTAGCAGAGTTATGGTTTTCTATAGATTAGTTTAGTGATTATTGTTTATTGATTATTGATTATTTTGATGACTAACACTATATGTTGAGTCATGTTATGTTATATGTAAGTTTTCACGCTTCTGGGATGTAGGAAGTGGAACACGTGTGGCAAGAGAAGTCACATGGAATTTGGTACATGGTCTGAATTCATTTTTGGTTATAACGCAGGTTGTGTTATGTTAGGGATTTCTGTGTAAAAAGTGTGTAATTGAAATAGCAAATCACGTTTACTTGTGAAACTTTGGCCTTAATTCTCAGGAGCCTAGTCTCCACATGTGTCTTATCCCCAGAGAAACGAGTAAATTGTTTGTTTGAAAGAAGGGTAAGGTAGAGGGAAGTGCTACTTTATCGGCGAGAGTAAATAATTCTGTGGTAGGGTAGAGGTAAGCGCTGCCTACTGGAAAAACAGGATTCTTGTGTAAAAGGACAAAGCTGTCACTTTTGTTTAGCGAATCAGACTATGGAATTGTTTTATTGTTGTAACTAACAAAGAAAACAGTGAAAAGAAAATTGCCGATAAATTTTGTAAAGGAGGGGTAAAGAGTAGAAGTGACGTGGAAAAGTGCTGCGCTAGGATTGGATAGTGCGCTAGTCACATGAACACAGAGCAGGAGTGACGTAGAAAAGTGCCGCGCTAGGATTGGATAGTTCACGGACGGTGGGAATTGTTCTGATTGGTACGTTAGTGTGAGTCGCGCTGTAATTGGACGAAGTTCCGTACATAGAAACAGCGTTAGAGTAAAGAGAAAACAAATAGAAAACATGCCGTATTACGAGTATGAAAGGGAGAGAACGTCATGGACGACGAAATTGAAGAATTTCTTTAAGAAAGACAAAAAGGTTGTGACTAGAGAGGGACAAGTAATTCCTCCGCCGAAATCAGCAGCTTCACATATGATGCTGAAATATGGATATCATACGTGCATATGGTTGGAAAATTGGGCTAAATATACAAAGAATGATGGTGCTTTGGCTTTCCCTGAGAATGGATCGTTTAGTGTAGCGGTTTTGCGAAACTTGCGAGAAAAAATGTGTAAGTTGGAACCTAGACCTAGACCAACACAGTTTGAGGCTTTGACGGAATGGGAGGATGAGATGTATGAACGAGAGAGATTCAGAGGAATGAGAGATCATGAATTTATGCCTGGAAGATTGTGGGGAATAAATCATGAGGATAGAATAAAACGATGGAGATGTGCTAACATGACAGGAGGTTTGTTTCCAGCTTTTACAGTTGAGGAAGGGACTAAGAAAAAACGGACTGAGAAAAAGAAACATATAGAGAGAGAAAAGTATATGCATGAGAGCGAAACGGATGACGAATTGCTGGAAGATATATTAAATAGAAATCCACCACCGTATCAGCAGAGTTCTACAGTGGTGACACCAAATGCGCCACTAATAGAGACAATGCGAAATAAAAGTCCGGAAAAGGGAATTGAAATAAATAGGTCACAAGAACAAATGAGAACTTCTCAAAATGAAGGAATAGAAAGCGACAATGCAAGCGAATTGGCAAGGACAACAAAAGAACTAACTGAGAAAATTAGAGAATTAACGAAAAATATGGAAGCAGTTACTGTGCCTGTAACGATAGGTCCAGTAATACCAGTTTTTGAGAATCAGAAAATTGATGAACGATCTTTGGTGATTCCCTTGAGTTCACAATTTCAGAGAGAAAAAGAAAGGATGGAACAAAGTGCAAGTACAAGTAATTTGGCTAGTACTTACAGACCAAGTCCACCTACAAATTTAACGGTGAATGAATGCAATGGTAAGAAAATGCATATGGTAACAGAATCTGCAACAGAAACGCCTGAAAAGAGTGGTAACTGGGTAGAACTAAATAATACACCCATAGGTCCGACTCCTGATGAGTTGAATGAGTGGATGAAAGCTTTTAAAATAAAAGAAACAGAAGAAAAACCATTAGATGTGATCAGATTAAAAATAGATATGGAAGAATTAATTCTAGGAACGATTGGTACTGAAAAGATAAAAAATTATCAGGATGATGAAATAATGTTTCTGTGCAAAAGTATAACATGGAGGGCAAAGAATTTACATGACAAACTAGAAGAAGTGGCTAGTGAGATTGGAATAGATTTTGCAAAAGTGAAAACGTTGCAAAAACCATACAGAGTAGACTTTTGTGAAAAAGATATTGAAAATTTGAACACGGCAGGAAGGCTGACACAGATAAAGGAGTTAATTGTGTTGTTGAGAAAATGGGGTGATGTGGACAGATGGAAGGTTAGATGGACAAAGAAGAATGAGAAAAGTATAGACAAAGGTTCATTGGCTTTTATGGTAACCGAAAAAGAATCTGTTGTCAAAGAATATCCCATGAGAGAAACTCCAGGTGGTAGTTACGTGCATGTTCCCTGGACTAGGCAGGACATACTGTCATTCACTAATGACTTTCCAAAGTTAAGAGAGAAACCAGTTGAGTGGTACCGACAAGTAGAAAGGTTTGTAAAGGTGTCAAAAGTGTTGTGGATAGATTTAGATGGATTGTTTGACATAGTGGTACCAACAGATTTATGGTCCGAATGTAAGATTACAGTTGACTGGCCAACTACAGAATATCCAAGAGATCCTAAAACAGGAGCTCCAGGTCCTGATGTGATGAAGAAATACGACAAGGTGATTACCTTTTTGAAAAATAAGATTCCTCCCAAAGAGACAGATTGGGTTAAGATTGATAGAACTACACAGGAAAGCAAGGAGTCTGTACATGCATATTATGAGCGACTGTTATTGGTTTTCAAGCAGTATAGTGGTTATGAGGAGTTGAGTGAAAAGGACATGAGTCATTTTGTATACCGATTTGTGTTTGGTTTGAAACCAGAAATAAGTGATATGATTAAGCAACACATGATAAACTGGCAGAATGGAAGTGTAGATAAGGTACTGAGATATGCTAAGTATTGTAGTGATGAAATAGAGAGTAAACAGCGTAAGTTGAAAGAAAAGGCAATGTGGGCACAAGTGAAAGTGGCAGAAAAACAAGAAGCCCAATTGGACAATAATAATGGAAACGAATCAGGACAGAATAAAATGCGACCAAATATAGGTAAAGGAAAAGGTCAAGTGAGTCTAGAAGAGGCAAAGAAGAAATGGCCATGTCATAATTGCGGAAAATTAGGGCATTGGAGAAATGAGTGTAAGTTCCCACCTAAACCTAATCCGGAACATCAATCATTAACTCCACAGGTGCAGAATGAGGTAGTTGTTCAACAAAGTCAGGTGCCACAACCACCACTTCCCAACACTGTTAACCAGCAAAGATACAGTACAGAAACAGGATTCTACGGAGGAGAGCAGGTAACACAGTTGCCGCGAGCAGCTAACATTTCTCAGTATTGGTTGCGTCAGAGTGAGGATGACCCGGATGAAAGTTTCTGACGGTGCGCAAGAGAGGGGAAAGAGTGCGTGCTTGGCGCAACTCTAGAGGTAGATCAGTCTGGTCCCTTTGTGGATGGAGAAGTGAATGGTACAAACGTAACATTCCTTGTCGATACTGGAGCTACCCGTTCTACTGTTAGATCAGTGGAAATTCCAAACCTTCCTCTCTCAGGTGAATACATCCAAGTGGTAGGAGTAGCCAATCAGCAGATTAAAACCCCACTTACTGAATTGGTGGAAGTAAAAATTGGTTCTTTTAGCAAAATGCATAAATTTGTAGTGTGCGATTGTAGTCCTGTAAATCTTTTAGGTCGTGACCTTTTATGTAAGATGAATTGCACAATTTATTGTACACCAGATGGAATAGGATTTCAAACTTCAGATGAAGATGTTTTGTATAAAGTAACTTTGATGAATCAAGAACCTGAAACGAATGGTTTGTTTCCTGCATTTGATGCAGAAAAACTTCCAGAAGAACTAAAAAGTGCAGTAAAAGAAAGTGTGTGGGATTTTACAGGAGAAGACATTGGATTAATGAGAGAAGTTGATCCCGTAAAAGTGACAGTGAAAGAAGGGATAATTTATCCAAACACGCCACAGTACAAATTAACTCCAGAAATAATTGAAGGAATAACTCCTGTAATAAATAAGATGATTGAACAGGGAATTCTGAAAGAAATCATGAGCAGTCCATGTAATTCACCTATTATGGGACTGAAAAAGCCAAATGGAACATACAGAATAGTACAGGATTTGAGAAAGATCAACAAAATAGTTGTACCATGTTGTCCAATAGTGCCAAACCCTGCAGTAATTCTATATCAAATCCCACATGAAGCTGAGTGGTACACTGTGATAGATTTGTGTCACGCATTTTTCTCTATTCCTTTGCATCCAGATAGCCAGCCATTATTTGCATTCCGGTTCGGAGAGCGTATTTTGGCATGGTGCCGAATTCCACAGGGGTATACAGAAAGCCCCTCAATTTTTAATCAGATTCTAAAGAAATCTCTGGAAGATTTAAAAATGCCAGAAAAATCAGTGATGGTGCAGTATATCGATGACCTATTGGTGGCATCGAAAACCAAAGAAGCATGTGTAAGTGATACAATTGCTTTACTGAACCATTTGGAGAAAAGAGGGCATAAAGTGTCCCCTTCAAAATTACAGTTTTGTCAGAAAGAAGTCCAGTATCTAGGGCATAAAATTGAGAAAGGAGTGCGGAAAATAGCTACAGAGAGAGTAAGAATGATTCAAGGAATGAGAGCACCAATGACTCAGAGAGAGGTAAGAATGTTTTTGGGAATGGTTGGATATTGTCGACAGTGGATAAGTGGATTCTCTTTGATTGCAAAACCCTTACAAAAATTGACAAAGAAAGATGTAAAAGACCCTTTTGAGTTAAACAAAGAAGAAATGAAATCTTTCAAAGAATTGAAAAAGAAACTGTGTGAGGCCCCTGCTTTAGGCATGCCTGATTATGAGAAGGATTTTGAGTTGTACTGCAGTGAAAGAGATGGATGTGCATTTTCAGTACTGGTACAAAAACACGGGACCATGAAAAGACCAATCGCTTATTTTTCAGCTGTTTTAGATCCTATAGCAAAAGCATTGCCTGGATGTCTGAAAGCAGTTGCTGCTACTTGTGTAAGTTTGGAACAAAGTGAAGGTATAGTGATGGGGTATCCACTGAGAGTATATGTTCCCCATTCAGTAGAAATTCTTTTGACAAGAACAAAAACACAGTACATGACACATAGTCGGCTGACTAAGTACGAAAAAGTCATCTTGAGCGCTGAAAATGTGACCATAGATAGATGCATGAATGTAAATCCTTCTACATCATTGCCAGATGAAGAGAATATAATTGAACAAGACGAAGTAGATCATGATTGTCTGAATGTGCTGGAATATTGCACAAAACCAAGAGCTGACATAAAAGATGAACCGTTAAAGGAATCAGATTATGTCATGTTTGTAGATGGTTCATGTTTACGCACAAAAGAAGGAGTGTTAAGCGCAGCTTACGCAGTATGCACAGTGGCAACTGTGATGGAAGCGTCTTGTCTGAAAGGAGTTAGGTCTGCCCAAGTTGCGGAACTAATTGCTTTGATTCAAGCATGTAAATTGGGGAAAAATGTACGAATCACGATTGTGACCGATAGCCAATATGGTTTCGGCATCGTACACGATTTCGGACAGATTTGGTCACAAAGAGGATTTTTGACATCTGCAGGAACACCTATCAGAAATGGAGATTATGTTAAGAAACTGCTTGAGGCGATACAGTTGCCTAAACAAATAGCTGTAGTGAAGTGCAAGGCGCATAAGAAAAACGAAGACTACATAGCAGTCGGCAATAATTATGCTGATGAGATCGCTAGATATTGTGCGGAAAACATGGCGTCCCTGAACAAAAATAGAGAAAGGGAGCATGTCTCTTGTCCTTTGCTTTTCACTAATACTGTCGAAACGTGGGATGAAGTAAGGCAGTTACAAGAAACAGCAAGAGATGAGGAAAAAGATTACTGGATAAAAGCAGGATGTAGAAGACAGGAAAATAATGGTGTGTGGGTATACAGAGATGAAAGACCAGTTATGCCTGATAGCATGATTGCAGACATGGCACGGATGTACCATGGACAAGCTCATATTGGGAGAGATGCAATGATCAGACTTTTTAGACAAACCTGGTATAACCCAAAATTCAGAGCCATTGCTGAAAGTCTTTGTCAAAGATGTCTTATTTGTCAACAGTTTAACCCAGGAAGAAAAACAGTAGTGAGTCTAGGAACAATAGGACGAGAAGGAGGTCCATTCACAAGAATGCAGTTGGACTTTATTGAGATGCCCCCTAGTAACAGACTAAGATATGTTCTGGTGGTCGTCTGTTTGTTCTCTCGTTGGGTGGAGGCATACCCCACTAGAAGGAATGATGGAACAACAGTGGCAAAACTTATGCTGCGAGAGTTCATTCCAAGGTATGGTTTTCCAGTCACGGTTGAGACGGATAGAGGAACACATTTTCAAAATGAGTTGATCCAATTGATTTGTGAAGCATTGAGTATTAAACAAAAACTACATTGTGCTTACAGACCAGAGGCTTCTGGGGTAGTAGAGCAGATTAATGGAACAATTAAAAACAGGTTAGGAAAAATGTGTCAAGCTACAGGACTCAAATGGCCAGATGCACTGCCTCTTGTTCTGATGACAATCAGAAGCATCCCTGAAAAGAAAACTGGACTCAGTCCCCACGAGATGATTATGGGACGAGCAATGAGACAAGCACACGTACCCGTTAACAAGTTATTAACTATAACTGATGATCTAGTACTGGATTATTGCAAGGGACTGGCTGATGTGGTGCGTTCTGTGTTTCATCAGGTTGGACCGGATGCGACCACTCTTGAAAGAAAACCAGCCCACGACTTGAATCCAGGAGACTGGGTCCGCATAAAAGTCCACAGGAGAAGAAACTGTCTAGTTCCTCGTTGGGACGAGCCACGACAGGTAATCCTAGTGACAACGACTGCCGTCAAGTGTGCAGGAGTGAAAAACTGGGTTCATGCCAGCCACACAATCAGAGTTCCAGAACCAATAGATCGACATGTGAGTCAGCGTCTGGAAGTGTGGGATAAAAGCTTAACAGCTGGGACAACAAGGATAAGTGAAAGGGTGCCAGAACTTGAAGATCGACCTGAAAGTCGACATCTGGAAACCCCAACGGCAAACACCTCTAGAGAAGAAGAGGAACAAGAAGAAGAAGAAGAAAGAAATTCAGAAATTCCAGAACTTGAAGATCGACCTGTAAGTCGACATCTGGAAATATCTGACACAACTTCAGGATCTGATGATTCAGCTGCAAACTGGGAAGAATTCCGAAAGAGAACTTGGGGTTATAAACCAATTAGAGAAGAAACTGAGCAAGAAATTGAGTTAGATGAACAACCAAGTACAAGTTATGGTGGAAATCCTTCAGAAACAATATTAATAGATGAAGTAGGGAAAGAAGTACACAAAAAGTTAGAGAATCGAGAAGAACCCCGAGGAGCAATAGGGACAGATAGAGAAACAGAAGAACAGGGAAATTTAGAAACAGAAAAGGAGAAAAACACCAAATCGGAAGAACACCGAGGAGGGACAGTAATAAGGGAAAACAAAAAGGAGAAGACAGATCCACCAGTAGGAGATGACGAGATTATAAGTTTCAAAATAAGAGACAATAGTGAAACAGTTGAAACAGAAACAGAAGAAAGTGGAGGAGAGGAAAAAGCAAAGACTGAATCAAGGAAAAGAAATTGGAAATCAGAGAGAGAAGAAAGAGAAGGTGAAGCCAAAAGGCCAAGAAGAGGAGATAATTGGCCCAACAGCTATGTAAGAAAATTGAGATATAGAATAATAAGAGCGGAAGACGAAGGTGCTGAACAAGTAAATGAGGTAACAAGTCAAAAGGGACAAGAAAAACCCAGTGGAAAAAGATTACAAAAGTCCAAAAGGACAAAGAAAGTGAATGCAAAATATAAGTCACCCGAGTGGCTGTATATTGCACTAACCGATTACAAAGAAGAAGAAGAAAACACTCACGGAAACCAGAGACTGAGAAGTCGGATGGGAAAAGGTGAGATGCAACAAAACTGAAGTGAAGACTTATAGTGCTTCTGCCGGACATGACAATTTACTGGATGTGACAAATCACCGGATGTGACAACGAAAGAATTCTGGAAAGAATTAAAGAAAGTACCAAGCAAAGACTTTTTGAAAGCAGAGTGGCATCTAAGTCATTTCTGAGGTGTAGTGACACAATTTTCTGAAACTTAACAAATAGAAAAAGAAAAATGGAAAATAATAGGGATAGAAGAGATAAATGTGAATTTATAAAGAGATGGTGCAAAATGTGCTGCTTTTGTACAGGGTTATTAATGACCATATGGATAGTTTTAGCAATCACAATTCCTATTAGTGTAGCTGTGATAGAAGCAAAAAATGATACTAAACCAGAAAAAGAAACTAATATTAAAGAACCAGTTATTTTAAGAAGTAGTGCAGAGTTGCATAAGGATAAGTCAGTAACAGATTTTTCAAAGAATGTTTTTACAAAATTGTTGTATGAGTACGTAGAGACAATGGACGTGAGAGATTGTTATGTTTGTATGCAGTTGCCTGCATCAGTATCAGAAGGTGTGACTTATCATCACCTACCTCTGACTTATGGAATAACATGTAGTATAATAGCAAGTTTATTTTATAAAACAGGTAGATTAGAATCTTATTATACTGATATAGATAAGATTTTTGCAAACATTCCAGTAGTACCCGAACTTAACAAAGTAAAACCAGCAAAAGTTTTAGGAGAATTCTTTTTAGAACATAGAAAATTAACGTTAGAAGAAATAGTTAGTAACAACCTTACCTGTGAGTTAAAGAAAGAAGAAAAAGTATTTTTAGAAATGGTTGAAGAAAGAAGAATGAAATTTCAAAAAGAAGCAATAAAAGAGGAAGGAAAACGCTTATGGACGTTTGAGGAAGGAAATCATGAAGGGAAAAAGATAAATGCCGCAATGACATTAGACTGGCCGCAAACAGGAAAGTTGTGTATTAGGAGAAATAAGACAGTCTATGACAATTACTTTGTAGGTTCCAGTATCTGCCATGACAATTATCAAATTCTGGGAGGTTGGGGATTCAAAGGTGGAAAAGATCCAATATTTCCAGGTATCTATTATATTTGTGGGAATAGAGCTTATTACAGGTTACCGGACCATTGGTATAGAACTTGCTATGTAGGCCTGGTCTTTCCAAAATTTTTTCACATGGACAGAGAAGAAAAGGGAACATACAAGATGATTAATAGATTTACACGTAGAAAGAGGGAAAGTTTTTCAGAAATTGTAGGTGATATTTTTGGAGCATTGATACCAGCAGTGGGAATATCTTTGAATGCATTTAAAATTCGGAAGTTATCCATAGTAGTAGATCGTTTGTCTACAGATACTGCGGGAGGGTTCTTAATGGTAAATACCGAAATGGTTGCCATGAGAGCTATGGTGATGCAAAATCGGCTTGCCCTTGATATTCTTTTGGCAAAAGAGGGAGGAGTCTGTGGAATGTTGAAAGTCCAACATTGTTGTACTTACATTCCTGATAACAGTGAAAATATACAGAAGTATATTACAAATATTACAAGTTTGCACAAAGAATTAGTTCCACTGGAGGTTGAAAGTGTTTTGGGAAAACTTGGTAGAGGGTTTTCTTCAATAGCGAATTGGTTAACTAGGATGAGTAGACTAGTGATAGGGAAAGTTATAATAGTAGCAACTATAGTAATATTGTTAGCCATGATATTAAAAATAGTAATAACATGTATAAAGAGAAAAGTAAGACAAAATAAGATAAAAAGAAATAACAGAATAATGAGAGAAAGAGAGAGAGAAATGGGTGAAATTGAGTTGGAGAAAATGAAAGAAAGCATGTATAAAGAGACTAAAAGGCAAGATGAAGAAGAAACAGATGTATAAATAACAGAAAGCAAAGGATGAAAGACATGCTGCCTGAAAAGAAGTATGACTTGGGTTTTATGTGGTGATTTAAAAATCACCAAAGGGGGGATTGATGGAGCAGGGAAAATAAAATTTTTAACCCCTAACAAATTTTATAATTAATTAAATAAAATGTTCGTTTAAATGTATTAATCAACACTGTATGTGTGGGAATGGTAATATGCCAATGTGTGTGCTAAATAATCTATTAATGAATGTCCGTGTGTCTAATTATAACGTAAAAATAAATGCGTACTAATAAAAATAAATGCATGTTATTGTGCTTCATAGAAATAAAATGTGTCGTTGCAAAAACAAATAGTGATGGTAAGTAAGGAACAGCTTAAATGTTGCTTTCTGCTAGGTAACAACTAATTGGGGTACGTAGACGACGGGAGGGAAACGAAAGGGCTATTTTTCTCTATTTTAATTATGTTTTGTTTGCCTCAAATTAGTGCTTCTAAAGTATAACCGAGTGGCGAGATAAAATGGCCGCCAGTGGGAAGATGTGCGCAGGCGCAAGGGAACACATGACACGTGATGAAATGGGAGAAAGCGAGCTCGTGGTTTAACAGCGAGGCTAAGATGCAAGAAATGGTCAAGGCTGATGTGACCTAATTGAACTGATAGCGTGCCGTGATGATCAGCAAGAGGCCCGTGGGAAACAAGTTTAAGAGAAAGGACAATGACTGCGGAGTTCTCAAATGTGTCGAAAGAAGTTACAAATGAACTGATCGAATCGGATGGAAATGTTTAAGCGTATGGGAAAGGAAATGATCCAAGGACCCTTGAATCCAAGAGAACTTGATTAAAAGAATGAATAAGCTGACATGCATGGACCAATGAAAGAAAAGCGTGTTATTAATGTTGCAACAGTTAGTTAGCAAAGTTAGAATTAGGGTATAATAGGGCCTACTCTTAGTGGGAGGGGGTCAATTGATGTCAGTCGTGGTTGCAGTCACAGTCAGGAGAGGAGTTGAAGAGTCGCGTTGGTGTCTTCCAGTGCTGGGTGGTCCTGATCGATCCCTTACTGAGCGGGAGATGCTGAAAGACTGTTAGATGAGACGGGTTGCAGGTAGCTGATGCTGACGAGCTGAAGTTGCTGTTTGCTGTCTTAATTTTCCAGTTGAGTATGAGAATCAGGCTATATCTAATTCCTAACTTAGGTTAGAAATCATTAGGCTAAATTAGGAAGCTAGGCAGGTAATTAGGGTTTTGGCTTCATGACAAAATTTCCTTTCTGCAATAAAATGATTATGCTTAATAAATATTTGAATTTAAGAATGAATAATTGAATAAAGTATTAAAATTCCTTTCATGCTTTTAAAAATTATATAAAATTTAAGATTCTTTAAACCCAAAATGACTCAGTGGTTATTTTCCTAAATGATTGTGACATCAGTAATTGGTTATTGTGATTCAGCTGGTCTTAATCACTATGAACTAATTTCTTAAATGAATGATTCATCGACAAAACAATGAGCAGGAATATCTTAAGAAGTAAATAAAAGAAAGTGACAAATTAAGGTAATAAGATATCCTGGCTCTTACAGCGGTACATAAAATGGTGTTCTCCATTTAGTTCTCATGCTTCTCCTAGGAGTACAGAATTTCATAAAGGTGTAAAGGAAATCCAGGAGTGTGCGTGTGTGTTAGGCGATGTTTATGGGCCCCATCGTCATGTGGATATGAGAAATATAGTTTGCCCCTGGATGACCTATAAGTAACCTGGGAGGAGAATAGTTTTTATTGTACGCGCTGCATCATACGCCTGGTGTTATCATGTGTCTGGCGGCCTTTAATAAATCCAGACAGGTCTGGGTGGATGAGATTTGGCATGAGGTCGTTCAGTCGGGCCGCAAGGATACCTAAATACAATTTCGCATCCAAATTGAGAAGGGCGATAGGACGGTACGAGGCGCACATCTGTGGATTCTTCCCTGGTTTCGGAATAACTGTGATCACAGCTTCTGCCATCGAGGGAGTGACCATACCTGCTTCTGCCATAGCATTAAAAAGGTGGGAAATATGGGGCAAGAGGTCAGGAGTGAAAGTTTTGAAAAATTGGGCCGTATACCCGTCGGGGCCTGGGACTTTCTGTGGTTTGAGGGATTTGATAGCTAGAGCCACCTCCCCGGCCGTTATAGGAGCCGTAAGTCTGTCATTCCAGTCTTGGGAGACCTGGGGGAGTTGCAGTGTCTGCAGATAGTTACTTTGTGCATCTATGTCCCGTGGTTCCCCCGTATACAGGGTTCCGTAAAAGGCGCCAAAAATATCAGCTTTCCCTGCGTCTTTAGGACTTCTCACTTTTATAGGTACCAAAGATCCATACACACCAGCACACATAAAAGGTTCCAAGTCACAGGGTAAGAGCAGAAGGCCGCCTCTTGAACCCCATGTTAGAGATAAACCAAATAATAAACATCAAAATACTTCTTTTGATCCCTTTACGATGTTTGCTTGTATCATTGTCATATCATATACATATGCACATCCACATCCTTTTCCAAGGTGCCTATATACCTAAAACAAGTGGTTGTAATCCTGAAGGGACGTAATGTATCCCATACATGACGGAGCTGTAAGCACGATACTTGATTTCAGTAATCACCCAACTTAGTACATGATTGCAGGCCCAATAGTCTCACCAAATATGAATGCCCCCAAAGGTCAGTTAGCAGCAAGTATCGAAGAAATAGTGATATCGGGGGGGGGCCCCCGAATCAAGACGGTGCAAGTGAACCCTTACCCTACACTGACTCGGCAGGAATCTGCAGCGCGAGGGAGCTACACGGCGGGAGAATAACCAGCAGCTTCATGCTCCCCGGAGGCTTCCTTTAACCGGTCTTTCCCTTCCAGTTCAGTTCCCACGTGTCTCCGGCACACGCGGTCACTTCCGCTGAGCCCCATGGGAGTTGCAGTTTGTGGGTCTGTAAACCGAACGCGAACCGCTTTGTTGTGCAGCCCCACTGCCGAGTTCCCCACAGGCACGGAGACCTCTTTCTCAGACCACCACTTTGACAGCCATGCCCAGGCCCTGCCATACTGGGTAAGAAGGGGCGATGCTTCACTGCCCTCATGCGTGTGTGAGAACAGGCCGGTTTTTACACGGGGGCAGATTGTGTGTGTAACACTTGGAGTAATTTTCAATAACTCCTTATCTTTTTAAGCCATATTTATAAGGTTGCCACCACCAGTTTCTTTCACTTTTGTAAGGTTGTTCCTCTTGATCCAGCTGCCCTAAAATGTTGTAAATTTGTCAACTAAGCCTTCATCATGTCTAGATTAGATGTATGTAATTCTCTCTGCTTGGTCCTTCTTACCTGCTAGACTCAACGCCCCCAAATAGTACAGCTTGTTGCCACATGCTTCATTCTGGGCTCTCTCCTTGCTCATCCATTTAAGGACAATTTTCATTCTTTTACTGGTTACCTGTGGGAAAAGATTAATGCTCAACAACCACATCCACGCATACACACAGGTACACAAAAAATACTTGCAGAGAAGCACACGAACAGCTGCATGCAATGTGTCTTTCTCTGCCTGCCTACCTCATGGTGATTGACTCTGTTACAGGCCCTGAGCTGTCAATCAAATTGTAAGTATGAGGCAGGTCATACCTTTGGAGCATTGATGGAGGGTGCCCTGCTAGAGAGCTGTAGGTCATGATTTCAGGCCCAGACTCTCTAATATTTATTCACTCACCTGGTCGAGCCACCTCTCTTGTAATCTCTGAAGATATAAGTTGGTTGCCGTGGTAGGGGAGGCCGTCAGAATCGGAGCATGTCCATGCAGTTATTTTTATATAAAAGAGAATGTTGAAAAACCACAGAATGAGTCGTGCATGCCATCTGCTACACTTAGAGCTACAGTTCATCACTTAAATAGCCCTTTTATAGTTTCTACTCTTGCTCTGAAGTATGGACCAGGTGGTTGCTCATCATACAGTCTCTCTTTCCAAACTTCATTATATCTAGTCTTTTGCTTCAGGAGACCCTTGCCAGGTTATTAAAGTATACCAAATATACTGAGTACAATTCCTGATATGTATTTAACTCTTTTTGAAGCTCTTCAAAGCATTCTACCATAGGTTGTATTAATTCATAAAGTAACAAGAGCTACCCATACGTCCTTGTGAACTGGGTATTAATGCTAAACAAAAAAACAATGTTCACAAGGAACTCATTTGAACTGACAATCTGCGTTTATGCAAGATAGTTATGACTTGCTTGAGTTAATCAAAAAAGCAAAATCGGAGAATACGGGATGTGATCTTTCAAATGATTCTGTAAATATTAAAACCAAGAAAACCCAAACGACAATATATCTCAATCTGGCTCACTTCAGCCGAAGTGAACGCGATTTATTTCATAATCACAGTAATCAAAAACGTAGCACAAAGTGCATAAAGAGAAAGACACTTTTCAAAGTATATACAATATGTACATATTCTGGTGATTTTAGTGAACCCCAGTGGAGTGACCATAACCTAACGGTGGTGCGAGAGTGTTTCTAAAGTGACTTGGAAAAGGAGACGGTTATTGGAAATAAAAAGAGGAGCTAGACGTTTGTAGTACAGTGGATAATATTTATAATATTTTCAGGCTCTCTCTCTTTATGTAGTCGACGACGTTTCGACCCTCTCTCGATACGGGGTCTCTTCAGGACAGGAGTGCTGGGGTCTAATGGAAAAAAGTGTGGTGTAAAACTTGTGGTACTGCAAGAGTATTAACCAACGAGGTTAGGGGCAATGGTGAGCAGCCGCTCACCATTAGTCAGACATGAATGGAAATGGTGGGGGTCTTCTGGAAGAAGGTAACAATTCCCATTTGGTCCAGGAGATAAGGATAGACCTATTAAAATAATTAATTGTCAAGGATGGACATTATAAGAAATAGTGACTTAAATTCTCATTCAGTGTGTTAAGGTACATGTTTACCCGAGAGTTCCACTATGGCAATCAATGGGCGCAAGTTCCACAGTGTGAAGCAGGGAACTGTGCTGTATATAGGACAGTCTTGGCCGGTTCACTTTACTCAGATAACGAGACCGCCAGACTGCTTGGGCGTGTTAAATGTAATTGGAAAACGTCCGTGATCTAAATAACAAAGGCAGTGTCAGTGTCTTCAAGACTAGCGTGCCTCAACAATAATACAACACGATGAAGGGATAAGCAATTGACTCACCCGAGGTAAGCTCTCGGTAGTCCATAATTGAATTACGTGGCAATCGGTCACACGAGCTGGGGAGAATAAGTGGGACGCGATGTCAGGGATTGGGTATACATGGGCATAGTCTACAATTATGGACATACAAACAGCATCACTTACTTGATCTATGTGCGGCGCGTCGTTGTCGGCCCGGGTCCTGTATGAAGGACGCCTCGAGTTGGCTACGTTATGTAACGTTAGCCAAGATCTGCACATGCGCAGAACGGGCTGAATCGAGTGATCGGTGGTGGCCATTGCTAAGAGGGTGCCGGTGATTATATTACATGGGTAGGTGTTATGATGCCTGTTCCTATTTCTATAATTGTACTTAGATTCCATAGAATAATCAAAATTAGAGACCGGAATGCTATCAATGAGTTGTATACCAGTGGAGCCCTAACATTGTTTCCGATTCTTATGACCACAGTAACGGCGGCCATTACTAAGAGGGATAGGGCCAATGTATCACACTGGTGGTATTGATGAATTTTTATTATTCAAGGAGTCACTGGAACGGTATATATGTAGGCAATTTCTTATGCCTAAGTTCTCTGTAAGGCTGTATGCGTACAACAATGCTCATGAGTGCAGAATAGTGCTTCCGGTGGTGATTGGTGATAACCATTTATTCTTTAAAAAATGGCGAACATTATGCATACATATACTTTTGAGAGTATGGTGTTCACAGCATAACATGGATAATTGGAGCTACTTGTTACAGCAGTATAATTACACTTTGGAAATTTACAGTATAGGAACGCTTATGGTTTATACAAATATAGCAAATGTTAATTATGAGATGACTGTACATCTATATCCATTAGGGCTCATGGTGATGGAGGGTCTTCCTTAAGAAAACAGTAATCTATTCGTGTTACACTAAGACAAGGTTGGCAATTTGAGATCTACACCTCTTGACTATTCTAACAGAACATGTAGGTGCACAGAAAGTATCAGTTAAGGCTGCTAAATCTGCGCCATTCCTCTAGGCTGTTCAGCCCATTTCTAATGGAATCGCATTTCTATATCCATTTACATTCCAGGGATTGTAAGAATGAGATGCTGTCTCCTCTAGGCGGTATTTTGGCTTTCTCAATGACCTGCCACTTAAGGTCATCCGCAGTGTGTGATTTGTCCTTGTAATGCTGTACTAGGGGGGCATTCTCTACCTGGCATCGTATTCTGCTACGATGTTGGCCAATTCTGTTTTTAACTGGCTGAGTGGTCTGTCCGATGTATATCAGACCACAAGGGCACCAGATGCAATAGATAACATTGGGCGTTGCACAGTTGGTAAAGTCATGTAGTGTGATCTTTATGTTGCCATGGATCAAGTCTTTAGTCTCCAAAGTGTGGTCGCAGGCCACACAACTTCCACATTTGAAATGCCCCAACACAGGCGGAAGTTACCACAGGTTTTGGATCGTACTTCTTGGTTTAGTGACGCTGGTGTCTGAGTGTACCAGATGGTCCCTTATGTTCTTTCCTTTTCTGAAGGAGAACATGGGTAACTCTTGACAGGTGATGAGAGTGTTTAGTGTCGGCCAATGTTTTTTGACGATTTTAGTGACGTTTTTGCTTAAGGGACAAAACGTAGTGACACACACGCTTCTGTTGGTCTGGTCTCTAGTTTTACTTGTTAGTAGTACTTCTCGGGGGCTGTACCATGCCCTCTTCATGGAGGTCTTTACCAGTCGTTTAGGGTATCCTCTTTCACGTAGCCTGCTGCTCAAGATGTTTGCCTCTTTAAAGAAATCTTCTTTCTCTGTGCAGTTACGCCTGAGTCTCAGGAACTGTCCATATGGTAGACCGTCCTTCAGGGCCCTAGGATGGAAGCTGTTGTATTGTAGAAGAGTATTTCGATCTGTTGGTTTGCGGTAGAGGGTCACGCTGAGTTTATTTTTGCGGCATCTAATGAGTAGATCAAGAAAGGGAATACTTTCTCTGCTGGAGTTATAAGTGAATCTTAGCGCTGACTGACATTGGTGCAAGTAATTCATGAACAGATCTAGACTTTCTTCAGTGCCTTCCCATATAAGGAAAATGTCATCAATGAAGCGTTTCCAGCACTTTATATTGTTAGCGAATGGATTGGTCATGGAATTGATAAATTTGATTTCAAATTCTCCTACATAGAGGTTGGCAAGGTTTGGAGCAAAAATAGAACCCATTGAAGTCCCTGAGCATTGTTGATAAAACTTCATGTTAAATCAGAAGTAATTCATAGTTAATGCAATTTCAAGTAAATCTGTAATAAATTCAGTGGGGACCATCATTGGTGCAGGACGTGAGTTCAGAATTGCTTTGATGACAGTGATACTCTCATTTTGCGGAATGTTCGTATACAACGACTCTATATCCAAGGTAACTAGCATTTCTTGAGCAGGATCATAGTCCATTCCTTCTATCAGATTTATCATGTATGTACTGTCTCATAATTAACATTTGCTATATATGTATAAACCATAAGCGTTCCTATACTGTAAATTTCCAAAGTGTAATTATACTGCTGTAACAAATAGCTCCAATTATCCATGTTATGCTGTGAACACCATACTCTCAAAAGTATATGTATGCATAATGTTCGCCATTTTTTAAAGAATAAATGGTTATCACCAATCACCACCGGGAGCACTATTCTGCACTCATGAGCATTGTTGTACGCATACAGCCTTACAGACAACTTAGGCACAAGAAATTGCCTACATATATACCGTTCCAGGGACTCCTTGAATAATAAAAATTCACAAATACCACCAGTGTGATACATTGGCCCAATCCCTCTTAGTAATGGCCGCCGTTACTGTGGTCATAAGATTCCGAAACAATGTTAGGGCTCCACCGGTATACAACTCATTGATAGCATTCCGGTCTCTAATTTTGATTATTCTATGGAATCTAAGTACAATAATAGAAATGGGAACAGGCATCATAACACCTACCCATGTAATATAATCACCGACACCCTCTTAGCAGTGGCTGCCACCGATCACTCGATTCAGCCCGTTCTGCACATGTGCAGATCTTGGCTAACGTTACATAACGTAGCCAACTCGAGGCGTCCTTCATACAGGACCCGGGCCGACAACGACGCGCCGCACATAGATCGAGTAAGTGATGCTGTTTGTATGTCCATTATTGTAGACTATGCCCATGTATACCCAATCCCTGACATCGCGTCCCACTTATTCTCCCCAGCTCGTGTGACCGATTGCCACGTATTTCAATTACGGACTACCGAGAGCTTACCTCGGGTGAGTCAATTGCTTATCCCTTCATCGTGTTGTATTATTGTTGAGGCACGCTAGTCTTGAAGACACTGACACTGCCTTTGTTATTTAGATCACGCAAGTTGTCCAATTACATTTAACACGCCCAAGCAGTCTGGCGGTCTCGTTATCTGAGTAGAGTGAACCGGCCAAGACTGTCCTATATACCGCACAGTTCCCTGCTTTACACTGTGGAACTTGCGCCCATTAATTGCCGTAGTGGAACTCTCGGGTAAGCATGTACCTTAACACACTGAATGAGAATTTAAGTCACGAATTCTCATAATGGCCATCTTGACAATTAATTATTTTAATAGGTCCATCCTTATCTCCTGGACCAAATGGGAATTGTTACCTTCTTCCAGAAGACCCCCACCATTTCCATTCGTGTCTGACATGGTAAGCGGCTGCTCACCATTGCCCCTAACCTCGTTGGTTAATACTCTTGCAGTACCACAAGTTTTATACCACACTTTTTTCCATTAGACCCCAGCACTCCTGTCCTGAAGAGACCCCGTATCGAGAGAGGGTCGAAACGTCGTCGACTGCATAAAGAGAGAGCCTGAAAATATTATAAATATTATCCACTGTACTACAAACGTCAAGCTCCTCTTTTTATTTCCAATAACTGTCTCCTTTTCCAAGTCACTTTAGAAACACTCCTCGCACCACCGTTAGGTTATGGTCACTCCACTGGGGTTCACTAAAATCACCGGAATATGTACATATTGGATATACTTTGAAAAGTGTCTTTCTCTTTATTCACTTTGTGGTACGTTTTTGATTACTGTGATTATGAAATAAATCGCTCTCACTTCGGCTGAAGTGAGCCAGATTGAGATATATTGTCGTTTGGGTTTTCTTGGTTTTAATATTTACAGAATCATTTGAAAGATCACATCCCGTATTCTCCGATTTTGCTTTTTTGATTAACTCAAGCAAGTCATAACTTTCTTGCATAAACACAGATTGTCAGTTCAAATGAGTTCCTTGTGAACATTGTTTTTTTGTTTAGGTTGTGTTAAAGCAGGTCAAATTTCAATTTTTCACAAAATAGTGTGAGCACCCCTTCAGTAATACTCTCTCTACAAGGGATCATCTTCACTCAGTGCGCAGCCACCTTTTGCCCCTAAGCCTTAGCAGTGTCTTTACATTACATTTTTTAATTGGTTTTAAACATTTATGTCTGGAGACCACTAATACAGTGCAAATATGGCATGGATTGGATCTTGTATTGTTCGGTGATATAGTAGACATGTTAATTTATTATAGCCCAATGTTGGCGTAGCTGCTGTTACAAAGAGTATAGGGTGAGTGCCCTGCCCAAATTAAAATTAGATAAAATCTCTTGGCTTGTGAATCTACTATGTTCAGGCAACTTTGCACCTGAGTTTAATTTGTGGTAAGATAGCATGCAGATAATGTGGTTAAATATTTACAAATATCAATATAAAACCTAAAACTAGTCTATTTTACTGTTCCATGAATATTATTATTATTTTGAATTTGTAAAGCGCGGCTATCACCCAACGGGCAGCTTGGTGCTTGGTAAATCATCGAAGAGAGGAGGAGTCGGGCATTTATTGGGAATGAGTTATTTCTTAATCCATATTTGTTCTCATGTATCTGTGTCAAGCTGAAACCAAGATTCACGGATAAAAATAAATAACAGACTATTCGAATGTCTTGATGACCTTTTTTTTTTTTATTAAGACCACTCTTACTGTTCATGTTTTGGCTTTTTGCAGCAAGCATCGAGTTAGCAATATTGACCATACTTCTTGTATTGATTGCTAGCACTGGCAATCTCCAAACGTATTGGTGCTGCAAAATATCTTTGCAAAATCTTACAAAAGTGCTTCAATGGCCCAAAAGTATATTTTCAAAACTTTTCACAATTGTAAAAGACAAATGCATTCTGTAACTAGTGAAACTCTCCAAGCTTTTGAGCGGTGTCTGGAGATAATAAAGATATTTAATGGAAGACTCAAAAGCAGCAAGTTAGACCTTAAGAATTGAGCCTACATATCAGAAAAGAAAATAGAATCATGAGCTAGATATCTACAAAGTCGCAAAGGTAACTGAGAAAAAAAGAGAACTATGCCCACAGAGGTAATAGCCACCTCATTGACATTTACGAAGGTAAATTGCAATTAAATGCTAGTAACTGAACTTTTTAAGGATGCATTCCCACACCTTGACGACATGGATCTGACTAACAAGATCCCATAAGTACATAGGGCCAGCATTACAAAAAAACGATAAACAAGCCATGATGCAATGTGGTCAACTTGTCCCAATGTATCAAAATAAAGGCAATTTTGCAACAGCAGACTGCTAAAACATTGATACAAGCAGAAGTATTTTGCTACTTGGTTAAACCTGCTATTTCTCTTGGCATAGGCCAGAGGAGATGAGAAATACATGCCCTTAACGACAGATTTCAAATAATTGGCTCACAATCTTTCCTGCAATATCATGTGAAAATAAAGGTTGTGGAGGGGGATAGGATGAGGGGGCGTGGCTTGGGAGCCGGAGATGGCGGACGTGTGAGCCTCGAGCTCCGCGCTAGCCTAGCCATTTCTCCGACTTAAAAAGGTGATCTCGTTCAGACCCGGGGGCGCACGAGGACGACCTGCCCCTGCGAGACCGTGAGACCCCTGAATTTCCCTCTGGGACGCTCTTGGGGTATCGCTGCACGATTGCTGTGGCGAAGAAGCGGACGGGCTGGCTCGGCCCCAAGATGGCGGCTTCTGTTGTTGATGCATAGCTCAGTGGCGAGTATGCGGACGAAGCCCTGAGTCGGGGGTCGTTACCCCGGGTGGAGGCGGATCGTCGCTGACGGCAGAAGACCGACCCGCGAACAAGAAAACCCCGCTGTGAGGCATCTGCGGTGGTTGGGCAGGCTCCGTAAGCAGACCTCCGGATGGGTGCGAGGCGCTCCCTATGCGGCGGCTGACGCAGAGCTCCTGGTGCTGCTGCGCCGCGACGGAGGGTGCTACCGGCGAGACCCCGAGTAAGAGACACGGACAGGAACTGTAGAGCGGACGCTGTTGTGGAGTTTTGAGGGTCGGCGGCGCACTACTGGGACACTCGTGGCTCGGCGCTGGTTCCCTGCGTTGGCCCGCTCTGGAGGTGAGACAGCTCGCGGCGCGCGCGCGCCTGGAGACGGACTGCATTAGCAGACGATCCTGGGAGCGGCCCTGAGACCCCGGTGGGCCACCCGCACTGCATGGAAGGGTGATGCCGGTGAAGGTGCTTGAGGGATGGTGCAGGGGGGTCCCCCTTCTGATGCTGTGTGGACAACGAGTGACCTCCCTAGCAGTGACTGAAGGCGGCCTGTCCCCATCATCGTTGGCCCTGAACAGTGCGTGGAGCGGCCTGTACTGGGATCTGGCCTCCACTGTGAATCACGGAAGGGCGCCAGGGAGACCTGTCGGACGGTGTGCGACTCTGGAGTGGTGGGTACCAGCCGGGCAAGCGACGGTTTCCTGTACACCCAAGTCCCGCTGAACCCGGGTTTGGGCGGAGGAAAGAGGGGTTCCAGCCATGGGTAATCCCCGGGGAAAGCAGATCGGTCCCCCCCAGATCCGGAGGACGGCAAGATAGACTCTGCTGCAAAGGACACTGGCGATGAGCAGGCGGAGGTGCCGGTTCATCAACAACTGGCCAAAATTCTCGAGGCTATAGCGGACACCAAGGCGACCCTACATCAGGACATTAGCACGGTGGCGGCTGGCCTTGGTTTGTTGCACGCCGAGCATGCTAAACTTTCTGAGCGGGTGAAACAGACGGAATCGTCCCTGGAGGTGCTAGCGCCGGCCCAGCAAGCTCTGTCGGCACAGGTGGGCGAGCTGACCAACAGGGTCGGTCAACTGGAGAAACGGGCGGAGGACGCAGAAGGGCGCAATCGCCGAAACAACGTGCGAGTGGTGGGCCTTCTGGAAGGGGTGGAAGGACAAGACATGGTCAGTTATCTGGAGACGTGGCTGCGGGACGTTGTAGCGCCTCAGGGCCTTTCCCTATTCTATACTCTGGAAAGGGCCCACCGGGTGCCTGCCCGACCACCGGCGCGTGGCCGACCGCCTCGAGCTGTGGTGGCCCGGCTGCTCCATTTCCGGGACAGAGATTTGCTACTCAGGAGGGCTCGGGAGGCTGGTCCTTTTCTCGTCGAGAACAGTAGAGTCACGCTGTTCCCAGATTACACGTTGGAGGTCCAGCGGCGCCGCTCCTCCTTCCTAGAAGTTAAAAAAGCTTTGCGGGAAGAGAGGGTACAATATTCGCTGATGTTTCCGGCCCGGCTCAGGATCATGCTCGATGGGACGACACACTTCTGCGAGGACCCGAAAGCAGCCTGGGACTGGGTTGGGTCCTACCACGCAGGGGGCCCTTCACGGCCTCGACCGGAGCGGCGACCGTCTGGGGCGGAACGCCCGGGGGAGCGATTGCGGAAACGCCGAAAGAAAATGGAACTCAAGAAGCCGAGTCCGTCCCAGACGGCGATGGAGAGAGCTGCAGCGCTGGAAGCTGTCTCCCTCATGGTGCGATCTGGGGCCTCCTCTGCAGGGACGGACTCAGAAGCAAAGTATGGTGAGGAAGAAACTGATTCGGATGTCTCCCGGAACACCGGCGGCACCTTGCCCATAGTGACTCCGCAGCTTTCAAATGACATGTAGGCCTGGAAGTTTTGGAGAATGGGGGAAGGTTTTCTCCTTGCTTCCTCTCCCCTGCCAGTTTGTATGGTTGTTTTATATCCTTTACGATATATCTTGGCGGGATTACTTCTTGAGAGCCCTCGGGTTCTTGCTAGATGTTGAGGGTGACATGGGGGAGAGGGGGGGCTTTCTGGGTGGGCGCTCCCGGGTACGGGTTGGAACGGCCTATTACAGCTGCTGCTGTGTGAAGTTAGTTTTTCGGAAGATTTGTTGGGTTCCCTGACACGCTGCGCCCCTCGCAGATCCTAGTGCAGTTAGCCTTGGATCTTCCTGACTTGGTGTGAGTTTTCACTATGCGATTTGTTTGTGTGTTTGGGCAGCTGACCGTTGTCAGCCCGCTCTTGGGAAAGGGAGTTGTTTTGAGGGGATTTGTTGTTCTATGCCAGGAGGCTGGTTTCTGTTTGGGTGGGGGGTGGAGGGGATGGGGGGGTATGCAAGCAGGAATGATGGCTGCAACCGCGGGTAGCCCTGACGGGATTAGGGTTATGACTTGGAACATTAGGGGCATGGGGTCACCAGCTAAGCTTTATAAGGTTTTTAATTATATTAAGAGACGGGGGGCGCAAGTGATTTTTCTGCAGGATACCCATCTCACTGAAGGGGAGGCTGCTCACCTGAGGCGTAGATGGCGGGGCCAACTCTTTGCTACGACATACTCGGCCTTCTCCCGGGGAGTGCTGATATGGATTAGGCCGGGGGTGCCCTTCGAGCTTACCAGGAAAGTACACTGAGGGGAGGTATGTAGTAGTCGCGGGCACTTTGAAGGGCAGGGAGATCACATTGGGCAGTGTGTATGGCCCTAACCGAGAGCAGCTTCCCTTTCTGGATCGGCTATCTGGGGTGTTGGCGGGGTTTTCCCATGAGACCTTATTACTGGGAGGTGACTTTAACTGTGTTTTTGATATTCAGCGGGATAGATCCATCCCTCCTCTGCGGGGTACTACGGCGGCTGCCACCGCAAAGGGATTCAGAGCCTGGGCCGCGGGTTGGGACCTTCATGAGGTGTGGCGATTACATAACAATGGGCGCAGAGACTAGTCCTATTATTCACATCTTTATGACCTGCATACACGCCTGGACATGTTCTTTTGCTCTGCCTCTTTGACACCCATGATGACCGGCTCTGAATATCTCGGCAGATCCCTCTCTGATCATATTCCTTTACTCGTGGGGTTCGTCCCGGTCCTGGAGAGAGCCCCGATCCCGCGTTGGCGGCTGGACCCGTCGCTGCTAGACAACGATGAGTTCCGTCAGGGTCTTTCCGAGGCCTTAACTGACTATTTCTCTGTAAATCAGGGAACCGCCAGCTCTCCGCTGGTAGAATGGGAGGCATTTAAAGTAGTGACACAGGGGCATTGCCTGGGCAAGACTGTTGGCACTAGGCGACTGGTCACCCAGGAATTGATGGACTTAGAGGCCCAGATCCTGACCCTAGATAGGGAAGCTACGGGGACGGCCCAGAACCTGCAGAAATTGGCGGAAGTGAAGAGCTTATACAGTGCTACCTGGGACAGACTGAGAGCCCTCGATTTTAAACAGTATCAGGCCACACAGCACACAGAAGGGGGCAGGGCTGGTAGTCTACTGGCTTGGTTAATCAGACCCGAGAGTAGAGGTTCATCCATAGTGAGTGTCGCAGATTTTCGGGGTCAAGTTCTCTCCTCCCCGAGGTTAATCAATGACGCATTTAGGGCCTACTATGAGTCCCTGTACGGTCCTCCAGGGCCGTCCCAGGGGGAAGAGTTGCAGGCCTATTTAGACGAGCAACGATTGGTACAATTGGACCAAGATGCCCGGGACCAGTTGGCCTCACCTCTCAGGGTGGGAGAGATTAGGGCAGCTCTTAGAGCAATGGCTAGAGGTAAAACGCCTGGGCCGGATGGTTTCCCGGCCGAATTTTATAGTGCCTATATGGACATTCTGGCCCCGCAATTGGAAAATATGTATGCCGCCGCCCTCCGCGACATGTGCCTACCGCCCTCACTCCGGGAAGCGTTAGTGATCCCACTGCCCAAATCTAAATTGGCCCCTCCTAGTTTAACGGACTTCAGGCCACTGTCCATGTTAAATATGGATTTAAAAATTTTAAGTAAAGCACTGGCCCTGAGACTCCTACCCCACATGCGCCGACTGGTGCATGCGGACCAGAGCGGTTTTATCCCCTCACGTTCCACGTCTAGTAATCTTAGAAGATTGTATCATGTTATGTTTCATCCTGACCTGCGAGACTATCCTGATGCAGTGGTGGTGGCAATTGGTTTGGAAAAAGCCTTTGACTCCGTACACTGGGACTTTTTATTTGCGGTAATGGGCGCCTTGCAGTTGGGAGATGGGTGGTTGCAGTGGATCCGACTGCTCTATGAAAACCCCACAGCACGTGTGCGAACGGGGACCACGATCTCGGCATCCTATCCCATTTATAGGGGGACCCGGCAGGGGTGCCCCTTGTCACCGCTGATTTTCGCTCTTGCCATAGAGCCTTTGGCGGCGAGAATGCGGAGGGAATGCGAGGGGTTGGGGGTGCCACTCGATGGGATTCCCCATATTATTTCGCTTTACGCGGATGATGTGCTGATCTATTTGCGGGACGGGACTTTGGGAGTCCATCAAGTGCTGGACATCCTGGATGAGTTTGCCGTGCTCTCAGGCCTCCGGGTGAATGGGAAAAAACATTTGTGTTCCCGTTGCACCACACCATGCCTAGGCCATTGAGCCTGCCGGCTACCCTGGTATGGGCTCCCGTATCTGTTAAATATCTGGGGATACAGATCTACCACATGCAGGCAGACCTGTTCGACGGAAACCTTGGAGGCACCCTGAGGGCTTTGCGATCGCAGGTGGCCTTCTGGCGCGCCCTCAAATTGCCACTTATGGCTCGGCTGGCGCTATCGAAAATGATTGTTCTCCCCCGCCTATTGTATTATTTTGTTAATCTCCCAGTATTAATACCGAAATCGTGGTTTAGGACGTTAGACAGGCTTCTTAGAGATCTCATATGGGATGGCGGCCGTAATAGAGTGACACTGCAGACCCTACACCTCCCACTTACGGAAGGAGGTTTAGGGGCCCCAGATTTCGAGGCGTACTACCTGGCGGCCCAACTTCAATGGTTGGCAAGATGGTTAGATGGCAGAGATTTAACTACGCTCTCCCTTCCCGCCGGGGCATTGTATATAAGATTACTTCCCAGGATTCTTGACCGTCGCCAGAAGATATCAAATATGGGAACGCTGCTTTCGGTGGCGGTGA
The DNA here is from genome assembly GCA_963921515.1 of Calotriton arnoldi. Taxonomy (NCBI): domain Eukaryota; kingdom Metazoa; phylum Chordata; class Amphibia; order Caudata; family Salamandridae; genus Calotriton; species Calotriton arnoldi. The sequence goes on along the minus strand of CAWUFW010002135.1, from coordinate 579,588 downwards.
AGTGCTGGGACAGGTGTGTGGCCCGCTCCCGGGGAAGACAGCTTTATGCCCCGCGCCTCCCGCTCGTCGGCATTCCTCAGGCGGGGCTGGGTCCTCCCCTTACGCAGCGACACTTGCAGGGTTGGAAAGAGGCGGCAGTGTATACAGTGGGCGACTGCTACAGAGACAAGGAGTGGCTCCCGTTGGCTGATTTTCTTACATATCATGAACTTCCCCTGGGTCAATTCCTAAACTACCATAAGCTCCGAGGGGCAGTGTCGGAACTCTGGGGTGCTGCCACCTGCGAGCCGGATACACACCCAGCCCTGGAAGTGGTGGTGACTCTGGGTTCTGCAGGACACCTGTTGCGCTGGCTTTACCTGGCCATAAGAGAATTGGCGCCTAGGACGTTGCCGGGTTTACGGGACAGGTGGGAAGGACTGTTGTCGCGACCATTGACGGATAAGGAATGGCAGAGACTCCTAGCGAGCCCGAAAAAGGTCTCAAGGAATACGGCCTTTAAGGCCCTTCAGTTCAACATCCTCCATAGAACTTACCTCACACCGCATCGGTTGAACGTGGTTTACAATAGAGACGATCAGGCATGCGCTAGGTGTCTATTGGGGGACGCGGACTTTGACCATATGATCTGGTCCTGTCTGATGCTCTCTAATTATAGGAACAAGATTGTTGATCTGGTCAATAAAGTGCTGTCTCGCACTTTGCCGTGTAGCCCGGAGGTCTGTCTTTTGGGCCTCTTTCCGAGACCCAAATCCCGAAAGTTGGGGCACAGGTTTGTAGATCTGGCCTTTGTCCTGCCCAAGAGGAGGATTGCGCTCCATTGGAAAGCTAAGATTTTGCCTCTGGTTTCCACATGGGAAGCAGATGTTACCTGCTGGGTCCGAGCGGAGGAACGGGCGCTAATTTCTGAGGATAAGATTACTAAGCGGCGTAAACCATACGCGGAGCCATGGGGTGATATCGCCAGGTCGTGGGAAACACGTCATGGATCAGACCAGGACTCCAGGGGAGACGGGACGGAGACAGAAGAGTAGGTACACACAGGGAGGCTGCCCCGAATGCTTTGCCTCACTTGTTCTGAACCGCGGGCAGAACTGACCCCCTCCCCCCCCCCACTATACATTGTTGACATTTAACTCCTTCTACTCATTTGAACCACATAGACTACTGGCAGTTGTTGATTTTTTAGGCGTTTTAGTTAAGTTTACTTTCATGTTAGCGCGCAGAAGGAATCTCTTGGTTTGAGATATGGTAATAAATGACTATATATATTGTTGATAGATGTGGACAGAGATTGCATGGACATTGAAAGTTATTCAGTGAGTAATTTGGTGCGGCGACACCCCGTCCCTTGGGTGACAACACTACCTTTGCACTGTATTATGTTTTTATGTATATATGTATGGTGGCAACTACTTTATGACGGAAATGCATCTGTGTAAATGGTGTCCGCTAACATGTTTTTTTTTTTTTGACAAAATTTAATAAATAGATTTTTTTTTTAGAAAGTGGAGGGGGATAGGATACACATCACTAATACTAAGGAAGAAGTTGTAACATACTAGAGAAAATGTCACATACTAAAAATCAGAAGAAAACATAATAACTGATAGTCCTGTACATCCTCCACCTCATCTCAAACCTATACGAACCGAGATGAAAGTCGATGGTAAGGAAGTTAAAAGGGACAATCGCGATGGAAAAAAAGTGTTAGGCTTTACAAAGCTGTTCACTAAGGGAAACTCTGAATGCAAAACATACTCTTTCGGAACACACTCTTTGAAGTAGGGGTGGAAGTGAGACACATGAAATATGGGTAAATTGAACATCCCATTTTGGAATGTGACTCAATTAATGTTAAGAAATAGTGAGTAAATCTGCAGGACATTAATAGTAAAATAAACATAACAGTCTTACAGGAAACACATCTTTGGAGAGGGACTGAATTGAAACAATTCTTGCAGATATCCTTTTGTGACCAAGTCCTATTTACAAACTTTCAATGCAAAACAAAAGGGTGGCATTGTAGTTAGAAAAGGACCTGATATTAGGATTGTTCACACTAGATATGATAAAATAATTGCTGGATATTAACAGAAATGTCCAATTCCCAGGGAAAATCCACAGTTGCAAAGTTTGAAACATTTAACCTTGATGACAAACACATATACAAAAAATTTAGGAAGGCTTTTAATGGACCGTATTTCAACCACCAAAGTTGGATGAGAGCACATCAAAAGATAATATTATTTATTTATCAAAATAAAATTGAAATGAAAAATTTGATGAGTAATTTATACCTCATTATAAGCAGAATCACTCTAAATGGGAATATACTTCAAATGAAGAATTTGATGAGTAATATTTACCTCATTGACATTCAGTGTGAGTGGAATCACACTAAATGGGAACACACTTTCTATTCCTTGTCATAAATGAGATTTGCGTAAAGACTACATTTTAAGCTCTGAAAAACATCTGACTATTTTGGATCAGTATTAGATTGGTGTCTTATCCATATTTAGAGGAAACATTGACAAATGTATGCAATACAATATGGGGTCTGCTAGCCCAGATATTGACTGCGACACATTAAAAGCCTATCTTTGTGGTGTTATCACTAATATAGATTAGAGTGGAGAACAAGTATGTCAAGACAAGATCAGCGAAGTAAGAGAAAAGATTAAACAATTAGAGAATTCCATCACCAGTTCACCCTTGTATGGAGAAACGTGAGGTACAGATGAATGAACTTAATCAGATGTACTGAAGGGAAGAAACTGAATTAAAGCAGAGATATGAGAAGGAGGATAGGATCGGAAGAAATATGGCATTGCCAATTGGAATTACAGAATCGGATTCTCAGATTCACAAAATTGGGAATAATCAATATTTTCTCACTGTAATGTTTAAACTTATATTCTTATAACAGTCATGTCATAATTTGAGAAATTGAGAAATATCTCTTGGGGATTGCTATAATTCAAATCAGTGATGATCACCTAGAAAAACCATTATGATAATAGAATTAAGAGATACTAGTAAGAACATTCTAACAATAAGGCACCAGGACCAGATGGCTTCTCAAAATAATTTGATAAAATATACAGAGAAAACAGATGCAGTCCTTACCAACTTATCTAACTACATTAGACATGCAGGCAAAACACCAGAGCCTTGGAACTTTGCCAATATATGTTTGTTCCCTAAATCTGGTCAAGACAAAGAACAATCTGACTCATATCGCCCGGTCTCCCTCCTCAATGCAAACTCTAGAATGCATGCATCAATTTCGGCCAATTGGCCAAAAAGAACACTTAAAGGAATCATAAACAAAGAAAATCATGGCTTTATCTGATATAAAAACTTACATACTCATATAGGTGATTTAATTTAGCACTTGATATTGCAGAAGCAAATCAACTACAATGCTCTGCTATCCTTATCAATGCTGAGAAAGCATTCAGTAGTGTTTGCTGGAAACTATTGTGGGCAGTGAAGAGGAACTTTTCCTTTCTCTTAGTCATTATACTGGTAAAACAACTGCTCTACCAGAATCCTAGAACATCTGCAAAATTAACTGAACTGGAGCACCATTATTTTGGATTAAGCAAGGGGTAAAGCAAGGTTGTCCCCTGAATCATTTGCTCTTTGCTATTAACGTTAAATGGCTATTTGTAAAAATCCACAATAATGAAGTAATCTGTTGAACAAACCTAAATGGATGGGAACCTACATTAGCTTTGTATGTTGATGACCTATTCGTATATAGACACAATGTCCTGACCAAACATCTGAGCAGGTGCAATCCATCATCTCAGAATGCTCTAGTTTCAAGTTATAAGATGAACAGTAATAGACAGTTACTAGCAATTAATTGCTCCCTGTAGGGCACAATCTTGTTTACTTAATTCCTGCAGGACAAGATGAAGTCCCTTGCAGTGGGAATTGTCAGTAAAATCAAAGATTTTTCTAGATCAAATTTTGAAATCAAATTAGCTGAAATAACAGGAGAACTTAAAGGTTTGAGAAATTTACGGATGACATTGAAAGACAGATTTAATTATATTAAAATGTCTAGCCTGCCTGAAGTTCTGTTTCTTATGAAATCGATTATGGGTCTAGTTCCAAACATTTTTTCAATAAACTCTAATCAACTAGCTCATATGAAGTAATAAAATCACAAGACATGCCTGCTCTAAATTGTATTGGAAACAATTACAGGGAGTTTGGGGAAATACCGACTCTTGAACACTATTATGCAATGACTATTGTGAAATGAATTTAGGCTTTTAATATGGAAGTAAATATATGTTCCTCACTCAGCACCATAATTTAGAATAAAAATCTGAAAGACCATTTATATTAGTTTAGAACACCTAAAGTTCTTTAAGCAGGTTTAATTTAATGTTTTTTAAACAGCTGTTAACCTCTAGGTTTCTCTATACAATCAAACACGAAACATAATTTGTCACACTGCACATTGATGTGAAACAACGCTGTGATGCCATGTAGGCTCTATAACATATCCTACTGGAATAAACTCTCTATGAGAGGGGTAACTGAAGTAAGTCATCACTGGGTTAATAATGAATTTATAGCATTCGCTGTAGCACTTTCTTTTCACATTTCGCAATAGCTCTATACACAACCCTACATATTTTTTCTTAGGGTTGCTATGGAGTTCAAAATAAAAACAGAGGAAGATACTCAGAAACATTTGATTACCAACAAACATATTTCCTAATGCTGGAACGAAGCACTAATGGATTTGAACTCTGAAATTTGGCAAGAACGTCTTGCCAACTACATCAACAATTAAACAGTTCAGCAGTGATGCACAATCAATACCTCACAATGCAAAGTAGTGCCTCTATTATACTCCAGCTAACGGCCATAAAGTGAAGTATAGACAAAGTTGTAACTCACAGGAAGGCTCTCTTGCTCATACGCTTGCGGATTGTCCTCGATTGTCTAAATTGTCTAAATCCTGATATGAAATTCTATGTAAACTAAATTCTATATTTTATTCTAAGCCAGCTGCAAGGTAGAAGATGATCTGTTTGATATAAGGAGCATTATAAAACCAAGTAAAAATAAAATAAAAAGTATAATATATGATTGATAGATTGGTGTACCCTGTGAATGAAAATATTCTTGCAATACCTGGAAGAGGTAGTACCATCCCTTATAAAGCACTGGGTGAATACAAGCCTATGACAGTACTTCGGAGGCACATTTGTAATCTGTGAGAATACAAAAAAACAAATGCATTCTGCACTGTACATAATAATTGGTAGTATATGTGGTTAATTTCTGTAGTGCACTAAATTAAGCGCACCAATAGTTACAAGCTAAAGTTCCTATTTTTTTTTTTATAACAAATTTTATTTGGTTTTCTTGGCACAATATGGGCCGAAGTCCTACAAGTACTTGCAAGATGTAATATAAATCAGAAGTACCATAATATGTTGAACAATTATAACTCCCGCAGAACTGCAGGTCCAACAACGTAAACAAAGTGCAGACAATCCCAGATCCCAGCAGTACCATAAAGATCCCAATAATACAGAGGTATACAAATATATGACATGGAATGAAGCGTCTGATGGACATTGGTAAACAGTGGGGGTCCATCAAGGGTCTAGGGGTGGGAGAGGGGGAGGTCTATCCCTCGGTAGGTCGCCCAGCGGGTCCATATTTTCCTATGCTTCCGGGGGCATCCACGGGCCTGAAACACCGCCACCTCAGCGCCCATGCACCTATCTAGTTCAGCCTTCCATTTGCCCACAGTCGGGGGGAGGTTCCTTTCCACAGCTGGGCAATGTCGCATTTGGCAATTGTAAGAGCCAAAAAGAGTAGATGTTGCTTATATGTGTTGCCCTTGCATAAAAACTCGTCCGTGCTGTGCAGAAGAAAGAGTCTCGGATCTAGTGGGAGCTCCCATGCAAGTACCTCACTAAGACAAGAAGCCACCCTCCTCCAAAACGGCTGCATCACCGAGCAGACCGTATGCAAGAAAGTACCCTCGTCCCTCTCGCATCTCAAACAGGTGGGGGACTGAATTGCCCCCGTTTTCCAAAGGCGGGTTTGAGTGTAGTACGCTCTGTGTATATATTTAAATTGAATAAGGCGGTAGCGCGTGGATACCGCGGCACCCCGAGGACTGGCTATAGCTTCAGCCCAGTCATCCTCAGTCAGTTCTGAAATATCCTCCTGCCAAGCTCTCTTAGTTTTATCTAGAGTTGTGCATGTGTGCGTCGTCAGTGTTCGGTAAATTTGCCTGATTTTATGGAGCCCTAGGTCACCCGTCAGTAGGCGACCCTCCAGTGGATGGAATTCTGGTAGGGTTTCCAGGGCGCGAATTTGGGGGCCTAATGTGTGACGTAATTGAAGATATTTATAAAATTGTGTCTTGTGTAAGTGGAATTCACTTTGCAGCTGTTGGAAAGACTTCAGTGTTGTGCAATGCATCACGTCTCCCAACGTAGATATCCCCACTAGGTCCCATTGACGAAAACCCTGCAGGGTAGTCACGGGGCGTAAGTATGTGCCTTGCCAGAGAGGGGTTGTCCGGGTCAAGGTCCCACGCCATCCCATCTGTCTCACTTTGTATCGCCAGAGCTGAATTACATTTCTACTCGCGGGGGGCAGTGCATTGAGGTTTCTAGAGCTGTATAGGAATTGAAGGAGAGGAACCCCCTCCATCGCTGCATGTTCCAGCGCGAAGGCGGGGTCGGCGGGGGAGTTGTACCACCATTCATTTATAATTAGCAGGTGTGATGCAGCGTAATAGGCATACACATCCGCCGCCACGATCCCCCCACAGTATGTGGATTGTGTGCATGTAGGGAGTGCCACCCGGGTCGCCCCCGTTCCATAAAAATGTATTGTGAATAGCGTTAACCTGCGCGAACCAAGACCTTGGTATATTGTAGGGGAAGTTTTGCAGTCGGTAAAGAATGCGTGGTAGGGACACCATCTTAAATATGGCGGACCGCCCATATAAAGATAGTGGCAGGGAGGACCATATTGCTGTTTCATTGTTTAAACTGGTGAGAAGCAGGTTGATATTGTGTGCCCAGGAGATCTTTGGACATGGTGACATGAATATGCCAAGATATTTAAACCCCCCTGTCGCGTGTGATAATTGTGCCGCCCAGGTGCCCGGACCCTGGTCACCGCATACTGGAAAGACCACGGACTTAGCAGGGTTAGTGTGGAGGCCTGTGGTTTCCCCTAACAGCCTGAGAATTTGTAAAACACGCGGGCCTGAGAACCATGGGTCTGTTAAAAAGAAAAGAACGAGGGGGCGTGGCCTGGCGTCAGCCAAGATGGCCGTGTAAAATAGGAGCTCCGCTGAGGCCGGGACAGCAGCCCGGAATATCCTGCATTTCTCTGAAATTGCAGCGCTGATAATACAGACACATCTGTCGGAAGCGCTCCGCTACTGAATGCGACTCTCCCCAATGAAATGTGTCCGGAGATTACTGAGTTACACGACGAGAGACTTTGGGGAGCGGACTTGCGCACAGGCCCGTGAACGACTAGACGACATCCAGGCAGCAAGTAGCGGCCGTATCCTGTAGGCGGAGGCGCCGCCGAGTGCATCCAGTGGGCACCGGAGCTGGGCCCTGATATTTGTGAACCGCGATGCCGTACCCGCCCGGTACGGCTGGGTGCTGGGCGGGGTCGGGTGGCTACAGCTCGGAAGTGCGGCCGGCGGAGGCTGCGACCCGTGCGGGCCGGTGTGTTGGAGGCAGATCGAACCCCCAACGAGAGCGACGGATGCCCTGCGCTGCTGGAAGGTGAGTGAGGGGAGGTCCCGCTGTAATGGAGGTGTTGGTGGGCCCCCCTCGCCACCGAGAAAAACGCCCTTGAGCAGTCCGGGTGGTGCGGCGGAGCTCGGGTCCTGAGCGGCTGCATCCGCCCGCCATCTTACAACACGCGGGGTACGTGAAGGGCAGCGCACCGTGGCGAAACATTTGGCTATCCCATTGACTGGTGCCTTGAGCGGGTGGGGCACGGGAACTTCCCCCCGCTTTTGATTCTACTGGCCTGAGCGGGGTATTGGACTGCGACGGAGGGTGTCCCATGGGCTGAGTGGAGCCCTCTGCCGTCGCTGGGATACTCGGCTGGAAGCCTTGGGCCCTGGATGGCGGGAGAGTGACGTTAGCTGTTGAGCGGCACCTGTGCACTTGCTGAGACCACCTACGGCCACCCAGAGACAGTCCGGCCGTGGGGGAGTGCTCCATCAGGCCGTTCTCATCGACGGTGACCAATGGCCTCAATCTATGGCTGGGACAGGTCTGGTTTGCAGAGTTCCGGCCCCATGTGAATGAGTACGCAGTAGTGTGGGTTTGGGGCCCCTCTACTTGATGGAGCTGGTGGGGCAGGTGTGATACACTGTGACTGAGGGAGACCCAGCTGAGGGTTTGATCTACGTGGCGCACCCGTATCCATACCCTGGAACTCACGTCTGGACTGGTGGCCTAGATACTCCGGAAGGGCGGGTGGAGTTTGCGCCGAACCCGTTTCCAGTGAAGGTCTATGAGGCTGCCGGCACCTGCGGCCTGTGCCCTTTGAAAGTAGTGGTGGGAGCCGGGCTGTGTTGGAGGCATAACGTGCATTAATCCTCTGGGGCCTGGGACTTTTGTACGATGAAACCAAAAGGGACTCTACCGGTGCAGTAAAATAAATTGGACAAGTATGCTGTCCAGAAACAGCCACACCTGGAGGAGGGTGCCGTGGGTGGCCAGACCGAGGCTTCAGAACCGTCTCTTAGCTCAATCATGGCCGCCATTCAGGTCCTGGGAATGACGCTGGAAACTAAAATTGATAAAGTCTCGATTGAAATGAACTTACTCAGGGCTGATATGAACAAAACGTCGGAACGCGTCACAGTAACCGAAACAAACATTACGGAGCTACAGTCCACCACTCGTAAGCTGGAGGAGAAGGTTCAACAGCTTGTTCATCAACATCGCCAGGTGGCCCTGAAGCTGGAGGATCAGGAAGGGCGGGCCCGACGGAACAATATCCACGTGGTGGGGGTCCCGGAAGGGGCAGAGGGCCCTAGCGTGGACCTCTTCCTTGAGGACTTAATACTGAACCATTTGAAGCCCAAACGGCTATCCACCCTTTTTACAATAGAGAGGGCGCACAGAGCCCCGGTCCCTCCACCAAAGCCTGGGGCCCCCCCCCCAGAACGATCATCGCCAGGATCCTCAATCATAGGGACCGGGATGCCATCCTGCAGGCGGCTAGACAACGCGGGGATCTCCCATATGAGAATACGAAGGTGCGATTCTTCCCGGACTTTACTCTAAAGGTGCAGCAGGAGCGGCGCACCTTCGACGGGTTGAAGAGAGCCCTCAGAGACAGGGGCATCAAATATATGATGTTTTTCCCGGCAAGGCTTAAAATTATCGCTAATGGGACATCCTGGTTTTTTACATCTCCATCTGATGTGCAGGCTTGGCTGGATGAGGCACGATCGCAGAGGGACAGCCCACGTGCAGGGGGCGGCTGGAGAGACACCCGTGAGCGCTCACCAGGTTCTTCGAGTGGGCAAGAAGGACCGGACATTCCTGAACGACGCTCCCGATGGTCCAGATCGGTAAGTCCAATGCTCTCAGAGACACACAATAAATGACTCAGTTGATATTGATGCCTGGTTCTGGGACTCGATGCACGTTCAAGTAATGTATACTGTGGGGGGTGGTCAGGGGGTAATGGTATTATCGGAGGTGCTTGATTCTGTAGACTGACTGCTATGCCATGGGGGGGGGGGGGTTCTCCGACACTTGCCCCATAGCTTTGAATGCCGGTTTCTGGGGACACCTTGCGGCATTCTGAAATGTAAGATGTGGGGGGTGGTAAATCAGGTGAAATTTGTACTCTTTAAGATGTCTGGGTAGATCTGTGGGGTTTTTACTGCAACTGTTCTCCTTTTTGGGTATGGGCTGGAGTGGGGCCTCGCGGGGCCGAGGGTAGGTGACACTCGTCGACCCCCCCTTTTAGTTGACGGGTTTTTTGGGCGACAGGCGCTCTGCTAGTTGGGGATGTGGGTTGCTTTAGACCTATGCAGCAGGGTAGCAGGGAGGGGGTGGGCCTGAATGGAAGGGCAATAGAGTGGGGGGAGTTAGGTAGCGGGGTTTATTGTCGAATGTTGATGTTTTTTATGCTTCCATTTGTCTTTGAATGCCGGAAATGGGGTAGGGGGCTGCAAGGGCGGTATGAGGGTGGGGGTTGGGAAATTGTATACTTCCCAAGTGACCGTACTGCAGACTAAGCGACTCAAGGTGCTTTCGTGGAATGTAAATGGGCTAGGGGACAAGATTAAGTGGACTATGGTGCTTCAATATTTACCCAGACATTCCCCAGATATAGTGCTCCTCCAGGAGACGCACCTGAAAGGTAATAATTACCTAGCCCTAAATTGGTTTGGATACACTCTCATGGCTCATGCTGGATTCACTTCTGGCTCGAGGGGAACAGCGATTCTGTTTAAAAACTCCCTACCACTAGTGCCCAAGCATACGTGGTGCGATCACATGGGACGATACATGGCAGTTACGGGGTTGTGGGAAGGCCTTACTTTGAATATTTGCTCTGTATATATCCCGCTGAGGATGCACGGGGTGACGTTTCCTGATCTTAGTAAACTCATGTTAGACATGCCTTTGGGTACCTTGATTCTGGGGGGGGTACATGAACGAGACTATGTCACAGGAATTAGATCGAGACACCTTATCGCGTAGGACCCTGGGGCCGCAACCGTTAAGTGCGTTTGTGAGTTTGATGAGGTTGGTAGACCTGTGGAGAACACACAATCCGTATATATACGGCACTATACACATATCTCAGCGGCACACGGCAGCGGCTCCCGCCTGGGTTATATATTTACACACACGACTTCGCCGGGTCTGTTCTGAGCCAGATGCCACAGGGCCCGAGGAATATCGGACCATTCTCCGGTGGAGGTATGGTTGTGGGGCCCTGAGAAAGATTGGTCGGCACCCCCACGCCTAGATTCCTATTTGTTCAGGGATCGTGAGTTCCAGGAAAAGTTTCAGGTGCGGGCAGAGCAATATTTTGCTGAGAATTCTGGGACTGTACACTCTCATTGCGTGTTGTGGGAAGCGTATAAGGCGGTGTCGAGAGATTTTGTGCAGGCAGAGGTGGGGATTAGGCGTAAAGAGAAACGGGCACAATGTGATCAGCTAGAAACAGAAATATTGTCCCTTGAGACGGCAACGGGCACAGACTTTGGGGGCGAGGTGGGGCGTAAACACGCGATCCAGCTTAAACAGAAGGAGCTCAGAGATTTTGGAGAAAATTTGGCACGTGCACATGCGATAGCGACGCAGAGACGTGTCTACGACCTGGGTGACAAAGCAAATAAGGTTATCGCATGGTTGGAAAAGTGGGATAGGAGCCGTAACTGGGTCCAGGGCATTCAGACCACTGAGGGCGGGTCGCGACTGACAGGCGCAGATATTGCGGAGGCCTTTGTTAAATACTACGAGGGAATTTACCAGTCACAGACTGGGAGAGGGGAAGAGGACTGTAGCGAGTTTCTCAAGGATATAGTGCTGCCTACGCTTGGTCCCGGAAGACCGAGAAACAGCAGACTCGGACCTGACTATCGAGGAAGTCGAGGGGGCCATCGAAGATCTACAGTCAGGGAAAGCGCCGGGCCCCAATGGATTCCCGGCGGAATCATTCAACTGTGTGGTGGGAACGGTCGCACCGCATATGTTGAATATGTTTAATGACACAAAGACTGAAGGCCAACTGCTGTGCGACCTGAGAACGGCAACCATAGTTGTGCTCCATAAAAAGGGCAAGCCACAGGAGCTAAGCAGCTCCTATAGGCCTATTTCATTAATTAACTTCGAGGCAAAAGTGTTAGCAAAGGTGTTGGCAAATAGGTTAAGCCCGGTCATTCAATCCCTGATCCACCCGGATCAATCCGGCTTCATGCCCCATAGAAGCACAAGACTTAATCTCCGCCGTTTATACGGTGTGATGCATGTGGTTTCCCAGCGCCCGGAAATACCAGCCGCACTCCTGTCTCTTGACGCTCATATGGCGTTCGACAGTATCGAATGGGTTTACCTGTTTGCTGTCTTGATTAAGTTAGGCTTTGGGCCAAACTTCCGGGCATGGGTTCGACTCCTTTACACAGCACCGCTGGCGCGGGTGAGAGTGAATGGGACTATGTCTAGGGTTTTCAAGCTACACCGGGGTACACGGCAAGGCTGCCCGCTTTCCCCGATTCTTTTTGCGCTTGCACTTGAGCCGTTGGCCTCTTGGTTGTGGGGCGACCCGTTGGTGTGGGGCCTTGATACAGGGGGTGGCTGGGAGGAGCGTATCTCTCTCTACGCCGACGATGTCCTACTTTACGTACACCGCCCTAGACAAACTATCCATAGACTCCTTCACATCTTAAGGTCTTTCGGGGAGTACTCCGGGTACCGCATCAATTGGGACAAGTCCTTAGTGTTCTCGCTGGCGGGAACACCTCTTGTGCTGACGTCGGAGTGTAAGGACCTGGTATACAAGGAGACCTTTAAGTATTTGGGCACCTGGATCGCTAAGACAGAAGCAGAATTTATTCGCTTAAATGTTTATGCACCACTGGATAGATTGAGAGGTGATGTGGCCCACTGGCGAAGTTTGCCGGTCTCGCTTATGGGACACGCCGTCCAGTTTAAAATGATGGCCCTCCCGCGCCTGCTCTATGCACTACAGAGTACTCCCTTTCTGAACCCGGAGAGTTTCTTTCGTACGCTCGAGACAGAGCAGCGCACATTGTTGTGGGGAGGGGTAGTCCCAGAATCGCCTTACGGAAGCTCCAGCTGGGTGTATATGAGGGAGGACTGGCGGTACCGGATCTAAGAAACTATTATTGGGCGACACAACTAGTCAATATTAACAGGTGGGTTTTCTCTTCCACCAAGGAACCAGCATATCGGGTGGATCGCATGGCCCTGGGTAGGGGTAGTTATCTCTTGGCCCTCTACAAAAAACGAAGGGTCAATCCAACTCTCCCGACTCACACTGAGACAGTGGTTGCTGTGTGGCGAAAAGCGACTAAAATGTCTGGGTGGGAAGCTAAACTCACGGAGCAAACCCCGTTATGGGAAGGGAATTTTATGACTGAAACTGTAAGCCTCAAGGGATTCCGCAGATGGAGTGATATTGGCATTGATCTGTTGGGTGATGTCTGGAAGAACGGGAAGATGATAGATTTTGTCACCATGCAGTCGGAATACCAGATGGGAGAGGGGGAGTTCCTGCGATATTCACAGTTGAGACATGCATTACACTGCCATCTGAAAATGGGGGACCAACTGCCAGAGTATGCCCCGTTAGAGGATAGGCTGCTGCTTGATCCAATGCTTGATAAGGCCATCTCACTCACGTACAAAAAATTGATAAATAACACGCCAGACCCCCTAGGACCATTGCGGGAGGCTTGGGAATCAGATCTTGGCCTCCTTGAAGATGATGATTGGGCAGAGGCTTTACATAGCCCTAGAGAAATTGCAATAAGGGCAAGATTCCGCTTAGTTCAGCTCCGAATTTTACATAGATCATATGTCCCTAGGACAGTACAACACCGTAGAGGTTTTTGTATGTCGGAGCAATGTGTACGGGGATGTGGTGAGACCGGGACATTCTTCCATATCCTCTGGGCATGTCCTAAGATTCAAGAATACTGGAAGAACCTGGCCCAGATAATGTCTGTGGTGGTGGGCACCACAGTTCCGGTGGATGCCAGGTGGCATATATTAGGAGTGACAGGAGAGATAGTATGGCCCAAAGGGGCCACAGTTTGTCTCGCACTGGCGGGAGCGGTGGCCAAAAGAAATATTGCACGACTATGGGGCGCTGGTGAGGTACCATCGGTGGAGGGCTGGAAAAATGATTTGGACTGGTGTCAAAGGGCGGAACAAACTGTGTACCAGAGTAGAGGGTGTCCACGGAAATGGGATTAGATCTGGGGAGCTTGGATGGCTTACAGGGGGGCTTTTTCGATGGTATGACGGGAACCTTCCACCAGGGTGTAAGTGGTTTTGGGTCATCCACGATAGCACAAAGACTATTTTGAATCACGAGGAACGGTACATTGTGAATGTAGTTGTTTATGTATGTGCGGCTCCACTACTGAATATATTGTACAACTTTTATGGAAGCATGTTTAAAGGTTAATAAAAAAAAAAGAATAAAAAAAAAGAAAAAAAAAAAGAACATCATCCGCGTACAACGCGATGCGATCAGATCGTGAATGGGGCCATTCGAAGCCGCGGAATACAGGGTCAGTCCGGACCCACGCAGCTAGGGGCTCCACGGCCAATGCAAATAGGAGCGGGGACAGGGGGCACCCTTGCCTCGTACCTCTATGTATAGGAAAGGGGCATGAGAGATGACCTGCTATACGGACTGAGGCTGTCAAATCAGTGTACAATAAGCGGATATATGATGTAAAGCGGGGGCCGAAATTAGCCGCTTCAAGTAATTGAAAAAGGTAAACCCAGCTGAGAGAGTCGAAAGCTTTGTCGACGTCAGCCAGAAGTATAGCCACCGGGTGTCCTAACCTTGGGGCCAGCGCCATAGCGTTATGTACTCTACGGATGTTGTGGCAAGTGGCTCGGAATGGCATGAAGCCAGATTGGTCTGGATGGATTAAGTCCTTCACACATTCCCGTAGGCGATCCGCCAAGACCTTCCCCAAGAGTTTTGGTTCAAAATTAATGAGGGAAATTGGACGATAAGAAGAGGGCTCCTCTGGGGGGCGACCGGGTTTGAGAAATAGAACAATCTCAGCGTGGCGCCTCTCCCGGGGCAGTGTATTCTGGTCGTGGGCCTCCTGTATTACCGCAAGGAGATGTGGGCCGAGTGTATGCATGTGCGACCGTAGGAATTCCATGGGGAATCCGTTGGGTCTGGGGGCCCGCCCAGGACGCATAGCCTGTAAGGCGCTGTTCAGCTCATCCAGTGTGATGGGGCATCTAATTGTTCCCTCACGTGATCGGTGAGTCTGCGGGGTGCAATATCCCTGAGGAACTCCTCTATTTGGGCGTCCGAGAGTTGTTCTCGGCGTTCATAAAGTGTGGTAAAATGCCATGCAAATTCTTGAGCTACCTGCCCTGGAGATGAGCAGAGGCGACCCTGCGTGTCACGTATAGTGGGGACCGCGGCGGGGGACCCGTCGGTTTGGCAGAGCCTGTGCAATATTTTGCTAGATTTGTGACCCCACTGATATATTCTATGTTGGGACGCCACCCAAATCTCCTTTGCTTCATTCATTAGGTGTTGTTGTATGGCTTGTTGCGCCTGCACCAAGTTACGTTGCAGCGAGGGGCTACGGTCAGCATTAAGTTGCGTTGCCAAGGACCCATAACGTGTCTCTAGATCTACCAACTGTGCCCTCCGTGTACGCTTTTCTTCGGTGCGGAAGCTAATGTCTACCCCCCGGACTGTGGGCTTTAGAGCCTTCCAGAGGACGCCGTTTGACGGCGCTGATGCAGCATTAAGGTCGAGATATTCGGATACTGCTTGGGTTAGCATCTCTTGATAATATGGGTTACGAAGGTGCCATGAAGACATGCGCCATCGAAAGGGGGGTCTGCGGGATCCGGTATGGAGTTTGAGGGTAACCGGAGAATGGTCTGATAGTCCCTTGGGAAGATGAGATATTTGTGAGAATCTGTGTATATAAATATGCGGCGTGAAGAAATGGTCTAGTCTGGATTGTGTGCCATGGACTGCAGATAGGTAGGTGTACCCTCGTTCGGCTGGGTGGTATTCGCGCCAAATGTCAGCCCAGCCTAAAGTAGTGGTGAGGAGGTGCATTTTAGAGGGGCCTGCCGCCACGTGGTGGTCCGAGCTGCGCTGTCTATCACTAGGAGCCATGGTGTCGTTCCAGTCTCCCCCCAGGAGAGTGAAGCCCTCCGGGAGTTCACCCCAAAGTCTAGAGATTTTGTCGATAAAGGTGGGAGCATAAATGCTACCTATGGTGATGTGCTCTCCATATAGGGTACCTGAGATGACCACATAGCGGCCTCCTGGGTCGACCCACTGCCTTGAGTGTACAAAGGGGACTCTGACTGACTGACTGACTGATTCATTTATAGAGCGCTCGATTGCCGCGACGTCTTGGCGCTAAGATAGGTTCATACTAATCCAGATGCTTACTTATTTAGGTGCGCTTAGGAAACAGCCAGGTCTTAACCTGTTTCCTAAAGATAGTCCTGTTAGATTGCAGTCTCAGCTGAGGGGGGAGGGAGTTCCACAGCTTTGCGGCTTGATGAGAAAAGCTCTTACCACCCCATCGAGCCTTTTTTATTCTGGGCACCAGTACCAGCCCTGTGTTGGCGGATCTCAGGCTTCGCAGAGGATTGTACCAGGAGAATAGCTTTCGGATGTCAATGGCACCGCCTCCGTATAGCGCCTTGTGCACTAGGCAGAAGGCTTTGAATTTTACTCTTTCCGGGATGGTAAGCCATTGGAGCTGTCTGATGCTGGTAGACGTGGAATGGTATTTGGGAAGAGCGAGCAGCACACGGGCAGCCGCATTCTGTAGGGATTGTAGTTTGGCAGTTTGACCTTTGTCTATACCTAAGTATAGCGCATTCCCATAGTCGATTCGGGAAAGTACCAGGGCTCCAATTACCGTTTTCCTTAGAGTGAATGGGATGAACGGCAGGATTTTGCGCAACACTTTCAAAGTGAAAAAGTAGGCAGAGGTTACTTGGTTAATTTACTTCCCGAGTTTTAATTCGCAGTCGAATGTGAAGCCTAGGTTCTTTGCCTTGGTCCCCGGGGTTGGACAGCTCCCAGCCTCCACAGGCCACCAAAGTTGGTTCCAGACTGAGGGGCCCTTCCCAAACTCAATAACCTCGGTCTTATCAGTATTGAGTTTGAGGAAGTTTGCGTTCATCCAAGCCATAACTGCGGTAAGGCAGCTACGGAACTGGGCCGCTGTAATGTCCACCCTCTGTGAGACCGACACCACTATCTGGGTGTCGTCCGCATATGACACCAGATTAAATCCGTGCTGTTTGATTAATCTGGCAAGAGGGGAAACATAGATGTTAAAAAGCGTTGGCGACAGAGCTGACCCCTGTGGGACTCCACAAGGAAGGCACAGGTTAGCAGACTTCAGACCCTCCCAGTGGATCAGTTGTTCCCTAAAAGCCAAAAAGGATGACAAGAGTGCTAGAGCCGTCCCTCCAATACCTGCTGCCTTCAGCCGCTGCACCAACACCGTGTGGTTCACGGTGTCGAATGCTGCCGATAGGTCAAGCAGGTCTGCGATCTATTAAGACGGCTGTACCCCATGATCCCCTAGTGAACCCTGCGTGGTAAATGAATTGATAGCCAAATCTGGCTAGGCATGGAGCCTTTGTGCCCAGAAGAAGTGTCTCCTGTAGGAGTAATATGTCAGCCGAATATCTCTTGGCTTGGCGTAGAACTGCCCCCTGTTTGATTTTATTAAGTAGCCCCCTGACGTTCCAAGACACAACCGTAAGGTCCCCAAGGGGGCCCGTGTGCTGTCATCCCGTGTTTATAAAGACCCGGTGTGTAATGCATTGGGACCCAAAGACTATATCTGCACATATAACAACATTAGAACCACTCCTTTGAACCCCCCTTAAAAAAACGCTGAACAACCCCACTCCCCCTCCCAATACTGCCTGTAACTAGGAGCATCTGTCGCAAGCGAGGGGAACACCGGCCCCCAACCGGGGGAACCAGGGACCCGCCGCCAAAAGTACCCAACCCACCCACAAAACATTCAATAGGGGGAGGCAAAGAATGTCTCGGTCTAGGCAGCCCCATGGTTGGGCATCCACGCCCGTTCGAAGGTTAGAGAAAAGCAATGTTCTAATGCTGAAACCCCATATTCGATGATCATGTAATAAAGTCAGACATTAGTCATCCGGCCGGTTTATGGTGTTGGTCCGTCTGGAGGAGCGTCTGTCAGATCCAGATCTGTAACGTCTCTGTGACTTGGTCCGGTTGGGCCTGGTCCGCCGCGAGCCTCGAGAGGAGTCGGAGTCCTGTGGCGGTTGTGTATGTGTTTTAAGGTGTATTCGTTCATCGGCCCATGTAAACACAGTTTCAGGCGAATCAAAGAAATAGGACTTGGAATCAAAAATAACCCTCATCCTAGCTGGGTATAGGAGCATGTATTGCAAATTAGGGTCCCGGAGTCTACGCTTCGCTGCCACAAAGGACTGTTGTTGAACCAGACGTGTGTAGTCCGGAAATATCATAATGGGCTTTGAGTCAAAAGTGTGATCTAGTGAACTGCAAGATGGCATCACGGTCCACGTAGTTCAGCAACCGCGCGATCACTGGTCGAGGGTTAGCGCCCGGGGGAGGTTTCTTCAGCAGTGCCCGGTGGGCCCTCTCAACGAGGAAACACGAGGACAGCAGGTCCGGAGGCATGAGATCCGCGAGCCAACGGGCTACAAAACAAGTGGCGGAGGCACCCTCACATCCTTCCGGGAAACCCACAAAGCGTAGGTTGTTGCGCCTCGCGCGGCCTTCTGCGTCTTCAACTCTAGAGGCAAGTTCTTGCGACACCACCGTCAGCTTGTTGACTTTTTTTTGGAGAGTGGTCACCGAATCTTCAACAGTTGAGACGCGAGCTTCGACCTCAGTAATCCGGTCCACGGCCTTCCTGAGGTCCTGGCGTAGGAACGACACTTTAGCCCCGACTGCACCAATCTTGGCATCTAACTTATCTCTGGAGTCATGAATTACCGCCAAAAGTGCGGCATTATCTGGTGTTGCATTGTCGAGGCCCCCTCCATTGGCACCCCCAGGGGATGTGGCATACTGGTCCATGGTACTCTGTTTGGAGCTCGCCCCACCAGGTTTGTCCTTCCCCATGGTTGTATGATGGGGTATGTTGATGTGGGGCCCCCCGGAGACGTTGCTTTCCAGGAGCCATCGGTTCGATGAGCGGGGCTCTTCCTTACCGTGGGGTGTAGGGAAGCCGGTGCCTTGTATTTCGGTGGGGGGGGGCCCCAGGAGACCAGAACCAGACCACCAAGAGAGATGCACCGTCGGCAGGTCCTCACGGAGACAGGCGTGTCTCGGGCCACAAGCCGCACCGAGCCTAAAGTTCCTATTTTTAATACTTTTTCAATGCATGCTCTAGTTCAAGCCACAGACCAAAAGACCCAAATAAACCCTTACATTTGCTACATTCAGCTTGTCATTTGATAGGTAATATTTGAACTTAACACTCTTTAGATACTTGGGCTCAAACATTACCTCTGGATTTTGTTAGATATAATTTTAGATAATTGTCTATGGTGCATCTTTTTCAGTTCGGTCTAGTGCTTAATTTGAGCTGTTGGTTGTAGGTGGGGACACCAGCACTCATTTTTGGGGACCAACCCTTATTTTTCTTTAGCAGACTTAGACACTGAGAGACAAAACATAAAAGGGGAATAAGGAGAGAGAGAAGGGGAGACAATAGTGAAAATGGAGAAAGCAGTGATTAAAGAGAAACTGCAAGAATGAGATAAAGGGGTTGGGGGTGTATGGGTTGGACGAAGGAGGCGAGAGGTGTAATCAAGACTAAGCTACCTTGGTATTCATCACCCCAAAATTCAATAGCACTGACTTTGAGCTTTTGAGAAAAACTTTGGGGCTTGGCACCTATTCTTTTACAAATTAAGCACTGACTGCAGCTATTACCTAGCATGCATTTTGCAAACTTAAGGTGCCAGGTTATAGTTGGAATAAGCGTTTTGATAATTGGATAAAAAGGTGGCATTATCCTTTCCAAATTTGAATGAAGAATTATTTATTTTCTTCTTAAAACCAATATCATGTGATGGCAAAAGAGTTAATATATGAAGGTATAGGTTTAGACATTTATACACAATAAAACTGTGAAAACAATCAGTAGTGCTATTGGTAGGTAAAAGGTTATCCATAGTAAAAATGTGCATATATAAATGGAATGCAGTGATGTGACTAGAGAAATATTCAACCTAAAAAAGTCTATATAAATTACTACCAGTCAAGCTAGTGATGAGGGTAAACCGTGATATCCACTAGAAATAGAGATACTAAGAGCTAAACTGATATGCACAGTTAACGATTACATATAGCATATAACTAACAGTAGTGCTAGAGGTAGGCTGTTTCCTGAAACAAGTTTTGAAATGCTACTCCTGCACCACCCTCCCTCCTGCATTCTTCCCTCTCTTTAGGAGATTTTCAAAGGGAAGTGTGTTAAATGTACAATTAAAAGAGCCAATAAAAGAAAAAATAAACGATCTGGAAATGGAAAAAAGACTTACAAGTCTTTTTTTTGCCATCTATATTTTTATTATTTTGTATATTTCACTTCGATTCATGTCCTAATTACGTGTAGGAATAGACAAGATAATTCTTGATTTTTTAAAGCAACTTCATTCCGGTTGGACTTCCGGCAAAGTTATGCACATTTTCTGAGTGCTTTTACCTGGCCATGCCCTCTCGCCCTGTGCAGCCCAACACTGTTCAACATCTACATGGCCCCGCTCGCACGCATCGCCAGACAGCACGACCTCAACATAATCTCCTACGCCGACGACACTCAACTGATCCTCTCCCTCACCAAGGACCCCCTCGCCGCCAAATCCAACCTCCATGAAGGAATGAAGGCCGTCGCCGATTGGATGAAGATCAGCCGACTAAAACTGAACACGGACAAGACAGAGGTCTTCATCCTCGGCTCCAACCCCTCAGCCTGGGACGACTCCTGGTGGCCAACGACACTGGGAGCAGCCCCGACACCCACCGACCACGCACGCAACCTGGGAGTCATCCTCGACTCAACGCTCTCCATGGCCAAGCAAGTCAACGCAGTCTCCTCATCCTGCTTCAACACCCTCCGCATGCTTCGCAAGATCTACAGGTGGATCCCGACAGATACAAGAAGAACAGTCACCCAGGCCCTCGTCAGTAGCAGACTTGACTATGGGAACGCCCTCTACGCAGGAGCCCCGGCCAAGCTCATCAAGCGACTGCAACGCATACAAAACGCCTCCGCACGCCTGATCCTCGACGTACCACGCCACAGCCACATATCACCCCCCACCTGAGGAACCTGCACTGGCTCCCCGTCGACAGGAGAATCTCCTTCAAACTCCTCATCCACGCACACAAGGCACTCCACAAGACTGGCCCAGCCTACCTCAACAGACGACTCCTCTTCTACGCCCCCAACCGCCAGCTCCGCTCCGCCGACCTCTCCCTCGCCACCGTCCCTCGCATTCGAAGAACAACCACCAGCGGCAGATCCTTCTCCCACCTCGCCGCCAAGATCTGGAACACCCTTCCACTAAGCCTACGACAGACCCAAGACCTGCTGACCTTCAGGAGGCTACTCAAGACCTGGTTGTTCGACCAGTAGCAGCACCCCCCCTTTTTTTTCTCCCCAGCGCCTTGAGACCCTCGCGGGTAAGTAGTGCGCTCTACAAATTCTGTGATTGATTGATTGATTGTAACAAAGGAAACAGACGCATTGCTGGTGAGTTCATTTTCCTCATTACCCAAGGGCGAAATATGTCCGCAGTTGTACTTTAGCCTAATTTTAACATTTGTGCTTTCCAACTCTGTTTAGATTTGCAGAGCTTACATAGAGTTTTGTCCTAATGGCTCACCCATACAGATGCTATTAAGTTTGTAATGTATTGTCGCTATTACCTTGATGCTAGAATTGGTCTTAAGTAGCCCCATATACTAGCTCAATCTTTGTATGTTTGGAGAATTAATCTGTCTCCCATCCAAGTGCTTCCTAAGAAGTTAGGATTTTTGCATTATTTAAAGGTCAATTCTATCAAGTAAGCTTTATTCGGTTTGCCAAGAACCATTTAAGCGTACAAATACAAAAAAATGTGTATCATTAAAAGTCTTAAATACAATTCATGCAATATAAAAAGGTAAGGTAAGTAGGAGACGCCAAAGGTACAGCGGTATTCTTCTGACATAGCGTCTGTGAAAATCTTGCAAATCTAGCAGAGGACTAATGTATCCTTACTTAACTTAGTGAGTGTACAGTACTATAATCTAATGAAAGAGAGTCAAACGAACCCCAGCTAACAGAATTCAATCCCTAAAGGTAAATTACATTTAGAGGCCTGAATATGTGGGGTAAATGTGCCATGAATACATGTGTCCCACACTGACATGTTTTGTCATGGGATACATGGTACTATAAGTAGACTATGATCTAATGTATGTTTCTATCTTGGCACATTCCTAGGATCACTTATTTCTCACATCATATAAGAGTGCTGACACACAATTGAATCTATGTGAGCATTCTCGCCACTATCTGGTGTACACAGAGTTTTTCCTGTCACTATTTGTTGAACTTGGCCCTCTCTGCAGTGTCACCCCCAGACTTTTTGCCTTCACCGCTCCTGTTTTGCTGAATGTATTTTTGTTGGCTTTTGGACTCTGCACAATTTACCACTGCTAGCCAATACCAAAGTGTTTGTGCTCTCTACTTAAAACATGGTAGAATTGGCTTACAGCCAATTGGCATATTTTATTTACTCGTAAGTCCCCAGTAACGTGGTATACCATATACTCAAGGCTGGTAAATTAAATGCTACTAGTAAGCCTGAAGCACTTATTGTGCCACCCACTTAAGAAACCCCTTAAAACCTGTTTTGTGAGGCCTAAACCTTCTTTTTTAATGCATATGCCACCCCTAGGGTAGGCCCTAAACAGCCCATAGTGCAGGGTGCATGGTATTTAAAAAGTGGGACATGTACTATTAATTTTACATGTCCTGGTAGTGTAAAACTCTCAAATTCGTTTTTCACAATTGCAAGGCCTACCTCTCCCATAGGATAACATTTGGTTACCTTGTTACATTTAATACGTGATAACTTTTATTTGGAAGCAGGTAGGAATATCATGTTTGGTGTCTGAGGAATTGTAATTTAAAACCCTCTTTAACAGTAAAGTAGGATTTTAAGTCACAATTCTGAAAATGCCACTTTGGAAAAGTTAACGATAGGGGGTTAGGCCCAAAAGGACAAAAACCGGGTAGGGCCGTTTTATATTAGAAGAAGAAAGAGAAACCCGGTAATCCTGTGATTTACTGCAATTCATTTGAACAAAAACCAGAGTAAAAATTACTTTTTCTGATTTGGTTATTTATTAAACTATATCCATCGAAGGATAGTTTGAGCTTATTATTTTATGTACATTTTGAAACATGAGGATAAGAATCACCAATAGTCCATCAACAGAGAACACATCACAACATCACATCACAAATTTACATACAATTAAAATACACAAAAACGTCACATATATTTACATACAATTCAATTGGATTATTTCACAACATTTATCACAAAAACATATATTCATAATAACATCAATGACCAATGTATCGCAGCTAATCACTTCTTAGCCGGAATCTAAAGCCGAATTTATGTGTCAACATTCAATACTTGAAACATCTTCAAAAAAGTTTTTTCGTCACATTGACACAAAACACCAAAATTGCGCCTGTGGTCTCCAAATTCATTCAACTGCCTGTTAGTGCAACTGCCGACGCGTTTCAAGCCCCAGAACACTCAGGGGCTCTCATCAGGGCTTCTTAATTAAATAATAACATTGGTGTGATCTAAAAAAACAAAAAACAACAATACCCAATCACTAAGTTTGCACCTTATTCTACAACGTTTGTAAAAACTTCAATACAAAGCAAATTGCAAAAAGGAGGGGAAAAGAAAAGGGGAATGGCGGGAGGGAAGGAAGAAAGGAATCCTACCTGATGGTAGACTTTTAATTCCATCAGTCTAGCTGTTGTCAATTCCTAAACAGACCGAAAGCCAACCTATTTAGACATGATTACGGGAGGAGAGCGAGACACGCCTTATTTCCTTATTGCAGAGGGAATACTGATCCGTTTTTCAATCTAAAAAGACCAGGAGAGTATATTTGACTATCTCTCCAAAGTACCATTCCGTCTTTTCAAAAACGGACAACAAAAAAATCACACGTACCTGGCTACTTAGTCTCGATTTACCCAGCCATTCTGTTAGTGTATTTAAGCAACGCCGGGTTGCTTGCAGCGTGCTAAAAAATTTAAGCAGTGGAAAACCTGTCACTAAATATTTGACAAAAAGGTGACTGAAATAAACTAACTCCCATCATTCTGATGTCGGGCCATACCTTAAACAGTACTTCTTTTCCAGAATTTCCTCGATTCTCCAAACCGCAACCTTTCTTGAAATAAACAAAAGTTGCGTTATACTTTAAACAACCCTCGGAACCAAAAACAATCCGTACCGCTGGTCTACAACCACTTACTTCCTTCACCTTCCTCAACTCCCAACGGCTATTCGATCGACAGAGCGGGCACTTCCTGCCAAAGGCCACCTTCCTATAGCCTTGCACTCGGTATTCTGGGACATGCAGTTCTAGGGACAAACTAAGGCCTGACTCTCCCGGGACAACAAAAAATTGTGAGTTAAAACCATGAGCACTTCCATTTACAGGAACACCTGTTGCACTTTTATCGCTGGTTAACCATAGTCCATCAAGCCCTTGTTAATTCCGACATTTCATTTAGACCAGAAGTGACACTATTAAATTTGAGAATAAGGTAAGCCTCCTTTTGTAGGAGCACAGAATCCACATCAAATTGTTTTTTGCAGGTGTTTAGAGCAACTAACACCGTCCATTTGAAATCTCTCTCAGAATGCGCAGCAGTCACCAAATGCTCGACCATAGGGGCCATGAGCACTTTCTTTTTTATCCTAGACCTGTGTTGCGTAATGCGTTGGTTTACCTGTTGATTAGTCTTACCTATATAGATCTTGTTACAGGGACAAATCACCGCATAAACGACATTCTTTGTCTTACAATTTGTGAACGAAGAATGTCTCCACTTGACATTCTGATGGACGAACTCAGTGCCCTCTAATGTGGAGTCACAAGCCACACAAGTACCACACTTGTGGTGGCCCTCCACCTGTTTCATATTCCACTGGGCCTGAAGGGTGCCCTTCTGCTGCTGTTTAAAAATATCTGCTTTGACCAATTCCTGGCCTATACTCCTATTCTTTTTCATTGCAAACAGCGGCTGTGGGAAGGGGCAGGATAGGTTTTGCAATAAATGCCAATTGCGCAACAATATTTGTCTAAACTTGTGGGTATCTGGTCCATACGTAGACACACAGACCAACCGGTCCAATTCAGGTTTCTCCTTTTTCTGTAGCAACAACTCTCGGGGGGTATACCACGCACGTTTCATCGCGTGCTTTAGCATTTTTTTAGGATACCCTCTCCTTTGCATTTGATCACAAAAAATGGTCGCATGTTGTTCAAAGTCTTTTCCCCTCCTTTTTGCAATTTGCTTTGTTTTGAAGTTTTTACAAACGTTGTAGAATAAGGTGCAAACTTAGTGATTGGGTATTGTTGTTTTTTGTTTTTTTAGATCACACCAATGTTATTATTTAATTAAGAAGCCCTGATGAGAGCTCCTGAGTGTTCTGGGGCTTGAAACGCGTCGGCAGTTGCACTAACAGGCAGTTGAATGAATTTGTTGACACATAAATTCGGCTTTAGATTCCGGCTAAGAAGTGATTAGCTGCGATACATTGGTCATTGATGTTATTATGAATATATGATTTTGTGATAAATGTTGTGAAATAATCCAATTGAATTGTATGTAAATATATGTGACGTTTTTTGTGTATTTTAATTGTATGTAAATTTGTGATGTGATGTTGTGATGTGTTCTCTGTTGATGGACTATTGGTGATTCTTATCCTCATGTTTCAAAATGTACATAAAATAATAAGCTCATAATATCCTTCGATGGATATGGTTTAATAAATAACCAAATCAGAAAAAGTAATTTTTACTCTGGTTTTTGTTCAAATGAATTGCAGTAAATCACAGGATTACCGGGTTTCTCTTTCTTCTTCTACTTTGGAAAAGTTGGCGTTTTCATGCCCTAACCATTTAGCGCCTGCACCTGGGTTACATGACTAAGTGTAGTTAACAGTTGGTTTTTGTGTATTTCTCCTAGACAGCCACACAATAGAGGGTGTGGGTGTTGGCAAGATGGGCCATCCTGGCCTTATAATGCGGGGCTGAGCTATCACCTGTCACACTTGCACTTCAAAGACACTGACTCAGCTCACAAAGGACATCACACTAGCTTATTATGCCTGCAGACAGGCTGGGACCAGAACAGGGAGGCAGGAAATTCCAGACACTTCTATTGGGGGAAGACTCCAGAAGTTCTTCAGTTTCAAAGTGGGCACTTGGTAGAAGAAGGGGACCCTCAAACCATTAGTACACTTCTGGACTTTTTGCTGTTACAGGATAAGAACTGCTCTACTGCCAGAGGACAACCCTGCTTCTTGAGGCCTGCCCTGCTTTCTGAGAAGGAAGACTGGAACTGCACCCTTCATACCAGGCTGAAGTAACTCCAAGGGTCAGCTGACTGACCTCCTGTTCTGAGCTACAGGGACACAACAAGCTCCAGAGGCCTCTCTGCAACTGCCCAGCAGACCTGCTGTACTGGACCCGCAACTAGACCTGCCTTAACCCTGCTGGGCTCTGCTGGAGTGAACTCCTGATCCCCAAGACGTGCTTCTCAGATCCTGGACCCTCGGTGTGCCATCTTTTGATCTCTTCCTAAAAGAAAAGGAGACATCCTGAAGTTTTGGGCTCTTTCCGACTGTGAATAGACTCATTCGTGCCAAGATCTTGTGGACTAGGCTGGCCACCAACGCAAAGCTCTAGTGTTGACCGGCAACACGAGATCTGCACTTCGTGCTACAGCATCGACAGTCCAGGGTGACAACCAATGCAAAGCTAAGCACAGTCCCGGGCACACGTCGTAAGGGTATAGCGGTAGTGTAACCGTATAGTTCGAATAACAGTTGTAGTGGTCGACACCTGTTTGAGTTGAAAAGTTATTTAATGAAAACCACTGAAATCACAATGTACAACCAGCCGACACGTGTTTCGTCACTCAGAATAATCAGGTGACTCTTCAGGGCAATGGACCGGTGAAAATTCAGTGGTATATGCATTACTGCCCTCACCGCCCACAGGCTTCCCGGCTACTCCCGTGGCACGCACCCCGTGCCTGGTCTCTACGTGGAGCCCCGTCTCCCCCGTTATACATAGTTCTTTGCTTTCACCCCCGGCCGGCCGGCTTGTGACTTTCACCAGGTCTCGCACGACCAGATAACTGTGAATGCCGCTTTGTGTTTTTAGGTGCAATGCTTATCTTAAATCTTTGAAACTGTATGTCTCAGTACTCCTTATTAGAGTTTTGTCATTTTGGTATCAAATAATTTATTACATTTTATTCTATTTTTCTAAATTGGTGTGGAATTTTCTTATGTTGTGTTTTCACTTTATTACTTTTTGATTACTGCATAAATACCTTACATATTGTCTCTACGTTAAGCCTAACTGCTTTTGTTTCATGCTACTAGAGGGTTAAGCACAGGTTAATTTAGTGATTTTTTGTGGTTCACCCTGACAAGAATTGTGGTGGTTACTTGAAAAGGGCTCACACCCCACTCAACCAACAACCCAATTTCTCACACTATGATTATGGACTCATTGGTTTTATTATTGTTTGATATATAGGTTGCTACCTACTCTTTTAGTCCTGAAAAAGGCTCATTCTTAGCCAGATTGTGGGTCGAAACGTCAACAGCTCATTACTTGGTTACTTATTAAAAAGTGGACAATGTACCACTGAACTTTCATATTGTCATGGTTCTAGAGATATGTGTTCACATGACCATTGCACACTGTATATATTTGTGGTGCACTTATCACTTTTATCACTGCCCATTTGCACTGTGTCTGCACTAGGTGCATCTATTATCAATCTTGTCTGTTAAATTCATGCTTATTGTGTCCATAATATATATGTTTATGCAATTTCTTAATTGTATTGCTCTTTTAGTGACAAAGAGGGGTTCATAATAGCACTCCTTAAGGGTTCCCAAGGCAGCATTGTCCTCTGAAATATATCTTAAGGACGGAACACATTTCCATTTGTCCCCTAGTTTGTTCTGCCACTAGGAAAGGCAGCCTGAGATGGGGCTTGGTGGGCCTGTACAGTCTGCCATCTCTATCAGAAGTCTCACTGCAGCTGGTAGCTGTCTTAGGGCTTCTTCCTCTTGTGGATGAGGTCACAGAGTGGGAAGGAGGGAGCCCTCAAACCAGGCAGTGTTGCCAGTACAAGGTGCAACAGCTTCACCACTTGCTCATAATAAATTATTAGGCATGAGTAGTGATGTAATTTTCTTATTACAGATGTTTTCCGATGTCAAAACATGCCTGTAACAAAAAGTTCAAGTATGGGTATTTTTTGTGAGATTGCAGTTTCCCAAATAATTGTATATTTAAAAAGTACTCGCAATAAGCCTACTTTAGAATAAAATTAAAACAATTCGAACAACGTAGTTACATTTATAAAAGACAAAGTAAAGTTGTTGCCTGGCACAACATTTTTGAAGGAAGTATATGCATAGATAGTCAAGACAAAAGAAGACTTAGAGCCTGATTGGCAAAAATCCATATGCAAATCTAGAGGATGTAGCATGACGGCCTCAGCTGCCGACTTTGTAGCTGGGGAGCCAGGCTCGAGTCTCTGCGTCGAATCAACATCCTGTGATTCTAGGCAAATCAGTTGATAATACCCCCCGTGCCTACAAAAAACATTAATGTGTTCTTGTGAAATTTAACTGGGGCTCTTGTAAAACGCTCCAATACCTATGGGTGGAGTTTGCGCTATATAAAACAGCGAAAAATAGGATTGCGCGCGCATCGCGACCTAAGATGGCCGCCCGCCGCTAGAGCTCCGCTTCGCGCCGGACCTTTACCGCGATTTTAAAGCGGTTCTACAGCTCGTTTAAGAGAAAGAATGACAGATTTCTAAATCGGAGGATGGGCGCTTTCAGACTATATGCTTTTTTCGTGGAGGCTGAAAAATTTCTGGACTGATTTTATACAGGTGACTCTTTCCTATTGGGGATGACCACCATTTTGTATGACCTTTTCTCTCGTCTTTTTTCCTCACACATCAATATATATTGACTTTATTGGCAGTTTCTTCTTTTTATTTGGATGTTTACTACGCAGTATAGTTATTTTCTTTCCCTGAAGCTTGCTTTTGAGGGGGAACTCTTTTGAGATACTGTGAATTTTCTTCTACGCATCACCCTGTCTTCTCCTCATTATTTTTACCACGCTTCATGGGTAGAAGTAGGCGCCTACTCCATCCTAACAAAGCAGTAGAGGTGCATCTTTCTGCTCCTGCCACCAGGGGTGCAAACGTTCCAACCTTCAACAAATTCTCCTGTTTATCGGATCTTTCGTCACGGGAGAACTGTTCCTCCCTCACAGAAAATACTATCAACATGGCATCCAAATTATCATTACCCTCAACTACCAATAAGAGACCTAAGCAGGATTCTCCATCTCCACCCAAGTCTTCCTCTCTGGTCTCTTTAGACATGGTCTGGGAGGAGTTGCGCTCCCTTCGCCCATTTATTGAAGAAACAAATTCCAGGCTGCAATCGTTGGATGACAAGTGGTCTTCTATGGAGTCCCGTATCACTGTGGTGGAACAACACCTTGACGACGTGCAGGCCTCAACTTCAAAGGTTTCCTTGTTGGAGAAGGAAGTTTCACAACTAAAGAAGGTTACCGAAGATTTGGAGAACAGAAATAGGCGCAATAACTTACGCGTTTATGGCCTTCCTGAAGGCCTTGAGGGTGACGATCCTGTCACGTACTTTGCATCTTTTCTACCACAGTTTTTAGATCTCCCACCTACGACTAAATTGAACATCCAGCGTGCTCATAGACTGGGCCCTCGTCTCTCATCGACATCTGCTCCTTCAAACCCTCGTGGGGTTATAATACTGTTTTTGCAGTTCACTGACCTTCTGTTGGTACTTAATGCTGCCAAAGCCAAAAAGAACCTCTCATGGCTAGGTACCAAAGTATTTATCTCCCAGGATGTCTCTACATTGACTGCCAAACGCCGTAAGGAATTTTTGGATCTTCGTCCTGCTCTTCGCTCCTTGGGTGCACGATATGGCCTATTCCACCCTTGCTTATTTAAGGTTACCTATCTCAATAAGACTTCTACCTTTGAAGACCCTGCTGACCTTCGCAGATTTATCCAGTCATGTTCTGCTACGTCGATGGAAACTACTCCTTGCTCCTCTGGAACTTGAGTTTTGTTTTCCTTTTATGGTCCTAATACATTGCAGTTATTGCTCTAACCTCCTTTCTTTTACAGGTCATCGTAATCTCTTCAGACTATATATATCTTTCTCTGCTTTATGTTTCATTCTATGCTTCCCTTCTTCCTTCTCCTCTCTTTCATCTTTTTCTATTTATGTATCAGCCTCTCATTTTTCCACCTCGCCTTTCTTCCTTGTTGTATATCATTACTCTTCTTCCCTTCTTATTCTATACCTGATTATGTAACTCTATCACATCATTGTATGGAATTGTTTATTCTCTTATTTCTCATATATTTCTTTGTCTCCATTTGCAGATATAATTTATTTTGTTTGATTTTATTCTTCCTCTACATGCCCGCTCCCGTTTGTATTTTCTCACATTGATGTCCTGGTGTGTTGTGTTGCTCCCCGTTGGGTGTGCTGTCTCCAATGTCCCTTGCCGCCTTTCGTTTTCTTCTTACCCCTTAAGGTACGTATTACAGTCGTCATTTTATTTTGACATGTACTGTCTTTTCTTGTTTACCTCCCTCTTTCCCGCCTTCTTACTTCTCCTTTTACTTCTACTCTTTGCACTGCTCTTTTCTATTTACCCATTGGGTTTTCTATTTTCCTGTTCATCTTCTCTTTTGTCCTTTACTCCATTTGTTTATCGTTGCATATTTGTATTCTTTATATACTTCAAATATTGTTACATTCAGAGTTATTTCCTGGAATGTGAAAGGTTTTGTTAATCCAATCAAAAGACAGAGAATTTTATCCCATCTTGCCTCTTATAACCCTGACTTAGTTCTTTTGCAAGAAACCCACCTTACCGAAGCTGAGGCGTTAAAATTGAAGAAGGGATGGGTGGGCTCAGTTTTAGTCTCCCCTACCTCTAACAAGAAAAATGGGGTTGTGATTTTATGCCACAAGAAATTGAACTGTAAAGTTATGTCACAGGAAACGGATTCAGAAGGCAGATGGTTGTTGGCTCAATTGTTAATTAATAATATTTCGTTGACTGTTTTTAATATCTATGGCCCTACCCATCCTGATTGTTCCTTTTGGCCTTTAATTACACAGAAATGTATTCAATTCAGAGATGATCTTTTTATCTTAGGAGGCGATTGCAATCAAGTCATGGATCCTTTTCTTGACCGTCAGTCCCAGGTGCGCTTCACTCCTCATAAAACTCATAAACATTTTCTCGACACTATCTCCCAAACACACCTTGTGGACTCTTGGAGGCTTTCCCATCCCGATGCTCTTGATTTTTCTTTTTTTCTCCTCCTCATAATTCTCTTTCCCGTCTGGACTATATTTTTCTCTCTCAATCTTTATCTCAGAACTTGCTTTCCTCTTCTATCGAACCTATTGTCATCTCTGATCATGCCCCAATTGTAACCGATCTGGATTTACTCCCTCCACATCCCAGGTCTTCCCGCTGGCGTTTTAATAACTCCCTCCTTCTTGACCCTCTCTTCTCCTCCGCTTTCACTATCTTTACCAACGAATTCTTTGCCCTAAATAAAGACTCCGCTTCCTCACCTCATATTTTATGGGACTCCTTTAAGGCAACCGCAAGAGGTTTTATTATAGATTTTGTTTAAAAAAAGAAGAAGCGCTTTCTTCATCAACGTAAGACCACATTGGCGCATATTAAAGCTCTAGAGCATAAGTTCTATACTTCACCGGCAGACTCGGTCTTACCGGCTCTGGTGCGCGCTAAACTGGCCTTTAATAAATCTACGACTGACAATGCATCTTCAATTCTTCTGCGCACTAGTGCTCGTTATTACGGGGGTAGAAATAAAGCAGGAAAACTTTTGGCAAACTACCTCAAAGCCCGTAAAGAACGTACTTCGATTGATTCCATTTATTCCTCAGATGGCTCTCTCGTCCATAAAGATCAAGACATTCTTATCGAATTTAAAAACTTCTATAAAGACCTTTATACCCCAGAATCTCCTCCTTCTAGTTCTCTTATTCTTATCTTGACAAACTTCCAACGCCGTCTAATCTTCACCTTAACCTTTCTGACCTTGAAGCCCATCTATCCCTTAATGAATTATCCGCTGCATTATGCACTTTAAAGAAAGGGAAAACTCCTGGTCCGGATGGCTTCTCAGTCGAATTTTACTTACACTTTTCTAACCTATTACTTCCTAAACTATTAACCCTGTTTCACTCATTCTACCTTACCGGCAAGACGGAAGGTACTTTTCAAGAAGCCACTATTTGTCTGATCCACAAAGAAGGCCGAGACCCTATGTTCTGTAAAAACTACCGCCCAATTTCTTTGGTCAATGTAGATTATAAGCTCTTTGCCAAAACTCTTGCCTTACGTTTAGATCCGCTTATGCCTCATCTAGTGGGAAAAGAACAATGTGGCTTCGTCAAGGGTAGATTGACATCAGATAACTCCCGACTTTTTCTTAATGTCTTAAACAAAATCCCTTCTCTCTCTACATCTCTGGCGGCCATTTCTGTCGATGCGGAAAAAGCATTTGATAGAGTTGACTGGTCCTTCCTTTTCGCATCCCTAAAATGGCATGGTTTTGGTCCTCACTTTATTTCACTTATTTCTTTATTATACTCAGCTCCCAGAGCCTCTGTATTGGTTAATGGCTGTATCTCTTCCTATTTTCCTCTCCAGCGCGGAGTCCGTCAAGGCTGTCCTCTTTCTCCTCTTCTCTTTATCTTAGCTCTTGAGCCCTTCTTATCCTCAATACGCAATAATGACTCTATATCTGGCTTCCCTTACGGTGACCAACATCTAAAGCTCTCAGCTTACGCAGATGACATCCTGCTTTTTGTCTCCGTTCCCGAAATCTCTATTCCTTCTCTATTACATGAATTTGTTTCCTTCTCTCTTGTCTCTGGTTATAAAATCAATTCAGATAAAACAGAAATTCTCCCCCTTACCAAATTTTGTCTTCCTCAGTCTTTTTCTGCCACTAGATTTGCATGGAACAGCTCTAAAATAAAATATTTAGGTGTATGGTTCTCGAACTCCATCACCGCTACTGTTAAATTGAATATGAAGGCGGTTTTCTCTCGGATTGACAATTTACTTTCCTCTTGGAATCCTTTGTTTCTCTCTTGGTGGGGTCGATTGGATTCCATTAAGATGATGATCTCCCCTATTCTAATTTACTCTCTTTCCATGCTTCCCGTCCATATTCCAGTCTCCTATTTTAAACGTATAGATTCTCGCCTTTCTAAATTCCTCTGGAACAATAAAAAAGCCAGGATCTCCTTATCCTTTCTTCGTAAGACAAAATCTAATGGAGGTGTGAACTTTCCTGACTTCCGCCTTTTCCATAAATCATTTTGTCTCCGTCAGGCCTCAAGATGGCTTCTTTCCAACCTCTCTTCTTTCACTCCCCTTTGGCTTACTATTGAGTGTACCCTATTATTACCATTCACCCTAAGGGAAGTTTTGGCCTTCTCTGCTAAATCTCCTCATATTTCTATGCCTTTATTCAAACATTCTTGTACCTTACTAAGACCCTTGACACAACCGGATTGCATTTCAAGAGAATCCTTTTTAGAATCTCCAATTTGGCATAACTCCATTATTACTATTAATAACAGATCCATCTTCTGGAAATCTTGGAGATCAAAAGGCATAATTTGGGTTAAACATCTTTTTGATGGCTCATCTCCGTGCTCTTTCCCCCAATTTCAAGCTTCATTTCATTGTCCTCGCTCCTTCCTACAGAAATTCACCACTCTGATGTCGGTCATTCTTGACACTTTCTATTCTCTCCCCTCTTCTCCTCCTCCTTCTACTTTAAACTCTCTTCATACGATCCTTCTATCCCTACCTAAAGCTTCTCTCATTTATAAATATTATTCAGCTCCTAATCCAGATCGTACTAAAACTAAATTGGAACTTTCGTGGGAAGCTGACCTGGGTTGTGAATGGTCTATCATCTTCTGGGACAAACTTTGGTCCCGCTCTCTCAAAATCTCTCGCTCTGCCTCTCTCACTCAATCTATGTTTTTCCTCTATCACAGACTTTATTTTACCCCTATATCTATTGCTAAATTTTCCCACTCCACTGATACTAACTGCTGGACCTGTGGTGCTTCTACTGCTGATCTTTTACATCTTCTCTTTCTTTGCCCTTCGGTCTCTCTTTTTTGGGGAAAAGTCTGGTCCTATATTTCCCGTATTTTCACCATTACCACCCCTTATTCTCTCCCTCTTCTTTTCTCCGGTAGTCTATGTGACTCCTTAAATCTTCCCCCATACACACATGGTCTTTTCGACCTTATGCTTGCACTAGCCTTTCAACACATCACTCTTAACTGGAAAACCCTTACAAAGCTTTCTCTTCAGCACTGGTGGAATAGTCTCTGCCACTTCCATCGTCTTGATATTGCTTTCGCCTCCTCCTGCAGACCAAAAGCTAATAGAGACCTTTTTGGTTACCCCTGACTCAATACTTGGATAATCTTGTTTTAGCAGATAATTCTCGTTCCCATTCTGAAAATTTTAAACCTCCTTGAATGTACATTTTCTCTGGTTATTGTTCCTTACCTTTCTTGGTTTATTGTATTTATTAAGTATACTAATAATACTACTTGCATTCCTATGTAAATATGCATTATTTTATTATTTAATTTTGTCAAGTTGCAAAATATCCTCTTCCCCCCTCTCCCCTTCTCCCTTCCCCTCCCTTTCCTTTATTCCTTGTAAAACCAAAAATAGCTTTCTTCTTTGGTTCTTAATTTAGCCACTTTTTTGATATTCTTCTTTCAGTATGTTTATTCTGTATTGCTGATCTATGTATTTCTTATAATTCTTTAATAAAGCTTTTAAACATAAAAAACAGCGAAAAATAAACAAATAAAAAAAATAACCTGAACATGTGTGCGCTAAGAGGATGCATGTGTGGGGGACTTACACATGAGGTAATTCTGAGAATTTTGCATAATTGTTGCACTCATAATCGTCATGTGGGATTTTCAGCCTGGGACTTTATTCTTCAAAACGCCAGGGATAGTGCAAGGGATGTCACTAATTCTTTGTCCATCTTGAACCTTGACGACATCACAGGGTGTGGCATCACATGGCCTTTAAAAAGATCCTAGTGAGGATTTCTTCAAACTGAGAAATTTGGTAGTGATTTGTAAGGCACGTTTTAGTTAAGACTATTGATTCCATCTGAATTTGATCCTCATCATTATATTCCTGCTCTCCCAGGAAAATAGTCCTTCAGCCAGACATCTTCAAACTTCTTAATGCTGCGTCCCCCATGTAAAAAAAAAAAATCCTCGGGCCTCCCTCATTTTTTTCACAATTATTCTGATAATTTGGGAATGTTTAAATGTGTCCAAATATATTTAAACATTGCAGTTAAGCTCTGTTACCCTATTTTTCACACACTCCCAGTCAGGATATAAATGACAAAAGTTGTTAGTGATGGCTCATTACAAGGTGGCTTACTGCCGCTCATGTTTTTAACACTTAAAACAAAGTATGATGCTTCTCTTGGCCAGAGACTAGCTCCCCCCCTGAGATCACTTAAGGCCCCCCCAGGCCTCCCCCAGTTTGAAGTCCTCTACCTTAAGCATTAGAAGTAAAATACCATTTGAAACAACACCTTCTTTGCTGGCCTGCAACTCATTTGTCAATATATATTATACATGTATCATTTCAGTACAACCACAGGAGTAAAAATCGGATTCCTATATTCACATGCAGCTTTCTTCAGCTCGTGCACCTAAGTTAAATGCAGGCTGCACAACAGCACTGTCAAAACATAACTAATGTTCAAAAATAGTAGACAATGTATACACAAGAAATGCAGGATTTGCTGTGCAAACAAAAGAATGTATTTGCACTACTACCCTGGCATACTAAGATAGAAACAAGTTGGTTTTTGACTGTTGCTTGTTTTCAGCGTGAGAGAGAAAAATGACTCCTTTTTTGATATTATATTTTCCTACATAATTTGGAATTGCTCAATTAATGCATTTTTAAAGACACTTAGAAATGTAGTAACACAGCCATTGGCAAGCGGTTGTAAGGGCACTGTCTGAGGTTCCAAAGGACATGCGGGGTAGTGGAGTAGTGACCCAGGCTGACATGCATGATTCGCGGCTATCCAACGTAGAGCGGCCAGTCAACAACCACAAATTCCCAAGTCGCAGGTAATTCCTCACCCTAGTAACACACATAAAGATGCGCCTGTCAAAGTCAGAACTAAATATGTTTGTAGGATAGGATTGGAGTGGCAGCCCCCCGCCCCAGCAACAGGGATATTCTACATCAGAGGGTGCTCTGAGACAGCAGTAATCTGCTGTGACCTGTTTACACTGTGTTTAATAGGGACTGTGCATTTAGTTTTTGGCTAGGAGAGTGAGTAAAGTTTTTATACAAACCGTATTATTAGAGGACAGTTTGTTAGGCACTTACCTGCAGAACTCCAAAGTTGTGGATTGAGCCTGTCTGTCTCCTAGGAGATTTCTGAATAGAGGAGCAGCTCCCCAGTCCCAGCCCCAACCCCAGGCCAGCAGACCTAGGACTGCTGATTGGTTTCCCCAGCTCCAAGCAAACCTGAGCCCTCCTCTCACACCTGCCCAGGCCCCCTTAAGACTTTCCTGGGGGCACCCCAAATCATACTCCTCCATCTTGTGAGTTGCAGCCTACCTGTGCCCCAGATTGCCGTGAAGCAGAGTCCAGGAAGTGGTAAGGAGGCAGACTAGTGCTGTCTCTTTCCTTAAAAAAGTTAAAAAGCGATTTTCCCTACCCGTGATTCCATCATCTCTGCTTTTTTTAAATTTCTTTCACTGTCTTTGCCTGTGGTTGTTACAGTTTAAAATTGTAGTTTTAACCTGCCCGTGATTGCATAATTTATCACCTGTTTTGTGTTGAAACTTGTGGTTTTTCCTGCCCGTGACTGCTTCCATTTAACCTGTCGAATTGTGGGATTTGCAGTCCAAACTCTGTAGTTTTTCCTTCTCATTCCCGTGACTATCAGTTTTTCCCTCCAAATTTCTCCTTTGCTATGTGCTAAGACCTGTATGTTAAGCAGTGCACCCCAGCCACCATTTTATGTTAACAAGTCAGTAAAACCAGCCCCCCCATCCCCCCGCCCCCCCCAGCAACAGGGATATTCTACATCAGAGGGTGCTCTGAGACAGCAGTAATCTGCTGTGAGCTGTTTAAACTGTGTTTAATAGGGACTGTACATTTATTTTTTTGGCTAGGTGAGTGAGTAAAGTTTTTATACAAACAGTATTATTAGAGGACAGTTTGTTAGGCCCTTACCTGCAGAAGTCCAAAGTTGTGGATTGAGCCTGTCTGTCTCCTAGGAGATTTCTGAATAGAGGAGCAGCTTCCAACTCCCTGGCTAGCAAACCTTGTCTGAGGTCGCTGGGACCTTATATAGTCTGCTATTGGTTGGTACATGTGTGCACTGATTGGTGGTTGTATCTGGTGTTTCTATAGGATTAAGGATAGTGTCCTCATTGGTTGGGTATTTGAGGGTTCTCATTGGTTTCTTGGTCTGTGACTCAATGTAGGGTTGGGACTAAGGCTAGGGTTAGGCTTTCTATTGGAAGGAGGGACTAGGGCTTCTGGTGTGATTGGTTGTTGGGACTAGGGTTGGGACTAGGGGTAGGGTTAGGCCTTTAATTGGAAGTAGCGATTAGGGCTTCTGGTGTGATTGGTTGCTGTACTAGGTGTGGGACTAAGAGTAGGGTTAGACTTTCTATTGGAAGTAGGGACTAGGGCTTCCTGTATCATTGGTTGCTGGGATTAGGGTTGGGACTACTGCTAGGGCTATGCCCTCTATTGGACATTGAGATTAGGGTTTTCGAACCTGATTGGGTGTTTGGACTAGGGCTCAGATTGGCTGTAGGGTCATGGTCTCCTATTAGTTCTGGAAATTAGGGCTGGTGTTGTGATTGGATAGTGTTAGGTCTAGGGTTCCCATTGGCTGAAGGGGTCATCTGATTAATAGGGTTATAAAAGGCCAAGGCTTAGGGCGTCTCAGCCCGGGCGTCGAGGTTAAGGGCAGAGGGGACAAGGGCAGTTGCCTGTTTGAGCCTGTTCGAGACTGGACTAGGGCCAGAAATGCTGCCCATTTTCCCATACAGTAACACCCAACCCACACCATCCACATCCACAAACATAGTAACATACTCGCACCAAATGTACACCACACACAACCCTATGCACAAATCAATGTACCAGCATACACTACAAAGCCAACCAAACCACATCTATACACCCTTCTTTCCCAACTACTACACATACCCACCATCACCTACAAACAGTACACAACTCTATCCTATACCACTAACCAATCCACTCATCACTAACACAACGCCATTCAACACCATACATAACTACATCCCATCCAGACACACGCTCCCTGCTCTAATTACTCCTAACAGACCACCTTTTATCACTAACAAACATATAATCAGCCTTCCATCATTTGTCCAACCAACACCCTCCTCTTCCTTCGACCATAATAACATGAACGCACAACACATACACTGCACAGCACCACACTTTTTAACTCTTGCAACAAACCAGTCTAAGACAAACATTCTTACCTCTACTTCATTCCCTCCTACACACAACATACACTCTACTCATAAACACTTCATCACCCCCTCTACCTTACAACCTCCTCTCACAAACAATACTATACAAACAAATCCATTGCCTGAAACAAATACACCAGCACCCCTTTTCACTACTCCTCAAAAACAAAACATATCACACACACCAACACAACAAGATCCTCCAAGTGCAACACCTCATAATACTACCATCACAAAATACAAACATACACCCACCTTTCAAACCACACAAAGGAACAAACTCCAATGCCAAGCTTTCTCTCTTCCACCACACCTAACACAGATACAGCAACACAGCAACTCTCTTCTAACCGCCTCTCATCCATTGGACAATTTAGAAACTTACTACATGACCCACATGCTGCACCACCACCCCTGACTCATGCACCTTCCGCCCTAAACACACGCAAACAATATAAGCGACGTGCCACACCTCACAACTTCGCTTCCCCAAGTCTACTGCACAACAATGTTACACCACGAAAACAACACAGCACACCAACTCACTCTCAAACACCTTTTCCACCACATACACACGCAGACCCATCAAAATGCCTTCTTAGCATGCTGGATGAGGAATATGATACAGAACAGCTACACGATTGCTATCCTAATACAGCTGATGCCAGCACTAAAAACACACCTGCTACAAACCCACACAATACTGATCACTCTTCTACAAAACAAAGTCTCACTTTCACCAAAGCCCATTCTCTAAACTGTCTACTAATAAATGCTCGACCCCTCTCTAAAAACAAACATCACATCTACGACCTTCTCACAGATGCAAAACCAGACATACTATTCATAACCGAATCATGGTTGGGAGATGATATGGCTCCAGTCCTGCATGAAGCTGTTCCTCTAGGCTATCAAACGATCACCCAAAATCATATAGGCAAAAAAGGAGGTGGTCTAGCTGTTGTGTTCAGGCAAACATTACATATCACTAAAGTTGACGACATCACCATCAAGAATTGTGAGGCTCTTCTCACCAGATGCAATCCTACACCGTCTTCCTCCTGTAACTTCCTGCTCCTTTACAGACCTCCACCTAGCAAGGCGACATTCCCAGACGCACTTCTAGACACAGTTTCAAACCTGATAACAATAGACTCCAACCTATGCGTTCTGGGTGACCTCAACATTTGGTTTGACAAACCCAATATGACCCAGCCAAAAACAATAATCACTGGCCTAGATGCACTGAACCTGCATCAGATTGTCCACAAACCCACACACATCGCTGGACATATCCTAGATGTCATTTTTGCTAATACTGAACTAGTTACCTTTCAAACTATAACTCCAGTCACATGGTCAGACCACCACGTGCTTGCTTTCCAACATAAAACAACACTAAAGAACTCACCTAAAACTACTTTACATCCATCCACCTATCGGCCGTGGAACAAACTCAATTTGGAACACTTAGAAACACAACTAACATCCAGTACAAATCTGGAAACAATACATTCTGTTCAAAAACTATATGAGTGGCTACAGGAAGCTTTTGACATCCTGATACCACTCAAAACCACACAACAGAAGAAAAGAAAAAAAGCGCCTTGGAGAAACATAGAAATAAAAGACATAAAACAACAAATTAGAAAGCTGCAACGTACCTGGCTCAAAACAAACGCCAAACAAGACAAACTTCGCCTACAGAAAATTAACAGATTATACAAGTCAGCTATCAAAAAAGCTAAGAAAAGGTACTATTCAGACAGAATTCAAAATGCTAAATGTGCAAATAAAGAATTCTATAAAATACTCAATGAATTTCGCAAACCAAATTGCCTAGAAGGAACTCATCCTGTTACTCAAGATTTCACAGACAAATTGGCAAATCATTACACGGACAAAGCAGACACATAGGACTCATACTTAAAACAGAAACAAAGCACCAGCACTAACCCTTGTACAAAACAACAATCCAAAAATACTCTAACCCAGCCTCTCCGTTCCTTCCAACACATCTCACACGATGAATTTATGGACCTGGTCAAAGCAAGCAGGCCTGCCGGCAGCCCTTCTGACCCGTGTCCACCACAAACTTTCAAGACAATTCTTTTAACAACCTCTGCTGCCACTCCAGTAAGAAGAATTATCAACGATTCCTTAACTTCCGGAATATTTCCAGAAGAACTCAAAAAGTCACACATACGCCCTTTACTGAAGAAAACAAACTTGGACTCGCTGAACCCTGACAACTACAGACCCATTACAAATGGACCTTTCCTGGTCAAACTGATAGAAAGAACAGCGTTCGCCCAGATGTCACAATTCATTGAAGAGAATGACATACTTTCAGACTTTCAAACAGGATTCCGTCCGGGAAGAGGCACTGAATCTGCCCTCCTTGCCATCTGGGATGACCTGAAGAATACAGTAGACCGCAACGGGGTTGCTGCGCTACTCCTCTTGGACCTCTCGGCTGCCTTTGACACGTTTGATCATGACACTCTGAAACAAAGACTCTATGAAGCCGGCATAGAGGGAACTGCTCTAGACTGGATCGCGTCCTACCTTCGAAACAGAACTAATGTCATCCATACCCCACCTTTCTCGTCCAAACCATACTCCACAAAAGCAGGGGTCCCTCAAGGCTCTATCATCTCGCCCATGCTTTTCAATATCTACATGAAGTCATTACCGGTACTGATCAATCAATTTCACCTCACGTGCTATACCTATGCAGATGACACGCAAATACTCCTTCAACTGGAATGCCCCAAAGACATTGGAAAATCCCCAATTTTCAGTTGTCTCAGAGCCGTGGATCAGTGGATGACTTGGAGCCATCTCAAATTGAATGCTTCCAAAACGGAAATACTCACATGTGGCGATTGGAAACATTATGACCCGCTTGCCGCCTGGCCTGATGAACTGGGATCACCACCTAAAGTATCGAAGGAAGTGAGAAACCTCGGAATGACCATGGACTCCAAGCTATCGATGAATGCCCAAGTGGACAAACTAGCAAGATCAAGCTTTGTCACTATAAAAACGCTGCAACGAATTTTCCCTCATTTGGGACTTCCACACAAGGTCCAAGCTTCCATCTCCCTTGTTCTGTCCAAACTCAATTACGCCAATAGCCTTGACCACGGATCACCTTTAACAACCATGAAAAGACTACAACGGATTCAGAACTCGGCTGCCAGACTACTCTTGCATATCAAACCGCGAGAACACATCTCACCTGCCTTGAAAGCCCTGCATTGGTT
Organism: Calotriton arnoldi; assembly: GCA_963921515.1. Classification (NCBI taxonomy): domain Eukaryota; kingdom Metazoa; phylum Chordata; class Amphibia; order Caudata; family Salamandridae; genus Calotriton; species Calotriton arnoldi. Next base: position 537,476 of record CAWUFW010002135.1, on the reverse strand, counting down.
ACCAGTTGCCAGAAGATCCACGTTCAAGCTACTTTGTATCACCCACAAAGCAATACATGGAATGGGACCGCTCTTCATCAGGAATAGAATCACGAAACACATTCAACAAAGGAACCTCCGCTCTAAAGGGGCATCTCGCCTCAAAATCCCAAGATACAAGAAAGAAAACATGGGTGGCACATCCTTCTCTGTTCAAGCAGCGAAAATATGGAACTCTTTACCCCCCAACATAAGATCCACCAACAACCACCTTATCTTCAGAAAACTACTCAATAATTGTCTCTTCCCAACATAAGCACCATACGCAAACAGAAATTTACAGCATATCCCTCTCTATATAAGCATTTATTTTCACTATAGTTATGTACCTATCTTTGTGTATTGCTTTGTATAAACATGTAGAATAATTTATGTTGTAAAAAAAAAAAAAATCATCTTTGGTCTGCATGTACTTGCTTCCATTGTGCATCTATGTACCTTCCATGTACTTGGATCTGTGTGTTTGTTACTTTTCTCCTAAAAAAGCATATCCAATGCACTACCCTATTTCTCATCATGTACCTCTATCAATATCTTTAATCTACATATACTTACCTCCTTTATGCATCTATATACTTTCAATGTACTTATGGATCTATATATTTATCACTTTCTTCTAATTTAGCATTTCCAATGCTTCTCTCAATATATCTTCTAGCACAACTTTCTGACTCATCTCAAACTTCTTTATACTACTCTTTCCAATGCACTACCCTATCTCTCACCCTATACATCTATCAATATATCCTCTACATCCACTCTCTCATTTATCCCAAAGCCCATACCACTACTATGATCCCCAAAATAACCCTTTTTAGACTCTCCCCTACTCTACCCCTCCTTGCATCATCTGACACCTCTTTTTACTATACCGATCCCGCAAAACAAACCTTTCTAAACTCTTCCCTCTGACTCTTCCCCTCCAAAACCCCTTTTTACTCATCCAAAAGCCTCCTCCTACTGCTATGACCTCCCAAAAAAAAAAATCCAAATCCTTCACTCTTCTATCCCTCCACTACCCTTTTCAATCAAAATAGCAGACTAACACGTTCACTTCCCAAATTCCATATTCCACTATAATAATTCACCACTAATCCTTTATGGGTTCCAGAGTAGCGTGCTACTCGCCAATAAAGCGTTTCAACACCCCATCAGAGTTACAAGCGCTATATAAATGCAAACCCTTTTCCCTTTTTTACCCCTCCCCAACCCTTCCCAATCCAAATAACTGACTAGCATATCCACCACTCAAATTACTTTCATGTTTCACCATACTAATTCAACACTAATCCTTATGGGTTCCAGAGTAGCGTGCTACTCGCCAAAAAAGCGCTTCAAAACCCCATCAGGGGTAGCAAGCGCTATTTAAATACAAACCTCTTTCCCTCTTATATTCCGCCACCTACCTTTCTCTATCCAAATAACTGAATAACATATCCACCACTCAAATTACTTCATATTTCACTTTACTCATTTTCAACACTAATCCTTTATGGGTTCCGGAGTAGCGTGCTACTCACCAGAAAAGTGCTTCAACACCCATCAGGGGTAACAGGTGCTATATGAATGCAAGCCTTTTTTGCCCTCTGCTACCCTTCTCAATCCAAATAACTGACTAATTTCCACCACTCAAATTACTTTCATATTTCACTATACTAATTCACCACTAATCCTTTATGGGTTCGGGAGTATCACGCTACTCGCCGAAAAAGCGCTTCAACACCCCATCAGGGGTAACAAGCGCTATATAAATACAAACCTTTTTTCCTCTTCTATCCTTCTGCTATCCTTCCGAATCCAAATAACTGACTAACCTATCCACCACTTAAAATTACTTTCATGTTTCACTATACTAATTCAACACTCATCCTCTATGGGTCCCGGAGTAGCATGCTACTCGCCGAAAGAGCGCTTCGACGCCTCGTCAGGGGTAGTAAGCGCTATATAAATGCAATTACAATACAATACAATACAATATTTTGTGTGGTTGTAGGGACTAGGGGCCACATGTACTTACATTAGTGTTTGTGATTACCAAATAGCAAAAAGTTTTGTGTTTCGCTTTTTGGGAATCACAAACACTAATGTACTAATGTGTGTTTTACCCTTTTTGAGATTCCCACTGGGTTGCAAATAGACCTACCTCATGAATATTAATGAGGTAGGTATCACTTTGCGACCCATTGGGAATCACAAAAATCACAGGGGTGGTGCCCTGCTGAGGCTTTTAAATAAAGCAATCTTTTTTTAAAATACAGCCCGTTTTCGTTAAAGGAAAACGGGATGCGGTTAAAAAAAAATTAACGTTTTCTTTTCATAACAGTAGGCAGTAGTCCGTTGGACCACTGCCTGCTCCTAAAAAGTATTATTTCAACCATTCTCAAAGAGTCTCTCTGGGACCCCTTCCATTTGCTAATGGGTTGAAGTGCGAATGTTTTGCAACTGCATTTCAATCGCAAAACATTTGCACATACCATTCAAATTCGGTATTAGGAAGGGCCGCTCTAAAAATGCCCCTTCCAAATACTGAATCTCAAACACAAATTGCGATTCTGTAAGGTGTTATGGAATCCCAATTTTTTATTTTGTACATTTGTAAAAGCATTTTTGCAGTCACAAATGGCGCAATCGACTTTTCCAACAGCAGAAATGCGTTGTACATGTGTCCCTTGGTTTCCACAAGGAAAACATGTTTCTCATCGAGGAAATAAATTACATATGCAAATGTACATTTGCATCACAATTACTTATACAGTGTTATCTACCTGCTGACCTGCTGGACATTCGCCATGCATTAATATTGTATTGCATGGTACTCTAGGAACTTTATGAATTGTAGATTTCCTGGAGTAAATCCAGCAATTTGCTTAAAATGTGGACGTAATGACCCCATGCCAAAGTGAATGAGAGCTATCAGATGATTCGGAAACTGGAGCTCCAAGAACCTCTTGAATTATGTGATATTGTGGCCATGGCATCTTCGGCATAAATATGGTTTGCCGCATATGCCACATAATCAATCACTGCTGCATTATATGGAGCTTTTAATTAAAAAAAATTGCTTGTAGCTCATAGTCACTAGAAATGTGGTGAAGCATGACTACGCAGTGGAAGGCCCTGTCGCAAGGGTTGGCTTGTCCTCTTTTCTGTTGCTTATTGCTGTCTTTGGGTGTTATAATGGTATTATTAAGGTGAAACCTTAGGCCAGATAGTGTCTACCTGTGAAAATATGACAAAACATAATGAAGCAATACTATCACAAAGTGCGCCACATTATGCCGCATAATTTGCCTTTTCTTGCTACATAACGTAGTCAAACCTGCTGCATAATTTGGTCCTCCCCTGCCATATAATTCCAGTGGCGCAAGTAATAAGTAAGTGAGCCTGGTTGACTATTGTCCAATGTGCAAAGGCAAATGATTCCTGGGCGAGTGGCATGGAAGAGATCCAGTTAACACCTTCACCTTGTGAAATGATATCACTTACATTTTGACTCTGAAGTCTTTCCAAGATAAATTGCCCCCAGAGTGTCTATGATTGGCATTGATCTGATAGCCAAGCAAATCAAACAGGTGCATCTCTCCCACAGGCTCAGAAAAGCATTTTGACAGAGTATTCTAGATGTGACACTCACAGCTTCTTTGACGTTGACCAATCACATTCATTTTGGGAATACAAGCTTTAAACAAGAACCACAAATTATCACTCTCGACAAAATTGAACAACTGGATACTGCAGCTGCCTCTTTACGCCATACCTCTTCTGGCGAAAAAAAAATGTTTATTGATCATGACATAGGAAATTAAAGATTAAAGTGGTACTACCTAGAGATTAACCAATACTAGTTACCACACTTACTCCTTTGGGATGATCGAAGAAATCAGAGCGAAAGCTGAATGATTTAAATAGTTATCACGAATTAAGGACCACAAAGAGAAGATGACGGTGATAACTGGAAAATTTGACCCACTTCTTATTCAAAAAGAGCCACACCATTAAAAATATCAAAAGCTGCATCGCACATAACTTAGGCACTCCCATTCTTAGAATCGTGAATATATGTGCAGTTTTAGTAGAAAATGTATTTAGAGATGTTTTCTATATCTATGAACACGTCAAGTTTTTCTTTTCATTAAGGAGATCCTGAAAATGATTGCAGAATAATTTGGACGGTTGCTGCTAATGAAAGCATGTGCTTTAGTTCATGAACAGGGGTGGGTGGGGGTGATGGGTCTCTGTTATGGTTTTCTGTTGCAAGGTGGTTATCATTTTTATTATTATTGACTCAATGGATACTTCTCCGACAATTACAATGCGACCATTCAAAAACTCCAGTGAGAAATGCATTGATAGTGAGTAATATTGGTAAATGAATCAAAACTATCAATTCAATAGCAAAGATGGATGCAGAATTGTATCCTCGGTGTGGGTAAGTACAGAGATCCTGTAACAAATTTAACGATAGGATTCTGATGTGCACTGATATTATACTTTTTAACCTTAACATACCATGTTGAATTGATTCTGGATTTGCTTTTTATATATCGATAGCATGCTGCTAAAAGCTTGCCTGCCAGGATGAGTATGACTTCAGTTTCCTTCATAGATACTTTAGCATTGCATGTCTAGCAATACAGTGATTTATGACTGTTTGCATTATTTCATGAAAGTCCCATGGGTATGTATGCCTTGCCTACGTCTTTGGGATTCAGTATTTGTGAACGTATGGTCTTCACAGGCAGTGGCACATGCCTTTTTTCCCTTACGCTAGGTTGAAGGCTGCTGAAAACTCCCAGGCGTAGAGTTAGAAGATTGGTGATATTCAATTATTTATTGTTATTGTGAGTGTTTATACACACAGCCTTCCAACCACTTCAAGGCACCATGCATTTATTGTGCATGTTTGTGATTGCTTAATATATCCTTAAATTGCCCTTTACATTTAAATTATATTCTTCATAATGGGATGTGGCTAGCAAGATGGCCGCTTGCAGGTAATTTTGTGCACTCTGTTACCTCACTTATTTATCTTATGAAATCCTGAACATCAGCGAGCTACCAACCCCAAGAACACATATAACCTCAAAAACACTGTACATAACAAAATGTGATTGCTCAGACCACAGAGAACCACTTTGTTACCTGATCTCGGGCCTTGGCTGGCTAGATCCTCAAGATAACCCCTCTGCCTTAGACATTTTCCCTTGGTGATTTGCAAGGACAACAGGCTTGATGTGTCCTTCAGAGACTAGGTGAAACGATGGGCCGCTGTGGCACTGTGGCAGCCTCAGGAGCGGGCCTGGTCAGGCTGATCGGCAGGAAAACGAGTCCAATCATCGGGCAACATAGAGATGCTGCAAAGATCCGTGCAGGACTGTGAGTTTGCCCCATAAAACTGGAGAAGGTTGAAGGAATATAACAATACACTGGGTGCAGATGTGGCTTTGGGTTAGTGGACTGAAAGGCACTCCTTGAGGTGGGAGCTGATGGACCCTTGGCAACGTGGACCTCTCAGTGACATTGTGACCTGGTTTGTGGAGTGGCTTGACATCAGAGGAGCCTTGTGGCTCTTTAGGGGCCCTGGGAGTGCTTTTTGATCACTCGCTCGGTGGTCCTTAGCTTGTTTAGGAGTTCCCAAGCCAAAGGGAAATACAGCTGAGATGAGGAGTGCTGCTTGGATAAGTCAGGACCCGAATGAACCTCCTATCTATTTCCGTAAGAGAGAAATGGAGGTAGATCCTCAAGTATGTCCTCCTCTACATAAATGCACACACTAAGATAGATTTTAATTTCTGTACCCTGAAGAAGACCCGAGACCTGTAGAGGGTCGAAACATGTCAGTAACTATAGGATTTTTTTAATGTCAGGTGATTCATTGTATTTCACCCCATGACCAACAGTTTATGCTTTTAACCCCTTCGCTGCTAGGCCTTTTCCCCCCCTGTGCTAAGCCTTTTTTTTGGCTATTTGGGGTAGTGCGCGCTTAGGCCCCTGTAACTTTTTGACCACATAAGGTATCCACGCCAAATTTGTGTCCTTTTTTTCTAACATCATGGGGATTGTAAAGGTACCCAGGGTTTGTGGATTCCCCTGGAGGGGACCCAGAAATTAGCCAAAATACAGCAAAATTTTGTTTTTTTGGGAAAAATGCGAAAAAGGGCTACAGATGAAAGCGTCTTGTTTTTCCCTGCAAATGGCATCAAAAAGGGGTTGTGGTGCTGAAATCAACATCTTCCCAGCTTTCAGGGACAAGCAGACGTTTGTCAGAAAACCAACTTTTTTACACAGTTTTGGCATTTTTCTGGGACATAGCCTATTTTTGCTATTTTTTGTGCTTTCAACCTCCTTCCAGTTAATGGTAGAAATGGGTATGAAACCAATAATGGATCCTAGAAAGCCATACATTTCTGAAAAGTAGACAAAATTCTGAATTCAGCAAGGGGTCATTTGTGTAGATCCTTAAAGTTTTCCTTATAGAAACTAACAGTTAAATAAAGGATAAATTGAAAATTAGTTGAAAAAAACAGCCATTTGTGTCAACGTTTTCACCTGTAACTTCTTCTAATTATGACAGCTATTTGAAAGCAATATACCGTTATATCCGCTGGACCTTTCTGGTTGTGGGGATATATAGGACTTGTAGGTTCACCAAGAACCCGACGAACCCAGAGCCAATAACTGAGCAGCATCTTGCAATGGTTTTTTATTATGTACCGGGTATATAGCAATTATTTTGGGAAAATGTATACATGGAAAAATTGTTATGAAAGACACCTATGTATTTCTGAAATGGGAACAAAATCTAGATTTTAGAAACAGTAGATATTTGCACATTTCCGAAATTGGGAGTACCCATACTAGCATAATTATAGGTCATTTTTCAAAATGACTTATTTTTTACACATTGTCTTTCATTTGGAAGGCAGAAATGCATCAAACGTCAATAGGTAATAACAGTTGCTCTACAATTCTGTGTTACCCTAAGTCTCCCGATAAAAATGGTACCTCACTTGTGTGGGTAGGCCTTGTGCCCACAACAGGAAATGGCTCAAAATGCAACGTGGACGTACCACATTTTCCCAATGAAAAATTACCCTTTTTTTGCAAAGTGCCTAGCTGTAGTTTTTGAACCCTAGCTCTGCGGGCACCAAGGGAAACCTAGCAAACCTATACATTTTTGAAAACTAGACACCCAGGGGAATTCAGGATGGGGTGACTTGACTGGCTCTCACCAGGTTCTGTTACCCAGAATCCCTTGCAAACCTAAACAATTGGCAAAAAAACACATTTTTCTCACTTTTCTGTGGTGGAAAGTTCTGGAATCTGCGTGGATCCACAAAATTCCACCCACCCCGCGTTCCCCAAGGTCTTCCGAAAAAAATGGTACCTCACTTGTGTGGGTAGGCCTAGTGCCCGCGACAGGAAGCAGCGCAAAACGCAACGTGGACGCACCACATTTTCACAGTGAAAAATGACCCTTTTTTGCAAAGTGCCTAGCTGTAGTTTTTGAACCCTAGCTCTGCCGGCACTTAGGGAAACCTAGCAAACCTATACATTTTTGAAAAGTAGACACCCAGGGGAATCCAGGATGGGGTGACTTGACTGGCTCTCACCAGGTTCTGTTACCCAGAATCCCTTGCAAACCTAAACAATTGGCAAAAAAACCACATTTTCCTCACTTTTCTGTGGTGGAAAGTTCTGGAATCTGTGTGGATCCACAAAATTCCACCCACCCCGCGTTACCCAAGGTCTTACAAAAAAATGGTACCTCACTTGTGTGGGTAGGCCTAGTGCCCGCGACAGGAAGCAGCACAAAACGCAACGTGGACGCACCACATTTTCACAGTGAAAAATGACCCTTTTTTTGCAAAGTGCCTAGCTGTAGTTTTTGAATCCTAGCTCTGCCGGCACTTAGGGAAACCTAGCAAACCTATACATTTTTGAAAAGTAGACACCCAGGGGAATCCAGGATGGGGTGACTTGACTGGCTCTCAACAGGTTCTGTTACCCAGAATCCCTTGCAAACCTACAAAATTGGCAAAAAAAACAAATTTTCCTCACTTTTCTGTGGTGGAAAGTTCTGGAATCTGCGTGGATCCACAAAATTCCACCCACCCCGCGTTCCCCAAGGTCTTCCGAAAACAATGGTACCTCACTTGTGTGGGTAGGCCTAGTGCCCGCGACACGAAGAAGCGCAAAACGCAACGTGGACGCACCACATTTTCACAGTGAAAAATGACCCTTTTTTTGCAAAGTGCCTAGCTGTAGTTTTTAACCCTAGCTCTGCCGGCACTTAGGGAAACCTATCAAACCTATACATTTTTGAAAAGTAGACACCCAGGGAATCCAGGATGGGGTGACTTGACTGGCTCTCACCAGGTTCTGTTACCCAGAATCCCTTGCAAACCTAAAAAATTGGCAAAAAAACACATTTTCCTCACTTTTCTGTGGTGGAAAGTTCTGGAATCTGCGTGGATCCACAAAATTCCACCCACCCCGCGTTCCCCAAGGTCTTCCAAAAAAAATGGTAGCTCACTTGTGTGGGTAGGCCTAGTGCCCGCGACAGGAAGAAGCGCAAAACGCAACGTGGACGCACCACATTTTCACAGTGAAAAATGACCCGTTTTTTGCCAAGTGCCTAGCTGTAGTTTTTGAACCCTAGCTCTGCCGGCACTTAGGGAAACCTAGCAAACCTATACATTTTTGAAAAGTAGACACCCAGGGGAATCCAGGATGGGGTGACTTGACTGGCTCTCACCAGGTTATGTTACCCAGAATCCCTTGCAAACCTAAAAAATTGGCAAAAAAAACACATTTTCCTCACTTTTCTGTGGTGAAAAGTTCTGGAATCTGCGTGGATCCACAAAATTCCACCCACCCTGCGTTCCCCAAGGTCTTCCGAAAAAATGGTGCCTCACTCGGGTGGGAGGCCCAAGTACCCGCGACAGGCAAGGGCCCACAACGTATTGAGGCGACCTCAAAATGGCCTATCACAAAACGACCTGGTTTTGCAAGGGGGGTCCCATGACGTTTTGGCCCGGGGCTCAGCGGCCACCGAGGGAAACCTACCAAACCCACACATTTCTGAAAAGTAGACACACGGGGGATTCCAGGGAGGTATGGCTTGCGTGGATCCCCCAACGTTTTCTTACCCAGAATCCCCTGCAAACCTGACATTTTGCTGAAACAATCCCTTTTTTCACACATTTTTGTGTGGTAAAGTTGTGGCATCACGAGGCTGACACAAATTCCTACCACCCAGCGTTCCCCCAGGTCTCTCGATAAAAATGGTGCCTCACTCAGGTGGGAGGCCCAAGTACCCGCGACAGGCAAGGGCCCACAACGTATTGAGGTGACCTCAAAATGGCCTATCACAAAACAACCTGGTTTTGCAAGGGGGGTCCCATGACGTTTTGGCCCGGGGCTCGGCGGCCACCTAGGGAAACCTACCAAACCCACACATTTCTGAAAAGTAGACACCCGGGGGATTCCAGGGAGGTATGGCTTGCGTGGATCCCCCAATGTTTTCTTACCCAGAATCCCCTGCAAACCTGACATTTTGCTGAAAAAATCCCTATTTCACACATTTTTGTGTGGTAAAGTTGTGGCATCACGGGGCTGACACAAATTTCCTACCACCCAGCATTCCCCCCGGTCTCCCGATAAAAATGGTGCCTCACTCAAGTGGGAGGCCCAAGTACCCGCGACAGGCAAGGGCCCACAACGTATTGAGGCGACATCAAAATTGCCTATCACAAAATGTTTTGGGCCCTTGCCTGTCGCGGGTACTTGGGCCTCCCACCCGAGTGAGTCACCAATTTTATCGGGAGACCTGGAGGAACGCTGGGTGGTAGGAAATTTGTGTCAGCCCCATGATGCCACAACTTTACCACACAAAAATGTGTGAAAAAAGTGATTTTTTCAGCAAAATATCAGGTTTGCAGGGGATTCTGGGTAAGAAAACATTGGGGGATCCATGCAAGCCATACCTCCCTGGAATCCCCCGGGTGTCTACTTTTCAGAAATGTGTGGGTTTGGTAGGTTTCCCTAGGTGGCCGCCGAGCCCTGGGCCAAAACGTCATGGGACCCCCCTTGCAAAACCAGGTCGTTTTGTGATAGGCCATTTTGAGGTCGCCTCAATACGTTGTGGGCCCTTGCCTGTCGTGGGTACTTGGGCCTCCCACCCGAGTGAGGCACCATTTTTATCGGGAGACCTGGGGGAACGCTGGGTGGTAGGAAATTTGTGTCAGCCCCGTGATGCCACAACTTTACCACACAAAAATGTGTGAAAAAAGTGATTTTTCAGCCAAATCTCAGGTTTGCAGGGGATTCTGGGTAAGAAAACATTGGTGGATCCACGCAAGCCATACCTCCCTGGAATCCCCCGGGTGTCTGCTTTTCAGAAATGTGTGGGTTTGGTAGGTTTCCCTATGTGGCCGCCGAGCCCCGGGCCAAAAAGTCATGGGACCCCCATTGCAAAACCAGGTCGTTTTGTGATAGGCAATTTTGATGTCGCCTCAATACGTTTTGGGCCCTTGCCTGTCGCGCGTACTTGGACCTCCCACCCGAGTGATGCACCATTTTTATCAGGAGACCTGGGGGAAAGCTGGGTGGTAGGAAATTTGTGTCAGCCCGGTGATGCCACAACTTTCCCACACAAAAATGTGTGAAGAAAGTGAATTTTTTCAGCAAAATTTCAGGTTTGCAGGGGATTCTGGGTAGGAAAACTTTGGGGGACCCATGCAAGCCATACCTCGCTGGACTCCCCCGAGTGTCTAGTTTTCAGAAATGTGTGGGTTTGGTAGGTTTCCTAAGATGGCCGCCGAGCCCAGGGCCAAAAACCTCACTGGTGTGGGTGGTTCAAGTACCCGCAACAGGCAAGGGCCCAAAACGTATTGAGGAGACATCAAAATGATCTATCACAAAACAAGCTGGTTTTGCAAGGGGAGTCACCTGGGTTTTTGGCTCCGGGCTCGGCGGCCATCTTGGGAAACCTACCAAACCCACACACTTCTGAAAACTAGACACCCGGGGGAGTCCAGCGAGGTATGGCTTGCGTGGATCCCCCAACGTTTTCCTACCCAGAATGCCCTGCAAACCTCAAATTTAGCTGGAAAAAATCACTTTTTTCTCAAATTTCTGTGTGGGAAAGTTCTGGAATCTACGTGGATCCACACATTTCCTACCACACAGTGTTCCCCCATGTCTCCCGATAAAAATGATACCTCACTCGCGTGGGTGGGTGGGTGAAGTACCCGCGACAGGAAAGGGCCCAAAACCTATTGAGGCGACATCAAAATTACTTATCACAAAACAACCTGGTTTTGCAAGGGGGGTCCCATGAGTTTTTGGCCCTGGGCTCGGTGGCCATCTAGGGAAACCTACCAAACCCACACATTTCTGAAAACTAGACACCCGGGGGAGTCCAGCGAGGTATGGCTTGAGTGGGTCCCCTAACGTTTTCCTACCCAGAATCCCCTGCAAACCTCAAATGTAACTGAAAAAAATCACTTTTTTCTCAAATTTCTGTGTGGGAAAGTTCTGGAATCTACGTGGATCCACAAATTTCCTCCCACCCGGCGTTCCCCCAGGTCTCATGATAAAAATGATACCTCACTCGCGTGGGTGGGTCAAGTACCCGCGACAGAAAAGGGCCCAAAACCTATTGAGGCGACATCAAAATTACCTATCACAAAACAACCTGGTTTTGCAAGAGGGGTCACCTGGGTTTTGTCCCCGGGCTCGGCGGCCATCTTGGGAAACTACCAAACCCAAACATTTCTGAAAGCTAGACACCCGGGGAGTCCAGCGAGGTATGGCTTGCGTGGGTCCCACAACGTTTTCCTACCCAGAATCCCCTGCAAACCTCAAATTTATCTGAAAAAATCACTTTTTCCATACATTTTTGCATGGGATCACAGTGCCGGCACAAATGTCCTACCACCCAGCGTTCCCCTTGTTCTCCCGAGTAAAATGATACCTCACTTGTGTGGGTGGGCCAAAGGCCTGTGACTGGGAAGAGCCCAAAACATAGGGATTTAGGGTATAGCACAGAGAATTCTAAGCGCTACATTTTTTTAAAAATACGTTTTTAGCCAGTTCTGCTGGACACCCACACAAGTGAGGTATCATTTTACTCGGGGGAACAAGGGCAACGCTGGGTGGTAGGACATTTGTGCCAGCACGGTGATTCCACGCAAACATATGTGGAAGATATGTTTTTTTCAGCTAAATTTGAGGGTTGCAGGGGACTCTGGGTAGGGAAATGTTGGGGGATCCACGCAAGCCATACCTCATTGGACTCCCCAGGGTGTCTAGTTTTCAGAAACATGTGGGATTGGTAGGTTTCCCTAGATGGCGCTGAACCCGGGGCCAAAAAACCAGATGCCCCCCCTCCCAAACCAGGTAGTTTTGTTATAGGTAATTTTGAAGTCTCCGCAATACGATTTGGGCCATTTCCTGTTTCAGCCACTATGCCTACCCACACAAGTGAGGTACCATTTTTATCGGGAGCCCTGGGGGTACGCAGGGTGGTAGGAAATTTGTGGATCCACGCAGATTCCAGAACTTTCCCACACAGAAATTTGAGTAAAAAGTGATTTTTTCAGCTAAATTTGAGGTCTGCAGGGCATTCTGGGTAGGAAAACGTTTGGGGACCCATGCAAGCCATACCTCGCTGGACTCCCCCGGGTGTCTAGTTTTCAGAAATGTGTGGGTTTGGTAGGTTCCCAAGATGCCCGCTGAGCCCGGTGCCAAAAACCCAGGTGACCCCCTTGCAAAACCAGGTTGTTTTGTGATAGGTAATTTTGATGTCTCCTCAATACGTTTTGGGCCCTTGCCTGTCGCGGGTACTTGACCCACCCACGCGAGTGAGGTATCATTTTTATCGGGAGACCTGGGGGAAAGCTGGGTGGTAGGAAATTTGTGGATCCACGTAGATTCCAGAACTTTCCCACACAGAAATTTGAGAAAAACATGATTTTTTTCAGCTAAATTTGAGGTTTGCAGGGGATTCTGGGTAAGAACATTTTGGAGGACCCACGCAAGCCATACCTCGCTGGACTCCTCCGGGTGTCTAGTATTCAGAAATGTGTGGGTTGGGTAGGTTTCCCTAGATGGCCGTCGAGCCCGGGGCCAAAAACTCATGGGACCTCCCCTTGCAAAACCAGGTTGGTTTGTGATAGGTAATTTTGATGTCGCCTCAATAGGTTTTGGGCCCTTTTCTGTCGCGGGTACTTGACCCATCCACACAAGTGAGGTACCATTTTTCACGGAAGACTTTGGGGGACGCGGGGTGGGTGGAATTTTGTACATCCACGCAGATTCCAGAACTTTCCACCACAGAAATGTGAGGAAAATTTGTTTTTTTGGACATATTTTTAGGTTTGCAACGGATTCTGGGTAACAGATCCTGGTGAGAGCCAGTCAAGTCACCCCATCCTGGATTCCCCTGGGTGTCTGGTTTTCAAAAATGTATAGGTTTGCTAGGTTTCCCTAGGTGCTGGCAGTGTTAGGGTTCAAAATCTACAGCTAGGCACTTTGCAAAAAAAGGGTCCGTTTTCACTGTGAAAATGTGGTGTGTCCACGTTGCGTTTGGGCCGTTTCCTGTCACGGGCACTAGGCCTACCCACACATGTGAGGTGCCATTTTTCTCGGAAGACTTTGGGGAACGCGGGATGGGTGGAAATTTGTGGATCCACGCAGATTCCAGAACTTTCCACCACAGAAATGTGAGGAAAATGTGTTTTTTTGACAAATGTTTCGGTTTGCAAGGGATTCTGGGTAACAGAACCTGGTGAGAGCCAGTCAAGTCACCCCATCCTGGATTCCCCTGGGTATCTAGTTTTCAAAAATGTATAGGTTTGCTAGGTTTCCCTAGGTGCCGGCAGAGTTAGGGTTCAAAATCTACAGCTAGGCACTTTGCAAAAAAGGGTCCGTTTTCACTGTGAAAATGTGGTGTGTCCATGTTGCGTTTTGGGCCGTTTCCTGTCGCGGCCACTAGTCCTACCCACACAAGTGAGGTACCATTTTTCTCGAAAGACTTTGGGGAACGCTGGGTGGGTGGAATTTTGTGGATCCATGCAGATTCCAGAACTTTCCACCACAGAAATGTGAGGAAAATGTGTTTTTTGGGACAATTTTTTAGGTTTGCAAGGGATTCTGGGTAACAGAACCTGGTGAGAGCCAGTCAAGTCAGCCCATCCTGGATTCCCCTGGATGTCTAGTTTTAAAAAATGTATAGGTTTGCTAGGTTTCCTAGGTGCCGGCAGAGCTAGGAACCAAATTCAACAGGTAGGCACATTCCGAAAAAGTCAGTGCCTAGTGGGCTTTCTGCCGCCCTGGGGAGGGGGGAAATCAGGGGCTATTGCCCCAATATGCCCCAGAGGGGGGCAGAAAGACTGTGGCTATTCTTTTGGGGGGTCGGGGGCATTTGGATGCCCATTCTGGTCAGCCCCCACCCCTGCGTATAAAAAAGCCAGCTTAATCGCTGGCACATAGTGGGCTTTCTGCCCCCCCCCGGGGGGCAGATCAGGGGCTACTGCCCCCATCTGCCTCCTGGGAGGGGCAGAAAGACAGTGACATCTTTTTTGGGGTGGGTGGGGGCATTTGCATGTCCATTCTTGGCAGCCCCCACCCCGAACTTTGTAAAAAAATAATCCCTGGTGGCTAGTGGGCTTTCTGCCCCCCGGGGGGGGCAGATAAGGTGCTATTGCCCCATCTGCCTCCCATGGGGGGGGGGCAGAAAGACTGTAGCATTTTTTTTGGGGTGGGGGCATTGACATGCCCATTCTGGGCAGCCCCACCCCTACCTATATAAAAAAAAAAATCCCTGGCGCTTAGTGGGCTTTCTGCCCCCTCCCGGGGGGGGCAGATCAGGGGCTATTGCCCTCATCTGCCTCCTGGGGGGGCATAAAGTCTTTTTTTTTCTTTGAGGGGTAGGGTGGGGGCATTTGCATGCCCATTCTGGGCAGCCCCCACCCCGGGCCTATAAAAAAAATAATCCCTGGCATCTAGGGTGTTTCTGAACACATGGGGGGGGCAGAAAGACTGGAATTTCGTGGGGGGAGGGGTGGGGGCATTGGCATGCCCATCTTGGGCAACCCCCACCCCTAAATTTATCAAGGAAAAAAAAAAACCTGGTGTCTAGTGGGCTTTCTGCCCCGGGGGCAGATTGGGGCTACTGCCCCCATATGCCCCCAGGAGGGGCAGAAAGACTGTACCTTTGCGTCGGGGTGGGGGCATTGGCCCCTGCCCCAAATTATAATTAAAAAAATCCCTGGTATCTAGTGGGCTTTCTGCCCCCGGGGGCAGAAAGACTGTACCTTTGTGGCCGGGGGGGGGGGGTGGGGGCATTGGCATGCCCATATTGGGCAGCCCCCACCCCTAACTATAATTTTAAAAAAAATCCCTGGTATCTAGTGGGCTTTCTACCCCCCCGAGGGGGCAGATTGGGGCCTACTGCCCCATCTGCCCCCCAGGGCAGAAAGACTAATTTTGTGGCCGGGGGGGGTGGGGGCATCGGCATGCCCGTTTTGGGCAGCCCCCACCCCTGCGTATAAAAAAGCCAGCTTAATCGCTGGCACATAGTGGGCTTTCTGCCCCCCCCGGGGGGCAGATCAGGGGCTACTGCCCCCATCTGCCTCCTGGGAGGGGCAGAAAGACAGTGACATCTTTTTTGGGGTGGGTGGGGGCATTTGCATGTCCATTCTTGGCAGCCCCCACCCGAACTTTGTAAAAAAAAATCCCTGGTGGCTAGTGGGCTTTCTGCCCCCGGGGGGGCAGATAAGGTGCTATTGCCCCATCTGCCTCCCAGGGGGGCAGAAAGACTGTAGCATTTTTTTTGGGGTGGGGGCATTGACATGCCCATTCTGGGCAGCCCCCACCCCTACCTATATAAAAAAAAATCCCTGGCGCTTAGTGGGCTTTCTGCCCCTCCCGGAGGGCAGATCAGGGGCTATTGCCCCCATCTGCCTCCTGGGGGGCATAAAGTCTTTTTTTTTCTTTGGGGGTAGGGTGGGGGCATTTGCATGCCCATTCTGGGCAGCCCCCACCCCGGGCCTATAAAAAATAATCCCTGGCATCTAGGGTGTTTCTGAACACCCGGGGGGCAGAAAGATTGGAATTTCGTGGGGGAGGGGTGGGGGCATTGGCATGCCCATCTTGGGCAACCCCACCCCTAAATTTATCGAGGGAAAAAAAAACTTGGTGTCTAGTGGGCTTTCTGCCCTCGGGGGCAGATTGGGGGCTACTTCCCCATATGCCCCCCAGGAGGGGCAGAAAGACTGTACCTTTGCGTCGGGGGTGGGGGCATTGGCCCCCTGCCCCAAATTATAATTAAAAAAAAATCCCTGGTATCTAGTGGGCTTTCTGCCCTCCCGGGGGGGCAGAAAGACTGTACCTTTGTGGCCGGGGGGGGGGTGGGGGCATTGGCATGCCCATATTGGGCAGCCCCCACCCCTGACTATAATTTTAAAAAAAATCCCTGGTATCTAGTGGGCTTTCTACCCCCCCGAGGGGGCAGAAAGCCCACTAGATACCAGGGATTTTTTTTTAATTATAATTTGGGGCAGGGGGCCAATGCCCCCACCCCCGACGCAAAGGTACTGCCCCATCTGCCCCCCAGGGCAGAAAGACTAATTTTGTGGCCGGGGGTGGGGGCATCGGCATGCCCGTTTTGGGCAGCCCCACCCCTAATAAACATCCCATAAAAATCCCTGGTGTCTAGTGTGCTTTCTACCCCCGGGGGGCTAGATTGGGGGCTACTGCCCCCATCTACCCCCAGGGGGCAGAAAGACTAATCATGCCAAAAATGTTATGGGGGAGCAAAGGCCCTTGCCCAAGGGCCGCTCCCCCTCCCTGAGTGCCTAGAGGGTGGATCCCTGTTTGGGGATCGCCCTCCTGGGGCGATCCCCAAGCAGGGATCCACTAGGGAGGGGTACCATTGGAAAGGGAGATTCTCCCCTTTCCAACGATACCTCTCCTGAGTTTCTACGTGCTCAGGGGGCTGAGATAGCCCCCTGAGCACGTAGAAACTGAAACTGAAATGAGCCTCTTGGCTCATTTCAGTTTCAGTTTCACTGAAATGACATCAGTGCGAATTGCGCGCCAATCGTCATTTCAGGGAAACCAGGGAGGCCCTCGGGAGCTGGGAAGCTCTTCCCCAGCTCCCGAGGCTTAGGGAGAAAGGGAATCCCTCTGGTGCCCGCACCAGAGGGATTTCCCATGCTGGAGTGTCATGACGAGCTGGACTCGTCATGAGCACACGACCACTGTGTGCCATGACGAGTCCAGCTCGTCATGAGCATGGAAGGGGTTAACCATACCAGGGGTACTCGCCAATAAAGCAAATCCTTGAGCTTACCTTGAGGTATATTTTAATCTTTTTTCTTGCCAAAAACACAGGACCTAAAACATTGTACTGAAAATAGATTTATAAGAACTCCCAGGGGAAAAGAAAAGCATCCCTCGGTTGAATCTGCTGGGTTGGAGTTTTTCCTACCCCAGTGTGAGAGATAGTCAAATGATGAAGCATGCCTTAAAAATTTAAGGGTGAGATAACCTCTCAAAAATCTTTTGATGACCCTCTGTTCAGATGAGTCTGAACTGCAAATTGAACAGTTGTGACTCCAGTGTCCTCAAGTAGTTTAATGTGTGTATTTGTATAGGAACAGAATGAAGACAACATTGACAGTAGAAGTGCGTAACCTGGGCTGACACATAGACACCCTGCAATGGTAACTAGAGAAACCTGTTAGTTGTTTTGCCTATTTTTTTTTATAACTTCTTTTTATTGCAGTCATAAAATATTGCATTACACCACTCATTTGACATAAGCTTGTATCCACATACCATATTATCGCATCGACTCTTCTACTATTCCTTAAAGTACAGCATAGTTGCCTTTCCCCACCCCCACCAATTTCTTTATTCTTTCCCATCCTCCAATTCCTCTCGTCTTATTGGGTCCACCGGGGCTGTGCACGGGAGGCCCCTGTACTCATTCCATTTATTCCAGACCTTTCCCCACTTTTGAGGACAGCCTCTATTTTGATAAACAGTTTTCTCGGCCACCGTGCACCAGTCCATATCCTTTTTCCAATCGCCCAGTATTGGAGCCTCTTCTTTGCCCCAATAATATTTCTTTTAGCAATTATCAGAGCTAAAGACGCACCGATTCTCTCCCCTCTACCCAGATCTGTTGCCTCCCACACATTAAGCAGGCACAGCTTAGCAGACATTGGTAACCCAAAGCCACACAGCCCACTTAGGCATTGCATTATCATGGTCCAGTAGGACTGGATTTTGGGACAGGCCCAAATTATATGGAAAAACATTCCTTCCTGGCCCCTTACAGAGGGGATTTGAATGCCTTCCAATTTTTACCAGTGTAGTGCATGAAATGTATGTCCTATGGAGTACTTTAGGCGGTATGAGACTGAAACGAGATCGAATTGCAACTTCTCTACGGTAAGAAAGTGCCTTGGGCCAATCATCTATAATATCTCCCTCCCATTTCTTCCATACTTTTGTTAATATATCGGGGCGTTATTTACTAATTTCCTATTTGTCAGCGAGATCACTTTTTGAATTGTGTGTTCCTCAAGTAGTCTATCCTCTAAAGGTGAAGAGTCTGGCAGTACTTCTTCCCTGGATATTACTGCACTCAAGGCGTGGCAGAGTTGTAGATATCAAAATGTCTCAGAGGGAGCCAATGTTTTGTCTATTTTTGAGCATGCTTGCTGCCTGGGCCTACGTCTGTATTGTGATCCCTGTTGCTCAGGTGGGACTGATTGGTGATGTAGCCGCCGCCTGCTTCGGCTAACATGGTAACAGGACACAAATGAACATCTGTGTTGCATCAATGCCAAAGATATAACAGCATTACTAGCTGAGTAGTAATAAGGAGGCCACCGCTCTACCTGTCCCATTTTTTTGACACAACCTGTCAGATCATTAAGAAAAATACCTGGTTCTCACACATTATGTGCTACACTAAACTCTTAATTAAGGCAAGAGTGTTTGGCCCTAAGATAATGGTGGTTACCACTGATGAGCCGCACTGATAAAATGGTGAAAGTCAGAGCAACAAACCACATGCAGGCAAACAAGATCACACAGTATAGGTCTGGGAGAGACGGCCTGCTGTAAGTCACAGTGATGCCACATGTGAAAGAAAGTGCTAGCCCACAAAAATCTACATCTTTAGATCTGTTGGCAGCGATAAGAAACCTCCAGGCTATCCTGGAAGACAAACTTGTCTCAAACGAGATTAAGCTAATCAGAGTCTACCTTCATAATGTGATGGACAGGACAAAACCCTCTGAAGGTTTGGCTGAGGCCCTTACTACCAATACGGCTGAAATGCGCTCTTCTGTTATTAAATTTCAAGAACCCACGAAACTGTTGGATGTCATGCTGGAAGACACTGAGGTTGTTCCCGCCACAAAATCTTAATTTCTTCGAGTTTGCTGAAGGAGCAGTGGGTTCATCTGTAGAACCTTTTTTTTTAAAGTGGATACTTGAGACATTTTATATTAAAGACCTATCCAAACCTGTCTCTTTTGAGCATGCACATAGGGCCCTTGCACCTCCATCAAGACCAGGGATGCCACCAAGAGCTATGATTGCTCTATTTCTACGTAATCACATTTTTTTCAGACTATATCCCGAATGTGCAATGTCAAAGAAAATCCTTCAAAGGAATGAAACGCAGGCTCTCTGAAGCCGATCTGAGATACATGCCACTTTTGGGGTCAAAATTAAAGATGGAAAATCCCATTTTTCAAGTTTCCTGAGACAGCCTCCAACTGGATTTATGGGTGGTGAGAGACTCGACACACCCACAAATCAACTATGAACAACAGTAGTAGAGGAACTAGGAAATCTCACCATTTGGAATAAAGCACTAATCAGGATCATGATGGAGATACTGAAATACTGTTGGAGACAAGAATAAAGGTTTTGGAAGATTGCTTTTTGGCAATGGTCCTTTGATTGAGTACGAATTCTCCTACATCTGGACACTCATTATATCCTGACGCTGCAATCATCATGGAACCTTGGATATGGAAATGCCTTGAGCTATATATACAACTCATTGAGGTACTTTCTGGTCATGCTGGGCCGTCATCCAGAGAAGTCCTTTCTACCTGGATTGTAGGACCCTGCTATTATTACATACTGTTGCTATAAAGTGTTGGGGCAAAGTGCGTGGGATTATAGCATCCCAGGTGATATGTGGATGCTTGACTAATTTTATTCCATTATCTCATTTGTTATTCTCAGGATCCGGGGTGGGGGGGGGAGACAGCTTAGCTCAATGTTTTGAGGGCCTTGGGTAGAATGGATGAGACTAGAAATTCTTGCTTTGTTATTCAGATACAGGAATAGACGAAGAGTATGAATAATGACGTGGAATGTATGGGGACTAAATAACAATAAAAACGTTCATGAGGTGCTCGCATACCTCCAAATGGGAAAGGTGTTTCTCCAGGAGACTCATCTCAATGTTCCAGAAATGGGTAAATGGCAAAAAACATGGAGAGGGGTACTGTATTACTGCTGACACTCTACTTACTCTACAGAAGTTCCGATATGAAGAGACAGAGGTTCCCTTTTAAAAAGTGATTGGCATTCCAGGAACTGGAGGTCCGATATGTAGTGATCCATGGTGTCTTGGAAGGACAGGAGATATGTCTCCTAAATCTATATGCTCCAAACTTGCCTGATATATTAGTTCTTCCCAGGTTGTTGGCGGTATCTGCCACTTGGTTGACCTCCCCAGGAGAAGGGCAGGGGATTTCAACAGGAGAATAGGTTGTGCACTAACAGATATCCTCTTCCGCAGGTTGGCACACGTACAGCACTATCCAAAGCTAATAGAGGGTGACTGTACAGTAGCCTTGCTTGATACAGAGAAAGCTTTAGATATGATGGATTTGTAATTTATGTTTTGAGTCTTTGAAAGGTATAATTGTGGCTCCTACGTACTGAGATGGATTAGGTTATCATGCTCCAGACCATAAGCATAATATCGGACAAGCAGATGCTTGGTCATGGCACCCTTCAGGGTTGACCATAATGATAATTGCCGCTTTTGTTTCTCTTTATCTTTGAGCCATTAGCCAGCATAATGAGATACTGTATGATGCAGTGGGGAATACAAACAAGTGAAATAAGTGTCAATGTCTTTCATTATTTTATCTTAGTGATCCAGACAATAATTCCTGCGCATGTTTGAAGTCATAGAGGAATATGGAGCCCTTACTCGAGTCAATTCAAATTGGTCAAAGTCCTACTTATTCCAGGGGAAACACAAGCTAATAGGAATCTGGCAGTGATTTTGAGTCTTTTGCCAGGGCAGATGGGGGATTTAAAATATGTGGGCATACAGCTGGCACATGGCACTGAAACCTATATAAAGCTGAATTTTGGACACATGATATCAGACATTAGGAACGCTATAACTTTCTAGTCAAAGTTGATCTCCCTCTTTTATCAACACACCAGTGGCGGCTGACATCTACTGAGGGAGCGGGGCGGACAAACAAAAGAAACAAAAATGAAAAAACACTTACCGGATGTGACAACAACGTCCTTCTCACTCCGACCTCGTCTCCTCATACTGCAGTGCAGGCCCCGGCAAACTCCCTCAAACAATCCTGACCGATTCAAGTGCTGTTAACCAGCATGAGAGCAGTGCCCTGATTGGTGGGAGCGGCCTCTCTCGGCGCTCCCGGGGGTACTGGATGCCTTCGCTTGCTCTCTACCTAGCTGTCTTGAGACAGCTGAGTTGAGAGGTTTAAAGTGAGCATGTGTGGCTGTCCATCTAAAGTCGGCCAGCCAAAGACACATGCACACTTTAAACAAGTGCAAAGGCAGCACTCTGCCCACCACTCCTCCCTGCTCACTCAGCAGGCCCCCCCTCCATCCTGACGCTCGGTTCAGTACGGGACGATAAAATATACAATGGTAATCAATTACCATTTAATTTTTTTATCTCTGGGGCTTTGAGGGACACGTAAGTGGGGCGACACTCCTCCGCTCCAATGGAGGAGTCGCCTCTGAGACACTTTTTTTAAAATGTATTTATTTGAAAAGTTTTATATAGAGTGAACTAGACCCATGCGGGTATCAGAGCACTTTACAAGATGAGGAGACAATGACATATAAAACATTAGGCATGGTAAAGGTACATACAGTGTAATAGAAACAAATAGCAAAGAGATGAGGATCTAAACCAGGAATATGTTCATAAATAGAAGTTTTACTTTTTTCTTGAAGGAGGTACTGGAGGGAGTCAGTCTCATATCAGGGGGGAGAGCATTCCAAATTCTGGGAGCAATGCCCGAGAATGATCTGTTGTACGTTTTTTCTTGTTGAAACGTTGTGGCTTTAGCAGGAGGGTGGAAGCACTTCTGGTGGATCTAGCGCCTCCTGATAGCTCAAGCTTGCTGGCGAGGTAGGTTGGGGTGTTGAAATGTAGAGCTTTGTGTGTCATGCATGCAATTTTTAGTTGGATTCTTGCTTCGTAAGGGAGCCAGTTGAGGGATTTCAGGTTAAGGGGAGATATGATTGTACCTTTTTGACCCGGTGATGAGCCTTGCCGCCGAGTTGAGGGAAGCCCTTAAGGGGGCTGTTGTGGCACCAGGTAGACCAGTGAGAGTAGCGTTTCCATATTCCAATCTGGGGATTACGAGTGCTTGCACAGCCAGTTTGAAGTTTGTTTTAAGGAGGAAAGGCTTTAGTTTTCGTAGTAAACTCAGTTGTAGGTTTACTCCTTTGGTGGTGGCACTGATGTGTTCCCGCATATTAAGATTTTTGTCCAGGATTATACCTAGTGATTTGGCTGATTCAATGATTTGTGGTGAACAATTGAAAGCTGTTAAATGCTTCATCCAATCATTTCTTGAGTGTATGTGGTTGGGAAGGGTGATTAGGAGAAATTCTGCTTTTTGAGTGTTAAGTTTGAGGTGGTTGCATGAGAGCCAATTTTGGGTGTTTTGAAGAATGGGATTGAGTGATCGGATGTCTTCAGGAGATGACATTTTCAAGTACAATTGGATGTCATCAGCATATAGGTGATAGGGAATGTTTGTAGCCCTTAGCATTTCCGTTAGTGGTTCTATGAATAAGTTGATAGTGGGGGAAAGAGGGGAGCCTTGTGTGACCCCTAGTGTGACCGGCGTAGTGTTGGAAAGGGATTGATTTACCTTGACGTTTTGCGTTCTGTTTCGCAGAAACCAGTTGAACCACTTTAAGACAGACCCAGATAATCCCATCCTATGCTCTAGTAAATCAAGAAGGTATTCATGCTTTACCGAGTCAAAGGCAGAAGAGAGGTCCAAGAGGATTAGTAGGCAGGATTTGTTTCTGTACAACATCATTAGGGCATCATCCACTATATGTGTCAGGGCCGATTCAGTGCTGTGGCCTGAGCAGAAACCTGATAGGTGCCGGTCATAGAGGTTAAATTGGTCGATATGATTGCAAAGTTGGACATGGACACATTTTTCAAGATCTTTGGCCAGTGTCGGGATGTTGGAAATGGGGCAAAAATTGTCAAGGTTGTTTGGATCAGCCATTGGTTTTCTTAAAATAGGGGTGACCTGTCCAGCTTTTAGGCAGTCCGGTATTTTACCCTGGCTTAGTGAGGCATTTACAATCCTAGTCCAGAGTGGAAGAATCAACATTTTGATATCTTTGAGAAGGATGGAGGGAAGGGGGTCACTAAAGTGGTTTAAGGGTTTTCAGTCTGAAAGCATGCTAAGAATTATGTTTTGCTCAATTGTTTCAAATGAAATCCAAGAGGCATTGTTTTTGAGGATGTAAGCTGGCTGGTGCATGAGGTCAACTTTGTCAGTGGAGGCGGTTTTGGAGACTGAGTTTGCTGTCGTGGAATCTGCAGGTCAGCTATCAGGTTATTGGTCTTTTCCAGGAAGAAGCAAACAAAATCTTCACTATTGGGCAGTAGACTGGGCCCGTTCGGGGCGGGATTGGGTAGGCCTTTAGATTGCTGTTTGACCAGCTCGAACAGTTTTTTGGGGTGATTTTTGGCTTGATTGAGTTGATTTCTGAAGAATTGAGCTTTTGCATGTGTGATGCTTTTGTGACAGATATTCCTGAGGGATCTTAGCTGTATGAGGTGTTCCAGTGTTTGGGAGGCTCTTCACCTGCGCTCCGCAAATCTGAGATTGCGTTTTTCAGAATTGAGGTCGTCATTGTACCATGGTTGCGAGACTTTTGTGGGTATACTTTTTAGTTGAAAGGGTGCAGTTGCATCAAGAATATGATGATAGTGTTGTCCCACTGCTTATATGTGTTTCAAGAGGTGTTCTCTCTATTATCAGGAGCTCGATAGCTTATGATCTTCATCGATATAGGTCAGTACATGTTCTAGAGTTAAGCACGCAAAAATGGCTGTATGAAAAGAGCGGGTTAGCAGTACCAGACAGGAGTTTTATTATCCTGCACCCCAACTGCAAAACCTCCCTGAATGGTTAAATCAAACACCAAATAGAGGGTATTTTGCTGAGCGGAAGCCATGCTAACATGGATCCTACATATCAGTTTCAAGCCACAGTTATAAGCTCAAGTGAAGACCTATATATAGTAATATGGGTGATTAAATTTATCTTGAAGAAAACAACTTTCACACTACAAGCACCTCTGTGGAGACTGAAAGATTTTCGTAAATTATGTCTTGCGGCTAGACCAACTAGATGAGTGGACCATGGTTTCACTTCAATCGGTGGCATATACGACGAAGGCAAGCTACGCATTTTGACAAAGCTACAACATGTGCAGTGGTTCGACATGGACACTTCCTATTATAGGTTAGATTGTACAAAGCAGCCAGTGACACATAGCAAGCCTTTCCCTGTACGCCCCTGAAATCTGAAATAATTAAAGAAATTATAGGGCTTATTTCCAAGCCCCTTGTGCAGCCGGTGCGTCACTTTTAATATGGGAAAAAATGACGTACTGGCGGAACAAGGGGCTTGTAAATAAGCCCCTATGTCTTTAGTGCAGGGTGGGCGCCCATTGTCCTTCATATACAAGGCACTACTCGGGGATAGAACTAATACAACTCTGACGATCAAACAAAAACAAGAAAGGTACTGTCATCTGCAAATCATTGATTGGGATAGGAACCTGAGATACACAAAACCTCTACAAGTAACACCAGACTTCGCCTCATACATATATACATATCACTTACCTCACCCCCCCAAGATCCTCCATAAAATATATCCGATAGGTGCAGGAAGATGTCCAAGGTAGGCAATAGACGAGATGGATCTGCTGTACAAGATTTGCAGTAGAGGAATCCCTACTGACAGAGGTGTCCTAACCAGTCGCGGCTCCTGGAGGGAATGCTGCGGGCGGTGGGGCGGGGCGGGGCAGGGTGGGGTGTAGTAAACTCCGGCATACGGCCGAACGGAGGTAAGTACAGAAAAAAAAAAAAAACGAATTACATTGCGCGCGCCGCATCGCCATTTGGCGTTGCAGCGGGCGCAATGTAATTCGTTTTATTTATTTATGTACTTACCTCTGTTCGGCCTTATGCCGGAGTTTACTACCCCCTGCCCCGCCCCACCGCCCCGCAGCACTCCCTCCAGGAGCTGCGACTGGTCCTAACTGCAGTAAGCATTAGGCAGTATGATAAATATGAATCTCCAAGAATGTAATTTAGACCTGCACCCAAACCCTTTGGAAAAAAAAATATGATTTAATTTTTTGTGCTCTGTGCCTCTCATTTGTAAAAAGAAGTATCACAATACACTCGCTGTAGGGGAAGGGCCCTCTATTCGAATTGCGGCATAAAGGCTGAAATATGTGGCGTAAAGGCTGAAATAGATGTTTGCTGGAAAGGAGCTCCGCTTGCACGGGGTCAGGGCTTAGCATAAGATAATGGAAGATATACTTCACTGCAGGGGACTGAGTAATATATTGAAAGGCCCATCTGAGGAGTCAAACAATATTTAATACTATTTTGCCACCAAAGGAAGCTAGCTTTGATTTCAGATGTACTCGAGGTTTGGCTCACCTGCCTTTGCTGCCTGGGTGACCCCTAAGCTTATTGTCTTATAAGTGGATAGACTCCAACCTTAATACTGCTAATGATGAATTAAAGCTTTCGCATTTTTTGTGTTTATAACAGCAATAAAATATTTTAAAATAAAAAAGTGAATTCTTCATTGCTCTTACATATTGAGTATGGCTGACATGTTTCTATCATTATGTCATGAAGCTTTTTTAAGGCTTTTATAAAGTTTTACACCATCAAAATTCTCTTTTTGTGATATGCAACCATACATGCATTGGCTATTGATGTGATTCGGTTCTGTATGGCTGTACCTGGACATTGACATCTAGAACAAGTGATTTTCAATATTTCTTCGAGGTTTCTTGTGTCTCTTGTCTCTCAGCATATTACTGCCCGGTTACTACCCTGTGTCCAAGAGCACCAGACGTGGCCGTGGCAGCTGATTGTTCTCCCTTATTTTCTGTAAGCCAGGAAAGCACCTTGGCTACTGAGGATTATAAAGCTTATTGAAGAATATGAACATCTATTAAGAATTATTCAAGAGTGTATAAAACAATTAAAAACATTCACAATTATTGCACATAAATGTTGTAGAAATGCCATAATTGCTGCACATATGCACTCATATGTACTAAATGCAGAAACAAAAACAAGCATTGGCAGAGCCAATAGGTATCACCTTTGGGACCTTATAAGTGCTTAGCCATGCAGCACATTATTCTGGGTTTTGTGCCGCCAAGGATTGAAGAGCAATTTCACAACCATCTAAACGGAGGCATTGGTGGTGATGAGGCATTGGTGGTGATGAGGCATTGGTGGTGATGAGGCATTGGTGGTGATGAGGCATTGGTGGTGATGAGGCATTGCTTGGGTTCACCGTTCCCAGGGATCAAGAAAGACATAACAATGCACGTCAACGCCTTGTCTGGGTAGTCAGCACTATATAATTCCAATATAATACAATTACCAAGAACAACACTGCGGATAGCTTTGTCTGTCATATAACGTTTCTGTTTGATTTCAGTAATTCAAAACTTTGGAATGTGCATGCGTTAGCTTTGGAATGACACACTGATGTGTAGTGGAACTCTCCAGATGTAGCTTTATTTTGCCAGCAGTCTATCAACCACCTCTGGGGTGTTGCAGTCTCCCACTTTGAGACACCTAGTGATATTCTTCCCAAAAATGTGCGGTGGATAGACTGGGATGTAACTTAGCCCAAGGTCACACATGGGGACAGCATGAATGACTCAGTTCATGAACTGCTACAGCCTCAGTCACTCTCCCCTCTCTGGGCGACTACAGGAAAACAAGTGAGAACAAGCGTTTGCATATGCAGCTTCCTATGCAACAGTGCAGGGCAAGTGAGGAGAAAGGCCAAGGGGCTTGCGTTAGCGACGACTGAGAAGTATTTGGGATTCCCTGTTCAGTAGAGGTAAAAAAAAAAAAAGAGTAGGCATGTGCGTGCAAGGGAGAGCATGAAAAAGTAAGGCATTACAATTACAAATATTCCAAAAATTAATTTGTCAATCAGAGCAATACATGTGTTTAATAGAATGAAAAACCTTTGGAGTAAACCTAATTGGAATTAGCAGTTTACGTTTAGAAGAAACAAGGCATGAGAAACAGCATAATGATCGTACAAAATAAATAACACGCGCCTTGCTTCGCGCCTGCCACGCCAGGAAGTAATGAAAAGCAACAGCACAAACAGCAGGGCCATTCGCACGCGACTCCACTGCAGATACAGAACACGCACGCGCACACACTCCTACTATGAACAGTGTAGGTACACTGTAATAGTACTGGAGCCAGGGTGTGTGAGCACAGAAAATACAATAATGGCACTCGTGCTGCAGTTAGTGTGCACACATCACTCCAGGACACCACAACGCAGTATTGCACCCACATTATGCAGAAGACAAAAGAGGTACGGTGTTCCTGGGTGGCAAGTTGGCCACCTGGTTAGTACTCAGAGTGGTGGGGAGGTGGGGAATACCTCCTTTCGGAACTAGGACCCTCACACACCCAGCAAGCTAGGTGTCATGCTTCATCATATGGGTCTGCTCCTCGTCGAGCCGGCGCTGCAATGCTCGACGGGCACCCATAAAGGGGCTCTTTATCGAAGATCTTTTGTTCCTTGCCGTATAGGTGCCGTGGGTGTGAGGGGCCTGGTAAGATGTAGATGTGGTGTGTGGGTTAAAACAGGTAAGGGAATCCTCTATAATTATTTTTATTCTGGAGAGGTCACAACCTGATTAAAAAGTAAAAAGAAGATGCAGCGGAGCGGGTAGGTGAGCCGGAGTGCTCTGAGCGGGAGCAGCGACACTACGTTGAGTGTCCATATACTCCGCTGCGGTCTGATGAAGCAGCACTTGAATCCTTAAGAGGTTGGCTGCTTTTCTCCGGGGCAACGTCCTACCGAGAGAAGAAGTGGTATGTAGAACCACACCATACACTGTAGATAGTTTTCATTTAGTCACTAGGTCCTGAGGAATCGCCAACTGATCTATTAGAGACATTTTATAGGCGAGAAACATGTTGACCACTAAGGGGTAGAGCGTAATTTTTGTCAGATTAAAACAAAATAGTCGCCCTCCTTCTTCTTTTTACTTTTTTTTATTTTTTATTTTTTACTTTTTAATCAGGTTGTGACTTCTCCAGAATAAAAATAATTATAGAGGATTCCCTTACCTGTTTTAACCCACACACCACATCTACATCTTACCAGGCCCCTCACACCCACGGCACCTATACGGCAAGGAACAAAAGATCTCCGATAAAGAACCCCTTTATGGGTGCCCGTCGAGCATTGCAGCGCCGGCTCGACGAGGAGCAGACCCATATGATGAAGCATGACACCTAGCTTGCTGGGTGTGTGAGGGTCCTAGTTCCGAAAGGAGGTATTCCCCACCTCCCCACCACTCTGAGTACTAACCAGGTGGCCAACTTGCCACCCAGGAACACCGTACCTCTTTTGTCTTCTAGTTCTACCCAGGGCAAGTACGGTGGACCTTTATCAAGCCCTCATTGTCCCCCTTGTTGTTTACTACCCACATTATGCACCCACATTATGCAGACACAGTGTTGGTATAGTAGCCACATACTGTAACTGTGCCTTTAGCGCCCGCATTGTCATTCCAAAGCACATAACTATGCGTGAACTGGACCCGAAAGTATTGGAGTGCTTTACACAAGCTCCAGTTACATTACACAAGAACATATATTTCTTGGTAGGCATACGGAGCTTAAGAAAAATCAAAAACTCACGACATTTTCTGCGGCACTGCCCCCAAAGACTTCTTGGGATGAGTGTGCTCAGAAAGTCCCCGGGTCAGACCGAAGGAGATGAAAGTTAACAAAAGGAAGCAGGGGAGGAAAGTGCACCACACTGGAGCAAACATCTCTCATACAGTGCAGAAAAGCTGAGACTGAGGGCCGTGAGCAGTTTCACCTCGGTTGGGAGGGAGTGCCCTTAAGGGAAAATCTAGGGCAGAGCGTAAAACTCTTTTCAAAGCATCTGCCCCCCCCTACACATTCACTGAAAAGAATGTGACACCGCCCCAAGGAAACTTCACACCCTCCAGCTAGGGGCGGTTTTGAGGCACCTGTTAAAGAGGCAATGCTAGTCATGTCGTTTATTTCCTCTGGAGCATCACAGATTTGCACTGTCACATGCGAGCGGTGCTGAGGTGACAAGAGAGTGGAAAGGGAAGTGGGAGATCGCGTTTGGAAAGCTAATAAACCCAACCATCCTAAAACAGGAGCTGAGGCAAAAGAAAAAGTAGTGCTCCCAAACTAACATAAATGGCCAGGAGTTAGCTGATCCATGTGAAAGGGCCAGTCTCCAGGGTGGGAGCAAAATAGCCAAAGGAATTTCGAAAGCAGAGGAAGGAACCAATTAAAAGTGATGGGAGTGCTGAAAGCTCATAGATATGATACAGCATGTTTCGACAGGGAGCGCATGCACTGCCTAGCCTCGACCTAATGACATAGTACTGGAAAAAACTTCCTAGTCAATTTACAGCGTATCGTACATCTGGAGGGGAGGGTGACTCTAGAGAGAGGAATACCTTCAAATGACAACAAGCAAATGAGTGAGCACTACAATGCTATGGAAACATCAGTACCACAGAACTGCAGTATATGTTGAGGCAATATCATAAAATATTGTCAATAGTTGGTTCACAGGGAGGCTTAGGATAGTGTCAACAACACCTGTCTCTAGGCACTACTATTTGCTTCTTTCTGGGCTCTTTACAAATCAGTATCTTGATTTAAAAAATTTTTTATTGTTGTTATATAACATGAAGCAATAGTTGCCAGGACATAGTACATCAGAAGCAGACAATTGTCCATGCACTGTGGTAATACAGAGTACACAGGTTAATGTTGTCATTCTAACATGTACAGTTCAAGTGCATTACATGTATTCCATTTGTCCTCTTCAGCTAGCACCTAACAAATCCCATCACCCAACTCCCACATCCCTGTGCCAAGTTGTCAGTAGGATCTTGAATTCTCCTCTGTAGTTCCAAATCCCCCTGGGGTGCCCTGTGCCACATTAATTGCTTCCACCCTCTGAATCCTCCACTGAAAGAAGAGAGCTGTTAGCTGTATCTGTGTCAGCATCCGGGGCCAATAGGCTATCTACTAGATGTTCCCATGCTCTAGCCCTATCAATTGTTCTCTGCCCTCTCTTAAATCCTGAAATAATACAGCACTCTCAATTCCTGCCATTTAACCAGTTCTTCTCTCCATTTAGCCAGTCGTGGTCCCCCACAGTATCTTAGGGTTCTAATTAAATTGTTGTATTTTTAATTGTTTCTTTAGGAAGAGATGTCAGTTGGAGTATCAAGGCTGGTGGTAGAAAATTCCAACGCTTTGACTTCAGTGCTCCGAGGACTCTGTCCCTTTGCTTTAGTCTTTGAACTTTGGTTGGTAGATAGTCAGACCATTACCTAAATGGAGACCCATGATGTATAGCTCACATTTGCATGTAGCCCACTCCCTTGAACGAGAACGTTTTGTTGCTGGTGCACAGAAATCTGAGCCAGTGACATGCTTGTAGCATAGGTTTGATTTTCTGTATGTTGTAGCTTGTCAATGAGTTTCGTGAGATAGCTCAGATACGCTAAATTGCAATAGTCCAATCAGGCTATGTCTAATGGTCCGATAAATTCCACTCAATACACCATTAAATGAGCCGTACAATTTCTGGAGCAGTGGCAGTTGGACTTTGGTTCCCTCTACCAACGTTGGATGAAAAAAGATTTGAGTAAAAAATAACTTGATGTTTGGACTTTTTGGTGATACCTTTCCTCATCCCATCTTTTCTAGAGCTTTTTTACACCATCTGCAATCAAACTCCACCCAATGAATATCTACAAAAGCTATTGCAGCTACCAAAATGTCTCCCACATTTACAACATCTTTCTCAGCATTCTAGGCTTGCTGTTATTTCTAACCAACACATGGTTCTTCAGTCTCTTCTTCATCTTTGATACATGAACACAACCCATTCTGAATTATGGTCTATCTGGATTCCACCCAACCAGAGGTTCTTTGACAACCCTCATCTCTGTGTATGAAGATCTACTAAGAATCTGTAATGAGAGAGGTTCCACCGTAGTCATCCGGCTGCAATGGCATTTCATATTCTAGACCACTAAATCTTGAATGAGATACTCACCAAAATAAACTAGGAACCAAAATATAGGCCCTCAAATGGTACAGCTAATTTATATCTGAAAGATTTTTTTTTTTTTTGGGGAATGTGTTTATTAGCATTTTCTTAATTGCAGTACAAAAACAGTATGGGTCTCCAGAGCACATGATTTCTTTCATTGTTACATCGACAGTGTCATGCAATAGCAGTAGTATACAGGCAAACAGCAATTAAATTTGCGTAAAGGGAGTCTGGCACCCCTCCCCCTCCCCCCATCCACCATCCCACCTTGAGGCATCACTGAGAGTCAGTGAGCGTGAGACCATAATACTTTAACCACGGCTTCCATATTTTCCGGAACTTTTTGGGACAGCCCCGTGCTATGTATGTCGTTTTCTCTCCCAGCATATACATGTCCATTCCCTTCTTCCAGTCATCCAGTGAGGGACTCAGTGTAGCCCCCCATGCCTGTGCCAGGTCGCGTTTAGCCACCACTAATCCTAGTTGAAGCAATATTAACTTTGGTCTGGGGAGGTCAATCTCCGTGTGTACGCCCAGCAGAATAAACAGGGGATTCAGAGGTATCGTCTCCTCTAAGATAGCTTCCAGCCCTTTTAACAGGGTTACCCAATACGTCTGGATGTGCGGACACTCCCATATCGTGTGAAAGAATGTACCCTCGGTTATGTGGCATCGCAGGCAATTGGGCGCCTCCGCCCTCCCTATACGGTGCAGTCGAGCTCTATCGTAATATGCTCTGTGCAGGTATTTGAATTGAATCAGTCTAAGGCGGGACTTGATGGCCACCTCCCGGGGGTGCATCAACGCTATTTCCCAATCCAAGTCCTCAATCTCGCCTAAGTCTGCTTCCCATTTCGCTCTCAAATTTTGCAGGGAGTCTGGCTTGTTGTTAATTATGGTTCTATATGTGCAGGAAACTGCCTTTTCCCCAATCTCACCCATCAGGAGTCGTCCCTCTAACGGGGCATATTCGGGGATGTCACCTGCGTCTATGCGCTGCGCTCTCCACGCATGCGCCAGCTGCAAATATTTATAATGTTGCGTCTGGCTCATATCGTACTCTTTCTGGAGTTAGGAAAATGTTACCAACTCCTTACGGTATATTATGTCTTTAAGTTGTGAGATACCCAGCAAATCCCACTTCCCGAAACCTCTCAGTTTCGCAATTTCTTTAAGCCGGCTCCCCACCCAAAGTGGGGTTTCCCTGGTCACCCGATCATTCCACTTCATCTGTCGTTCCGCCTTCTTCCAGGCCGTGACCACGATCCGCCTGGCTGTTAAGAGCTTTGCGGTGCCATTCCCTCCATAGAGGTAGTGTGTGTGCGGGCGCCCAACAAATTGCGTGCGCTCCAGTGCATATGTGGGGTGATGTCTCTCTATATGTTCCCATTCATTTACGACAATTAAATGGGCCGCCCAGTAATATGCCCGAAGATCGGGCAGGGAAATGCCGCCATTATATTGGTTGCGCTGCAATGTCGCCAGCGCTATCCTTGGAGGTCTTCCATCCCAGAGAAATGTCCGCAGTGTGTCATCGATTTTAGTGAAAACATCATCTGGTATCTGCTGATATGTGTTTTGCAGAACATATAAAAACTTCGGGAGCACTATCATTTTATAAAGCACCGCCCTGCCTAGCAACGTCAACGGCAAAGATTTCCACCTTTCCACATCTGAGCGAAACTCCCCGAGCACCCTGTAAAGATTGCGGTCCAGCGCCACTACTGAATCCATCGTGACATAAATCCACAGATATTTTATGCCATCGGGGGCTATCTGAAGCTGGCTAGGGTGATCGCTGTACCCTCCCTCTCGACCCACTGGATAAAGGCATGATTTCTCCCAATTAATTTTATACCCCGCATGTGCGCCGTAATCTTCACAACTAGCCATGATAGTAGGGAGCGTCGTTTCAGGGTTTGTAACATACAGTAGAATGTCGTCGGCATACAAAGAGATGCGCTCATCAAAAGCCTCGCTCCCACCCCCCCGGAAACCCATTATGCACGGATGCGCTCGAATAACACAAGCGAGGGGTTCCAGCACCAGTGCAAAAAGGAGAGGGGACAAGGGACATCCCTGTCGAGTACCCCGTCCTATTGGGAATTCCCGCGACACCACACTGTTAACCCTGGTTCGGGCCAGGGGTCTCTCATAGAGAATGGCGATCCATGTCCTGAAGCCGGGCCAAATCCAAACTCCTCCAGAGCGGACATAAGAAAGGGCCAATGAACGGTGTCGAATGCTTTCTCAGCATCGAGGGACAGGATGAAGTGCGGGTCCGTCCTAGTGGATACCACCTCCAGCCAATTATGTAACCTCCTAAGGTTAAGTCTCATCGACCGTTTTGGCATAAAGCCGGACTGATCCTGGTGGATAAGACCAGTTATTACCGTGGTAAGCCTGTTGGCTAATATTCTGGCCAGTATTTTAGTCTCCATATTAATAAGGGAGATGGGTCGGTATGAGCTACAGTTCTGTGGCGGTCTGTCTTTCTTAGGAATTACAACGATAGTGGCAGTCCGCAAATCCCTTGGGAGACTGCCCACCTCTTGCGCCTCTAAATATAGCTGAAGGAGGTATGAACTAAAGAGCGTCGCGTTCTGCTTAAAAAATTCAGGAGGGAGCCCATTAGGGCCCGGGACCTTCCCGGTTTTCAACTGACCGATGGCTGCTATAATTTCCTGGTTCGTAATCTTTTCGTCCAGTGTCTGTGACTCGCTAGGTGCTAGCTTAGGGAACCGCACTGTCTGAAGATATGCCTATATTTGTGCTGGCTCTGCCAGAGAGCGCCGCGCGTAGAAGGTCTTATAGTACCTAGCGAAGGCGTTGGCTATATCAACGGGAGTTGTGTGGATCTGGCCGTCCTCTATCTGAATCTGAGTGACCCACCTACTATCTAGCTCTTGTTTGCTAAGCCACGCAAGCAATCTACCTGTTTTGTCACCCGCATCGTACAGATGCCGATGCATAGCCTGTATCGCATGCTGTGCGTCCTTCTTGGCCAGCGCGAAGTATTCTCGTCGAACAGGGACGGGTCGTCGCTCGCGATGGCCTGTGTTTCAATCTGTAGGAGCTGGGACTCAAGCCCCGAAATCTCTTCACCTTCTTTCCGCTT
Organism: Calotriton arnoldi; assembly: GCA_963921515.1. Classification (NCBI taxonomy): domain Eukaryota; kingdom Metazoa; phylum Chordata; class Amphibia; order Caudata; family Salamandridae; genus Calotriton; species Calotriton arnoldi. The sequence goes on along the minus strand of CAWUFW010002135.1, from coordinate 502,580 downwards.
TTTATACGCTATAATTTTCTGAGCTCTATCCCGCAAGACAGGTTTATATGCCTCCCAGAGCGTGATAGCGGAGTCTACTGACCCCACATTTTCACGAAAGTATAGTTCCGTGTCCACCCTGAGCTCTTTGGCCACCTGCGGGTCCCTCAGCTCCCATGGGTTGAGCTTCCATTCCCCAGCCGGGCGTTGTGTACGGGCACCCACTGTAAGCCACAGAGGTGAGTGGTCCGAAAGACCTCTCGCCAAATATTCTATTTTTTGTACTTCCCCTAGTTCTCCTGCCGGGGCAAGTATATAATCTAACCTTGAGAAGGCTTTGTGGGCTCCTGAGTAAAAGGAATAGGCTTTAGTCTGGGAGTGTTGCCTGCACCATACGTCAATGAGTGTCAGTGTGTCTGCATTTCGTTTAAGTGGTGTCTCTTTGGGGCCGCCCGGTGGGATAGTTGTGCGATCTAGTGTGGGGTCCATTACATCATTGAAGTCTCCTCCAATAATGTGAGTGTCAGAGCCCGCCTCCAGTAGGACTGCTGTGAGTTTGTCCAGTGTTTGTCTTTGTAACCTAGGGGGCGCATATACGCTAATGAAAGTGGTACTACATCCGTCCCACACACCCTTAACTGCAACATATGTACCATTGGGGTCTATCCATGTACGCTCGGTTCTGAATGGGGGACTTTTCCTGATTAGGATGGCCACTCCTCTCGCCCCGGGTGGGAGAACCCGGCGTGGGTTAGTGTCTGGTATGCCCCTCGGCCTAGGAACCCACAGTGTGTGCTCTTTAGATGTGTCTCTTGCAGAAAGATGACATCCGGCTTTAGTCGTCTGAAATACGCCGACACCAGCCCTCTCTTGACCTTATTCCCCATTCCATTTACGTTCCAGGGGAGGACCGAGTATATGCCCTTAGTGTCGTCATCATGACGTTGTGTTATGCCTGTCCCACTGCTGTAGCTGCTTCCCCCGTCCCTCTGCCTCTGTCTCTGCAATCTCATACAACGTACATTCCTGCTATTTTGCCAAGTAACTGAATATGAACCCCAAACCCAACCCCCCACCCCACCCCACCCCCACGCTCCCCCACTATCCAACCGACTGCCCCATGGGTCAACATGACCAACTGTGTCGTGTTCGGATTGGAGAGGTCTGTCGCCCACCCCCCCAAACTTGTCCCCTCAAGCGTCTCCCTGCCTCTCCAGCCCCCCCCCACACAGGTCTGCTGGTCTTGACTAGGCTAGCTGAGGACCAGGATCTCAAACCACTGATACCTGAGGCTGTCTAAGTGGTAAGGGAGGCTCTACATAGGGGTGAACAGTTCAAAAAGTCCAACCTATAACAAAGAAAAGGGAGAGAGAGAAAATAAAAAGTGGGGGTGGAAGGGGAGGGAAGGGCGAAACAACAGGGGGGGAAGGTGCGGGGAAGGGGACAAAGGAAAGTCAACTACACCAAGGAAAAAGAAACACGCAGGGTGGCGTGCGAGCTCTCCTATCTGTGTACTGTCCTTGTGGTTCTCCGGGCCTGGTGCTGCTCATCATTCTTCTGTTTCTTCTTGCCCGGTCTGAGTGTCCGTGTCATTCTCAATACCTGCCTCACCCGGATTTTCAAGGAGATTGATGTTCTGCAGTAGGGGGTGATCCTCTTCCGAGTCCGTTGTAATGTCCTGATCAGTACAGTCCGCCGAGCGCTGCGGAGCGGATTCCTTCGTCCGTGATTTCACGCCGAGTTCATCCATGCGATTCATGCTTTCAGAATCCGAGGCCCGTGGCGTCGACCCCGCCATCCTCCCACTCCGATACGGCGTCGCCCTGAGTTGCGCACTCGGGGCAGTCGTGGTGCTCTTCCATTTAAGACGTTGCGATCTTGGTTTATTGCTGCGTACCGGTGGGGCCTTCCCCGAGTGCAGCGCCGGGCTCCCTGCCGCTCTTAGCAGAGGGCGCTCCTCTAACCAGTGCCAGTCCTCCGGCGTGTTGAAGAACAGTGTCTTGGCCTGATAAATCACTTTGAGTTTTGCGGGGAAAAGAAGCATGTACGTGATTTGCAGCTGCCGCAGTTTATCCTTCACTGACTCAAAGGTATTGCGTTGTTTTTGCACCTCTCGTGAGTAATCCGGAAACACCAGTATTTTAGTATTGTCCATTCATATTTCCCCCTTTTGCCTGATTTCTCAGAGGATGAGGTCTCTGTCCTGGTAATTAAGGAACCTCGCGATCAATGGACGTGGCGGGGCTCCCATTGGAGGCCGATTCCCCGGTATTCTGTGTGCTCTTTCGATTACAAAGCAGGAGGAGAAACGTGCATTAGGGAGTAAGTCCAGCAGCCATTTACGCAGGTAAGCGCCAGCGTCCGACCCCTCAATTGCTTCAGGAAAGCCAAGAAAGCGCTGATTGTTTCTCCTGGCTCGATTTTCAGCATCATCGACCCTCCAGAGCACATCCTTCATGGCCGCTGTTAAGGCCGTGACCTCACCTCGGAGTGTGGTGTCCTCAACCTCTGATATGCGGTGCTCTGCTTCCGTGACTTTTTTCGGAGACATTCCGCAGATCTTGACGGAGCAGGTTAACATCTATTTTGATTTAATCAATTTTACCCTCCAACGCCTCTCTGGAGGACTGTATTGCTTGAAGGATGACGTTATTATCCGGTGCGTCCGTGGAGGCGGAGGCAGGTGGGTCCGTCATGGGCAGGGGTTTTGCAAATTTGTCCATCTTCCCTTGTCTCTGCGGGTTTGGGTCTTTGTCCCCCACCCGGGCAGGGCGGCCGGGCTGTAAATGCGAGGTGGATCGTCTGTGGGTTGCGTGCTCCCGGCGGGTGTCCTGCAATGAAGTCGTATCAACAGCGGATTTCTTCAGGAGCTTCCCTCCTGCCACCCTTGGGGGATGTCTTCCCCGCCCTCCTGTGACCGTTGGGGGAACGGATCGTCGTGCGCCAGGGGTCCCGTTGGTGCCCCTGGCAGCAGGAGCTTCCAACTACTAGCGGTCCGCAGCGGCGCGGATGCACCTCCTTTGACAGGGCTTTCATACACTCTTTGGCCTGCAGCTCCTGCACCAACACTGTAGAGTCCCTGCTCCCGCTCGCTTGACTATATATAATTCCTGTGCCTTCTCAAGTGTCACAAATCCCGGTCTCTATCCTCGGGTGGGGTCCCCCCGCAGCACAGCCCGCCATGATGACCGTCGCGGGGCTTCCCTGTGGCACACTTCAAGCCTCCCAGCGCCACATTGCGCACTTCCCCAGGCGCAGGTTCACTCTGTGGCCTCATTCACAGAGTGAGCATTCAGGAGGCAGACAGGGAGCAGGGGGGGGGGCACACCAACCTCGGCCCGGTATACCTCTGGGCCCACAATCGCGCTCACCCGTCCCCCGCAGGCTCACCTCACCGCCTTAGTTTCCTTCCAGTAGTGCCCCTCCAGATGGCCGCCGGTCCGTGCTCGGCTCTGCAAGTTCCTCCGCTGCTCTCGCCCCCTCGCAGGCGGGCCTCCGTCTCGACCACGCCCGCCCCGGGATAGCCAGGCTCACAGTCCTTCGCAGGCACACTGGGTGACGGCCCGTGCTGGCCGACCACCCGAGAACGGCCAAACAACACAGGGGGGGCCGGATCAGGCCACAAACCCGGACAGATGGTCATCCGCGGCGACGTGGAAAAGGACGGCGTCGCCGCAAGGGCCGACCCCCGCTGTCACTCCGGTCGCGTGTGCAGCCGCGGATGCGGGAGACCATGCATCGTCCAGCGACCTCGGGCGGCCCAGCACCGCTTGCTGCTCCCGGAGTCAAATCGGACAGGAGGGGGGGGCCCGCACAGAATCCCCCGACGCCACCAAGTCCTCTCCTCCTCTCTTACTGTAAAGCCCCAGCCCGGCTTCCCGCAGCCGGATCACACACCTTCGTCCAGGCCTACGCCCTCGCCAACGCCGCCATCCTGCCTCCGGGGCCAGCACACCTCCTCCGTGCCCCCTCGCCTGGAGGCAAATTACGGCCGATTCCCCCCACTGGGGTCGGCTCCGTGGGTGCGCACTGTCCGCGCTCTCAACCCCCGGTTATTCAGGTCAGGATGTCTGCTTTGAGCCGAAGGATTTTGGCAGGATCTTTGTCAGGCTCACGGAGCTCCGGTCGGACACGTCTAGTCCGCCAAGCTGCTGCCCACGCCCCCTATCTGAAAGATTTTTAGCTGTACATACAAGAGCGACCCAGTGCCCTCTGGACCTCTCAATGATCTCCTCTGCTATCCAGTATAATACCTTTTGCAGACTTTGGGTCTTTCCTTGCTTGCTGATCATTTGAAATCTTTCTCCAAATCCACAATCTCTTTTGGAAGACCCGTCTCCTCTAATTCCATTCCTTGGCATCAATGTTTGGAGTGAGCAGACCTGGAGTTAATAATAGGAAATCTACACCCAATGAGACGATATGTTAGAATATGATATTTAGGACACAAAATTTTAAACTTCAGGCACATCTGTAATGGTTGTATAACAGAATGTCATATACAGAAATATACTCTGACATAAATATTGTATCCTAAATATCATATTCAAAAATATCATCTCATTGGGTGTAGATTTCCTATTATTAACTCCAGTGGGTCGATAGTTTTGAAAACAATATTTAGTAATATCATGCAATATTTTGACTATCATTTACTGCCTCCATACCTCTGTAATAGTGACCTCACATTTTCTACCCAAATTAATGGGGGTGTAGTGCTTAATTAGGCTACCAGCACTATCAAAGGTTGCGTGGCTTTGATTCCACCACATGACTCTTTTATCTACCATACCATGTATCTTCCCTTTGTTGCTTCTGAGTTTAAGTCTGAGGAGGAAACAATAAGAGCCAGACCCCAAAAATGAGCGCTGGTGGGCCCCACTTGAAACCACCGGCTCAAATAAAGTACTGGGGACGCCTCAGCTTAAATGAGCAAGCAGGACTCTTTTTGGAAGTTTCTTCATGTACTCTTCTTTATACAAACAATAACTATTGCTATGTCTGCATTCTTGGCCCGTGAGAGCTACTAAATTGGGTAAGATGGCAGCCTTCCCAAAATATCATTGATCACCTTGAAATCATCCAGAAGTACAGAGTTCAGATTATCTTCAGTCGACAGAGGTGTGAGAATATCTGACCTGGACTTAAATTCTCCACTTGCTCCACTTTGGAGGATGATTTCAGTCTCGTTCATAAATCAGTCCATGGCTCTGGGTTGCCCTACTTACAGGAATGTATAATCCACTGCCCCTCAAACCTCTGCAGTGACTGGGAAAACAAGGCCCCTACTGTCTTTGGAGACCACCTCTTGCACTCTATACCAGAACATCTACTACCCACTATGTCCCTCCTCGAGTGCTGCAGGCTGTCGATCACAAGACGTGAACAGTATTATAATAGCGCCTGTTTGTGAAGGTGACATTGGATGTGTGTCTAAGGGCTCGCTCAAATTTTCAATAATTCCGGGATACGTTCTATAGGAAATGCTTAAGTGGTTCCAAAAGCACATCTCTTCTACAGTTACTCAGATGCATATGCTGCAAGGTAGATTTACTAATTCTGACGGGCTTCCCAATGTCATTAGTGCTACCGAAGGATGCCAAGTCTCGTCAGTAAACACACCAAACACGTTTGAATTAGAAGATGCAGCGTCGCATCTTTCTGCAAGTAGTATTCATTGATTTATTTTGTCATTTTCTCAGGTATACGACGCAAGCTGTTGGTCGGGAGCCAAGAGGTTTGAGGCGGATTGGAAAATGGATGAGTAAAATAACAGAGTTGTAAATCACTATTACACATGTCAAATGTCTTTTCCTATGTACTAAAACTTGATGAAAATGTCTATTATCAGCCCCTTTCTGAAACCAGGTAGTCCGGCTTCAGTGCTGAGCTCAGATTAATGCTTGTCCCTGGTCCAAGTGATCCGTGGGGTTTTCTTTTGCAGTGTTTTAGCTGAAAGTAATATGATTTGCTGTAGATTTTAGATTTCGTGGAGGTCTGTAATGTTTTGTCAATTTGCTACGGAATTTTGGGCCTTGGGACGAATAGTTCATTTGAAGATGGAAATTCTGTACTTACCTGTAGTTTAACACACAATGATTTGAAAATAACACCCAAGGGTTCTGACAATGTTTTTACAGATGTAGAGTGACTTCACCGGGTTAAATGCTAATGGAATGGTGTACATGAGGGTTCCACCTTCTGAGCGACATCATTTCAGTTTTGAAGTACTGTACAAACTCCTTTGGCACCAGGTGACCAACCCCCCATCCCTCATTGTGGCTATATTTCATCAAGCATCCTCATTGTTTATATATCCACAATTTACAAACAACTCAACCAGCAAACTGCTTTCATTATGCAGGTAAGCAAAAAAGGGCTGACCTCTAGGTCGCTGTGATATTGTATAGTTATATACTTCCATATATAACTTCTATGGCCAACAGTTATACTAAAGCTATAATACGCAGCAGTCAGTAACAAATTGTAACTTATACCTATTAAATTTACATAATACATGTCTGCTATGGGGGTTGTCCATCACTAGCACTGTACAGCCAAAAGAACAAACCCCCAAATGAGCAGGCATGGAATAAGTGAAGAGATCCGTCACACATTACTGGACAGTTTTGGAGGACTTCAATATAGTCCATTCACTGCAGTTCCCAGATATCTGTACAATCTGACATCTCACACAGACACTCAAATAAGGGATGATAATAAAAATTCCCATCCCAACAGATCTCTACACTTCTCTCTCCCTCCAACCATGCCAGCTCAAGACCACAACTAACCACAACATCTCAGAATGAACAACCCAGTGTAGTAACCAGCTACACAGATTATATTATATGAACTACCATAAAGGGAACTGCAGAGCTGTTCAAAGCCAACAGCATACTGAAAACCATAAAACTGCATGTCTATCTCTTGCACTTCATCATCCAACACACAACTCCGTGCTGTGCATCATAACACGATAACCGCACCTCGTGGTCATCACGCGGCATGCTTCCCACATCCTTCCAACCACACTCCCTGCATGGTATGCTTTATCACCCCACATAGAGATAGTAAGTGCTTTATAAATGCTGCAATACAATATATTGCTCTCAGCAAAGAGCAGTAGTCCCTCGTTTGTGCCTTGCTTTATGTGGTTCTTGTGCGCCACCCTTCCAAAGTACATGATATTTCTCCTTAACCTGTATGTATTCCTAAGGTAGTGCCATCACAGGTTTCTGTGCTGTATAATTATAATAGTGGGGCTCAGAAGTGAAACACTAAGGGCCTGGTTTAGAGTTTGGCAAATAGGATTACACCAACACAAAGGTGACAGAAATCTCATTCACCTAATTACAAGTGCATTATACAATACAACACTGGTAATAAGGTGGATGTGATATCAGTCATGTTTGCAATGGGATAACTCATTCACCAAAATAAATCAGACCTTGTTTGACACCACGCATGTACCTGTGGTGCCCATAATTGTTACTTGGATTCAATCTTGAATTTTCTATGGTTGCACTAACGTCTTCCTCCATTTCCCATGCTTGCCCTCTTGTGAGATCTGATTTTGCTACCACTTCCTATTCAGTCATGTCACTCAATGTCCGCATAGCTCATCCAGTGGTCCTCCTAAGTTACCATCTTTGTGCAAGTCATTGCTTGACTCATCTTTGTACCACAAATCTACTGTGTTGTGCTCTCAGGAGAGTTGGACTGGCTGATAGGGCAGCTTGGTAGTGCCCAATGGGCTGGTGTGACAGGTCATTGTGTGGGATGTTTTTTTCTATTTGTGGGCCTGTTTTATGTTCTGGTTGAAAGGTTTTTACTGTTGATTTCCCTGATATTAAAACAAACATTACCTGCAGCAAGCTGAAATCCATGCAGTCTTCTATACCATGCAAAACACGTACACAGTGTGTCTTCAAAGTTCAAAACTGCCCCAATCTGCAAACATGGGTAATTTTTTTAGGTATCCAATTCACTAATGGGGCCACTTTTATTTTGATGGCCAGGCCTATTTTCTGTCCCAGTCTAATACTGGCTGTCAGTGACATGTTCGGACAGTTGCAAATCCAGAGAAATATTGGAAAAACTCCAAACATAGGAGCCAATAAGTGAGATGTTTCCACAGCGTTTACTTTAAAATCTAACTTCCAGATTTTGGACTGGTTAGCCACTATTTTTTCCATTCATTTTCACCCTGATTCTCTCCCTTAACATGCTGCACACAGAGCAAGACTTTTACATATGCCATTGACTGCCATGCCTTCCGCTTTGCAATCACAATTGATAAATGTTGATAGAAGGAGTTGTCCTTGCGACTCACAAAATTGTAGGACTACGTCCCTCATTATGAGTAGACACTTAATTCAGATGGGTCTGGTGACACAAGTTACCGGTCTCAACGAATTTATGAGATTTTTAGGTTCACTAAAAACTAGGGATGAAAGTCCACACCAAAATAAGGCACCAATTCCTCGGGTAATTCTTCGTTTCTTAGTGGCCCTACAGGTGCTATCTTTCAATGGGATGGATTTTCTCCTCCTCAGACTTAATGGTACCCCGGGATCGGTAACTCCAGGGGTTTGGAAATAGCAGCACATGTCCAGGTGTAGAAACAGAATATTGTGTCCCAAATATGGTCTGCAAAAATATTGCCCTGTTAGAGTTAATAATAGAAAATAATGATAAATGATATTGAAGACAAAATATTTATGTCAGATTATATTTCTTTATATGATGTTATGAAACACTGTCCTTTTTTGCCACTCACAATTAGGGCCAAAGTGTTTTGTTAACTTTTCTGGAATTTTCTGCTATGAATTTGGTGGGATGTCAACTGCACTGTTTGGCTCTATGGCTGCAATCGTTGGCATGGCCAACTGCCGTTTTGCCTCTGACAAGGTGGGCGTAAAGGGTATTCATTTGTACCTCAACACAGTGCTCTTTATGTGTGCATTTGCTTGTGTGGTGTGATTTAGCCATGGTAGCTCCTCAGTGTTTGTAGTCCGGTTCCAGTCAGACATTCTCATCGTGGAGTAATGATGCTCAGAATTGATGTCTATCAATTTTGTGTATCAATGGAGGTAGAATTGGGGTGTTTTTTGTGCCTTAACCACTGGTACATTAGCACAAATATTCGACCTTGCCATGCCTCATTGACCTTTTGTTCTTTTCCATTTATTTAATTGCACTTTTAGGGCCTGATTACGAGTGTAGGTGGTATTTAGTGCACATGATAAATAACGATACCATGGGGTATGTTATTTATTGAGTGCAATAAATACCACCTTTTACGAACTGCTGGGGAATAACATGCAGGCTTTAGCATTTAACGCACCAAAATCTGCATGATAAGGTAAATACCTCATAGTTTTCCCCCGTTAAATTTTGGCAAGTTTGACCTGTCGAAATTTAACTAAGGTTGAGTTATTTAATGCACCCGATAATGGGGTAAATAACTAACAACTCATAATTCCGATCCACGTGTAAACGGGTTCATGCACACGGGTCGGAATATTCCGACCACCTCGTAATCACGGCCCTAAAGTTTTAGCAATGACAATTTTTAAGATTATGCATTCCCTTCAGCCTTGATTATACAACTTACTTGATCATAATGTAGCCAGATCTTAGCTTTACAGTTCTTCAAATACTGTTTTTGTCTAAACAATTCAGAAGAAGCATCATCTGGTATTATGCAATTTTCCCAAAACCTACTCTACCAATGGATTTATAATCTTGATAGAATCCTTAACATACTAGGAATGTCGGAGGACAGGGAAACTAATATGGACTATAATCTATTTAAAAGAATGGCCAAAGAAGCGGCTTCTTTTCTGCTTTGTTGAAAACATTGGGAACCTTCCAATGATCCAAAGGGGGAAATACTACTCCCTTTGTTTTCCTGCCTGAGTGCTCAGGATTATATGAACACCTGTCTAAAACGGACTAGTAGGAAAAAATTCATGAGGATCAGGTTCCTACTTCTACCAATTGCAGGGATATGGGCAGGTTGGAAAATTCCTAACAATTTTATATGAAAATGTTGCAGAATTTATGGGTGAGTGGTGAATGCCTAACACCCATAATCGATTGCTGTCTCAATTTGATAGTACAGTTTAGAAATATTGTCAGAATCCTGTTCAGAGGGCCGCAGGGCGAGCTGGGCCCAACCATGGGGATTGAGGCCTTTTACTCCAGATGTCCTGGGACTTGACCTACTTGGATCATGAGCCTCTGAGCCTAGTACCCCTTCAACACTTGACTCTCAGTTGTAGAGGGGGGTTAGAGCATTCCAAGGTTTCTCGGGGGAGGTTGACACGGGGGGTGGTGAATGCAGGCTCTCAACTCAATAACAGCAATAAATGATTGTCCAGTCAAATACTTCCTTTTATGACAAAAGTAGAAATCCATATACGAACACAAAGTGAAATACGGCATTCACAAACAATGCACAAAGGTAACCGAAGTCGCAACCTTGGTGTCTCTATAGGTGGTTGCTGAGTCCCACTACCCCCTCTCACTAGCGGTAGTGGTTATTCCCTATTAATATAGGCAACATTCAGGTTAAGCCCCACTAGTAGTCCGGTCTCAGGAGTCCCACTCTGAGCCTAATTAAAGTCAAAAGTGTTCCAGCACCGAAGCACTGCATTGCAGGCAATTTTCCTGGGGCCTTCTAGCCCGTTAATCAGTATTACTTTCACCAGAAGGACATGCATGACTTGAGACTCCAAGTGGACCCCACTCTTGGACGATGAAACTGCAGCAGCTGTCTCCAGGGAGTACTGCACATGGGAATTAAAGGGGCAGTGGTCAGGGTGCCCTCGAGTTACTCACACGCGGTCCTGCAGGGGCGGGCAGCGGCCAAATGTCCTCAGCACTTCTCTGGTGCTGGTATGTTTCCTTGGGTCTTCCCTAAAGGTGGGGAGAGAGATTGGATGCTCTTGGTGCAGATCCTCAGTTGAGGATTCGGCCTGCACAGGTTACCACAGCAGCCTCTTCTACTCAACAACAATCTCAACCAGATCACACTGTTTGCCTTTTTCCCTGTGGCCCCACCTGGCATATGGCGTCACCATCCTCACTTCAACCCAAAGGATATGGCCCAATCGGCGTGGCACCTGGCATACGAGTCCCTAATTTCACTCCGCACACGGGATACGGCTCGATCGGCACAGTAGTAATCTTCATGATGGCCCCACCTGGCATACGGGCTCTGCAACTTCACACTGCCCACGGTCTATGACCCGATCAGTGCAGAAGCAATCTCCTCACACCTCTCTTCAGAGATCCAATTGACAGGATCTTGCACTGGACCTCGACCCCTCCAGAGCTCTCCTCTTCCTCACAGGCACACTGGTCTTGGCAAGCAGGCATGCACATGTGCTCCAGGGGCAGGTGGTCTCCAGTCCTAGTCACAAGCAGAAGTCTTGCAGAGCTTCTCCTCCTTGCACAACCCGAATGGCTGGTTGACAGTTGACAATTTTGGGAGCATCGAACTCCGATTCTTTTAGTCTGTTTCTAGACACCAAAAGTGATTTAGGGTCTAAGTCTTTGAAGTTTGTGTTGGGGATCTGCTTCCTTTTGAAGTGCCCTCTCCTCTGCAGAACGCAGTCTGTCACAGCAGGAGTGACTCCAAATTTGATAACTCGACAACACAGGCCATGGGAGTGATTAGAGGTTCATAACTGGATGTCAGTTGCAGTGCTATCTCTATCAAAAGGGTACACCAGGGCCTCAGCCCTACTCTTTATGATTCTCTTATCAGCCCCATCTCCATCCTGAGATGTGCCCAGGCCCTGTCCAGTGACCTCTCTCTGAATCAAAGAGCACCCTTTGAAGTGTTCCGAAGAGTCTGGCTCTCCCTTCCTGCAGAGTGTCCCACCCAGCTCACCAGAATGCAACAATCCACAAATCTGTCTGGGGGATTGCTCTATCTCCTCAAGCGCCTCCAGTTAATCCTGGGTCTTCCAAAATGAAATTCAGAATCTTCCACAGATTGTACATTTCACAAGCATACATACACTCAGCACATGCATTTTATCTATGCACTGTACAGCACTATAGCTTCCATTTACCATTTCATTCACCGGTACACATACACCCAGTACATGCATATAACACACATGCATTGTCCCGAACTGCATCATTCAGGCATTGTACCCTTTACAGGCACACATACACCCTGCCCATGTATATAACACACATGAACTGCGGAGCACTATATACCAATGCGATGTAGGCCAAGGGTGAGTTAAGCGCACAGCAGCGCAACAGTTATGCTGCCACCACTGCTCTCGTGCTGCTTAACTCCTCGTAAAGGCAGCACCTTTTCACCACTATGAGGGTAGCACTTTAGGGTCCTCTCCTGGTCCAAACAGACCATGATCAGTGAGACAGGCCTATGTCATGGCACACACACATGATCCATGCTTGCCCTTGACAACAAAAATCAGTCCAAGGGATCCAGACATCATTGCATTTGGGGGCACTCAGGGCAGGGGTACAAGTCCATCATCATACAAGCGTCTATCTGTCCCCGTGAACATCATACAACCATGTTTTAAACCAATCTGTTTCTCTAAACCAGTGTTACTCAAAGTACGGACCCTGGGCTGCATGTGGCCCTCCTGACAGTGTCATCTTAACGATCTTGGGGCCCAGGCAAGGCATACTTTAGGGGCCCCTGTCTGGAACAGATTTGCATTATTTGCCCATTTTCTGCTGATTGCAGCCCCATGACACCAAATAATATTGACTGAACAATATAGTAAAGGTTGAGATGGAGAAATAAACATGTGATATAGAGAGAACATTCACATTCCCAGGGGAGCCCTTGGAAGGTGAGGGCCTTGGGCAATTTCCCATGCCTTAAAACGTCTCTGTCTCCTGACCTTTACATGTGGACTCCTGGTCAACAGCAGCACTGGGCTGTGTTTGCTCTACTCAGCACTAACATTAAAAAGATGTTAAATAAACGGGCAAACATCTATTCAAAGGATAATTGAAGAGAAAGAAATTAAGTAACTAGGATGCCCTGCTTGCTTAACTTTAGGAACATCTTCATTTTTAAAGACATTTGCAGCAATCGTAGAAATATGATAAAATCTCTTAAAAATTCAAAAAGTGTATGCAGCTGATTAGAATGCAGAATCGTTTCACCTTAGTACATAATATCAGTGTCTTGACGATTATGTTTTTTTTAAGTTCATCAAGGAGGAATTTTTTATTAAAGTGATAGTTTTCAAACATGAATTTAGAAATATTCATGTATCTCCCCATCCTGACAACAATGCCAATAGTGAACTAAGAGACGAGTCAGTTATATGACAAGACAGGGGCCTTATCTGTCATCTTCATTCTGTTTTTTCACTCAGCTAGCACCATGGCGCCCGATGGGGCAAGCGATTGTTTTACAAACCTTTTAAACATAACATAACATATGCACCCTTTGGGACGACTGGGTTGCTATTATACAGGAACAACATTATAGTTTATTAAATCAAACATAGAAGAAGATTTTTTGCGGCACATGTTCTGAAGTCATGTATTTCGAGGTCCTCTTATATGTGATAATGAAGAAAAAGGAGGGAAAGTGACAAAAAAGTATTGCATAGAATCATACAATTTGGTCCAGTGGCAAAGCCAGGATTGATCCCAGGTTTTCTGGTTTCACATTGTGCAATCCAGCCACTAGATGTACATGCTTCGCTTCCCCTACAGCCATCTTACCCCCACCCCTGACCACCACCTTGTTGGGATCAGTGTGGCCCTCGGTCACACCACAGACCAAACTTTTTGGCTCCTGGGAAAATGTTTTTAGATACCCATACTCTAAATCAAAAGTTAGGCATTCTCAGAAGATGCCTAACTCAAGCCACACCCCTGCAGCTCGCAGTCAAAAGACGGAAGGAAAAACAATACTTCCTGTAATACCAAGCATCCAAGGCCCCACTTTTAACTTAGAGAAACAGATTGCTGGGGTAGGTAAAAAGTGTCTGTGGTTCTGTGGTTAGGCTCACGTTGTAAGGACTGGGAAGAGGAAGACAGATGATGAGGGAATGCTTAGTGCTATGGTTCAGTGTAGTGTTAGGTTTAATGTAAGAGTTAATGTTACAGTAAGTTGAGGAAAAGGTGGATCAACTACTTTTTAATCTAAGGTTCTGTGTCTTTGTTTATGTGCACCCGTTCCTATATGTTTGTTACTTTGAGTATTTAGGTGCATGGCATAGCTACCAAACTTCCTAAGTCCATGCGTAATGTGCTCCTCCAGTCAAGGTTTTTTCTTTTAATTCTGGGACTTGTAGTCCTGTTTTATAATATAATAAACATGACTACAAGAATTCAAAGCAAAAACCTGGATTGGAGCAGCACATCACACATGGAGCTAGGAAACTGGGCAGGGATGTATGTATGTCTGCAGGTATGTGTGTTGTGGGTCTTTGTGCTGTGTGTATATGTACTACAAAAATGCTAAATCTACTGGCTTTGGTAGTGTTACTTGAGTTCAAAATCCCTTTAAAAAAACAGAAGACAAGAGGTGTTTGACAAAAAGGAACAGTTTATTTAAATAAACATTACCGCCAGGAGAACAGTTACAGGCACAAGGTCTGAGGACTGTCTCAATTTACAATCAGTATGAGTCCTTCTTTTATACAAAACATGATGGGTTTTAAAAGTTTCCGGCGTACCATATATGGTGAGCAATGTTGGTTGCTGCCTTTGGAGTCATAAACTAATTGTCTAATGGTTACCACAGGTGGGTCTCCACTTCGCGTTGACACAATGTGGCCAGTGGATAACGCGCCCAGATGTCTGTTATGTGGAGCGCGTGATCACTGCGTGTGCTAGATCCTGATTGGCTATGTGTTCCTAAATCATTTGGTATCTGACTTTTTATGGCGTTTTAGGAGCGCACATACTCCCTCTGGCCATGTGTGCTTTATTGGGGAATCTCCCTTGACCCTTGTAATGTCGCTGCACCTATCCATGGGATTGATCAAGAGTTTGCTACCCAATGGTTTGCCTGCCAGCCACGCACCATCCCAACTGTGACCATGGTCTATCCCGGACCTTGGTCTCAGGGCCTGCTTGACTACATATTTGTGAGTTGAGGTTGATGTGGAGTTCACAATGGGCGATTCTGTTATTAAGGATGAGATTTCATTTTCATTTATGAATGCATCGATTTCCATTTTAACATTCCCCCTCTAGTTAATTCTTCAACTTCACTACCTAACTCATGCATTTTGACAGTACTTTATTTTGGGCCTGTTGTTCCTTATGCTCGCTTTTAACAACAACTGCCTTCCTATTTACCTGCATTCTTCCCAGTTTGAGGACTGCGTTTTTACAACAGATGATCCCCAATTGTATAACCCCACATACCAATAGCAACATAATGATAACTGGCAACAGTGATTTACACAAACCGGATATCCATTGTGGGAGCCAGGAGAACCAATTCGAAAACCACTCCTCCTCAGGGGCACCTCCCTCTTTGCGCATGTTTCTTTGTAGATTGTGCAGTGCTTGAATGGCAAGCGTCAGTGTCTCATTGTCCATATAATTCCCTGGGATTAACGTACAGCAAACTGTTTTGATCTTGGCAGAGGCCCCTCCCTCCATTGCAGTTATTAAGTCCAGTACATATCGGTGCTGCATTACCATGAGGCAGATTGCATGCATTTCTTCTTTGACAGAATTGTCAGACAGCCTCTCCCACTGGGTTATTCGTAATCAGCGGGCATTAGCTTTTGTTTGCAGGGTGAAGAAGGGTATCGCCCCCCCTGCCCCCAGCTATGCTTCCATGAACAGTCTAAATTCTTCTGGAATGTCTTTGAATTGTGCCCAGCCAAAATAGTCCACAGCACTCCTTTCACGAACTTGGTGCAGCAAGGTTGTCTTTTTCCTTAACGGGTGCTCGTACAGGTCTCATAGCTCTTCTCCAGGAATGACCAGGGCCATGGTGTGCATGGTGACCAGGGAACACAGTCCCCTCCATCCGAGAACAAGCTGAGTGTAGGCATGCTCACTGCACTGCCAGTAGTAGTCCATCAGCTTGGAGGTACCCCATTGCATATCCGGAATATATAATATCAATACGCAGTTAGCATTCGTACCTATCAGAGCTGTTCCTTTTTCTCTGCAACATAAGGAATACAGTGTTAGTTTCCGTACAATCAGAGGTTGCCCTTTCCCCTCTAACCAAGTGTATCCACCCACCTCAGTGTCCCATATTTCCAGACATTCGCTGGTCATACTTTCATTCAACCTTCCCCCAGGTGACCAATTCCCCTTTTTATCCCTAGTTGGACGGCCTTACACAGGAATCCCATGTCGGGAGACCATTTGTTGTTTAAGAAGACTGCCCCGGTTACACTAAGAGCCACTTTTGGTCCACAGAGCAGCTGGAGCAGGCGTGTTTGTGCACTGAGTTGGGCGTTTACCACCTCCAAAAATCTTTTCTGTGTGAAATGTCGGGCCATGTGATATCTTCCCCTATGTGGCCCTTCCTGTGCATCCTGTCCAGCTTGGTTTGGATATAAGTGGGTTCAGTTAGGATGTATAAAGCTGTTGGGTTGGTGTCATATCAGGTTCTTTTTACAACTATCCTGTGTGGTTCTATCTTGTTGGGGTGGATCTTGACCCTTATTCTAATAGGTAGAGGTGTATAAGGCATTTTGCTTTCTCGAGGGCTACTTCTTGGGACAAGTAAAGCCTGTCTGCACCTACAGCATGTGGGATTAATGAACAGACATACCATGACCTGGCTGATGCTTGGGAGCCAACTGTGGTCATATGCTGGTACCATGAGTTATGCAAAAGAGTGCTGTGCAGTGTATGTGGGATGCTGGTGTTCTGTTTAGTGTAATTGTATGTAACTTATGAGAGTTCCCTACCCAGTGCTGTAGTTCCCTTTTAGGGAGCTTCTTTTGACTCGGCAGGTCCTCTGAAGTACTCAAGTGTGGGAATATCCATAGTAGGCAGATTGTACATACCTATATAAATATACTTAACGTTTGTTGAGACACTGCAGTTCTAGGTATGGGTCTCCTAGGAATTGTCTGCACTCCCACGATGGCTGTGTTTCTTCTGATCAGTTCATGAAAGTTCGCAGTTTTTAGTTCTAGGGTGATATTGCCATGGAAGGCTCGACTGAGGGCCCATGGTTTTTCCCTCCTTCCATTTGCGCAAGTTCAGCAATGTTCCTTTTTTTTTCTGTGGACCATGAGGAGTTGATAACAATACAGCATTGGTGCACTTTTTTGTCTTTGCGGCTACCTGTTTTTGAATAAGAACTTTGTTGACTGTTAATTCAGCTTAGTTACATATGCTCCTGTCTCAATGGTTTTGGAGAACCTGAATTTTACCATAGGGGTGTGATCTCATGAACCTACTAGTCGCGATCTGGTGAGGTATCGTAAGGTGACCCCTGTTGGATACGTCTTTCCGTGATTGGAGAGTAAGGGTGATTACTATAAATATTATTAAAATTTTTGGCTGTGGGTGGTTAGATCAGTGTTAGCTATGTTTTGGAGTGGTCCCATGAGTTCAGGGAGAGATAGGATTGTGGTTTTTAGCAGGGGTTCTATGGACATCACTAGTTTTAAAAAAAATGCCTTGCCTGGTGCGTGCATATGAGCACGGCTGCTGTGCGGCCCCTTCCTGAGACTGTTTTTCTGCTGGGGGCTACCTGTTTTGATATTGCCCCCAGTTGCACTTGCTGTGAGTTGAGTGTGTTGTGTGTGCAAATGTGGGAAGAGAGGTCATGTTACTCTTTTGGGTTGCTGGTGCTTGCAAAGTGCCCCAGGAATACGTTTCTTTGTTTGGGCACCGCCCTGTTTCCGGCATGTGGTGTGCTACGTGACCCTCCCTTGTGACATCAGATACCTGGCTTTGGCTGATCTCGACTCTGCCGTTTTATCTGGAATCTTCTTCTTGGGCTAATTTTGGGCGGTTTTCTTTTTAGTTTGGGCGTTTCCTTGAGTCAAACAATTCATTGTTTCCCTTGCTCTGCGGGGAGAGGGTCAGAGGCTGCTCTCTGGCCCCGTTCCCCTCCATACTGCCCCATGGGGTTGGAAGTTAGGTATGACTGTTTTCCTGGATTGTGCCTGCAAGATTGGAGCAATGTGAGTTGACTGTGCTTCGAATGGAGGTGAGCCTGGAAGAGCGTTCCATCTGGAGCAGGGGTAGAGACTTGGAAGCCTCCGTCCCTTGCACCCCCTCTCCCTCAGACCACACCCCGCTTTCTATCAACGTTTCTGGTGGACCTGCTGTTGCTAGCTTTTGGCTGGGGTATCTTGAGCTCCTTCGGATTAAATACAGTAGTTAATTGCCTAACGAAATTGGTACTCATCTTGTCGATCTTCGGAAGGGTGAATGGTTGAGTGAACCCCCAACTGGAGATTTAAACTGGTCATCATGCTGAGGCCTCTTAGCTTATTGACTCTCGCGTGTGGGGGCTGTGGGGTTTTAGGGTCTTATCATCCCAGTTGCAAGAAGAACATAGTTCCCATCACCGAGGATGGCTTCGTTCGTATCTGAAAGAGAAGCCTCCATTGATTCGGAGGCTTCTAGAGCATTTGTGGCCACTATCGGGGCTTCATGCGTGAAGGAACCGTTAAGCATTGACATGATGCCTGAAAATGGGGACCTTCAGGCTTGGTGAGTGGAATGCTTCCCAAAAGACTGTGGCTGGGCGACCTGGGTGTCTGTTTTTTAAACAGTTTTCTAGATGCTGTCCTGCCCCCTCGTCAGACTGCCCTGCCCCTGGGGCATGGTCAGTGAACCCCACCCTGGGGGATCAGTGGCAGAGTGGGGCCTTAGTTCCGTAGGCGCCTTAGGCAACCTGATTATTCTGTGCCCCCACGGATCACCATATCAATGCCAAACTTAGTGTGGACAGCCGATCGACATAGCCACAGCAGGCCAGAACTCCTGGACTCATGTAAAATATTTGGTCCTCCAATGCTGTTTGTTAGTCCTTTAAGATCTGATACAATTTTTTTGGGAGAGGGGGTAGGAGTATGCTTGTTTTCTTTATCATCGGTGGTGAACTACTGGGGTTTAAGTCGCTGGGATTATTATTACCTGTCTTCATTTACTGGGTGGTCTATTTTGCTGTGAATGATGGCTCTGTGGTTGCGTGAAGGCGCTACCTCCCCACACTGTCACCCATCTTTGCCAGGGTTGTGGCCCCGGTCCCTGTTGTGTTGGGTTCCTTATCTGTGGTTGCTGCTGCCACGTGCTCGCCCAACCACTTGATCCATGCTGTGGTTGTGTGGCGAACAGGGGACCTCCCTGCAACTGAGTGGATGATATGCTCTGATTATCCTGTGCTTGGTACTGAGGAGGGACGTTAACCATATCCTGTCGCATGGGGTTTTGTGGCAGCTGGCCCTGATTCTCTAACCTCTGCTGCTTTTGCTGCTCATGGTATTCTTTTGTCCGGCATGCCTCTACCAGGTGACCCCGCCTATGGCAATAGAAGCACTCTCTAATGTCAAGTTGTGGCCAGCCTCCCTGGCCTCTTCTACCATAACCTGTTCGTGTTTCTGGACTGCTTGTTTGGAACCCTCCAAAGTTTGCGGTGGAGCCCCCATTGGTGCTGGTGCCATCTCCATGGCTGCGGCATCGCTACTCCCTCGAGAGCAGTCTTTTTCAACATATGCGGCACTAATTTTGCTGTGTCTCTTTGGGTCTGCTCCTGCTTCTCTCTATCCTTTTTTTGGCTTTTTCTTATGGTATTGGACTCTATGAGCTTGTATTTCCTGCCAGGGTTTGGTAACTAAATCAACTATGCTGTCCAAACCACTCTGTATCTCGGTGGGTAACTGTTGGACTTGTCCCCTTTTGCAGGGTCATCCCTGAACTTTTTGCCTTCCTCCTAGCCTATTTTCTGACCTGTTTTTGTTGGTTTTATGACTCTGGGCACTTTACCACTGCTGATCAGTGCTAAAGTGCATATGCTCTCTTTTGTAAATTGTGTAATGGATTAGTGACTCCATGATTGGCTTATTTGATTTACTTATCAGACCCTAGTACAGTGCACCATGAGTGCCCAGGGCCTGTAAATCAAATGCTGCTGGTGGGCTTGCAGCACTGATTGTGCCACCCACAGAAGCAGCTTGTAAAATATGGCTCAGGCCTGCCACTGCAGAGCCTGTGTGCAGTCTGGGACTGCCATGTCGACTTGGCAAGTGCACCCACTTGCCAGTCCCTAAACCTCCCCTTTTCTGCATGTTAGTCACCCCTAAGGTAGGCCCAAGGTATCCCTGTGGGCAGGGTGCATTGTATGTGAAAGGTAGGACATGCCCTGATGTGTGTGGCATGTCCTGATAGTGAATTACAGCCAATTTCGTTTTTCACTATTGCAAGACTATCTGTTCCCATAGACCAGAATGGGCAGTTTGATTATAACATCTTATAATCCTAACTGACCCTAGGAACAAGATAGTAAAATAAAGTTTAGTATGCCTGAACTCAGAATGTTAAAATACATCTTTTAGTGTGGGTGATTTTTACATTCTGTGTTTGAAAATACCACTTTTAGAAAGTAGGTATTTTCTTGCCTAGCCATTCAGCATGCCTCTGCTAGGTTTGTGTATTCCATGTGTGGTTTGTGAGTGACAGGGGGCTGGAGAGGGCCTTGGCTCCAGCAGTCTGATGGGTCAGTGCTGGGCTGAATAGAGCCTTCATAGAATAGAGAGTAGGGGGAGGAGATTTCCTTTCACTGGCCTCAGCCTTCATAGATTAGAGAGTAGGGGGAGGAGATTTCCTTTCACTGGCCTGAGCCTTCATAGAATAGAGAGTAGGGGGAGGAGATTTCCTTTCAGCTACCGGGGCCAGGACTGCTTTCAACAATGCTGGCTCCACCCCCTGCCAGGAAGCTGCACCAGGGAGGACAGAACTGGTTTTGGCTGGGCACAGACACTCTCTGCCGTCAGAGAACAAAGGATTTTGCAGTATAAATATTGGGGCCCAGACCCCAGAACTTTAGATCACTTCTGGGAATCAAGACGAACCCTTTGCCAAGGAGAGAAACCAAGGAAGCTGAAGGAGGAGACTGCCCCTGTGCTGTTTGCTGTTTGGGGGTTGGCCTGCAGTGGTTTACTCATTGCCAAGGAAAGGAGAAAAGGAATTTTGTGTGCACTTTTACGATCTTGAGGAAGATCTCCAAGGGCTTGAAGTTGAGCTTGCCTCCTGTTCTGAAGTCTCAGGGACCCAAAGACTTCACCACCAGCTCCCCCTGAATTCCCTTGCTGGGAGTTTTACCTGCAGAGAGGTGCCTGCTGTTGTTTTGGGCCCTCTGGAGACTGCGTGTCGCTGGGAGCTGGAAGCGCGACGCAATGAGGAAGAAGCGTGTTGCCGCCGCAGCAGTTGCCGTCGCATCGCCGAAGAAGCGTGTCGCCGCCGCAGCTGTTTGCCGTCGCATTGCCGAGGAAGCGTGTCGCATCACCGGAGAAGCGTGCCGCCGCCGCAGAGGTTGCCGTCGCATCACCGGAGAAGCGTGTGGCAGGGCCTGTCGCGGCTCCAAAGTTCAACGATTTCGCCACACGGCCGTCGGGCGTGCACGCATCGCATCCACGTTGTCGCATCGCATCAAAGACGCCATTTTGTCGCATCCCACCAGATCGTCGCATCTCATCGAGGCGCCATTTTGTCGCATCGCACCGGATCACAGTAAGAAACAGACGCTTCGCCTCCTCTCCGGTAAGGAACAGACACATCACCTCCCCTGCTCTGCAGTAAGGAACAGGTGCGCCGCCTCCCCCGAAGCAAGGAACTGACGCATCGCCTTCCCTGCGACCCTTTTGTTTGTTTTGCGTGACGCATCCAAGGTACTTTAAGAGTAAAGTGTCGCATTTACCATCTACATTGAACTAAGCTATTTCTACCATCTGGAAGTCATATTTTTATTACTGTATTGTGGATTTTTGTCGTTTGGTCTTGTGTTAAGTCTAGATAACGATTACTTATTTTTCTAAACTGGTGTGGTGTCCATTTGTAGTGTTTTCACTGTGTTACTGTATGTGTTCACAAATGCTTTACACACTGCCTCTGAGATAAGCCGGCCTGCTCATGCCAAGCTACCAAGGGGGTGAGCAGGGGTTATTTAGGAGTGTAGCCCCCTTACCCTGACTAGAAGCAAGGGCCCCTACTTGGTCAAAGGTACCTACTTCTGCCAACTAGAGACCCCCATTCTAACAGTAACCGTTTCTTCAAATTATTATTTAAAAATGTGACTTGTGGGCCCATGTTGGCCCACCGCTGTCCGGTTTCCTGTCTCCATATTTCCCTCATTTTATTTAGGAAATCATTTATGCTTTCCTCTGGCTTCATGACCTCTGCCATTAGTTCTCCTACATCTGGGTGGTCAGGGAATATTTCTCTCAGGATGGTCCATATCCGGTGCCTGTACTTATTAAATGCGGCCCGTCATGTTGGGTATTTGTTAGCGTGATTGCTAGAATGCGAGCTTAGGTGAACACTGTATTTGTCTGCTCCCCAATTAGGATGCTTAGCAGGCTCTTGATGTCACCTATCGCTAGGATGATACCTGTGGTGTTTTACTCGAAGCATGTAATCCTTTTTCCCTGCCCCATCTAGCAATGACGGTAACTTTGTACTCAACCCCATTGTCCATCTGGGCCCATGGCATGTATATAATCCTTGCCACAGCCTTCTGCAGTAACGGGTACATTCTCATTGTAGGTGACTGTACAGGTTTCTCCTCAACATCTTGCGAGGCATTGATGCATGTAGAGGAAGTTCCAACTGGGGTTTCCTCCTTCATGCCTATTGCAGTCCTCCGCTACTGCCCTTATGCAAGCATATAAAGTGGACGCCCTTTGGCTAGTAATAAGATCAATGGTTGAGCTGCTGAAAGCCCCTCGCAGCCATGGGCGCTGATGCTACTGCGCTGCACTGCTGCCCCCTAATTGCTACGCCCCTGCAGTTAAATAGAAAACTCGAGAAAACAGACTGAAAAAAGCTAAAGGGATTATGAGTGATTACATGTTGGATAAATTAGCTGTGCATGATGGGACATGTAAACATAAAATTGGGACATCTTCATGGAAAGAAAGGAGTATGTTGATGACTACCGACTGACATTGGGTATGAACTTAGCAAAATAGTGTCACGATTTTTAGTGGAATAATAAAAGCACATAGATGTGCAAAATGATTCAGAGGTATTTTGTAGGTGTGTGCGAAACTGTATTTTTTTTGCTAATCTTGTAAAAATTATGTGAAATGACACCATTAGCCGAAATGCAGTTTGCTGTATTTCGTGAGTCTTTTATGGAAAAATGTCACACAAGATCTTGACAGCAGACTGATTCAAACAGAAAATGTCTCTTCACAAGACGTTTTCTGGGCAAACCATTCTCCTGTAGATAAAAGTTCTGCAAAATTACATAATGTGAAATTTTTAGACATTTTTGTACATTTTGCTAGTAATTAAAATTTCGCAAAGGCCTAGCATTTTGCAGAATATGATGTGAACATGCCTTTAAAAATGAAGTGAAGAATAGAGTAGATTTGTTGCACCTCATTTTTAATGTAACCAGAAAACAATGCATGAAATCTCTAACTTTAATTTTTTTATTAACTGTGCCACTATAGGAGTAACTTTTCTTGTTATCAGTTTTGCTGATGCCTTTCATCTGAGATGACCCAGTTGTGCCTTTTTTTCCTCAGGCCTGGCTGTGACATCTGGGGCTGCCACTGCAGCAGCCAGACTGAAGCTGCGATACCTACTTCACGTGACCTGCATAAATGACCATTAATCCATGCGATTCAGGTACTAATTCTGAGCGCTAATGTGCGGGGTAGGTTCACTGGTATAAATAGCGAATTTAAGTGCGTTTTGGTGTTGGCTACAGTCCCAAATATAATCCCAGAAAGTTCTAATCTTTAATAGTCCAGTTATATTATGGGGCGATAAAGCTTAAAGACCGTCCATTAAAGTAATTGAACATAATTGTTAGCCATTAGGGCCAAGTGTGGTGTTGTGCTCAGGATGGTCTGCAATGACCGATATTTAATCAATCTGAAAGTTTCATTGCAATAGTCATTTTTCAATAAAAGCAGTAAAACCAATAATTTATAGTTGGAGATAATAATGTATCTTGGGAACAGAGATGCATGTAAAATTCAGCTGCACTGCTGTCAAAGCAGAAGAGAAACCCGAAGGCATAGAGAGTTCATCATTTGATACGTCACTGCAACCTACCACGCAGAAAACCATCAGTGTAGGGGGGCGGACTGTGCTATCCAGACACACGGCCGCCTCACAGAGCTTGTCTATCAATAGTTGTGTCTTAATTCTGACTCAGAAATGTGTAACACCTGAATATCCTGGTCTGATTCACAAAACATTTCTGTGAGTGGTTTCCTAGGAGTAAGACAAACCCACTCACAGAAATCGTGCGTAAACAAATCTCATTCCTGTCTCTTCATGAGTAATTCACACCTAAGCCTGGGCTGTAATTCAGACCCAGGGAAAACACAGAAGAGGTAGGAAAGGAAGAAGCACTGCAAAACACTGGAGACAATGCTACTATCTGATAGAAAAATTAAAACATAGATAAGATTAATATCACTTTTAGACGGTGTGAATACATACAGGCAAGTAACAGTTGGCACAATATTACATTCACCACTGAAGTTTACAGGGACTCTTGACCCACAGTGTGAGCCAGACTGGACTCCAGGCAGCACTGTTGAGAGGTGAAGAGGTACAGCAAGACGTTCAGTCTTTACATAGGTATCAGCAGTTGAGATAAACAGTTAGGAACTCAAAAGGGAACAACAAAATAACAAAGTTTGTTCTCTGAATGAATTCTAGATGACATACTGGACGAATCTGAAAAACCCAACAAGACGCAGGGTTCTCAGGTGACTTTCTGCTGCAAGTGCTTGTTCCTGTATTGGTCACAATCTTTAGTTGGGAAACCTAGGTTTGAGAACACAGGAAAGCTGTCCTCTTGATTTGGGAAGAGCCCCATATCAGCGATGCTACTGGTAAACTGGACACCTCAGATGCCATGTTTTTGTTGTTTGATTGCTATGGCCTTTCTGATCTCAATACCAGGGGCCGCATTATGCCCTGGGAGCACTTTTTAAAAGGTGTGCCCAGCGCAACGAAGGAAAATGAACCATATTATGATGAATGTGCTGCCCTTAGGGCAGCCGCAAAGTTGCGCTGCCCTGGGGGCAGCACATTCATGTGAAAAACGGGGCGGCAGCATGGAAGTTGGTCCGTGTTTTCACAGTGCAGGCGACAACCCGCCTCCACTTTGAAGGAGGATTAGAGATCCCCTTGCAGGCGGGTGCAGTCTCTGACTGCACCCGCCTGCAAGGGGATGTCTGGGGGTCTATAGGACCCCCTTTCCCCCTCCAGAGGGCTGCTCTCTTTTAGGTGGTGCACTGTTAGTGTGCCTCCTGAGAGTTTCTAGAGCCTGTTCAGCTACCTGGAGCAGAAGCTATGTCCTTTAACATTAACATTTCTAATACTAAGTCTTTCCCCGGCCTACTCATCTACATGGCGCAGGGACCAAAAGACGGGTTCATCCAAGGACTACTGACCTTTATGGGATCCTGCTTGGAACATCCCACCTTCACGATACTGGGAGATTTCAACTTTCATTTGGATAGTGATAGTAATGCGGATACCTCCACTCTATTAGACAACTTGGAAGGTTTCGGACTAACACAGTTAATCTTAGAGCCCACGCATAAAGCCCTCCATACTCTAGACGGTATATTCACAAACAACCGCAATATCACAGTGGTGAAAGTATTACCCCTTAACTGGACTGACTATAGGGCAATTTATTTTAATCTAACCTACGTGGAGAATGGTTGATCGCAGTCAAACAAACCTCCCCCGCCAAAATAAGATCGTGGAAAAAAATCTAGAAAGAAGATCTGGTAGAGACGCTAGAAAAAAGCCCACCTCTGTAAGTAGCAGACATAAACAAGGCGGCAGACAATTTGATGGTTGGATTAGAGCAGCCGCAGATTAGTTGGCCCCAGTAAGGACTACCAAAGTCCGGAAGAATAGAACCTCAGCACCTTGGTATAACTCAGACCTCAAACTCATTAAATCTAAGTGTAGACGAGTAGAGAGGGCATGGAGGGCAGATTATAGTGAACAAGGTAAACATAACTACAATATAGCATAGTGGAGTATAAGGCAGCGATTATAAGCACTAAAATGAACTACTTTACTACTAAAATCGAAGCTCCCAAAAACTCCTCAAAAGAGCTTTTTAAAACTGTCACCGCTTTGTCCAAACTGCAACTGGTGAATCAATTTGCACCGAGCTTTCTGTGACAAAATAGCTAAATTCTTCCAGGAGAAGGTCAGTACAGAATATGATGAATTAGCTGGAGTGGTCCCAGTTTCGACCGGACTCCCCCTACCACTGGCGGTGGAGGCCATGACCGATACCACGACATGCCAGTTGAACAGTTTTTCCTTATTAACTGCGGACAAAGTCAACAAGCTGCTATTAGATACAAAATCAGGGTCTCCGAATGATCTCCTGACCCACTAGATGTGAAAAATTACTGACCTATATCCTGCCTGCCACTGGCGGTAAAAATACTAGAAAAATCAATGAATCAAGATCTAATTGGTTATTTGGACACCAATGATCTTTTGGACTCTTCACAGCATGGCTTCAGACCAAGGCACTCCACAGAGTCAGCGCTGATCATGGCAACGGAGGAAATCCAAAAACAGCTGGATGGAGGAGCCAGAGCCATCCTGATACTTCTTGACCTATCAGCCGCGTTCGATACAGTGAACCATTTGGTTCTGACGCAACGGCTGAAGGCAATAGGAATTCAAGAGACAGCTCTAACCCTCCTCACCTCGTTCCTAAACACAAGAGAACAAAGGGTCTGTTGTGACAACTTTACATCCAAGAGGTTTTCCCTTCCCTGTGGAGTTCCGCAGGGCTCAGCCTTGTCACCAACCCTATTTAACATTTATGCCATGCCGTTGGCCAAGTTAACGAGGGCCCACGGGCTCTCGTTGGTAACCTTCGCCGATGACACTCAGATTGTCATCTCCATCTCCACAAATGCAGACACGGTGGCTAGAAAATTCCATAACTGTTTGAAGCAAATAATGGGGTGGATGCACCAGAGCTATCTCAAACTGAATACAGCTAAAACTGAGGTCATGGAGTTTGGAATAGGGCCTCCACTTTGGGACTAATCCTGGTGGCTGGCAGAAGCGGGTCTCTGCCCAATCCCCTCAGCAAAGGTTTGGAATCTAGAATTTTTGTTTGATGTCCAACTTAACTTTGCTGGTCAGATTAACCAGCTGACATCATCTTGCTTCTTCCTATTGAAAGTCTTGCGGAAAATCCTACCGTTTATCCCTTTAGACCTTAGGAAAGTGGTCATAGTCACCATAGACCTCTCCCGTATCGATTACTGTAATGCACTTTTCCTGGGAGTTGACAAGCGCCAACTGTTAAAACTTCAATCACTGCAAAACACAGAAGCCCGAGTGTTGCTTAATATCCCTAAATATCAACACAGCTCAAATAGTATAGGAGAGCTGCATTGGCTGCCGATCAAGAAGCGCATTGAGTTTAAGACTCTGTGCCTGGTGCACAAAGCACTGTATGGCGGAGGCGCAGGAGACCTACAAAAACTATTCCAGTGGTACTCCCCTAAAAGGCAGCTTAGACCAGCCAATAAAGGACTAGTTCAGGTCCCCAGGATCTGTAAGGCTGGATGGGGCGGCAGAAGTCTCTCACACCGAGCATCGAAGCTCTGGAATGAGCTACCATCCAGCATAAGGTTCCAGAACTCCAGGCCACGGTTCAGGAAAATGCTAAAGACCTGGCTTTTCCCTGCCAGGTAATGAAGCAGCTTTTACCAGTCCAATACCTGCTCCCCGGCTACATACAGTGCCAAGACGCCTCGGCATTCGTGCACTCTACAAGTTTACTACTTACTTACTTCTTTGCCTCTGCGCCCGCATCTGTAATACGGCGCAGGCGCAGAGGCAAAGGGATTCCCTCATTTGCATGAGGCACGCCCCCCATGCAAATCGGGGAACAATCCCCTGAAGATAGTGCTGGCGCTTTATGCACGCCAGCGCTATCGGTATTACAGAAGGCACCGTACAAGCGTCTGCGGCCCATTCTGTAATACCAAAGTGCCCCGGGAGTGCACAAAGCAGGCGCAAACGCTCGTTGCGCCCCCGGGGCACTTTGTGTAATACGTCCCCAGGACTTCTGTTGCAACCTGGGAAAACTGATGCTTGACAGAGGCCCAGGCATATAATTGAATAATTAACAGTCCCCATCCTCCTTTTCTCAAGGCCCTGATAATTGTTTTCCAAGCCAATCTATGCCTTTTGCCCTCCAAATCTTTTTTGTCCTGAATCTTTCCCAGTTTTAAGTTGGAAGTCTGTGGAATACTTTCAAACAGGAAGTTATATTTAGGCATAATTATCATTTTTATTAGGTAGCTCTGCCAGTCAGTGTCAAAGGGATCCTGCCTCATTTGTGTAAAAGTACTTTTACTTCCTTATTGACTCTGTCGATATTTACTTTCAGCAGATGTTCTAGCTTAGGCACTAACATCACCCTAAAGTTCTCACTTTGTCCTTAAGTGATGATAAGGTATAATCAGCATTACAGACCATTGTTTCTGTTTTATATTTGTTAACCTTGTAAATGGAGATGATTGAATATCCTACAATAACCTGATCTAGTTTGTGGAGGGTCCCCTGAATGGCTAGATGTAAATGTTAGCAAGTTATCAGCATATATTTACATTTTAGCTCAATAGTACTTATATACAAATGGGATTATCTGCCTAGGCACTCTTATTTTTGCAGCAAGAGATTCTACTTATAGATTGAAGGGCAACCACAATAGTGGACAGCCTTTTCTCGTGCCTCGCAATGTACGAGACAAGTTCTGGTTCACTAAGACTCTTACATAAGCGTTAGTGTAACATGACCTGATGGGTTTGATAAATTTAGGGATGAGTCCAAATTTGGCCAAAACCTTCCACAGGAAAATCCAATTGACCTGATCAAAGGCGTTGTCACTTCTATCATGTGAATTACAAGGGGTAGATATCTATCATAGCTATCAAGGACCTTGCCAGGTTGCTGAGGTGTCTGTGTGGGATAAACCAATCTTATCCTTCTGTATTAACTTGTGCCATCTTGGGCTCAATCTCACTGCTAATATTCTTGCTTTCTTTGATTGAGATTCAGCAGTGACTTCACTCTATATTTCTCACATTTTGTTGCACCTTTACCTTGTTGAAGAATTCAACAAATTATGGCCTCAGCTCAAGAAAAGAGGCAAATATGCACACTCCATACCTACTTGAACAGGGTCATGAAGAAAGAGGCAATCTAACCAATGATCAGTTTTGTACAATTTAGCTGATAGCCTGTTTGATCCTCCTGCCTTGCCAGATTTTAACTCCCTAATTGACTGACTTACCTCAACCACAGTTATACCCCTTTCCATTTCCACCATAGCTTCCGAAGGGCATGAAGTGATTTCTAAATCTTCCAGCCAGTTGTCAATTCCTTGGGCATCTATTTTTGAGTCTTCCTAATACAGAGTTTGAAAAAAGGAACAAAACACATTTGATATTTCTTCTCCTTCCTCAGTGTTTTTATCCTGACCATCACAGTATAGCATGTGAATTATACTATTGACTTATTGGATTTGACTTTTCAAGTCAATACTCCTCCAGATATCTGGCCAGGCACACACTTTTTCAGTTTTCCAGCTTCTCACATTTGCTCTGTTATCTCATTCAATTTTACCTGAAGCTTTATCTTGAGTGAAGCTCGTTAATGTATTTTGTAGGCTTTCTTTAGGGAGATTCATTAGCACTACCTCTATTTCCTTGATCTTTTTTTCGAGATGTTCAAAAAATAATTTCTTATATTTTCGCCGTTTGATACTATAGGAAGTTATAAGACCTCTGAAGTAAGCCTTATAATGATCCCAAGTAGTCTTCAAACTTGCTACATCCTTGTTTACCTCCATAAATTCAGCCGTAATCTGGTTCATGTATAACTCAAAATCTAGTTTTAGCAAAAGTATTCTAACCATTGTTCAACTGGTAAGTGCCATACAACTTCTTTCAACTCTTAAAGCCAATGGAACAGCAGCATGATCAGATAAATGCATAGGAAGGAGGTCAGTCTCACTAACTTGTTCCTTCACTTTGTTATCAACAAGAAAGTAGTCGAGCCTCACCCAATTACCATACTTTCCTGAAAAACAGTATAACCTCTACATGTCCCTATCTATCTCCAAATATTTGTCAGATTTAATAATCTCATCAGCATTCAGCTCCATATAGGTGGACCAAGATTTTCCCAGTCAAATATTAGACCCAAAAGTTGGCCTCAGTGGGGAAGATGGTGGCCAGATGGTAGCCAGTCACAGAAGTCTCTTGCATCTGAGAGCATTTCCATTATGCATCCAAACTGAATAACTGTTTTTTGGCTCTCTCTACTACATTATTTTTCTTTACTTTGGCATACCCTCCCACTTTTTCTGGGCTCAATTATTTGAAATGTTTTACCTTATCTCTGCAAGCCAGATGTTTTTTTATTGGCAGCATTCAGCAGTGGCAGGATGAGAAAGAGAGATGGAAAGCTGGCGCCTCGGCTGACGTCACTTTGGCTTGGAAGATAGAGCTACTGTGACGTGTGTTTATGCTCCACATTTCTTTTACTCCTCAGCAGTGCCAGTCAGCAGGAGCATATCTTTTTCTTCCAACTTTTAGCTGCATGGGGCATCCCAACCCAACTCCAGTGGCAGGCGGGAAGTGAGGGGTTTGAAACAGACCTTCCCCTGTAGGTAAAGAAGCAAAATATAGGTGTTTTGTGGGATAGGTAGAGTGAGAGAAGGCTCTGAGTGCCAGTCTAAAGCTACATTGCAGCAGCCAAGTAACATGCATAATGATCTTAGGCAGGCTCCTAGAATGACCAAATATTTCTTAAAAGAAGGCCCTGTAGATAGAGACCTCACTAAAGAAAGGGGAGTAAAAAGTGAGGGAGAAAAAGGTGCGAGATGGAAAAGCAGTCATTGATGAGAGCCAACCTAAGAGAATCAAAGGGAACACACAAGTGAGCTCAACAAACCTGAGGTCTAGAGCTGAAAATGTCACTTTCTATTGGCACGGCACCTTTGGCAAGACTGTATTTCAATCTTATCAATAGGAATTCCATTGCTAAAATGTTAGAGAAGGAAGATAATTTAAGTCAACAAGAGTCCCTTCATAAATCAATCTTGGAAATAGTGGCTAGGGAAGTGACATCAGAGATAGCTTGAGAGATACTGATGTTGAACACCGGGCAACTAGAAGATCAAATACCGGGTGCAGCTATTGAAGGAAGGGAAAGTCCTGCCTCCAACTAATTGGGCATTGCTAAAGGGTGGCAGGTAAAGGCAGTGAGGCTATGAAACAGACATACATACATTACTGGTAGCATGTGGCAAAGAAACTGCACCCTAGAACACAAAAAAACCTTTCACAATCAAGGGACGATCCCTAAATAAAGATAGATTAATATTCATAAAGGGATAGACAATAACCTGGTAATATTCAACAGACAAAACAACTAACAAAAAACAGGGCTGGTCTTCCATGCCCATCTCCTATCAATACAGTACTCTTACCGAGTTAACTGATGAGAGGCCATTGGATCAATGGGTTTCGTAGAAGGGGTCGGAAAAACAACAAGCAAGGCAGGCGCTTCTGCACAGGGAAGAGTTGATGATGGGGGGTCAATACAAGCTGAGTAATACATCCCTTAGAAATAGTGCTGGAGAAAGCCTTCAAATATATCTGAAAGGATATTAAACAGGTGTGAAAAATCAAAACAAACATCATAAGGATACTAGCAGCTTTTTCAGGAGTAACTAAAAAGTTGCCGGATCTATACTCTAGAACCAAGAGACTAGAAGTCATGGCTACTAAGGCTGAGCATTGGATTGAAACAAACATAGAGGAAATCATAAACATTGCAAGAGAAATAACATAAACTTGGAGAAAGGCTAGAGATCTTAGAAAATCAAGCAAGGCACAATAACTCATGCATCCATGGATTTCCAGAATCATCTGAAGGGGGGATATTAAAGCATTTGTTATAAAGATTTTAAAAAGTACAGTTCTTATAGAATACAGTGAAGAGAACCTCCATAAAAAACACAAAGAGTACATAGCAACCCTTTTACACGGAATCCAGCAAGAGCTAAACCTCAGAAAATGCTTGTTAGTTTTCTGTCTTACACAATTAAAGAAAAAGCTTTACACTCTAACTTGGCAATGAAATAATTATAGGGAGTAGGATATTTGTTTGCACTACATGCTCTGATATGTCAAGAAGTACAGAGCACACAAGCACTGAACTAGTAATAAAATAGAGTTTTGTCAGTGCCACAGGTGCAAAGGATCAGTTAAAGGTCCCTGCACTGTTAATGATAATGAGGAATAATACATTGTATATTGTCAAGATGATGCAGGAGGTAGGCAAATTGCTTGAATCTTTCAGTAACTCTTAAAAGTTTGCTTGAATAACGAATAGGCAGAGATATGCATACTTAGAATAAGGCATTGTTCAGCAGAATGTGTAAACAAGTTTTTCAGAAATTGAAAGGTTTAATCAGATGAGGTCATATTGGATTAAATCCGAGACAGCGCTTATTTATGTGCACAATTTCTTTTCTAGGTTGAATTTATTTAATTGTATTTTAAATATAGCTATGGGGGGTAAGAATGCTCCTGGGGGGGTATGAATGCTCCTTGGGTGCTGGTAGAACCCGAGAGGTATCTCACAGGTACACTTTCTAGTAAGGGGTGGCTGGAAGCCTCAGAAAGGGCAATCAGGATGGGTGAATGGTGGTGTTAGGGTGGGATGGAAGGATAAAAGATGAAGGAAAACAACCTTCCTATGGCCATATGAGCAAGTAGTACAAAGTAGGGCAGCCAGTGTTTAGTCAATCACTAGTATGTGAGATGGCAATGCCCATGTAATGTAGCTGAAACCTCGTCCAGGAACATCAACAGTCTGAGAGAGCAGAAAAAAAATAGAGACTCGTGAAATATATTAGAAT
Source organism: Calotriton arnoldi (assembly GCA_963921515.1). Lineage (NCBI taxonomy): Eukaryota > Metazoa > Chordata > Amphibia > Caudata > Salamandridae > Calotriton > Calotriton arnoldi. The sequence continues at coordinate 469,450 of CAWUFW010002135.1, read as the reverse complement.
GAAAAATGCTGATATTGTGCATTACAGGGGGACATTCTTGATGTCAGAATGAAGTCAGCTTGATTCTAAAACCCATGTGGGTAGAGGCAGGCATGTTTTCCGCCCAACCATTTGAAATGAGAGGCAGTGCAATACTGATTAGATGGGAAAGGTTATAAGGAAAATTACTCCTTTTTTGCCACACTCTTCTAGATAAACTTTAATCCAAGCCCTTGTCATCTCAATGTGGGACTACTGTAATTCTTTTTTTGTGGGTTTGCCTGGTTAATTACCTCTTTATATTGCAACTTATCCAAAACATTGTCTTATTCTAGGCGTGAGTAGAAAGACCAGGATTTAGTTCCATCTTTCCTCCCTTCACTGGCTTCCTATGCTCCTGCGTTGCATACTTAAGCTTTTGCCATGAAGCATTATATAGTCTTCCAGCTGAAAATTACATTGCCTCCCTCTTCTCTTCCTATACTCCATCGAGAACGCTCCGCTCTAGCACTCAATATTATAAGATTATCTCAAAATTTTAGAAATCCCTATAATGGAGGCCACGTATCCTAGATAGTAACTTCCCAAGCCTTGAATTCGATCCCTCTTGATATTCTTGTAGAAAGATGTCTCATCAAATTGTGTAAATTTCTAAAAACCCATTTATGCTCTGTGTAGGTTCTGCCTTTTAGCTTGGTTTGCTTGACCACCAATGCAACCTTTTTAGAGTAACCGCATACTTTACATATTTCCAATCAATTCAAATCAAAGGGCATTAAGATGATATGTCAGAAGAGCAATCCTGGCGGCAGGTGTGTTACAGCAGAAATGCAATTGGCCAGTCTACAATGCACAATAACCTCAGTATATGGCCCTAATTGTGATGATTCTAAAGGCTTTTCTAATTTACTTTTGGACCTGGTTCATTTTCAGCTACTGAGTATCATTATGGGAGATTTTAATGTGGTTTTAAATGAAGGGCTCTGGGAATGAGGCTTGAGAATTTACATTCATTTAGGTGTTTACAATGGTTTGTAAATCGGGTCCACAATGAAAAACAGGTAAAAAATATAACCACTACCTCTGGATCTCGTGTGCTTATAGACCAAAGTTGGCAGGGAATGTTTTTCAAGTGTTGGCACCATGGCAAACCTTTTCTCAATCTCACTTAATAGCAAATGGTATCCATACTTGTTGGATTGTCCTTTTAAGACACCCCAAGCTGTGTGGGTTGCAAAAGACATATTGTCAGCATACCAAAATCTTACAGTGGCCTTGAAATCCACTCATTGCCTACTATTGGTTGACTTTATTGTCAATCTCATTTGCTTACTTCATATTCAAAGGCTTGCCTTGTTTGTCTCTCCCCTTGAACATAGCCTCTTTACTCTTGTACTTCCACTGCTCACTTTAAGGGAACTTCATTTTTCTTGATGCTTAAGTACTCCATGAGAGTGCATGTGTTTTCCAGCTGTCTACTTCGTGTGTTTTTCTCTCAATCCTGCTCCATGTTGTCCTCTATTGTCCGCCTGCTTTCTTCTCTCATTTTGTTTGATTAAGCACTCCATGAGTGCATATGTTTTCCAGTTGTCTTTCTTCAGTGCTTTCGCCTTCTGTGTGTTGCTCTTTCTTATCCATGCATTTTCTCCCCCACCCATGCTGGTCTCACTCATCCATGCATTTCTCCCTCCCACCCCTTACTCTGTGTTGCCCTCTCACCCATGTACTTCTGTGATGTTCTCTCCCTCTTATGCTTCTCGCCCCACCCTTTGTGTACTGCTTTTTCCCTTCCTCCCCCATCCTCTCCTCCTTTACCTCACCCTCGCCCACAACACCTACAATTCTTTTTCTTTAAATTGGCGCTTTGGCACTAACCACATCTTTATTTTTTACTTTATCAAAGTGGCATCTGCCATTATGGATTGGTAAATATAAAATAAAAGCAAGTGGTGCTTGTATCTGTCTGCTGACATGCACATGAGTGCTGATGCATGGATTCGTTTTATATTTGAGTTTGCAAATAATTTAATATCCAATGCAATATTGTCTTGGTCTACATGAAGAACATTTGGAGCACAAACTCAAGCAATGGAATGCAGTACATGGCAGGGGGTGGGGAACAATTCATGATTGTTTACAAAAAGAGGATGGAACAAAGGTAGAGATATCAAAATTCCCTTTGCAGCTATCAATCTTTATTGATGTCAACTTAAACCAATATACACATTTTAACATATTTCTTTAAATAGATTCTAATCAATAAACCTGATTATTATTAAGGACAACACTCAAGATATTAAAACATGATCAACAGTAGCTTAGGAACATGGACAAGGTTAAAGATAATTATATCACCTGAGACGTCTAATTCCACAGCTGTATAAAATGCATTTTTCTTTTAAAAACAAACTTTATTGGCATTTCTCAAACACATTTAGTTTATGACATTGTTACAGTTAACGTATAATGTTTAAGCAATCCTGCCCAGTGAGCTTGCTTCGCATGTTGAACAGGCATTTAACGCAATGGGACTACAACTGTTATTGTCATGCAAACATTATCTGTATTTGGAAGCAAAGGAGGAACTATACATGTTACATTATGTTGTTTTGCCTAGTATCCGCAATGTACAGTTGTGTTTTAAGGAAATGCTAACAACGCCCAAACTCCCCTTGATTTCCTCCCCCCAACTCCCTGATTCACTGGTGGCCCTACACGTTCCTACAGTGTATATGGAGTTGACATTGACTGAATTTTTATCTTATGGATATTGAGCGGGTTTGCCTCTTTTCTTGTTTTATTGTGACCTCTGTGAAGGGCAGGGGCTGGGATCCTTGGTGATTAAAAGGAGATGCATGTGGGAAGCAAAGTGGATCTATGTCCTGTTGGCTCGACGCATATTTTTATGCTAACGTGTCTATCATCGCTATCGGGTGCAGGGACAGTTGTGTTGCTGTGTGAGTTACTGAGGACGAGAGCAGTCTCTCTCAAGGGACTGGTAGGTCCACATTTGTAAACACTTCCAGTAGAGTATCCCATTCCAGCGCTAGTAGCTTCTTGTGGAGGCCTTTGCATTCCTCTCTACGGAGTGCTGCACTGTCTGCCCTACCACATTGTATGACATCTTCTCGCCAAGTTGTGATATTCGGGGGGGTTGTGGACTTCCATCGCCTCGTTATTTGATGTTTCGCAAGTAGAAGGGCCAGGTCTGTTACTCTAGCCTGTGCGTGGGGTGTTTGGGGCGGGGGCATAGTTCCAGCAGGCATCTTTCTACAGGGTACTGTGTAGAGCCCTCCGTTGTCTCCCGTAGGATTCTCATGATTTGTGCCCAATAAGATGTCAGGGCAGGGCAGGTCCACAGCATGTGCATTAGCTTTGCATCATGCTCGTGGCATCTGGGGCATGCCGAGGATGCAGTTGGGAACAAGGTGTGCAATCTGTGCGGTGTAAGGTACGCTCTGTGCAGGATCATAAATTGTATTAGTTTGAATCATGCGTTGCGTGAAACCTTTTTGGGGTAGGCAGTAATTGTTTCCCATTTTTTGTCTTGTAGGGGCTTCCTTATGTCTCGCTCCCATGCTTCGCGCAGGTGCGTCAGGGGTATTGTGAGGTGTGATCTAATTCCGCGGTATAGCCAGCGTGTTAAGTGTTTACCATTGCCCATTAAGTGCACTGCTTGCATTAGTTCGTGCGTGGCGGGTTCAGTATTATCAGGGGCCCAGTGTAGTTTTACGTACCGTGTTATGTTGGCATGTGTCAGGTGCAGAGAGTCTGGGAGGTCGTGTACGTTCGTGAAGTCCATGTGGTTTAATAACATGCCTTCCCCGAATAGTGTGCCTAAGGTAGATACTCCTGCCTGTTCCCATACTTGTAGGCGTCGCATCGTCAATGGTCCTGTGAGGGTGGGAAGGCCCAGGAAAGGTATGTATGGGGCATACGGGGTGGTTTTGGCAGTATATTTCAGGGCTTGTTTCCAGTATGTGAGGGCCATTTTCAATAGTACTGGAGCTTGAGTTGGAGCGCGCACTAGGGGGTGTAGCAATGTATGCAATGCACCAAGTTCAAGTTTGCGGGGTGTATATGCTATCTCGTGAAGGTTATGGCCTGCTAACCAGTATGATAGCCACTGTAGTTGGCTTGCTAAGCAGTATGCTTTGAAGTTTGGTGCTCCCAATCAGCCTTTGTCCGTTGGCAGTTGCAGTTTGGTTAATCGCACCCTCCTACGGCCATTCCCCCTGATCAGCTCCGTCAGTAACATGTTCAGCGTTTTGAAATATGATGCCAGGACAACTACCGGTAAATTAGTGAAGTAATACAGTAACCTTGGGAGCATCACCATTTTCGATATAGCGACCCGTCCTGCCACTGACGGGGGTAGGGATGTCCAGAATGATATTTGTGGATGCAGGGAGGATATGGCTTTCGGAAGGTTCCCCTCCAACCTGTGTGTTCCTGTATATCTGCACCCCTACGTATTTAAAAGTTGTAGGGGCTTCCGTAATAATTTGGTTGCCAAGAGAGATTTCTCGGGCATGTGAGCCTTCTCCAAAGAAGAATGCATGCGATTTATTAGCATTTATGGAAAGTCCCGAGATTTGTTTGAATGTTGCAAAGGACTGGGCTATGTGTTGCATGTTGTTGCGTAAATCTTTGACATATAGCACTATTCCGTCTGCATGTAGCGACAGTACATGCGTGGTGGGTCCTATGGGTATTCCCCAATTCAACACGTCCTGTCTCAGCGATTGTGCCAGGGGTTCTAATGCAAGGACAAACAATATTGGGGACAGAGGACAGCCTTGCTTCGTACCTCTGTGTATCGAGTACTGCTCTGAGATGTGCGTTTAGTAATGATAGGGGTCTATATCCGGCAATGTCTGTCGGATCCCTCCCGGGTTTAGGTAGCGATGTCACTAGTGCTTGTGCTGAGGCGGGGGGAAGCTTGTGTTTTTGCTGCGCTGTTTGGTACATGTGCAGCAAGCGGGGGACTAAGCTGTCCGCAAAGGTGTTATAGAACTCTACAGGGAGGCCATCAAGGCCTTGTGTTTTATTGCGGGGAGTTCGCTAATAGCTTCTTTAATCTCTGTATACGTTATTGGCGCTTCCAGGTTGGTCCTGTCCTTGGCTGCTACCTGCGGGACTGTGACACTTTCAAGAAAATCAGTTATCTGCTATATTTGTGACGCAAGAGGAGCTGTGTATAGGGCCTTATAGTAATTCAGGAATGCAGTATTAATCTCTCGCTGCGTAGTGACATGGAATCCTGTTGGAGTAGTTATTTCTAGCATAGGGGTGGCTGGTGGTGGCTGTTTAGGGAGGCGCGCTAATAGTGTGCCTGGCTTGCAGCATCTGTGTGTATCTTCTGTGCATACGCACGTTGATCTAGTACTCTAAGTCTTTCTAGTAGGTCTGCATATTCAGCACGTGCTTCCTGAAGTTTCAGCACTTTTCGTGGGTCTTGTGCTGCCCCCTACTCTAGTCTGCCTAGTGCTTCCTCTACCCGCTTTAGGTTTTTACTTATTGAGTGTCGCATTCCAACTGTCGTACTAATGGATGGCCCCCTAATTATTATTTTAAAAGCTTCCCATTCGGGTAGGCTGGAGGATGCTGTGCCCGAGTTCTCTTCTATGGTTGTTCCCATCGTGTCTCGAAACACACTGTCCTCCAAGAGACTTGGATCAAGTCTCCAAGTGGGTATTGGTGCGGGAACCCGCCCCCATGTTATGGATAATTCTAGGAGATTGTGGTCCGATAACGTCTTCCCCAGGTAGGTGGTGTGCGTTATTTGGGGTAGGAGCGCAGATGTGAATAATATTCGGTCTATACATGTATGCAGCGAGTGTGGCGGGGAGTAGAATGAGTATTCTTACATGTGGCTATGTTTTCTGCACCAGGCGTCCGACAGTGTCCAACCCTGGACCCAGGAGCAGAGGCCTTTGGCATAGCGCACCGATGGCGCACCTGGCAAGGGTGGGTGGGAGCGGTCGAGTAAATTATCCATCACTGCATTGAAGTCCCCACCTATTATCCAGGGGTATGTGTACCAGTCTGCTAGCGTTAGGTTGACCTGTGTGAGTAATTTGTCCTGCTCTGAGTTCGGGGCGTATATGCTTTATTACTGGTGTGCCATCTAAGATGCCCCGTAATAGGGTGTATCGCCCATTACTGTCTATACGATGTTCGAGCTCCTCAAACGGTACCCCGGCCCTGACCCAAATCATAGCCTCCTGAGAAAAACACAGAGTACGATGTATTGTACACCTGTCCTCCCCATTTCTTTTGTAGCTTGCAGGCTTCAGCATTAGTTATGTGTGTTTCTTGTAAGTATGCAATGTGGATGTTACGTCGGCGAAGCTGTGCATAGATCCTGTATCGCTTATGAATGGAGCCCATGCCCCTGACATTCCACGTGGTTATATTAAATGAACCCTTTGCCTCCATGAGTGTGCATGTTGTTCTATCCTACTGTCTTGTAGCGTAATTGTTAATAATAGATTGTGTACAGTCCGTGCTTAGGGGGTGCCTACCTGTGGATTGTTTCTGAAGGTGTTGAAACATAAGAACTCCCAGTACTCGGTCCGACAAGAGAACTTCGTCCGACCAAACTATTAATAGAACACATGAACTCTGAGAAACTGTGTGCTTTTGCTGTAGGGGTATTGTCGTACCAGCATGCAGTCGCTAATTTCAATGGGCTAAGCAACAGGTAAACGCTCTTAAAGGGGGGGGCTCCCGGTGCCGCCGTCACGGCTGCTAGTTAATCTATATAGTGAGTGTGGTGTGTGGAGGTTTGTGTACAGAAGAAAGGAGCATAGTAACTTTTTGGTACTTTGTGTACTGCCTCAGAGCCTGGGCATTATACTGTGGTTTTGTTACTTGCCCCTACCCCCCACGCCCCAGTGTTTGTTTAGAGTGACTGTTGAATGTGTGTGGTGTGGGTGGTGGTATACAGGTAACAAATAGGAAAGTTCCATGATACTTCACCAGTTCGTGGTCTCTGCAGTGCGGTAGCTGTCCGGGCGTCAGCTCAATAGATCATTCGCCATTTGCGGTGTAATTGTTGGGAATAAACTCATGCTATTTTCTGAATCAGAGTGCACCTTAGTGTCTGCGGATGAATCGTCTGTGGATGTGAGGTCAGCCTCGTGGAGCGCCGCCGCCGATCTGATCAATTCTGCCTACCCTCCAGTGTTTGTTCCTGGAACGGGGTCATTCAAATTTTCTTCCGAGACAGACTCTCTTGACCTTTTGACTTTGTTGAATTTCGTGGTTGGGGGTGAGTGCACGGTTTGAGTTTATCTTGTGCTATATCTGGCAATTTTTGTTCGATCCACATCCATGCCTCATCGGGGTTGTCAAAAAAGTGGCTTTTCTGGTCGTGCATTATTTTCAATCGGGCTGGGAATAGCAGAGCATATTTGACATTAGCTGCTCTGAGAGATTTCTTGACTTCTTGATAAGAGACCCTTTGGCGTTGAACCATCAAGGTGTAATCCGGGAATAGGGATATGCGTGTATTGTTGTACATAATGGGTGCTTTTTCTCTGGCACAGTGGAGGAGGACATCCCGGTCCTTGTAGTTGAGTATACGGGCTACTATGGGTCGTGGAGACGCTCCCGGTGCTGGTCTTTAGCGGGGACTCTATGGGCTCTTTCAACACAGAGCAAACTGGTGAGCCCCTCTGGTGCCACTTCTGTTTCTAACCATGTTTCTAGGAACTGTGTTGCATGGATACCTTCGCAGTTTTCTGGCATGCCCACTATTCGTATATTGTTATGACGGGAGAACCCTTCTGCAACCTCTGCGCGTTCTTGCAGTGTCATCACTTGTCTTCGGAGTTGCGTTATTTTATCCTCTTGCTCTTTTTGTTGTGGTGTGATGACAGCCAGTTCTTTTGTGTTTGTGTGTACTGTATCTGCTAATTTTCTGTGGTCTGCCTTGAGGAGGGAGAGGTCTGAGGACAGGGTTCCTAATTACAATTCGATTGCTTTGCGTGATTCACGGATTTCTTGCAATATGACGTCCAGTTTGTCTTTTGGTGAGTCAGCCACTGTGGGCGGTACATACTCTTCCGGGGATGTGGTAAGGGAGTCTTCTGGGTCCTCATTCCTCGTGCGAGTGCTTTCTACTGGATCAGTTGTCTTCCCCCATGCGCGCCTCATCTGGTCCTGAAGCGACTCCGCTTTGTGATCGTGAGATACCCTTCTGGGTGGTTACCCGGTGGGGACTTGGGGTGTCTGGCCCTTTCCTAGCTTGCGCTCCTGCCCAGGCGTTTTCACGCTATTGCACCTTTAGGAATGTTTCACTTCTGGGGTGCTGGGTGCCCTGTCATTGCAGCCAGCTAGCAGGTAGGTGGTCGCGCACGTGCTGTAGGAGAGGGAGTGTGAGCTAGGATTTTGATCCGGTTTTATAGTGCCAGCCACCAGTGAGCCCGCTGCGCCCTTTCCATCTAGTATGCTTTGGGGCCTCTTCTTTTGGCCGCTGCATGTGTTTTAGCACTCTTGGAGCATAGGCCCATGTGCGGTCAGATAGTCTCTGTGTAGTGGGGACCAGTTAACAATCGCAGTGAACTCCCATGTGGTGTCTGCTGTAGGCCTACTTTTTCTGCTCAGGTGAACTGGTTTCTGGTTACTACTCGAGGCCAGAGTATTTGGTCCAGCTCCTGTATCAAGGCCAGGTCTCAACTCCAATGGTTATTGCTTCCTTGTCTCTAGGGGGAAACATCCATTACAACGCAGTCATTACAATGCACTACCTTTACAACGCAACTGTTACAATGCAACTGCCTTTACATCGCATGCCACTACAACGCATGCCACTACAACGCATGCCACTACAACGCATCCCACTACAGCGCATGCCATTACAACGCATACCATTACAACGCATGCCATTACAACTCATTATAAGATAAGTAATGGAGATTTTTTAGTTTTAGGGTGGGTATGGGTTTTGGGGTACATGGGAATAGTAATTTTTACCCCTACACTATCCAACACTTTCCCTTCTGTTGCACTCACTGGAGTGGGAATAGTAATTTTTACCCCTACACTATCCAGCACTTACCCTACTGTTGCACTCACTGGAGTGGGAATAGTAATTTTTACCCCTACACTATCCAACACTTACCCTACTGTTGCCCTAAAAGTATTATGCATTGTAATGGTATGCATTGTAATGGTATGCGTTGTAATGGAATGCGTTGTAATGGTAGTTTTAAAAAATGCATTGTAATGACATGCGTTGTAAAATCATGCGATGTAATGGTAGTTGCGATGTAAAAACTGCGTTGTAAAATCATGCGTTGTAATTGTTTGCGTTGTAACGTCATATATTCTCTCTAGGTAATGTATTGCTCTTTTACAAGGCCTGCCAGGCATGCTGCGTACCGCATCGTGCACTTTGGCTCCTCGCTCACTGGAGCCATCCGACCATAGGCGCACCTCCCCCCGGGGAGGCACAGCGGGGTCCGAGTCGGCGGATTGACTTGATCGCCAGGGTAGACTGGGGGACCCGCCCGATCCGCTTTCCCCCCACCTGGGTGCAGGTACTCACTCTTGGTCGCCTTCGGGGAGGGGGGCCCCGTCCCATTGTTTTTTCCGGGGGGACCGCTCGGGCCGCAGCTGCCCACGCCAAGGCCCCCACATGTAGCCACGCCTCTCCTGCATGGGTGCGCCCCCACTTCACGACCTCTGTCGCGGCGCTCCTCAGGGCCTGGCCGGGCTCCCCTGCACTGTCGCAGCCGAATCAGTGTGCCTCAGGATTAGGGGTCGTGATCCCCCACGGGCCATCCATCGATGGGGGGGGCCACCCGGGGCACCCAGTGCACCGCCAGGCCGGAGCCAGTAGCGTTGGCGGTCCCGTCTTCCAAGCTATTGCAGCCACGCCATGTACATGCCTGAATCATCAGCGTTGCACCTCCGGCCGCAGGGCCCTCCACACAGCTCCTTTATGTGCCATCGATTGGACTCTTCGCTCGAAGGTTGGGCCCAGCAGGATTAGGTGGTTCTTTTGTAGTCTATTTCGGCCGTGGATGGCCACCACAACACAGGTGTAGGGTCGGATAACACGGCGCTGCCCGGGAACTCTTCCACTAAGCGCCCGCCATCTTCAGCCGCTTGGCCACGTCCCCGTATAAAATGCATTATTACACATATTGGCCAAACTATACATTTCTAAAAGATACTAGAAAAATAGGTACAATTTTTATTTATGTTTACCAGTAGGCCAAGTGACAAAAACGAAGCCTCTACTAGATAAAAGAAAAACAATGATTATAGAGTTTCCTAGAGCATCAGGTGATATCTATAGTAGGAACTTTTATAAGTAACCCGAAATCAAGGGAGATTATGCAATGTAAGCAAATCAATATTAAAAGTATTCTGAACACTGAGACCAAGAAAACAAAACAAAACCCAAAACTCACATATATTTGAAGCACAAAACTTCGCAAGATGATTAAATCTGTGCGTATCTAAAGGGGCTGTATATTACGTGAAAGTTGGAGAGCCATGGTGTGGCCACACAACACGTTCATTTTGTGAACCATAGTGTCTGGTCTGTGGAGCCCAATGCTCTTCAGAGGGTGGGGCAGGAGGCTGCAATTTCACACACCCATTCGACCCAGGTAATGAATCGGTCATATAAACGATGCCCTGAATCTACTAATGATGATTGCTGCAACATGTTCATCAACTGCCTATTTATTTATTCAGTTGGCAAGTGTTTACATAACATGTTTAATGTGTAGTTTGTATGGTGCAAAATGATTTGCATGCGTAAACTCTAACAGCATTTCATAGTGTTTAATGAACTGATGTAGTTGATCCACACAGGTATCCCTTCTGTGTCTGCAGTATTTACATCACACCTACAGCGGGGTGATGTGCACAAGAGCTTTCTCAAAGGTGTTCTCAAAGTCAAATGATAATCACGGGTACTGGGATAGGCTTGAATGTCACTGCTTGACAGTGTCTCAAAAAGGGGCCTCAACAAGCACTGGGGTTGCTTTTTGCAGTGAAGCAAGTATAAAAGCCACATTCCTTTAGGGCGGTGATTCCGAAACTCTTTAGAAACACGACCCATGTTACAGAATGAAAAACGTTTGTGACCGACCTAATTTTAATGGACATGTGGGCGACTTTTTTTTAATGTAACTGAAGCATTGTGTAGTAGCGCACTGACATTTACAGACAACACATTTTCCATTGAAATGGCAGTTTTACTGATTAAACTGTATTGCACACAAATGACACTGTGTAGAAAACACATTTCAGTGAATATTTATCTTTTGTGCCTCACCAAGTAAAGTATCATGATTTGTTTTGATCCTATTAAAATCTTTGTTTCCATCACACTTCAAAGTTACAGAAAGTTGCTTCATTTTTGCTTTCCTAACTGCTGAATGTATACAGTTCATTTACAGGTATTTACATTTTGTTATGTGTGACACTCACTCGCTCACTACCTGTATCCCAGCAAGATTGTCACATAATTTCCTCCTTTACCTTTCTTTCTTTGACTGCAGAGTAAGAAGAGTTGGTAAACCCTAAACCCCATGTTAAAAAGTAAGCAGCAATTTGTCAGAAGATATGGCCTGACATTTGACCTCTGTCTGTGTTGTGCAGTAAATATGACAAGAAAAAGACATAATTTAAAGGCATTTTTATCTATTGCTTGGACTTTCGCGACCTACCAAAAATCAGTGCAACCCACCATTTTTTAAACACTGTTTTAGTGGACAATTTAAATATTGTTTCTTTATACAAGTTTACATTGTTTCTTTATACAAGTTTACATTGTTTCTTTATACAAGTTTGCATTGTTTCTTTACACAAGTTTACATTGTTTCTTCATACAAGTTTGCATTGTTTCTTTATACAAGTTTACATTGTTTCTTTATACAAGTTTACATTGTTTCTTTATACAAGTTTACATTGTTTCTTTATACAAGTTTACATTGCTTCTTCATACAAGTTTGCATTGTTTCTTTATACAAGTTTACATTGTTTCTTCATACAAGTTTACATTGTTTCTTTATACAAGTTTACATTGTTTCTTTATACAAGTTTGCATTGTTTCTTTACACAAGTTTACATTGTTTCTTTATACAAGTTGACATTGCTTCTTCATACAAGTTTACATCCACAGGATGCATGCAATTACAAACAATCTCAATCAGCTATATTCCAAAAACCCTGTATGAAAAATTGATCTTGACATAAACTTTACATTTTTCCCTCCCATATTTAGTTTGCATAGCCCTCTCCTTCCATTCTACCTTCTGAGCGCCTCTTGCATATATAGACTACTCTAAATTGCATTAAATTAATCTCTCTGTCTTTGAAACTAGGTCCCTGCAACCTAACAATATCTATTCATTCCATCAACCATTTGCATCTCATAACTCCCTCTAACGACCACACCAAACTCATTGGTGTTCTGCAAAGAAGCTGGAGTAAATGCATGGAATGGTTTCTTAGAGGGCACAAGGCTAATCCCAATAACCAATGGATTGACCTCTAAGTCTGGGCTCCTGGGTAGTGTGCTACTCACTGTAAAGCACTTTAACACCTGTTCAGGGCTAGTAGGCGCTATATAAATACAATTGCTATTCAATACTCGTGAAAACCAAATTTATGCTGTATTCTCTAAAGATGATACAACATGTATTTAATTTTTCTTGTTTAGTTCTTCACGAACATTTACCCAAATTATACCTGTTTGGGATTGTGTCCTTGACATTTCTATGGCGATTGTGTTAAGCGTGGCAGTAATCTCCTTTTATTTGAGCTTTTAATAGGAGAATGTTATTGTTACTAAATGCAGAGTTTTCTCTGAATCCATACATTGATTGAAAACTCTGTGTAGTAGGGGTTCAAGGTCACTCTGACAATGAAGGTAAAATAACAAAATAGCATTAACTTTCCATCCAGAAATGTAACTCCGCCTGCATGTGCAACAGTGGTCATCTGGGAGGATGGCTCAGGGACTTAGCCCTCGGTGCTGAGATATGCAGTGACTAGTCCTTCTCACAATCCATCCGAAAACCATTAAATTGGTTGATTGGTAGCATTTGTTTTTTTTAATCACTGAGAAGCAACAAAAGTGCTGTCTAAAAAGGGTTATTTTAATGATAATAACAATAATTATTATAACCATAACAGCAATTGTGTGCTTCACTGGGGCCCTTTAACTGTGCTCTTTCTGTCTGTTCATTCGGTCTCTTTTTATGTTCCTAGTGCCAAGATGCTGCAGTGTAGGTGTGCTAAATACAATTATTATTATTATTAATAATAATAATAATAATAATAGTAATAATAGTAATTATAATTGTTTTAATTACTATGGTGGTGGAATTCTCGTGCCTGCATTGGATTGGTGCTGATCCCTGAAGGATCTGAGAGGTGGGCTGTGTGTTTTGCTCGGATGTCATATACTTGGGTTGAGTTTCAGGTCTTTGTTCACTAATGTCCTCCATTTGAGTGGTGTTTCCCAGTTCTTCCCTGTGCATGGCTTGTGCTTGGCAGTGTCGTTGCACTTGTTCTTGTCATTTCTTGTTGTGGAGAGAGAGAGGTGTGGTGTTTTGCATTACTGATACAGCAGACACATGAGTATGTAATGCATCTGTGATTCATCATGTGCTTGCATTTATTATTATTTATAAAGAGCGCTGTTATCACAAAGGGCCATCCTGGCGCTAGACTAACACTAATCACGCCTAGTGTCACAACATGAACATGTCATTCATTAGGTTGTAAAAATCAAGTTCTCCATAACTTCCTAAGGCATAAATGGTCCTCTATAAGGCGCATTGAAGGAGGACGAGAGCTCCATAAGGCGCATTGAAGGAGGACGAGAGTTTCATAAGGCGCATTGAAGGAGGACGAGAGCTCCATAAGGCGCATTGAAGGAGGACGAGAGTTCCATAAGGCACATTGAAGCAGGACGAGAGTTTCATAAGGCGCATTGAAGCAGGACGAGAGTTCCATAAGGCGCATTGAAGGAGGACGAGAGTTCCATAAGGCGCATTGAAGGAGGACGAGAGTTCCATAAGGCGCATTGAAGCAGGACGAGAGCTCCATAAGGCGCATTGAAGGAGGACGAGAGTTCCATAAGGCGCATTGAAGGAGGACGAGAGCTCCATAAGGCGCATTGAAGGAGGACGAGAGTTCCATAAGGCGCATTGAAGCAGGACGAGAGTTCCATAAGGCGCATTGAAGGAGGACGAGAGTTCCATAAGGCGCATTGAAAGAGGACGAGAGTTCCATAAGGCGCATTGAAAGAGGACGAGAGTTCCATAAGGCGCATCTATGGAGGAAGAGTTCCATATCACCGCTGCTCATATGAAAAGGCTCGGTCCCACTTTGACATTTGTAAACCTTAGGTACGACCCACACTCTCTTTGAAGCCGATCAAAGATTGCGAAGGGGGTGTTAAGTGGCATAACGCAAAATGATGGGGCCACCCCTTCAAGATGCGGAGAGCGCCCCTGACTTTCCCATATCTCACAGGTATTTATCTTTTTATCTTGGTCTGAATGGGGCCCTCGGAAGGGTAGGGCCGCTTGAAGGGTTGGGCCCCCTCCTACGCTGCCGGGGCTGCAGTGGACTATATTACGCCCCTGGATATGAAGTAGTCATCTTTTGATGGAAGGAGGGCCTGTTACAATAGATATTCTTGTGACAGGTGAGTTTGACACACTTGTCAATAGGCAGCCAGCGCCTGAAGGAGTCAGATACTTGAATCAAACTTGGCAGTCATAAGAGTATTTTGGCTGCCAGATTTTGTATGCTTTGCAGTTTTTGAATCTGATATTTAGTCAGTGCTTAACTTGTAAAAAGAGGCAGTGTTGGTGCCCAATGCTCTGCTCAGAAGCCTGCGGCTGGTGCAATTAAACATCAGGGGCGGAAACTGAGACTGGTAGTGTTAAATCCACCACCACACTCTCCCTTCTCTTTTTCTCACTCTTGCTGTTTCCTGCTTTCTCACTGTGTGACTTTTTTTTGTCTTTCTCTTCCTCCGTATTTGAGTGTTTTTCCCTCTCTTGCCCATCATAATTTATCTGATGTGAAAAATAAATGCTGGTCCCCAAAAGAAATGCTGGTGGCCCCACTGGCTCAAATTAAGCACTGTATTTAGGTAATACTGGGTAGAGTGAATTACAGCAGTTCAAGCTTGAACAGATCCCCGAATGACCACAAACAAAAATAGTGATACCATCCGATACCATCCGCCATAATTTTTAGAGTGAAAAAACATGAGGATGATAGTTTTGTTATTTGGGCTGAACAGCCTAGTTTAGTGTAAAATTCAGCTTTGAATGAGAATTTTGTGCTCTGGAGTAGGACAGTTTCCTATGGAAGAAGTTGTTGCGCGTCCAGCAAGCTACTAACAACATATCTCCAGCTTAAAGATCTGATCAGTTTTATCAGAGATGCCACGTAGATATTGAACAATGGTGGGCAAAGTGATGCGCCCTGGGGTACCCCACAGGTAATGCCCTTAAGTTGAATTGTAAAAAGTGGAGTTGTTACTGTGTGGCTGCGCCCCTGGAGCTCAAACAGGAGCCATTCATGTTGCTTGCATCTGACACCTGCCTCCATTAATCATATAGTGAGGACCATATGGGACACCGTATCAATATGTGTGTGTGTGTTTGTGTATAGGAAGCACAAAGGACACTAGTTGGTACTATTTGAACGTAATGTATTCTATGATTGTGTAAATAAAAATACCTGTTTGTATTGGCGAGTTTGCTGAGATTACACACAACAGCATATTTATATGATTGGAAATAGAAGCAAGGCAAAGACCTGGGTGTTCTTGGTATTCTCAGATATTCATGTAGCTAATCATGTGCTAAGGGGCTTATTTATGAAAGGCTTGCGCCGCTGGAGTGTCACTTTTTTTGGCGCTCCAACGGTGCAAGCCTCTCAATCATATCTATAAGGCCACGCAAAGCCACTTTGCGTGGCTTTGCATGGCCTCATAGATATGGAGTACAACAAAGGAGTGCAAGTCACAACATTGCCTTACTCTGCGCCAGGAAGGCGTTCCATGAGCATTGCGGTGGGTTTTCCCACGCAACACCCATGGATTTTGATGCTGCCCTAGATTTACTTAATCACGTAAACCTGGGGCAGCGCCAAAACCTTACGCCTCCCCAGAGCAGGCATAACGAGGAGAAGTGATGTTATTTCTCCTCGTTTTATCCTCTTTTTATGTGTGCTGCATTCTGCAGCACACATAGAAAGAGGAAACCTCCTCTCAAGATTGTTTTTGTGCAGGAAGGTGCCCCTTTCTGCACAAAAACAATCCTGCATGCAAAGCAGACATCCTTGCACCATGGTGTAAGGGTGCCTGCGTTGGCACTAGGCAGCAATTTGTGCACCAGTTCAGGGGAAAGGGCAGGAATGCACCGTATTGTATAAATAAGGGGCATTGCTGCCCTTTCACATTGGCAGAGGGCAGCGCAGCAAGAAGCCTTGTCGCTCACTCTTACGCCAATTTCCCTGAAATGAGGGCTGTAGTGTTTTCAGCAGACTCCCATAACTTCTCTGAGGATTAAGATATATGTACTACTGCAACGAGTAAATCCTAAAAATACAGATTATATCAAAAACTAGAGTGAGAATGTATTCAGCAATCAAAACAGAGAAGCCAGCTGCTCTCTTTGTATTTCAATCACAAATAAAGAATAAACTGTTTATCAGTAACTCTTCATACTGGTATTATGAGGATTGTCACTAAATGCACTTAACCTGAAAAAATGATTGATTTCACAGCAAGTAAAGCATCTCTAAGTGCAATAAAGAAGGAAAATGGTTCAAGATGTTAAATAATGTGAGATGGTCTGAAATGACTTTATACAAAAAAATATTGTTTATAGCTAGGAATCTAAATACTTCAGTTCAGTTCATGGTTCCTGGTATATCAGACAGCTGATATTCCTAGAAAACCTATTCGTAAAATGTGAGAGTTGCCAATTTGAATTAAGAACAATTTCGGTAACATAGATCAATGAATAAGATACTTCATTAATTCATTCAATAAATCTTTATTTGGTTTTTGTCTCATATATCCATAAAAGATAAAACACTGAATAATTGGATAAAATAAAAGTAGACATATATCAATATAAAATCCATCACAGCATGTGGTTTAGTAAGGTAGCGACAATATCTATAAAAAATCTATATAAGAGAATAGTCACAATAAACTAGTCATTGAAAAAAATAGAAACGTAATGAAGATCTCAGATGAACAGAACCTGTTAGATAGGTTGCAACCACAAAACAAGTCTACTGGTCCGGTAACATCTGCAAGTAAATTAAGGCTGCTCTAACCTGTCTTAGATACCATTTCTTAAACAGATGAATATGATAGAGCTTACGAAGTTGTTTGTAAAAACCACAAAACATAATATTAATATAATTATAGAATCTGTTAGGGAAAGAAAGCATGATAGAAAAATGTGGTTGGGTAATGATAAGAGCTATTAAAAGCAGGGAGCACCTACTAATAATTACTTAGGATATTGTTGGGTCGGAACATAAAAGGAAAGCTAAGGCTGTCCCATGGAAAACTTGTATAGTATTATATAATATTAATACAAGTGTTCTAGTGTTCTGGGCTACATGGGAATTCTGCCAACAACAGTCCATGCATCCAGAGGTAGAGCAGATGTAACCCTAGAAAAAAACAAGAAGAGCTCCTGATGTGTCTAAAGAAAATTCAGTTCTCAATACAGCATGGCAATTTTTTATATTTCTGAGCTGTTAATTTAAACTTACCTCTACAAAGCGCAACAGTAGAACATAAGTTACAGTAAGAATTTGCGGCGTCACTGCCCAGGGTATGTTAGAACAACAATTAAAGTCTATCAGGAGATTTCATTGAACAAATGTTTCCAAATGAAAAGTGGAGGCTTAAATTAAGAATATCTTAAACACTGAGGAGAATGAAGCCTGACGTGTGTCCTGAATTCAGGATGAACAAAAAGTAAATATATATTCCCATTACTATTGGCCATTTATGGTGAACTGTTAGTTCTCTGCCAACAAAGCACACCAGAGTTTTTTTTACCTGTGCCATTGATTGGATTTTTTTATCACCGAAATATGAGATAAAATCAGCAACTTCCCTAACTAGGAGTGGGTGATATCAATCATTTGCCACAAACAGCTGAGCTACCCTGCTTCTGTTTGACTTTGCCTGTCTGGCCCTCTTTTTCGTCTCACCTTGAGCCCACTGGAGGGGCTACATGTATTTTTATCTTTGCACCTCAGTAGAGTATAAGGCTCAGCAGTTCTAGGGGTATACCCAAAGTGTATCCATACCAATAGTGAATGGTTGCTAAGAGCCTTCTCACCAAGCTAAGGGTTTGTGAACATTGGTGGTTGCTATTTGTTACTGCCAAGACATGGTCCTGTTACTTGTAACCTTGGAACAGAATCTGTTGATCTCCTTGTGTAGAAACTGCTCAATCCAACTTTGCTCAGTGTGTCCTCGCCTATCTGGGAAGAAACCATTTGTTCTCCCTCCATAGAGCGTTTTGGTCTCCTAAGAGACTAGCCAAGCTGCGAGGGTCAGAAGAGGCTTCTTGCAAGAAGTGTGGCTGGTGTGATGCTGACGGCTCTCACATGTTTGTGGTCTGTCCCAGTATTCAGGAATTCTGGGGAGAGGCTGGTAAGGTTTTGAGTGACATCTTCGAGATTCACATGGAGGTAAGCCCTGAATTAATTATCTTTGGGTGGTTGATTGAATCCGGGGTTCCCCAGGGCAATTGCAGCAAACTGTTTTTCCACCTAATTCTGCTAGGAAGAAAAGAAATTTGCAAACAGTGGATATCCTCCTCGTATCCTACTAAAGCTGAATAGTTGAACTCAGCCATATATGTTTGCAAGTGTCAAGGACCCACTAACCTGAATATCCACAACTGCGGGAGTGAAGATGGCCCAATCAATATCCTCCATGTGTGGCAGGTATCCATCTTAAGGGAGAATAGAGGAGGTAATCGCAGGACCACACTGGAAGAGGACTCTGTCACACCCATCACAAGATTGTTCAGGGAATCCTCTTTGGCAGATACTATGTATAAAGGAACAAAAAAACATGACACTTAGTATATACACGTACACAACCTTAAACCCACCCACACTGACTATATCTCTGTGTTAGACCCCTCTCTAGCTCACCAATTATAAAGTCTCCAGCAGATATCATTGGAAAGAGCGTTAACCCCACTCATCCTCTCTGTAAAAAGTGAGCTGTCAATATCCGGGGAATAAAGGAATAAAAAAAAAAAGAAGGCTCCTCGAAGAAGTATAACGTGATTAGACAAACAAAGAACTAGAAAGAACGCACAGTCACATATGTGGCTCCCACAAGGTACATGGACTTAATTCGTCAGTGCACTGACCTTTATGATCTCTGTCGTAGAAATCAAGGGGTCCAAAGAAAGGAAATATATTCAGCATGAGAGGGGAGAATTCCATTGCAACCTGCAATTCACCCTTGTGCGCAGAGTGCCGTTGGCCGGTAGGCAGTGCAGTCAGAAAACACGATGCCAAGATACCTGGCGAAATCCAAAGTAAATTGGAGGAAGTGCATGAAACAATGCACTTAGGGCAAGGCGGCAAAAAGAAACGAGGCTAAAAAAACCCTGTAAGGTTCCCGCACCGAGCTGCAAGTGAAATCGCAGCAAAATCTGGAAATAGGGTCGCGGACCAGAAAAACAACTAGACTGCTACTCTCCAAGACGTAGACTCAGGAAGTAGCAAGGGGCGTGGACGCAGGAGACTGAAGACTCAAAGCCAAGCACAGCGTTGAGTCTGGCTACAGTTTTTATATTGCGTCATTGCCCCACCCACTAGTAATCACCCCTCAATCCTGCCTGGATGTCGGTGTGACAAAAGGATCCAACACAGATACACAGGTAAAAACATAAAAAGGGACTTGAACACTACCTAAATACCCCAGCAAAGAACAAGAACCACAACTGATGCCCTGTACTGTCTTTCCTAAACGGGATGCTGACTGTGCAAAAGGCATGTTGTGAGGGGCATAACAGCAAGAAGGGCTTGAGTCACCCCCACGTAAAAAGAACTAAAGTATGGGCCCCTTGACCACATGGTTGGGAGAAGAAGGCGGGGAGTAGTCCCCAAGGGCAAACCTGAGAGGCTTGGGAGCTTTTCTGCCTCTCCATTTGGTCCAATGATTACAGCCAGTTGAGTTTCCAGTTGGAGTGTAGGGTAATTTTTACCCCGTGAATGTCAGAAACATCTTCCCAACTGAGAATCCAAGTACTCATCGAGGGTGGATCACTTAGGCAGATGGAGACCTAGGTGGTCAACTAGAACTGAGTAGGGCAAATGAGGACAAAAAAAAAGATCTGCTTCAAGTGGAGGTTGAGGACGTGCCAAAAATAGCAAGGTTGTCTGCCTGCATATGACCCTGCACTAGCCACTCTGTCTCCTACCTGGGCAGCCACCCTACCTGTCTAAAGGTACCTAAACATGCTTTTAATCTCGTGGAATCCTGCACCTCTGTTCTGAGACTAATTAGCAACTTAGAGTTTCACATTATTTGGAATGCAGGACTCTTGGGGCTCGTTCCTTTGTCTGAGTCATACAAATTATGATTATTGAGATATCACACTTTGAAGGTCTGGTGGCACCCTGACCCTAAACAAAGGTGAGCTGTTGTCCTCAGTGAGTACCAGTTAGTCCAGTGGGTGCCCCTGTATTAGCGGGTACCACCACCACTGGAAAGTCAGGACCACAAAAACCATTATCGAGATCTTCACCTCTGGAGTTAGCAACTTACTTTAAGAAAACCACATTATCTGCACTGGACATCCCAGTGACTTGAGTCCCTGTCAGGTTTCCCTTTGCCGATGAGAAACATTGTCTTACAATGTTTCTGGATTCAGTTCACTTTAGGGTGGAAAGTTAGTGGTCTTTACTCAGTGTGCCACCCTCTTTGAACCTCTCACTAGAAAGGATAATGGGATAAAGGACAGATAGATCACAGTATTGTCTACACCATTGTATCGTTCATTGATGGAGTTCTGAATACCAAACATGAATTTACATTCATAAATTTAGCCATTAGCGCATCTTAAATTAGGGTTGCAAATGGCTTCATGAAAATAAATATCCCACAAGACTTGATCATGCGATCTCTCTCTGACCCACAGGGAGCCAGACCTCCGTGAGAAAAGATTGCGCCTGATAATACATCGTAAGTGACCTAGATGCAGATGTGGTAGGTAATATTGCAGTCTAAAACCAGGAACACTGGCAGCTGCATACTCTTGGGGGATGGACATGATCTGGACATGGAAGGAATTTGGTATTGGTCTGCTACTGCACATTAACCTGTAGATATATGGGTGCGGGCGTATTGGACAACTGATGATCCACAAACTGTTTTGGATTTCTATCTGTTGGGCGTGCCAAATGGCTACACATGGACTACAGCTGTGAATCTGACCTCCAGTCGACTCAATAAAATCTGGATGCACTGTTGTGGGAAAGGAACGGGAGAACTTGTCCACTGACTATGGCCATGTCTTGTTTTGGATATGGTTTGTGTTACTGGGCTAATGTTGTACTCTAGGTTTACATACACAGGAACTACGGTAGACAATAATTCGATGCAGATGTAACAATGTCAATTGTATGTTTATTTGGAAAATTCAACATAAGAAATGGAAAAATGGCTACATGAATCAGGCACATTATAAGTATCAGCTCTGTGTAAACATTGTTTTCATTGGGCTTAATTCCTGTTATACTTCATCAGAGTGTAAAATGCACTATTGGGAATGACTTGCCCAAGCAACTGTTCGAAAGAAAGACGTACAAAGCAAGTCCTTGGTTAATCAGTTTGAATGTAATTTTACACTTAGCTGTGGGACCCCTAAGGGTGGCGTACTACTCAATATTAAGAATAGGCCTTAGAGAAACTGTCTTATTAAAGAAAACAGTAAGGGTTTACTGAAAAAGCTGAATGCATTAAATTATGTTAAAATTAAAAAAAAGAATATCAACTACAGTAAATGTAACACAGTGTCATTTTGTGGGGATGAAGTATAATTTTCTTTTTAGCTCTAGACCAGAAAACTCAAGAAGATGTAGGCATCCTCTTCACTAAAACCTTTCAGGTTTAATAAAACCAGCCACTTCACGATCTGAGCTCCATTTCAGGGCGAAAAGGCTCAAGAGGAAGCCTTTGTCCTTCCTAAAAAGACTTTCACTAGAGCTTCAGTTAGAAGGCATCTAGATGTGCATGTGCCACTTATGGTATAAACTTATGTCTCTTTTGGGACCATTCTATCACAGAGAGGCCCAGTAACTGAGGAACTCTAGCCTGTATTTTTTGCTAGAAATCGAACTGCTCTTAAACAACATTAGACCATTTATGAGGTGGTTTTAATGCCCTTCTCCTCCCTCCAGAGGGAATTCCAACTCCATGATCACCAACTCTAATGATGCATGTAATTCGCACATGCATGGAAAGCTGAAAATATTCCCCCGAACTACCAGAATTCACTCCCTAAGAGGATGAGCTAAAAGAAAAAGCAGCGCTGTACACTTATAAAACCATTAACAATAATATGCCTGATACCCTCCTAAAATTGAGAACTATTTGGGAAGCTGATGTCGGTACATTTGAAGATCTTCACTGGGAGTTGGCATAGATGTTCCAGAGAGAAGAGGCAATTAGAGCCAGCCTACGTCTTATTCAATTAAAAATTTTACACAGAATTTATTATGACAGGGCCCAATTACATAAAACTGGCAGAGAAGCCTCACCGGATTGTTTATGATGTGGGTGTTAACGGGGAGACTTAATCCACATACCATGGTCATGCTCGGCCATGCAGATATATTGGCGCCGAGTGCAATCCTAGAGGTGCAGATACCGAAAGACCCTAAATATGTCCTTTTGGGGATACCCAACAATTTTGATGTTACGAGGATGAAACTCTTGTTGTGTAATCTAGGGTTGATAGTAGCCAAACGAGACCTGGCCAAGCGATAGGGGGCCCCAGAGATGCCTACCCTGGCTGAATGGTGGAGGGGTATGGATGCATTTATGGCTGCCGAAAGAGTAACTTTCCGCAGTATGGGATGCTCACGCAAATTCTATAAAATATAGGAGGTGTATGGACTACTATGGACAGTGAGGCTACTGATATTGCTGCAGGGCCTTCTTTATAACTGCATTTTACAATCTGTGCTGATCCTATTTGTTGTACCAGTGGTGACCATGTTAATATCTCCTCTATTGCTCCAATTGTCTAACAATGCTAGCATTCAATTGTATTGTAGTCCTATCGCCATGATCTGAATGAATGAATGATGTAACTTTTAAAGCGCACGAATGCCCAGAGGCGTCTTGGCGCTATGCGGAGCAGAGAAGAGTCAACGGTGTCCTGAGTAATGTTGACAGAGATCACTGATTAAAAAGCCAGGTTTTGAGTTGTTTCCTGAAAACAGGAAGTGAAGACGCTGTTTTCAGTTCAGGTGGCGAACGGTTCCATTGAAGAGCCGTGACCCTGAAAAAGCTTCTTCCCCCCTAGGTGGAAAGTTTGAAAGTAGCAACCTTTACGAGTCTAGCTGCACTGGAACTCAGAGTTCTACCTGGGGTATACCACTCAAGGTTTTCCTTAAAATAGCCTGGGGCTTTCCCGTAGAGTGTTTTGTAGGTTAGGCAGAGGGCCTTAAAGGTGATACGATGGCTAACCGGGAGCCATTGCAGTTGTCTGATGGCTGGCCTAGCCGATGGAGATTTAGGAATTGTTTGAAGGAATCATGCGGCTGCATTTTGTAGGCTCTGTAGTTTCTTAAGTGGACCTTTAGGAAGGCCCACATAAAGACCATTCAAATGATTCAGTTGCAGTAGAACTAAAGCAATGACCACAGATTTCAGAACATCTGCCGGAAGAAATCTTTATATTTTTTAAATAATTCTAAGCCAGTGGAAGGAAGAAGTAGCCTTGTTGATTTGATCTTTATATTTTAGCTCCCTATCCATCAGTATCCACAAGTTCTTTACTTTTGAGGTTGGCATTGGTGCCGTGCCCAAATCCGATTGCCACCAATTCAAAGACCAGATGGATGGGTTATTGCTGAACTGGATGACCTCTGTTTTTGTGGAGTTAAGCTTCAAGCAATTGTTATCCATCCATCTGCTGACTGCACTCATGCAGTTATTGACAATACTACCAGAATAATTTTCACTTTTCGCAAGTGAAACTATTATTTGTGTGTCATCGGCGTATGATGCCAGAGACAGGCCAAAAGATTTAATCAGGGAGGCAAGCGGTGTAACATAAAGATTGAACAGGGTAGGGGATAGGGAAGAGCCCTGTGGGACCCCACAAGGTAAGTTCTCCTGTTTAATGGGAGTACCCACCTTTTGTTATCTTTCATGAAAGCCAAAATAAAAAAATAAAAAAACAAAACAAAACATTAGACCATTTATGATTTTTCAAGGCAAACATGAAGGATAGGTATGGACACATCATAAAAACCTGAACCTTTTGTGTTTAATGATGTATGAAAGTCACAGACATGCAATGTGAGTGCTTGTTTTTCACAGTTTACCTTTTCCATCCATTAGCTACTTGGTGAAAGACACGGTAAAACTGACAGTTAATACTGGGACTCCATTGTAAAATTTTCAGTTTTTGAAAACAGTTGTCACAGCCAACACAACATTTCTAAAACAATTATAGATGCAAGAGGAAAGAAATCACACACAAGCTATAAAAAACTGTCACGTTGAAATAAAATACAGATAACTCAAGTAGTTAAATGGTGTAATCACACTCCCTCTGCAGGTCCTCCAGGCAAGGCTGAACAGGCCATACCGGGCTTCGGGCTTTTTCCCAGGAGGCTGGGAGGTTGGGGGGGGGGGCGCATTTGTTACTGGTGTCCGGTTTTGTAGCAGTGCAGCAGTTTTAAAAGCACTGCAGAGTTCCTTGTATATCCAGCAGTTTTCAGGCAACAATAAAAGTGCCACGATAACTCTGGTGATTTATGTACCTCATGGAGAGAGACAGGAGTTTTGTCAAGTGGAAGTTTTGACTCATCTAAAGTAGAGCAGATGGTTACTATGCCTGCTGCAAAGAGCGTGTGCTATGCAGATCACAGAACAGTATTTCATGTGCATAGCTCAGTGGGTTGCTGCTTTTGTCACAGAGATCCTTTTGTTACTGTGCAGCTCATAAGTTACAATCGTAACGTAGGTTAAAAAGTCATGTTTTTCACAGTGTTTCATTATCCTCATTTTGCTAAAAAGGGTGTTTGGGTAGAAATAAATTCTTAATAGTAAGGTCAACCCTAACCACTGTGTTACATTCTGAGTTTGAACTTCCTCAGACCGAGGACTCTTAAAAATGCCTACCAGTATGGATGACATGTGAATCCTACACCTTGTAGTCCACTTTGTCTTATGTGACATTTTCTATACACTGACTTACACACGTAAGATTCATTGTGTCTGTATGTGTGTGTGATGTAAAAAGAAATGAGATGAGAGGCACTGTTGGAGGGTGGTAGTGAGGGAATCATTGAAGAGCCGCAATAAAAATTGCTGTATCTTGGTGCACTATAAGGTCATCATTTACTATGTTTTAAAAACGAATACAACTGAATATATAATGAAAAATGTGTCATATAATGCACCATTTGACCCTAAATCCCCTTGTAGTCATCAGGCTCCCTTGCTGCGCTCTCTCGCTATGCACGGTATAGGGGCTGGTCTGACAAAACTTGCCAGAGCTGCTTTGGGTTCCCTGTCCAGCCCTGCCTCCAGGCTGACAAGGTTCCAACAGTTTCGGGTCCTGCCTATTCTGGGGGTCTCAATGGTGGAACATGTCAGGGAGTATGTTACTACATGGTCTCAATGTGTAAACGCATAAAACTTTTATCAGAAGCCCCACAGTTTGTTGCTTCCATACGCTTGCCTTGTTGGTCCATGATCTTCATTCTGTATGGATCTGAATGTCAATCTCTCATCCTTGAATGGCTTCACATCAGTGCTGACTGTTATCGACTCCTTCAGCAAGATGGGACACTTCATACCATGACAAACATTACCTTCTGCCCCATCCCTTGCTTCAATATCATGAAGGAGATAATACATCTACATCGATTCCCTTCCATAATCATAACAGACTGAAGCTCCTACTTTAGCTCCACATTTTGGTCTGTATTATTAGTCATTCATGGCATTAAATCTCCCATCTATCATCCTCAAGCAGACGTACCAAAAGTATGTGTTAATCAAGAAACTGAACAAATATGTATGTTGTCTTTTGACTCATCATGCTAAAGATTTGTCACACTCGATGCTCCTTGCCAAATTTGTTTATAGCAACACGTTACAGAGCTAAATATGTTTCTTTCCTTTTTTGCTCTCATGGATTTCATCCCTGAATGTTATTAATCTCCAGGCATACCAGTGCAGTTATTTCAATAAATTATTTGGTGCAATCTCTTTGTGTGTGTCAAAATTCTACTTCTGAACAAAGCAAAAACTGCATACATGATTTTTGAAGACAGGAAATGATCTTCCTTATACAAAGTGGGGGATTGAATTTGCAATATATCCTGGAATTCATCCCAAGTTCGCTTCAGGATTTATGAGGCCCAGCCCAGGAACAGCTGTGGAGAGAGGTTGCTATGTCACCTATGCTTTGCATCACTACTTCCTCATGGTTGATGCTACTGCCACCAAACAAGGTGCAACCTCAAACCTGTAGTCCAGCGATGGCATCTCATGAACTCCCAACTTTGCTTTCCTATTAGAATTGGTCCCTGAGGCCCTAATTTATGGAGATTTGGCATAGGACAGCGCTGCAAGTCACCTTGCTGCGCTGCCCTACGCCAAAGTGAAAGGTCAGGAATGCACCGTATTTATCCAATATGGTGCATTCCTGTTATTTCCCCCTGCGCTGGCGCCATTTCAGTAGCATAGCACCAATGCAAGCACCCTTGCACCTTGATGCAAGGGGGGGCCTGTGTTATCGGCAGGATTGTTTTTGTGCAGGAAGGGGCCCCTTCCTGCACAAAAACAATCCTGGGAGGCTTTTTTCCTCTTTCCATGTGTGCTGCAGAATGAATTAGGAGAATTGTTTTTTATGTATCCTCGTTACGCCGCTCCTGGGGAGGCGTAAGGTTTTGGGGTATCCATAGGTTTACATGGTTTTGTAAATCTGGGGAAGTGTCAAAATCCATGGATGTTGAGTGGGAAAACCCACCGCAACGCCCATGGAACACCTCCCTAGGGCAGAGTAAGTCAACGCAGCGATTTGCACTGCCTTACTCCATTTCCATGAGGCCATTCAAAGCCACACAAAATGGCTTTGTGTGACCTCATAGATAAGATTTTGCAGTTTGCGCCGCTGAAGCAA
This sequence comes from Calotriton arnoldi, assembly GCA_963921515.1. Classification (NCBI taxonomy): domain Eukaryota; kingdom Metazoa; phylum Chordata; class Amphibia; order Caudata; family Salamandridae; genus Calotriton; species Calotriton arnoldi. The sequence goes on along the minus strand of CAWUFW010002135.1, from coordinate 442,037 downwards.
CACAAAGAGTGACTCTCCGGTGGCGCAAGGGGCTCATGAATATGCCCCTGAGTCTCAATCTTCAGGTGACCAAGTTAGAGTCAGAAAGGGCTATGGAGGAATAAGGGTAGTATTCGCCATGATAGGTGAATGGAATGTTTGCTTTTCACTGCTGTTAATTGCTAGGTTTATTTTTTGTTGTTGACTCTCCTCAGACACACACAGAAAATAAGGTGGACATGAGTAAGAATAATAGTAATGCCCAAGAAGTTTCCGCTATTCTCTCTTATTGTCCAGTTCCATGCTGCCTGCACCATCTACCTAAAATATTGGTGAAGCAGAACATTACAGACACTGTAAATAATTTGCATATGTTGCTGCTCAAACACTCTTCCTGTACTTTCCTAAGAGGGCTTTTTGTTACTCTGCGAACAGAAACTAACAAGGCTTCACAGTTTTTTACAAACACAACTTTTTTTCTCAGTCATCATCTATAATATATGGAATTTCATTTAGCATCTTCATTGCACCATTCAGTTTTCTTTCGTATGTTGTTTCTTCAATTCCAGCCAAAGTTTTGATGTGTCTCCGAACTTGTGAGTCTTTTATTCAGACTGAGTACTCGAATATATGTTGTGCACCTTTGTGTGAGCTCGATGAGTACTTGTACATAAGATGTGAACCATACAGAGTTTTTATGATATTCAGAATGGCTCCCGCAAACCTTTGTCACCAAACTCCTAATGCTATGCATTCTTGGGTGTTTCAAATGTTACTGTGCCTGGAGCACTTCTGTACCTCTAAACCTTATCTTCTTTTGCAGGTCCCAAGACTGCCTGGACTACCTATGAAGAGAAGCAACATTTAGAAAAAGCACCAACAGAGACCAGAAACCCACAAAGAGAGTTCTGCTGATTTGGGAGTGAGGATTCGGGTAAGTATCCTTCTTGGCATCATTGAGGCAAAGCATTGATATCATTGCTTTAGCCACAGTTTATGTAGAAATGGAGGCCAAGATACCAAATCGCAACATGTAAGCTGCAGGGAGATCTTGGCACAACTGAGATCTCCCTTGCCCTCAACGGTGGATTTGGCTCGAGGGAGAAACCATGCAACTACACTGCTGTGGGGAAGCAGGTTTGAACCTAAGAGATCTGGGCTTGACTCTCCGGGGCACCAGAATGGATCAGTCTCGAAAGGCACTAAAACAGAGATGGTCTCAGAGGATGCAATTTGTCTCTGTGTGGTCTGCTTGGTGTCGTCAGAGGTGATGGTCATGACAGATATTCCTGAATATGAGGTTTCTGCCAAGAAAGGAGTCACAGAAAGAAATTAAAGATTCATCCGTTAGTGGTGAGAACATCCAGGACAAACGTTTCTCACTCCAATATTCTCAAAAGATAGACATATTATTGATCTTTTAATTTTTTTTATACCAAATCAGGAAAAAAAGAAAATTCATTCCTTCAGATGGTTCAGAAAACAAGAAATTCTGTTATACCTCAGAATTATTTTTAAGTATTAGTAATTTATTTGTGGATGGTCAATTGCTCAAATGTAATAATTCATTAAAAAAGAAGCATAAAAGACAAGTAATGGGTTTTCCATAAAAACCTAACTTGATATGTTATTGCTGTCCTACAGATGCAATAGTCAAAATGATTATTTTTCAGTTTAATCAACAATGGAAGACTTGAACTTTTGTTTTTTAATTTCAGGATAATTTTGAAAGAACAGTTTCTAATCAGTTCCTTGATTGAACACACCAAGGATTGGTACACCTTCCCTTCAATTCGGGTTAAAGCTCTCCCTTGTTACAGAGTTCAGATGCCGCACTAAGATATCAACACAAAAATAATACACATGAAATTAAAGGGAATGCTATGATTGGTGCTATTTTTTACTCTTGTGAAGAATGACATTTTGTATCTCTTTTCTGAAACTTTCACATGCACTTCAGCGATCACTAGCATGTTAGATCCATGTCATGCAGATAGTTACACCCTAATGTACGTCTCAGTCTTCTTGGAGAAAAAGCCAAAATCTAAAAATGGAAGTGCGGGTCTCACCGCATGGAAGAGCCTCCTCAGCTGAGCAAGCATGTGGTGTTGCTACTGTGGAGTGTAAATTCCCCTTGTGAGTAGAAGTAGGCAACCAAAATTTTAGGAAGAGAAAATGTAGGCCAACGTACAAAGAACACTATTCCATACTGCCAGTAAAACATCTCATAGGGAAGCAATACCGAAGAGCATTGTTTATTGGCATGGAAAATATGCAGGGCCACAGTCAAAACTTTCACACAAACCTCCTTTGGTGTGAGAAGATGGCAGAGGCTTGATTTATGCTAGAATCACATGCAAAGAAGGCTGATGCAGCTGGGTGCCTTGAGTGGCAGGCACTAGGCTCTGGAAATGGCAAAGTTAAGGTTCACATAGAATCTTGATTCAACCCCATAGGCATTGCTCATAACTTTGCATATGACGTCAAAGACATTTCTCAAATGACATCATTAATGATACCACATAAAACACCACCTAAGTAAAGTACTGATGCCATGAATGACTTAACTAAGTTAGTGTCAGTGAAGGCGGCATCAATGCTATGAACAGTGAAATCACACATAATTACTTTTCCAAAACAGTGGAACTGGGAAACCTGTGAGATCATACAGTAATGGGAGCCATGTGTCCTAGCTTCTACTACTGCTATTGCTACAATTACTACTACTACTGCTATGAACACATATCAGGCACTAGTGTTCAGGTGACCTGAGCTCCATTAGACCCTGCCTTCGGCGGGTATTTAATAGTGGTTAAAGTGGAGCAGTGCCCCAAGGTGATCAAAGAGCTTATTTCCAACTGTGGCGTCTTGGATGGAGAAATGCTTTTTCCATTTAGAAATAAATATGAACTTTGCAGTGCATATGAAATTACAAAAAATCCCTCTGCAAAGGAAAGGAGGAATATAAGGAGTGATCATGGATGTTACGTAATCCGGTGCTAACTCATGGAAGCATCTAGATATGAGACAGACAATCTTGAAGATGATTCGGGTCTTGCAGGTAACTAATGTAAAGATCTCTTTACTTTAGAGATATGATTTTTTTCTAATACCATGTATCAGTCAGATAGAGGTGTTTTCAATAAATTGGAGCTTGTGCATGAAGGTATTAGTCAGGCCACCATACAAAACATTTGCAAAAAGAACAATTGATGGACAGAATGCTGAACAATGTCAAATATTCACCCCAATACAGACATCTGGGCCTAAATCCATCGTGTTTTTGCTCCCCATGCCATTCCAGTTTAATCCAAGCCTTATGCAAATCAGTCTTCACCCTGTTCGCCATGGAAACAGTCCAGCCCGAACTCCCAGGCCAGGTCTTCCCTGGACTGGAACAAGCATCCTGGGACTGGTTTCAGGGTTTGACCCCTCATCAGCCAGGCTAGCTTGACTCCAGTGGCATGGATAGCACGGGACCCACGTCGGGGCATTCCTGTCCCACTCAGGGGGACAAATGCAAAAAGAACAATTGATGGACAGAATGCTGAACAATGTCAAACATTCACCCTAGTACTGGGACCTGGGCCTAAATTCATCATTTTTTTGCTCCCCATGCCATTCCAGTTTAAACCCAGCCTTATGCAAATCAGTCTTGACCCTGTTCCCCATGGGAACAGTCCAGCCCAAACTGCCAGGCCAGGTCTTCCCTGGATGGAACAAGCATCCTTGGACAGCTTTCGGGGTTTCACCCCTTATCAGCCAGGCTAGCTTGACTCCAGTGGCATGGAGAGCTTGGGACCCACATCTCGGCATTCCCATCTCACTCGGGGTGACGAATGCGAGTACAGAGATCTGGGCCTAAATTCATCATTTTTTTGCTCCCCATGCGATTCCAGTTTAAACCCAGCCATATGCAAATCAGTCTTGACCCTGTTCCCCATGGGAACAGTTCAGCCCGAACTGCCAGGCCAGGTCTTCCCTGGACTGGAACAAGCATCCTGGGACAGGTTTCAGGGTTTCACCCCTTATCAGCCAGGCTAGCTTGACTCCAGTGGCATGAAGAGTACGGGACCCACGTCTGGGCATACTCGTCCCACTCGGGGTGACAAATGCAAAAAGAACAATTGATAAACTCAATGCTGAACAATGTCAAACATTCACCCCCAGTACAGAGATCTGGGCCTAAATCCATCATTTCTTTGCTTCCCATGCCATTCCAGTTTAACCCCAGCTATATGCAAATCAATCTTGAACCTGTTCCCCATGGGAATAGTCCAGCCTGAACTGCCAGGCCAGCTCTTCCCTGGCCTGGAGAAAGCCTCCTGTGACTGGTTTTGGGGTTTCATCCCTCATTAGCCAGGCTAGCTTGACTCCAGTGGCATGGAGAGCACGGGACCCACATCTCGGCATTCCCATCTCACTCGGGGTGACGAATGCGAGTACAGAGATCTGGGCCTAAATTCATCATTTTTTTGCTCCCCATGCGATTCCAGTTTAAACCCAGCCATATGCAAATCAGTCTTGACCCTGTTCCCCATGGGAACAGTTCAGCCCAAACTGCCAGGCCAGGTCTTCCCTGGACTGGAACAAGCATCCTGGGACAGGTTTCAGGGTTTCACCCCTTATCAGCCAGGCTAGCTTGACTCCAGTGGCATGAAGAGTACGGGACCCACATCTGGGCATACCTGTCCCACTTGGGGTGACAAATGCAAAAAGAACAATTGATGGACAGAATGCTGAACAATGTCAAACATTCACCCTAGTACTGGGACCTGGGCCTAAATTCATCATTTTCTTGCTCCCCATGCCATTCCAGTTTAAACCCAGCCTTATGCAAATCAGTCTTGACCCTGTTCCCCATGGGAACAGTCCAGCCCAAACTGCCAGGCCAGGTCTTCCCTGGATGGAACAAGCATCCTGGGACAGCTTTCGGGGTTTCACCCCTTATCAGCCAGGCTAGCTTGACTCCAGTGGCATGGAGAGCTTGGGACCCACATCTCGGCATTCCCATCTCACTCGGGGTGACGAATGCGAGTACAGAGATCTGGGCCTAAATTCACCATTTTTTTGCTCCCCATGCGATTCCAGTTTAAACCCAGCCATATGCAAATCAGTCTTGACCCTGTTCCCCATGGGAACAGTTCAGCCCGAACTGCCAGGCCAGGTCTTCCCTGGACTGGAACAAGCATCCTGGGACAGGTTTCAGGGTTTCACCCCTTATCAGCCAGGCTAGCTTGACTCCAGTGGCATGAAGAGTACGGGACCCACGTCTGGGCATACTCGTCCCACTCGGGGTGACAAATGCAAAAAGAACAATTGATAAACTCAATGCTGAACAATGTCAAACATTCACCCCAGTACAGAGATCTGGGCCTAAATCCATCATTTCTTTGCTTCCCATGCCATTCCAGTTTAACCCCAGCTATATGCAAATCAATCTTGAACCTGTTCCCCATGGGAATAGTCCAGCCTGAACTGCCAGGCCAGCTCTTCCCTGGCCTGGAGAAAGCCTCCTGTGACTGGTTTTGGGGTTTCATCCCTCATTAGCCAGGCTAGCTTGACTCCAGTGGCATGGAGAGCACGGGACCCACATCTCGGCATTCCCATCTCACTCGGGGTGAGGAATGCGAGTACAGAGATCTGGGCCTAAATTCAACATTTTTTTAGCTCCCCATGCGATTCCAGTTTAAACCCAGTCATATGCAAATCAGTCTTGACCCTGTTCCCCATGGGAACAGTTCAGCCCAAACTGCCAGGCCAGGTCTTCCCTGGACTGGAACAAGCATCCTGGGACAGGTTTCAGGGTTTCACCCCTTATCAGCCAGGCTAGCTTGACTCCAGTGGCATGAAGAGTACGGGACCCACATCTGGGCATACCTGTCCCACTTGGGGTGACAAATGCAAAAAGAACAATTGATGGACAGAATGCTGAACAATGTCAAACATTCACCCCAGTACAGAAATCTGGGCCTAAATCCATCGTTTTTTTGCTCCCCGTGCCATTCCAGTTTAAACCCAGCCATATGCAAATCAGTCTTGACCCTGTTCCCAATGGGAACAGTCCAGCCCGAACTTCCAGGCCAGGTCTTCCCTGGACTGGAACAAGCATCCGGGGACCGTTTTCGGGGTTTCACCCCTCATCAGCCAGGCTAGCTTTACTCCAGTGGCATGGAGAGCAGGCGACCCACGTCTGGGCCTATCCGTCCCACTCGGGGTGACAAATGCAAAAAGAACAATTGATGGACAGATTGCTGAACAATGTCAAACTGTGGTGGCATGGTGAGCAACAGAACAATGGATGAAACCCAGATCTTTGTGACTGGAGGTGAATGTTTGCATTGTTCAGCATTCCGTCCATCACTTGTTCCTTTCACTTTTGTCGCCCTAAGTGGGAAGGTTTGCCCAGACATGGATTCCATGCTCTCTGCGCCACTGGATTCAAGCTAGCCTGGCTGATGAGGAGTGATGCCCCGAAACTGGTCCCAGGATGCTTGTTTTCAGTCCAGGGAGGACCGGGCTTGTCAGTTTGGGCTGGACTGCTCCCATGAGAAACAGGGTCAAGACTGATTTGCACATCTGAATATATGTATGAATCGGAACCAACATTAAAGAACCAGAGATACCAAATGTACAGAACTGCATAACATGCCTAAGAGATATGAAGTAAAGAAACAAGAAGTATTGAAAAATGTAAAAATGTAAAGATGGTTCGAAGACAATATGGATGCATTTAAAAAGAAATAAAATATGTTTAAAAAAAAAAAGACTGATTTGCATATGGCTGGGTCCAAACTGGGGCGGCGTGGTGAGCAAAAGAACGATGGATTAAACCCAAATCTTTGTGACAGGGGGTGAATGTTTGCATTGTTCAGCATTCCTTCCATCATTTGTTCCTTTTACCAAGCAAAACATTGGCATAATCAAGGCAGGAAGTGAGGGCTGCTGCGACTATGATAACCGCGTGGTGTAAGAAGAGGCACAGAAGTATCAAAAGCATTTTCTTCAAGGTGAAATTTGGAAGAATCAGTTTTGCACTAATCTAGGCTTCAAGGGACATATCACTATCGAAAGTAAAGGCAATTGTTTTACCTTGGCGGATAGTGACAAATTCAGAGCTAACAAAAGATGAAATTGGATTGCACTTCCGGAGGATCTGTTTAATTTCCCAAAAGAACACTGTAGCGCCCATGTGCTCTAGATTTGCACATGGAAACACATACAAGCTCACACACATACACACACACTCAGACACCCAACTCTGCCACACCTATTCCTCATGTATGTAGACTTCTCCAAGCACTCTTGCTACCAATGTATTGCCCATGTACTTCAATCACTTATGTGCAGAGCCACCGGAATCATGTGATTCTGCGGCCGGAGCGTTTTCCGCCTAATTATGGATTTGCTGCATTATCCATCATCTGCTGCATATACTCTAGATCTCAACAAAGACCCATCATCTGCTGTATAATTTTCAGATTTTAACAAAAAAAATTGTTTCTAGCTCGGACAGATCAAAAGTTACCTAAAACGTGGCATCGTGCTCCCACAACTCTACTCAAGCAGACCAGCTGGATTCCCCCGGGCTGTGCGAAGATGATTTATTAAGACGCCGTGGGCGATTTTTCTCACCCTATGATTGAATTTGCACCACCATAAATTGCTGAATAGCCTCTATCAAGCCGCAATTCAATTGCGGACCTTTATAGCCATGCCTAGGGGCGGTACCTTAACTGTACATCACCCATGACCAGTTGCTCCCCCCATCCCTTCTTTCTGTCCTGAGGAAGACCCGCTTGCAGAGGATACAAACTGCCCTCACTGCACTAGGGTCGAAACGTCGACACTCTCCCCCGTTCGGGGCCTGTATCTGACATTATCCCAGTCCTGCCCGCTTACAGACAAACGCTGTTTGTTAACATTTGAAAAGAACAAAATGAATAACCATGAATTACCTAAGGGACAGGCTCCAATGTAGAACTGGTGCCACCATGAATCACTACCAGTTTTACTAATGAGATTGCAATGTATAAAATGATGAACCATTGATTTGCCTGATTGAATTCCCTTCCTGTATACTCTAACCTACCTCACGAGCACCTTCTTTCTTCACACTCTCCCTTGGAGCAACCCCATCTCTATCCTGAACATTGAATATGATAATATGTTATGAAAAGTGACCGAATAAAATAAGAGTCACCTATAAAGCAATAGTGTGTGCCTTTTTGTATTCTGAGGATATATATATTTGAATGCTATACAAATAAACTAATGGTACATTATTGATATAACCTATACATGTACCATATGCTGTTTATGAATGTTCCATGCAACCAAGCTTTAATTCAATATAAGTCCAGGACCATTGTTTTCCTATACCCACAATGTGGATAGCCATTCACAAATGTCGACTGGTCATCTTTCACTTGCTTATTGCAGTTTTTGGTTGTTAAACTAGTACTAAAGAAGTGAAATCTTTGCTGACACAGTGTTACAATGTGTAAAAATTACGAAATAATGAAGTAATCTTATCACAAAATGTGTCCAAGTACGCTGCATAATTTGCCATTTCTTAGCACATAATTTAGTCAACCCTGTTGCATAATTTGGCCCTCTCCTGCCACTTAATTCCAGAAGTCCTGCTTATGTGCCTTTCACACAGTCTTCTGGTAATTGTATAGCAGCTAAATGCATGCTCAATCAAATTCCTGACAGAAGTCCTTTGCCCACACTCCTGACACAACATGCCTTTCACTCAGTCTTCCACCACTCACACACCTTGCACGTTTCATTATGTTTTTTTGGTGTGGTGTGATGTCTTCTTTATGTTTTATGTCATCATCTTTTATTGACTTGGTTGAATTACAAACATACGACCTTAGGCCTCAAATATACAAACATGCATCCCCTTGACAATTGGAGCTGCTCAATTTAGGCTCCACCCTAAAACGTCACGATTGTGCAATTATATAATCGAATTTGACATGATATTCATTGTGTGCCTTAACTTCATGAGCATGTGTGAAGCCTTAAAATGTATTAATGATATTTAATCATTGCAGGGATTATAGATTAGTACATGTGTACTTTAATGTTCAGTTGAAATGAATAAACATGTTCTCTTTTATTCACGTTTTTCAGGTATTCTTTAAGTAACGTGTGTATGTACAATCATGTGTTTATGTTCATATTAAATGCTCAGCAAGAACTGAATTTATTTTTGATACGCAGTTTTTGGATGTAGCCTATGATTTATGGCGATTTTTATCATTTGTGAATGAAGTTTTAGCTAAGATTTGAGTATTTTATTGCATACACTGGATTTTACTTGTCATGAATTCTGTCTGATTTTAGTTCGAAATGTTTTTATAATTTATGGAAAAATTGATATAACGAGTTTTACTGTACAAATGTTTAAAAGACCAAGGTCTAAATAAACTTACGTTTTTGACTGACTGACTAAATGCTCAGCTAACTTAGCTTGACAGGGCTCAATTGAAATGCATTTTGCCTTGTCAGTATATTCTCTCTTTCTTTGCAGGTGAATAATGATTTTCGTTAGTTAGCGAAAAACGTATTGTTTGTATTAGACGGCTGATAGTGAGGCCCGAAGGGCAGAAGAACTTGGCAGTGAACATAGAGAATTATTGGTCGATAGAGTCCTTCTGTTCATCATGTACTAGGATGGACAGATATTTAAGATTGAGAATTACGATGGGATGTTTTGATGCGATGGGAAACTGAAGGGATATTGCAGATGCTCTCTCAAGTAACAATTTGGTTGGTTCCTGGTGGTGTGAAAGGAGATAAGGATGTTTCTGAATCTCCTGTGAATTTCAATTTGTGTTCCCACAGTTGGAAGACAGAGATTCCCTTTAGACTTCGAGAGGTACAGACCTCTCTGCTTGCCTTATTCTTGCGAATGTGAAGCTTTAGGCTAAACACTTAGGGCCACATGTATCAAAAAAGCATTTTGCGATTACCAAATAGCGATTTTTACAGAATCGCTATTTGGTAAGCTCAAAATGCTATGTATGTAAAGAATCGCCAAAGATTTAGCGATTCCTTAATATTACTAAACAGCTATGCAGTAAATAGGTAGTCTCTAATAGGCTCTATTAGGTAATACTTCTCCATTCGTTCCCATGGACCTGAAGGGCCAATAGATGCAAATCGTTTTGCACTAGCTAATTTGCGATTACCAAATTGGTAATCGCAAATCAGCTAATGCAAAGTCAAGGGTGCCCGGGGACCTAAGGCCCCCCTGACGCACCAAAAAAATAAATAAATGTGCACATGTAAAACAGGCACATGCCCTAGGTGCATGTGTGCGCTACATGGCAAATTGAAAAATGCATTTTTTGTGTGCATTTTTCAAATTAGAGAGAAATTAAGTTTCTTCATGGAACACTTGTTTGCTTTAATTTGTTTCTTCATTGTTGTGGTTATCACAATTTTATTACTATTATTTATTATTTTATTATCACTATTTTATTTCTTCATTGCTGTGGTTATCTCATTTTATTATGACTTAATCTATTGAGATATTTCAGCTCATTTGCTGTATTGTTATATCTTTGGAACTTATTTTTGGTTTGCTTATATACTGGATTGATTGGTAATCCAAAATAAAATCCTTTTAACCATGTTTGGTGATTCCTGGTTCTTGTTGTGGAATCACACACATTGGCTTCAGAAGCTAGAAATTTAATGCTGATGTCTTCTCACTTACAGTGCTTCAAGTCAACCAACAATGGTTCATACAACCGATGGGGAAAAATCTTTGACGACTTTACTAAGAGACTGCGTTGCAAGTATCAGCACGCTGTCAGATAGTAGCACGTCAGATGGTTGATTACTGAAACAAAGGGAGTTAGAATAGCCCTGTAGAATAATGTAGACATACCCAAACCCAGTCCAAGTCCTTAAAGTTCATATCTCGGTTCGGAGGAACAGTGGCGTTGCAGCGGTTCGGAAAAGAGTTGTAAAGGTGGAGGAGTGAGTATTAATAGGGTCGCACGCTGTAATTGTGTATGTGGATAAGTGTAAATACACTTTGTTGTAATTTGTCTGCCAGGTTTTGTGGTGTAAGTCATGAGGTACCATGGGCTGCACAATTGAGATAGGGACATATAATTTTGTGTGAGTGAATTGTGATTGGTGTGGTGGATCCTGTTGTGCAAAGAAAAAACTGCATTAATCGGGGTGATTCCCCACTGGTCGAGGTTTTAGTTGCAAGTGTGTTTGAGTAGGTCGAAAGGTGTCACTCTGGACCATTTCTTGTGTGATTGAATACTTTGAATTCTTTAGTGGAGCAGATAAAATTTAGTTGTTGAAATCGCTTATTGTTGTTTTATGCTTGCTTAGTGTTGAGAAAAGGGGTGCGCCCATAAAAATTGTAAAGGAGGGTGAACCGCTGCGAGGAGTGAGAAGTACATGATAAGGTGCCACGCTGAGAATGGATGGCTGGCGTTAGCGGCGTGCTGTTACTTGATGATTGCATCACGGAGTTCCACACTGAGATTGGTTGTTAGCGCCGAACGAGAACTGTGGTTACAGAATATAAACCTGAGTCATCCGGAACCACGACACAAGCCTTCACGGTTTCAACCGGAGTAAACACGTCAACTACTGTTCCTGTTGCCCCTGGATGGGGAGGCACGGAAAGGACTCCTTTAGTCCTAAATATGGTGACTTCACCATATGTTGCTCCCGTATCATCAGTGATAAATAAAACAGGACTTACCCTGTAGAAGTAGCCACTCAGGTGTCACAAAGTTCTCACCTGTCCATTTGGAATTTGCTTCAGTGTATTTCAAGCAGTAGTTCCCGGAAAGGGATAGTCCCAATACCTCTGGAGTTCAAAATGTTGTTAATTCACAGGAATTTGATGATTTGATTAGGGTTTTAATGGGCTTCCAAGAGAAGGTGAGGGTTCAGGATTAAGCAGGGAATTCCAGTCTCCGAAAAGGGAGACTGCAGTGGATGTGGTCAAATTAAAATTGAAATTGGATGTAATGATATTAGGAAATCTTGACCTTTCCCGCTTAGATACCTATCAAGAGAATGAACTCATATACATGTGCAAGGATGTTACTAAGCGTGCTGGACAAGCTCATGATAAGCTGTCCGAGTGTATGATGTAGATTTGAGGAGGACTAAATACTTACAGAAAGGTTACAGTGTATGCTTTGACGAAAACGACATAACCAGTATGAGGACTTCAGGAATGAAAATGCAAATTTGGGAGTTAATTGGTAGCAACTGGAAATGGAGTGAGTTGGACAATTGGAAAGGCAGATGGGTCAAGAAGAAGGATCAGAAGAAAGCAAAGGGAGAGCCACCTCCGTCTTTGATAAATGGAGAAGGAGCTTCGAATTTCCCCTTGAGAGAGGTGCCCAGTGGAGGTTATGTTAATATACCATGGAGTAGGAGTGATCTTGCTTCGTTTACGAACCATTTCCCAAAATTGAGAGATAAGCCAGTAGAGTGGTACACCCAGGTTGATTGATTTGTAAAGATTACACAGGTTTTGTGGGTAGATTTGAATACCCTTTTTGACATTGTAATACTGAGTGATTTGTGGGCCGAATGTAAAGTGACTTTACAGTGGCTAGAGAAGGAGCCTCAGAGAAATCTGATGTCTCATGCCTGTCAGCTTTGGTGATGAAAAAGTATCAACAGGGGATTTACCTTTTTGAAGGGGAGGGTGCCAGCGAAGAATATTGATTGTGTTAAGATTGACAGAATGACCCAGGAGTCGAAAGAGACCTTGCATGCTTTTTATGAGACATTTTGTTCCAAGTATTTAGACGGCACAGTGGGATGGAAACTCCCGAAACCAAAGACATGGGAAGTGTTGTGTCTTGGTTTGTGACAGGATTGAGACCTGAGGTTAGTTTGATGATTCAGCAGTGGTGGCTGCCTCTGTCCAAGGGTGGTGGGGCAGAAGGGGGGAGGCATGAAAAAAAATAAAAAAAATAAACGTACCTTCTTCGCCGCCGCACTTCTCTCCTCCGTCCTCGCTCTCTGCCACGGAAGCACTCAGGCTCCCGGACTCTCCCAGCCAATCACAACACTGCAAGAGCAGCGTTGTGATTGGTCTGAGCGGCCTTGACCGCTCAGGCAGTACCTGGGAGGCTGGGCATGTTCTCCACTGGGCTGTGCAACACAGCCCTGTGGAGAAAATTCCAAGCGCACATGACAGTTTGGCCAGCCCAAGAGGGCCCAGCCGTCATGAGCACTTAGGAAGGAAGTGTAAACCACTCTTGCTCCCTCTAACGGTGGTGAGCCCAGCCCCGCCCTGCTCGAACAGGCTGGAGGCCCGCAAAGAAAAATAAAATGATAATAACTTCTTGTTATTATCATTTTTTTTTTCTTTTGCACTGCTCAACGAACAGTGGGGCGACGCTCCTCCGCCTTAGCGGAGGAACCGCCACTGTGAATCAACAGCATTTAATTTGTTGGCAAAATAAGTCAATTGATGAGATTTTGAGGTATGCAAAATATTTCAGTGATGAATTGGAAATGAAACAGAAGCAGTTGAAGGAAAAGTTCATACTGGCTCAGATGAAGGCAGCACAAAGAGGCAGTCAGAACCAACCTTATGTAGGGACTGTTGAAGCTAAGCAAGGTGTGTATCAGCAGGGAGTTCCTGTGATGCAGGGTGGAAATGGTTACCCACAACAGGGTAGAAGTCATGGGATCCCGATTGACCCAAGTACTGGAATCGATGTGGCAACACTGAAGAAATCGAATCCACATCATTATTGTAACGAAATTAGGGAATTGGACGCAGGAATGCCGTCTCAATCCCAATAGAGTAGTGAATGAGAATTAGGTTCAAAATTCAGGGTTTGTACAGACACAGGTCAGCAACCCTGTACAGCCACAAAATGTGTCGAGGCCAAGGACACAAGATCCTAATGTACCTTGCGAACCATAAATTCCTCTTTCATTTGTGCTCTGATATATAGGCCCCTGGATTATACGCCCCATTTACACACATTTTGCCAAGACTTCACTCCCCTCTAGTAACTGAGTATGTAAAAATCCTGTCAATTGGAGATTTAAATTATAGGGCCAATGAGGAAGCAGGTGGGCACCTGTCTATGAATTTCACTATGTTAAGCAGCTTGAACTTTGAACAGCATGTGTTGGCACCTACCCATAATAAAGGCCACACCTTAGATCACATGTGTTCACTCAACATGTCAGTGTCTAATATGACGATTATGGCATGTGTATGGTCTGATCACCATTTAGTAAAATTTGCGCTTACTGAACTGGTCCTCCCAAAACCCTACATCAACAGGAATTTCATCCGGAAGTTGGGCCATAGTAAACATCGCATTATTTTGCACCTCACTCTGCCACTCCTCCCAGTATAAAAACGAATGTTAACCAACAGGAGGAAGAACTCACCGCTTGGCTAACAGAAGCCAGTAATTTGCATGCCCCCCTTCAGAAGATGAGACCACTTAGACGCCATGAGGGGTCCAGATGGTTTTCTGAAGAGTTAAGAGCAGTTAAACTTGAACTTCGTAGAGCTGAGCGTAGTTGGCAGAGGGACTATTCGCCCAGAAAATAGGAAGTTTATCTGCTTCATTTGACACAATATAACAAATCCATGAATCACACCAAATCAGCATATTTCTCTGATAAGATCACAAACTATCAACAAATCTAAAGAAATCTTCAAAATCATTGCCGAATTATCTAAACCAGATAAAGTGACAGCAATGATCCAGCCTACTTAGATTCTATCAGTAGCAGCTCTTGGAGGGAGTGCCGCGGGGCGGCGGGGCGGGGGAGGAGCAGGGTGGGGGGTAGTAAACTACCGCATACGGCCGAACAGAGGTAAGTAAAGAAATAAATAAATAAAACGAATTTCATTGCGCGCGCTGCATTGCCAAATGCGATGCAGCGCGCGCAACGAAATTCGTTTTATTTATTCATTTGTTTACTTACCTCTTTTCGGCCGGATGCCGAGGTTTACTACCCCCCACCCTGCTCCTCCCCCGCCCCACCCCACCGCCCCGCGGCACTCCCTCCACGAGCCGCTACTGGATTCTATGCAATGCTCTAATGATTCCACCCTGTGTCATTGCTCCAATTGAGTAGAGGAGCACTTCTACACTGGCCGAGTAGCCGACTATCAGTAAGGGCACAATTTTTGTACCTGTTAATTAAAGCAAAGTTGGACTCCCCCAATGATGCCCTCCAAGGGTCCTACAAGAAGTATTTACTTCCTTCCCAGACCCAGCCATATATCTGCTCAGTAATTCTCTGAGGCAAGGTGTGGTCCAGCTACTAAAGAAAGCTAGTGATGACACACATATTGAAAAACTATCGCCCATAGCCTTGCTTCCGTATTTGGCAAAGGACTTGGAGGCACACGTGGCCAGTTGCCTCTGCTCCTTTTTAGCAGTTACTCATTTCCTGGATCCCCACCAGGCAGGCTTCCGACCAGCCCATTCTACTGAAG
The DNA here is from genome assembly GCA_963921515.1 of Calotriton arnoldi. NCBI lineage: Eukaryota > Metazoa > Chordata > Amphibia > Caudata > Salamandridae > Calotriton > Calotriton arnoldi. The sequence goes on along the minus strand of CAWUFW010002135.1, from coordinate 426,568 downwards.
CTGTCTTTTTATCAGTTGGGGATGACATGAGTGAGGCAGCGGACAGAGGTAACCCTCTGGCGCTGGTCCTCCTGAATCTCTCCACTCTTTTTGACACAGTGGACCATCGACTGTGTCAGAGCCGCGGGTCTCCAGGACTCAGCGCTGAACTGGATAGTATCCTTTTTAGGCCTCGCCTAGCGTTGCAGCGCATGCGCTGCTCGCTCTGCGAGATCTATTGTCGTCGAGTTGATTTCGGAAGTGGAGTGGAAGCTCCGCCCATCCTTTCTATTGGCCGGCGTCATCCTTTATGGTAAACGCTGGCCTCCGATAGAAAGTGAGGCTTTTTGGTGACCGCCCTGTCTCCTTTAGGCCCCGCCCACCGGGAATGGATCTTGTACTCGTCTGTTGCTCGTCATGCGCGCTGCATCTCTTCACTTCTCCCTTCTCACGAGGCGGTGGGCGGGTCGGCACTTGTTTGCAATGGTCGTCAGCACAGTTTTTCTTTCAGGTAGTGGTGTCTTGTTCTGCAAGCAGCCCACGATAAGAGCAACCTCTGGTATTGTTCTCGTGTTGGTTACAAGCGTGCGGCGTGTCAGCGCGAGCGCGGTGCCCGCAGGCACGAGCTTCGGGCAGGCTAGAAACTAAACATAGACAAGAACAGATCTCCCCTGTGATCCCATGCCGCGGCCTCCACAGCACCCGGGAGGGCAGCTTCCAAGAGACGTCTTGTGAAAAACAAGTCTTCCCCTGGGACCCCGAACAGGCTCCTTTATAGCACAATGTCAGGTGAGGAGTGTGCTGGCCAGGGAGAAATGAACTGATGGGCCGAGACAGGAAGCATCTAGTGCTCGCTAGTATGATGCACTGCTTGCAGCAGAGGACAGGTGGCGAGGCCTCAGAGGGCTGGCAACAGGCCTCTAGATTAATCACTTCCGAAACGGGATGCAGTCATGGCGTACGTGCACAGAAAGTGCGCCACAAAACACCAGATCGCAGTTTCTCAGAGGATCTAGAAGGCACGCAGAAAATACATGTTTAACGCGATTATTATTACATATTGTAAAGGCTTCTGAATTCGACCAGCTCGTTGCACTAACTATTTGTGTTTGGGAAGGGACCCGTGCAAATAAATAAATGAATAAGTGATTGATTGATTGATATCGGTGAAGACCAAAAAACATACAACTGTGCGTCAGTTTCCTCCAAACAATACACATACAAGATCAATTCAAACGCATTTTCGAGCTTCCCGAAGTTGTGCTGTTCTCAAAAAGCCTCTATGGGTGTCAGCAGGAAATCACAATGTCCTTGGGAGTCAGTACTGTGCACGCTGGCGAATCATGGATAGTTTTAATAAAATGATTTCATCATTCTTAAACTGTAGATAAGTTAGACAAATGTGAATGAAACAAACGTCGCCCATTTTGTGCGAGAAACAAGTTCTGCATATTTCATGCAGCAGAACACACCAGAATGACGACAATTTGCAAAGGTTCAAGTCTAGAAGTTTGCATAGATTAAATAATGACTGCGAGGGCTACGATCCTGGTGGAAACTAAACCCACAAATAGTCGATTCCTAAATTCTAACATCTGACAATGTGTTGTTAGACGTTTGCCAATTGGCTCACAATCTAATGTTTCAAGAAGGACATTAGTAACCCCATGTAACAAGCAAGACAGAGTCTTCCTTGAATAATTTCTGCTGTGCTGTCACCCTTCCTGCTGCCACGCTTTTTAGGTCACGCCTACTAGACAGGCTTACCAAAAACATATAGGGCCTACTCATTTTTTACCATTTGTTGGCTTTCTTGTCACTCATTTGCTTTTTATCCGTGCCTCAGCTTGTCAATCTTGTGTGTGACCTGCCCATGGAGCATAGCCTCTTCACCATCTCACTTGTTTGGCTGGCTTCTATGCTTCTACTACTTGCTTATCAAGCACTATTTCTATGTTTTTTGAATAAGCACTCCATGGGAGTGCATGTGTTTTCCAGTCATCTCCTTCATCTTACTCTCCATCGACTGACCTAGTGCTTCTACCTGTCCCCATCCATGTTGCGCTCGCTCTCATATGCTTTCCCTGTTGCTTTCTCACCTGTGTTCTTGTCTCTGCCCCCACCATATTGCACGGTCACCCACTGCTTCTCCTCCTTGCCATGGTTTTACTTCTTACTCCTGTGTTGCTCCTCCCCAACTGAGCTTAAAAAGTGCTTTTTGTAATATAGATACTTTTTCAATTACTGATCAAACTCAGTAAAGAAAAGAAATGCTGCCATTTTGAGGGCGTGCATGCCTGCAGAATGAAGCGATGGCCAGTCATAGCAACCTTTTTAAAGTTTGTTTCTTTTGCCATGCTGCACAGCATCAAGGAGGCTGTACAGCACGGCTAAAAACCACTGGCAAAGGCAATAGGTCCCAAAGGCAAGGCCTATTGGCTTTGAAAATGCTTGTTGCAAATATTTCATAGAACAGCCAATTTCCCAGAGAAGCTGGTCCTCACCCATCCTAAAGAAGCACCTGCCAATCATCTAAGGTCCACAATCTCACATCCTATTGGCCACTCAATTTAGCACTGCTGAGATAAGGAATCTGTATTGGCTGCTTGTACATCTTTACAGAACTCCAAGGCTGCTTCACAGCGCTGCAGTGGGGTTGACAATGACAGAAAATATAGTATGAAGTGGGAGTTGACTGCCCGTTTTACTACAGGATGAAGTTCTGGCAATACCGATGATTTAAGGCAGTCTAAATCTGTAGCACCATATATAAATATTTGTAGGAAAGAGAGGCAAAATCTCCAGAAACAACTGAAAAATCATGATTTTTCTTAGACCAATTACAAAAACAATTAGAAAATTAAATGAAGTTACACGCAGAAAGCAACTAGGGACCTCTGGAATCAAGAGCATGAGTTACATGTCAGCAACTAGAATAACAGAAAAATCATGCTGCAATCATGATATCAACCTGCGTGCATCTTCTCGGCCCATTTTCGTGACCTCAAAAAAATTGCAACTCAGTTCATGCCCATCATCTCTATTTTTACCCGTTCATCTCCAGACCCTCACATTTTTCACAGCCCAACGCCCCTCTCTTTAGCTCACCAATTCACTTGCCAGTTCCTCCTTCCAAACCTCTCTCCACCCCTCCCCTTTGCCAATAGAGCTCTCCCCTTGACAACTTTGTCTCATCACCATCTCACATTCTCCTGTCACCCTTTTCCCTTCAACTTGCCATTCTATTCCTGAAGCCCTACATCATGCTAGTTTTCCAGACAGGCCCTGATTACTACTCGCGCATCTTGATTCTCTCTCCCTATTGTGCGAACTGTCTCTGCATCCCCAGCTTATTCCCCTGAGCCATCCATAGTATCATCTTCATACATAACCCTTCCTTCTTCTCTTCCTCACCTATGCTCCTTCCGCAAGTATGCTCCCAACCAGACTGCACGAACTGTTCTTAGTGATTGTGCCTCCCCTTCCACAGCATCCTCCCTCTATATTCTAACTGTTCCATGACACTGAAACCTTGATCTGTGTTTGATTATGCCTTCTATGATTATCACCATTCTCTCAATCTCTTCTCAGCCACCTTCTCCCAAGAGGACCGTGCCCCACCAAGTCCACCACCCTACTAGATAGCCGTTCTCCTTATCCCCTGACCCCACTACTACAGCCTTTCTCTCACTAAGGAAACTATCAACTAAAAACAATACACTAACACACAGAAGATTTCTAATCTGAAATCCAGCCTCTTCATTAATGCTTTTCCCCTCTCCCTCCCGCTTGTCTATGGACCTCCTTACACTTTCTCCCCTAACTGCTCCCCTTAATCTTGCTGGAACTCCTTTGGACGTTTTACTGTCCTCTTCTTCTCACTCAATTCTTCTAATCCATTGCACCGTCTTCAGAAGGTCCGATAGAGCAACCCTCATTAGGATCACTTTCCATCATGTTAAATCTTCCCCCATTCTAAACTGTGCTCATAACTAAGCTGCACCAACATCTCTGCCACCATTCTTAAACATGATTTTGACATTCTCTAACTGACAAGGCTTAATTACCCTTCTATCCTCTTTGTAGACAACCTCCCATTTACTCCATCAATAAATATGATATCAAAGAAAAACCCAGGGGTGGCTTAATCATGATTTGTAAAAGTGAATTTGTCTTATTTATTTGACCCTTCACTACTCTTCTCTTCCTTGTGAGTCCTTTAAATCGATCTCTCCCTTATCAATATGAACACACTAAGCTGTCAGTCATATTCAACAACCTGGAAACAACTCCACCTTGCCCCATTGAACTCTACATACAAACCATTCCTCTTGAACATTTCACTATTACATGGAACAAATCCTCTGATTCAATCACTTCTAACTGGCTCTTTTCCTCTCAGCTAATAACCTGCAAATCTGAAAGAAACCTGTTCATGGCATTTTTCCTAGATCCCCACCACTAATGCCCCGTCTCTAACAAAACATGAATACATATAGTCTCATGACTATTAGAAATTGTCTGACCATGTCCATCTCCTCTGCTCTCTTTCCTCCACCTGACTTCTGTGACACTAATCTATTCAGAACATTCTACTCTTCCACTGAAGATAGTGTTGATGATGTAAGTCCTCTCTCCAGGACAGCCATGCACAAACACAAGATCTCTAGTTGGTTCTCGCCCAGCCTCAGTCTAAAAAGACTGTTTAAAATCAAGAAAACTCCTTTGATATCAGCTCAAACCGAAAAGAAAAATGTCGTAAATCATCCACCTCTTAGCTAAAGATACTTGTCTCAACTCTCAAATTATCCGCTCAAAGGATGGAATCAACAAATTGCTGGAAATCACTTATTCTCAAACCACCTTTGATTCTGGTCCCTATGCCTCTAGAAATAAATTCTTAGCAAACTTGATGTTTCCAATTACACTGCTTCAATTGTGAGGGGCGGCACAAACCTTCATCCTATCTCCTAACTTTACTTACCATTCAGGCACCAAACCAATCTCTCCTTGGAATTCCTTCTACCTCACTTTGGAAGAAATCCTTCATTTGGCTATCTCAGATTCCAAACACTCTTCATACTGCAGTACCCCAAATTCTCGTTTATATCTATGCCAAAGCCCAGAGTAAACTCCTTAAAGATCTTGGTGTCTACTTCTACTTTTATGCAGGTAACACCCATATCTTTCTCAAACTAGATTCCTTTGACTCTCAGCAAATTAAAATCTTCACCTCAGAGTATCCACAAATGGATGGTTGAAAGCATCTCTAATGTGACGTGCTGAAGACTGAACTTATCTTCTTCACCCCCATCTCTGACCAATCTACTGACTCTAATAGGTATGAATTCTGAAAATCGGCAGCTATCCTCCCAAAACTGTCCAAAGCCTCCAAATCTCTGAAATTTCTTCTTGATGCTAATCTCAATCTCAGAAGAGGCATCTAAGACATGCCGAAGCTTGCCAGGTTTCACAGCTACATTTTCAAGAAGCTTAAACACATTCTCTTTTTCCATGATCTGAAACTGACAGTAGAGGCTAAGGAAATCTCTTATCCTAATTATGGCTGCTGCCCTTCAAAGGCCTCCCGCAAAATAGGATACCCTTCTCCCACGCCCACCCACAGCAGTGCTACATGCTTTGGCCAGTTACTGTACACTTGCATTTGCGGATCTGATAGCACCTTCATGCTGCTATGCATTGTGCTTTGCACTCTGTTTCCCATGTACATCAAGCTGACACCCATGTGCGATGAGTACGTCTGTTATAAGGGCACAATAAATAACATTTGTTATATGCTATCTGTGACCTGTAACACCCTCCACCTCCATAATTCATGACCAACGTTGTACAATAATCGATCTTTTCTGATATGAATTTTAACCTGCTACCTTTGCTAAAAAGCCATAACTGAAGATCTACGCTTTCCAAATGGTAGTCACGTATTAACTTTTAATATGGAGCCTTTTGTTGCTCATGGACTCCAACTTGTATGAGCAATGTGGTACCGGCTAGCTGCTGCTCTGTTATGTACATATTTAGTTTTGGTGATGCTGGACTTGTACTCGGTTGGTAACCATGTTGTATTAATCTGTATGTGCCCTTGCTCCCTCTAAATATTTATACACCCTTCTTTATTTATTATAAACTCTGTGTACTGTAATCCTCTGTTAATCTCTGACCAATACTTTACTGCAAACAATATTTCATCACTTGAGTCACCAATCAAGACGTGGTTGGCTCTTGCCTGGTATTCTCACAATGGCCTTTGTCCAGGGCCCCGAACCCCACCTGGGTGCAGTACGTGCTTTATTAAATCAATAATTTAAAAAAAGGCTCATTTGTGCTTCAACATTCCTGAATGTTTCAAGAACTAGCTAACTGAAATATATGGCTTTCCCTCTCTTGGCAGACATTTTACTACAGCTACATTTTGAGTACTGATGTCTCCGTCTTCTTTACACATTTCTCCCATAGAGCAGCTTTTTGGTGTCCTATGCCAAGGTAAGTGGAAGAAACACGGAGGCAGTACTTCTGGAAACAGGTAGCGTTTAATACACCTTAAAGTACAGGGTCAGGCATGAAAACGCCAAGTCCATGAAACCGTTGGCTCCTCCCAACTGGCGTTTTTTGAACTCTCCCTCAACGTTCTAATATTTTCACACACGGGAGCATAAGAAGGAAAACAACAGTAACTGCGCACACATCTTTCCTAAGAACCCACTTTGCCCGGTTGTACACCAAATAGTGCACGTGCTTACTGCATTCAGTGATAGGGAATAGAGGGGGCACTCTGCGACCTGGACCGGACATCTTTTTTTTTTTTTTTTTGTTGCATATTTATATAGCGCGAACTCGACCCGAAGGTATTGGAGCGCTTTACATGAGCACCGTATTTACATTACACATTCAGGCACGGGGAGATTAAGTGATTTGCCCAGAATCACAGGATGTGGACGCGACCCCCAGGCTCGAACCCTGGTTTCCAGCACAAGTCGGCAGTCTAGCCGACGGACCACATCCTCTCCCTTGCAAAGACTTGCTGTGCAGGTGCCCACTGCTCAGGCAGCCTGCACCTCAGCTCAACTGCTATTAAGAAGAGTCCCTTAGACAGCACCTGCAGTGTTTTTACGTCTCTGTCAATAGCTGGCACTGCACCTATGCCCTTTAGCCCCAGCCACTTCCCGATGTGTCTGCACATTCTCTCTCTGCCTGGAAATTCAGGCATTAACAGAAAGCCTGTGGGAATTTTTTTAAAGTTTAAACATCGACAGGGAACTGAGTATCTATTTACAACAGAAAAATCTTCAGTTTACGACAGTTGCTACCCGCGAGTACCATGCCTAAATGGATAGGTACTGCCAAAGTTCGGTGTTTGAGGAAATCTGAAAGGGAAAACCAACTTTTGGGTGAATATGCTTTGATAAAAAAGGTAGAGAGTCAGCACAGGAGTTCTCTGAAACTCCTCAGCAAGGTCAAAGGTTCTTCTTTGTTATGCTAGTCAAGCACCCCCACACATCATTCGGTGCTCCCCTCTGCTCTACATCTGCTCTCCTCTGCAGCTGCTGCCAGGCTAACCACCAAGGGCTCTAGAAAGTTTGATCAAAACACTTCAATTCATCCCAGACTGAAATGCCTCCCAATTAAAACAAAAAGTGCATTCAAACTAGCCTGCATTACAAATAGAGCGCCCCACTCAGGAATACCCGAAAATAGTCAATGTTGCCTCTGGATATACCCCATGCCTCTAAGTTTCATTCTTCAAAAGAACTTTAAAAAAAAGTCATTTTGTGGAAGCACTTCCAGGGAAGGGAGCACTATCTGATCAGGCATTGAGACAAGCTTTCCCTGGGAAGGCCTCCTGTTCCAACAAAAACCTGTCCCTATGAAGGGCCACGCCTGTACCAGACATAAACCTTTTCATACAGTTTGTTCTGGGTCCACTATCACATTACTGTAAATAGGATGTATATGTGTTTAGAAAGTAATTAGTTTCCAACCTAACAGGTTTTATACCTCTCTTATTACCAACTTTATTATAGTAGTTAGCACTGGTTCTATGCAGAATCAAGGTAAGTAGTTTGCATTATGAAGAAGCCCGCTCTTGGGCATACGATCTTTCCATATCTGAGAGAGATATTATATATACACACACATATATATACATACACAAATACACATACATATATACATACATCCAGTGCTTTAAATGGGAAAAAATAAGTGCAGGTACTCTTAAAATGAGCTATGAGTGTAGCAAGTGGGCGGGGCTAGGGGCGGGGCTAAGGACAAGACATATAAGACACTTCTACTATGTGGCCGAATACTTATATATTCTTGAGTGTGCACTCACAGAAACAAGCAGCAATGCTCACACAAAGCATTCCAAGAATGTCCTTTAAAACACCTCCCCAGTGTCTGGATTCTCTCCCTCTTTCACTCGCTTTTCTCTCACACACACACACAAACATGCGCACACAAGCAGGCAAACACCCAGACACAAGCAGACAGACACTCATACAAAAGACTCAGGTGGGATAAAGGCCATTTTACACTCCTTATCTCCTGTGGCTTTCTTAATTGCTGCTATTGCTGCTGTCAGCGGGATGCCTGGATTCGAGTGTGTGCACAAATGCACACCATGGTGTGAATGTGATTGACAGCATAGGGCCTGAATGGACCCTGCTCTGTCAAACACAGCGTGGTGGTGAACACCGGACATTATGTAGGTGAGCCCTGCTGAATTGTTTAGAGGTGGCTCAGCTTGGGCTAGAGGGGCTTTGCTGTCGGACAGCCTCGTTCGTGCTCGTGAGCCAAAGCAACAATGAGCCTACCTTTGATGAGTACCGGTACTCTCCTTGGCAGCAGAGAAGGGCCGGTACTCAGAGCGGTGAAAATGAGAAGTGCCGGTACTCAGTACCGGTGAGTACCGGCCCAATTAAAGCACTGCATACATCACAAGCCATCGGGTGATGGTGCTTGTTTTTCCGGCACAATCTTTTACAAGCAGCGGTGTGCACATCTTAAGCATTGTTACGGTGGCGCTGTGATCAGGCAGCTGCTCGGCAGACATGTTATTGTGTGGTCATGTGTGACTACACTTTACATGCTTATGTGATTAGGTGAAGAGGCATCGTAACTGATCAAGGATGTGAAGGTTTGGATTTCTGCCATCGGGCACCCGTTATTTTGGAAGTAAGGGCACTATACGGTAGTATTTGGAAAGAGCGCCCATTTTACAGTCTTCAATATTACCTAAAGATAATATTGAATTTGTGAACTAACTTGCAGTAACACCAGCCAGCTATTGTTTGTTTTCTCATTTTCACAAACGTTGAGTTTACTGTGAAGAGTATGCACGTGGTCAGTGTGCCCACTCTTTTTCTTTTTGAAACTATGCCTGGAACTCAAACGGTGGGATGGAAGCAATGACACAGAAGTTTTGAAAGATACCTTATTGTGGTTGATGGGGAAAAAAATTGACAATGAAAAAAAGTTTGCAATACTGTAGAGAGGTTTGGGGGCTAAAGGCCAGAGAGCATATTTGAAAATCTCCTGGAGACAGAAGCTGGTTCGATTCTATTTAGCATCTTCTTGGATGAGTACTCTGAGGCAGTAAAGGCTTAGTAAACGTTTTAGTCAAGAGCCCAGTATTGTGGTAGAAAGACACACATTTCTTGTGTGTAAAAAACAATGTGGTGAAGCCATTGATAGCTGTGGCACAACTACGTATTCTGTCATCGTTTTGTGAGTTAAACTGTGTCGAAAGCTTGGTGTCTGTGAGCTGTCGAGGCAGTACTGAAATATCAATGTAAACCTGAGAAATGTCAATTCTGCATAATAAAACTTAGCCATATTGAATTAAGCTGTGATTCAGCTGTACATGGGACTTGAACGATCTGCATTGTATTATGTTTTTGATACATTTATAAACGCTTCGATAAACGCCAATTTAAAAAAAGCCTGTGAAGACATCTGCATTTGTGAGTGTATGGTTGACCTCTTGAGCGTGAGGTTACCGGAGGCCTATAGATCAGTGAAGTTGAGTGTACTCTGCCAAACTAAACTCAGACTGGCATACTATAGGTCAATCTGTCAGTGCCAGAAGGAATGTAGAAAAGGTCAGTGTTGGCGGACGATTTTTGGCTGTTTGTGGGCCTGTTTTATGGTCTAGTGGGCAGGTTTTTACTGTTGATTTGCCGGATATTACCACATACATTGCATGCAGCAAGCACAAATGCATTCAGCCTCCCATGTTGTGCCAAACATCTGTACAGCGGAGTCTTTATTGGTTCAAAACTGCCGCAATTTGCAAACGTGGGACACTTTTTATGTGGATCCTTTTTAGGTCGAGCCTGGGCAGCGCATGCGCTTCTCTGTATTGGAGTATGGAATAGAAGCCCCGCCTACTCTCCGCCCACATTTGTCATTGGCTTGTGTCATTGCCCTTCGTAAATGCTGGCTTCTGATTAGATAATAGGCTTGTTAGTCCCTCCTTAGTACCGCTGTGTCTTCATTTGTAACCTTCCATGAGGACTGGCCCTTTTACTTTGGTTGTTACATGGTACGTCTTTTGTAGTCTGTAAGCACTATTTTCTTTAATGAGTTTCTCCTACTGCAGGCACTACATGCTTTCCAGTAACATTCAGCATGTGTGCTTTCACTTTCCGAGCATCCCAGGGCAATGGCGGATGCTTCTTTGAATAGGTCTTGTATTTAGAAGAGTTTGAGCTATTGGCATTGTAAATGACAATGCATTTTATTTATCTGTTAATTAGCAAAACAAATAAATAAAAGGTATTGTTATTTACAATGCCAATAGCTTAAACTCTCGCAAATGCGAGACCTATTGCATTGCAAATGCTTGTTAAAAGACTGCTGCCAGTCGGTCCGCTTATCCCCGTTCGGCTCCCCAAAGGTTTAGCTCTCCTGTGGAGTGCCTCAGTGGTCCTCTCTGTCGCCCCACTTTTATAATCTACATATACATCCCCTGGTACACTCTCTGGTAAAGATGAAGGGGAAAATGTATAATTATGCAGGTGATATGCAATTATTCTTTGCTATCGACAATTCACCAGATTCTCAAGCTGCCTTTCAAAATACACTGTTGTTTATCGGGACTGGATGGAAACCCCAGTACCAAGCTTAACACATGTAGTCCTAGCTCTTGGCCAGCAGAAATGGGCACCCCTCCCCAGCCCAAGAGCTCCTCAGTCAAGAGCCTTGGGGTTTTGATTGACAATAATTTGTCCATGAAACCCCAAATAGGAGCTGTTATATCATCTTGCTACCTGCAACTGCGCAAAATAGGAAAAATCTGTAAATTTCTTTCCTTTGAAGCCCTCATTAGGAAATTATGGCATTAGTAAATTTTAGGTTAGATTATGCAAATTGCCCCTTTTTAGCTCTTCCGGAGGGCCTACAACTGGTACAAAACCATGCGGCCAGGCTAATTTATCAAAAACCTAGGAAATGCCACATCACCCTCCTGTTGAGGGAATTGCACTGGCTCTCGGTGAAACAACGTATGGTATTTAAGACTGGTTGCATTATTTTAAAATCTTTATATGGCAACAGTCCAGCCTTCATTTCAACTCATGTTCAAGAATACACTTCTTCCCATCTGAATCTGAATCTGCTTAGCATTCCTCCTTTTAAAAAGAAAACACTTGGGGCCAAATTACGACCGCTGCGCCACCGCTCCACCGAAGGTCGCAGCTGCCCGCCAGATTACTACTTTTCAGTGGTCTGGCTGGTGGGTGGTGTTGCGGTTCTTCCTGCAGTGCCATGTCAAAGGCAGCGGTGCCAGGCACCGCAAGGGGAACGCCTCACAAGGTTCCTGCACAGCATGGACTCGAAAGTCCATGACATGCAGGAACCTATGTGCATGCACCCAGGGGGGCACATGTTATGCTCCCCTGTGTGCACTCGCATATCTTTTAGGCACAGGGGGGCCCTGTAGGGCCCCCTCTGTTTCCTCTCTGCCAGGCTTTTTATGGCAGTGGAACCGCCATTAAAAGCCTGGCTGAGAGGAAACTCATAATATGCCTGGCGGGACCGTGGAGGTCCCGCCAAGTATATTATGGCCTCTGACTGCCACTCCTACGTCAGGAAATGGCGGTTCCCTGGCAGAGCCGGCGGTCCTAGGGCGGTCCGACTGCCCGAGTCGTAATCGGGCAGTAGGACTGCCGGTGCTGCAGTGGCTGGATCCGCCACTGCCACGCTACCATGAGTCTGCCGTCCTCGGACCGCCAGACTCGTAATTAGGCTCTTGGTGGTTCTAGATTTTCCATACTCGCCTCTCAAATATGGAATTCCATGCCAGCTGAAATCAGTATGAGCTCCTGCTACATCAGTTTTTAAATTTTTTATGACACATTTTATTAAGTTTCCATGGCACATGATGGCCGAAGCCCAGAGCATACATTATAGATACATTTCGGATTAGAAAGTACCAATTATCTTTAAGCATCAAACTAGCCTGCAGAACGGCTGGCCTGATAACTGAAACTTCACACTGGTCACCACAGAATTCACTGAACGCAATATGTCTAGATGTATATGTATTGACAACAGAGCTACGCATAGTGGACATTGTAGCAGTCAGATAAGTGTAGGGGCCAAATTTATAGAGGATCGTTGGTGGCGGGGGGGGGGGGTAGATCTATGCCCCGGCATGTCGCCCAGCTGGACCAACTCTTCCTGTGTTTCGGTGGGCAACCCCGTGCCTGATAAACCGCGATCTCCGCCCCCATGCATCTGTCCATGGCCGTCCACCACCCACCCATTGTTGGCGGGGAAGTCCCTTTCCATGTTTGGGCAATGTTCCGTTTTGCAAGTGTAAGGCCCAAAAACAATAAATGTTGCTTGTAGCGGTTCTGCTACATCAGTTTTAGACAGCTGTTGAAAACCTGGCTTTTTAAACAAGCCTATGATTAAAACTGCGAGTGTTGTGTGGTAGTTCTATTATCTAGCGCCAATAGACCGTCCGGTCTACATGCGCTGTATAAATGCTTATAACATATAACAAATTCAAGGGAAGCAAGTTCCTCAAGCTCCGATTCCTCAGCAAAATGCAAATGATCCTAGGTTTAATTCCAATCAGGTCCCACATCTTAATCAGAATTTCTTCCAGAACCAAAATCTGTTCCAGCAGTTTCCTGTGTTTGACACATTTGAGGGCTATGGTTCATGTCTTTCACAATGATGGTGCCTGAGGGGGGGAGGAAGATTGCGTGCTTGTGAATTCCCTCCCCGTGTCATTTTTTATCAACACTGGTGCTACCCATTCCACTGTTAGAACAGTGGAAGTTCCAAACCTACCCCTCTTGTGAAAAAGAATCCAAGTTGTAGGAAGTGCAAATAAACAAATGACCCTGTAACACAAGAAGTGCCTGTTAAAATTGGGTCCTTTGAAGAGAGTCATCAGTTTGTGATGTGTGATTCTAGTCCTGTGAATCTTTTAGGACGTGATTTGGTGTCCAAGCTAAATTGCAACATTTATTGCATGCCAAAAGGGGTGGAGTTGAAGACTCATGACGAAGATGTTGATTTCAAATTGGCGAGTCAAGGGCCAACCTTGATGACAAAAGATAATTGCCACCAGATCTTAGAGATACGGAGAAACCTGAAGTCTGGGACTTCTCAGGAAAGGACATCGGTCTTATAAAAGGAGTTGAGAATGTCTGTATAATTGTTAAACCTAATCCTGAATATCCAAGAACTCCTCAGTACAATTTGACACCAGAAACAATAGCTGGGATTATCCCGGTGATTGAGTCAATGATACAACAAGGCATTTTGAAAGAGATAAGGGGGAGTTCATGTAACTCACCCATCATGGGCCTGCAGAGGCCTAGCGGTAAGTACCGCATCATGTAGGACCTGGGCAAGATTAAAAACATTGTTGTTCCTTGCTGTCCTATGGTACCAAATCTAGCTGTGATTTTATTTCAAATTCCATGTGAGGGTAAGTTGTTTACTGTGATCGATTTGTGCCTGGCATTTTGCTTAAAACCCTTGCATGAGAACAGTCAGTACCTTTTCGCCTTCTGGTTTCAGAACCATGTTTTGGCATGGTGCAGAGTCCCACAGAGCTATACAGAGATCTCCCAATCTTTAATCAGATCCTTAAAAAGAACCTTGAGACCCTAATAATGCCCTACAACTCCATTTTGGTTCAGTACATCAATAATCTGTTAGTGGCATCAGATACCCAAGAAGCATGTAAACAAGAACCATTGCACTGTTAAACTACTTGGCTGAGAATGGACATAAAGTGTCCCCGAGTAAGTTGCAGTATTGTCTAAAATAACTTCTTTATCTCAGACATCACATTGAGAAGGAAGCGAGGAAGGTCTTAAAAGAAAGAATCTCGCCAATTCTGAAAATGAGTCCATCAACCACCATGAAAGAAGTCAGGAGGTTTTTGAGAATGGTGGGCTACTGCCAACAGTGGATACTCAGCTTTTCCCTTGTGGCCAAGCCCTTACAGAGGCTGACTCTTGTGATGAAAAATAACAGGTAACGAAAGAAAGTTTTGATGTGGTTTAGATATAAGTTTAATATCAAGATAAAGGAGCCCACATCCCGCATGTTTAGTCTCCACCGTGTCCAAGCTGTAACTCACATGGTTGTAGTTAGAAGCCATGGAGAAGGAATGCTGAGCGCGAGAGCCATCAAAAGTAAGCGCAAGCATAAACACAGAGCAAGGCAAAGAACACACAATGAGAGCACAGTTAAATACAAGGACATAAACAAAGGACAATGTCCATGTCTATCACTACATCATCTTCCCCCTTATAAAACAAAACAATTGAAAATAATTCAGTGCACATAAAATCTTTGTATTTTACAGACATGGATACATTGCAAGAAGAAGCTCTAACACTCTTGACAGGTTCTGCTGCACTAGTACATTCAGAAGGACTAAGGCCAACACATTCATCTGATTTACCCTTTGAACTCACCTCAGTGAGATCTGAATCCGTGTATAATTCTGAAGTGTTGGACACAGTAGAGGAAGAAGACTGGGCCCCACTTGAGTGAAAGTTGGTATCTTCCAATGCAAACCAACCATCAGAGTCTTGACATCCTTCCCCATCAAGATAACGCTTGTGTGCGTAAATTCTACAAGCTTGTTCAGGTGTAATCCTCACAAGAGCTCTTTTGCTCCACCAACCCTTCTCATTCAGTAGAACTGAGCCTCCAGAAGCTTTGATAATTTGCACAGGCTCAGAAAAAATTGACTCCCTGTGTCGTGATCAACATCCAATCATAAACCTTGAAATCCACATTCTTTACATCATGCACCTTGTCATAATAAGCTTTATGAGCAGACTGGAATGCATCAACCCTCTCTTTGACCATATTATTGATTTTCCATTGACAAGTTTTCTCTTTTGGCATAAGTTCTTTAACCCAATCAGGACATAGCTCAGACCTTGGTTGTCTTTTCCGTAAAAGGCAAAAAGGTGACGACGCGCCAGTAGTGGAGTGTGAAGTAAGATGGTATGCCCACACCTTCTTCCTAAGGAACCCCTCAACAGGAGCTCTGCTGGCCAAGGCAGATTGTAGTTCTTCCTTAAGTAACCGGTTTATCCTTTCCACCAGACCATTCGAAGTTGGTGAGTACAAAGCCACCCTCAAATGTCTGATGTGAAGGTTATGAACAAATTCCTTCATCTGTAAGGAAGAGAAATGTGTCCCGTTGTCAGTGACCAACTCCCTTGGCAAACCTTCAGTATCAAAGACTTTCTTCAAAAATGTTATGACCATAGCAGTACTGGTGGCGGGGGCAGATTCGAAATACACCCATTTAGAGAAATAGCACACTGAGAATAGTAGAAATCTTTTATCTGAAGGCAACATTTCAAAGGGTCCTGCAAAATCCAATACAGCTTTAGACCACACATCATTAGGAAGTGGAACTGTGTGTAAAGGTGTTTGGTGTTTGACCCAGTGCTTACTTGACAGCATACAAGTATTACATTCTGAAATCCAACTCGCAACTTGGGAATGTAACAAAGGCCACCAAAAGAATTGTTTTAGATTTTTACAGGTGGCTCCTATCCGTAAATGGCCTTAGCGAGCAGCTTCAATAAGTTTGGACCTAACAGCAGAGGGAGGAACTGTGACATAATTATGTAACAGAATACCATCTACAATGGATAGTTCGCTCACCACATGCAAAAAATGTTTGAGAGGAGGGGCTAAGGACCTCTCTTTGGGCCACCCCTTTCTGACAAAGTCCATAACCATAGATAAAACATTGTCATTTTTAAGGGCATTCAACCATTCATCATGGGACACCAAACCAGAAGTACTCAAAATGTCATCCAATGTGGCCACCACAGACTCAACCTCATCAGGAACTTCAGTTTGTTCAGTACCCTGCATCCTGGACAAACAATTGTCCCTAGAGGTCTTGCCCCCAGGGATGTAGTCAATTTAAAAATTGTATTCTTGCAAATGAGAAACAAGCCTGACCAACCTTGCCGAAGCCTTTCCTGAACCATTGCCACTGTTAGAATGCACTTACTTTCAGGTCTAAAAGGGGATAAGGCCGGTGCTTCAATGATCGAACTCTTGACCCTCGAGAAAGCCTGGTCAGCAGCAGCATCCCAAGTAAACTGTACACCCTTCTGCAATAACGTGCTGAGCGGTTGAACAACCAGTGCATACCCTTGAATAAACCTAGCGTAATACTCACTTATACCAAGGAAGGATCTTAAGGTATCCTTATATTTAGGTGGGGTGACATCCTGTATTGCCTGAATCAAAGAAAATTTGGGTTTAATGCCCCTGTCAGAAATATGGTGACCCAAATAGTCCAATTCTTGTTTCAAGAAACAACACTTTTCTTGTTTGAGCGTGATACCCACCTCTCTAAACACCTCGAAAATTTTGTTGACTATGACATTATGTTCTGCGACTGTGTTGGCAAATTCTAGGACATCATCGTGGTAGGCCTGAGTACCTGGTATGTTGGATAAGATGGAATCAATATATTTCGGAAACATGCTCGCTGCAAATGCAAGACCAAAAGGTAACTGTAGGAACTTGAAGGCCCCGAATGGGGTGACAAAAGTGGTGAGGTCTTGCGACTCTGCAGCGAGCGGCATCTGGCGATACGCAGAGCGTAAATCCAACAATGAGAAAAATTTGGCCCCACTTATGTTTGCTAACAATTCATTTATCTTACCATCAAAGATACTGGCCTAACCTTATGGGAAACAGTTTAAGTATTCTTCTTGAGTTTAATTCTGTGCTCAAATTTATGAAAACCTCTGGAAATTTCTGATCTACCTTCGATAGTAAATTATCGCTATTGTTAATGATTGATGTCACAATCATATGATTCAACCTGACAGGATTCGATGAACCAGGGACAAGCATTAAGCCTAACTCTGCTAGGTCTTTCCACCCTACAATATGTTTCCCATTTTCAGCCACATATATCTTACCACATATCTCCCTGCCCAAACATCTTAAATTGTCTATAAAGTAACCAATCATGTGAATATCCTTTTCGCCGTAAGTTTTGGGAGAAACATCAGATGAATGTAAAAGTGTGGTTTTACCCCATGTTTGATTATACAATGTATCTGAAATAATCGTAATGGGTGCCCCTGAGTCTGCCATCATGTTGAGCTTGACTGACCCCACATACACGTCACAAAGGGTACCTTTGATTGGTTTCACTTCCTCAGTAATTACATCAAGCGTAAGGACCACACAACAAATCCTGTGAACATTCATCCACAACAGAAGCAATGTGTACAAAACCTACCCGAATGCTGTCTCCGGCACTCCTGCAGACCCCTTGGAAATGTCCCACTTTATGACACTTGTTGCACCTCTTTCCCACAGCCGGGCAGGAGGCATGATTGCCAAGATGCGTTTTGGAACTGCATCTAAAGCAAGATGTCCCATTCCTTTTTTGTGTGAACCTGGTGTTTTTATTTTTTAGGACAACACATTCACAGATTCAGGAATTTGTACAGTATTCAATGCTTACACAGTGGGTTCGGCTGAAATACATTTGCTTGAAATGACGGAACGTTCTATAGCTTTGGCCACATCCACGACTTCAATCAAAGTAGGATCACAAAAACTGAGTAATCGTTCTGAATCTTCTTTGAGTTGTAACTGTTAACAAATTGATCCCTGATATAAGTGTCTAATGAAACTCCAAAGTTACATTTTGCTGCAAAAATCCTGAGTGCAGAGACAAATTCCTCAACAGACTCCTCTTTAGCCTGTTTCCTTTTGAAAAAGTTAAACCTTTCAAACAGAACACCCGGTTGTTCTGTAAATTTGTTTTTCAGCCTAGTAATTGCCTCTGTTTGCTCATTCCAATCATCAAAGTCCTCCGGGGGTGAGGTAACCGGTAAATTATCATTAACTGGTTTACCTTCAGCCCCTAAGTTACCATAGAGGATGGCTGCTTTACTTTTTAGGTGAACATTTCTCAGCATCAATGGCCACAATAAAATTCTCGAAGGATTTGAACCATTTTGCCCATGAAAGTAGAGGTTTACCAGAGTTCTGGAGAAAAGGCTGAATCTGGACAAATTGCTGTACACCGACAAATCAGCCTGATTTTCTCTTCCTACTTTTTTTAAAGTGAAAATAATGTCAGAAAGTTGTGACTAAATACCTTATTAAGGTGCTGATGGCTTTAAAGATATGTCCACAATGAACTCCAGGACTTTGTCATATCAGCCGACTGAAGTGGTAAGTAATTACCTCAGCGTGATGATCCGAGTACGCATATAGCACTGCAATGGCAGAGAATGGCTTTCTAACCCAATCCAAAATGGCCGCCGTATGACTATGACGAGAGGCATCAGCTGACATGGTACACATGGAACTAGTGCACTGCAGGCATCACTCAAGATTCATAGAAGTGACATCGAAGAAGCAGCAAGTCCCAAGTAGTCAGCTGTCACTGCGTATCCCCAATCCTATGCTCCTAGTAATTCGACGTGACCCCTGCAGACAGCGGTAGGCCTCAGGAGTCCGCTAGGCAGCCAAGAAAGTGATGAAAAGAATGAGCATTCACAGCAACGTCTTGTAAGATATCAGCAACAACTCAGTGATGACTGTGGGCTCCTGAACTTCCACTTGTCGCCAAATATGTTGTGATGAGGAAAAACAGGTAATGAAACAATGCTTTGACTGGGTTTAGATATAAATTTAATATCAAGATAAAGGAGCTCAAGTCCCGCATGTCCTGTCTCTGCAGAGTCCAAGCTGCAACTGACAACTTTGTAGTTCAGTGCCATGGAGAAGGACTGCTGAGCGTGAGAGCCATCAGAAGTAAACACAAGCATAAACACAGAGCGAGGCAAAGAACACACAATTAAAGCGCAGTTAAATACAACGACATGAACAGAGGACAATGTCCATGTCTATCACTACACTGACACACAAGGACGTGTCAGATCCGGTACTATGGAATAATGACTGTTTGATTGTCTTCCTAGGGAGAGAAAGTCTCTGTCATGCCCCACCAAAGGGAATGCCTGATTATAACAAAACCTTTATGCTTTTCTGCAGTGCTTACGCAAATCCATGGTAATGAAAGGAGACCTGTGGCTTATTTTTTTGCTACTCAGATTTTGTAGCCGCAGAACTTCCTGGATGCCTTAAAGAAGTGGCAGTAGGTGTGAGCATTGAAAGATGTGAGAGTATTGTCATGGGACACCCTCTTACTGTGATGCGGCCCCAGTCTGTGGAAATCTTGTCAACGTGTGCACACACTCAGAACTTGACCATCAGCCGATTGACTAAATATGAACAGGTTATACTTGCTGCTGAGAACATCACTCTAAAGTAGGTGCGCTTCATTGAATCCTGCTATATTGTTACCTTTGCCCGAAAATGAAAATTATGATGGGGAAGTGGAGCATGACTGCCTCGATATCACAGAACTATGTACCAAGCTAAGACCAGATATACAAGATGAGCCACTGGCATATTCCAATTACAAGCCGGGGAGCTCACGGATCAGTAGGTCCCTGCAGGGAGAACCTTTGATGAAAGTGTGACAATAAGGCCTCCCTCCTGCGCTCCCTCTGGGAATCCGTTGCCCTGAGTTACAGGGGTAATTCCTCATCGAGACCAGTGGCAAGTATTAGGCTTGTTCCAGTTTTTAATCACTTAAGAGTGCCTGAAACAAATAGTTGACACTCACACACGTCTTTGGGGGAAGTAACTTCTTTACATCCCACCCTGATGAAAGCCCAGGACCTATTTAGGCCAGATAGGAAGGGCTGAAACATGTTGGTGCTAGAGCTAGGGTCATAGGACCATCACATCCTTAAACACCCTATTCCCTCCCACTCCATCATTAAAGAATTCTTTAGGAGTAGGTGAGGAATTTTATCTTTAATAGTACGCCCCCATACACAATATCTTTAAGTGCTCCCTGAAACACGGTCGAGCCCACCCCGACTTTTAGCAGTCGGGGTGAGCCCTATGATGAAGCATGTCACTATTAGAGTGAGTGAGGGCTGTCTAAAGAAAAGGGTCTCTTTCCCTTCCCACCCGTAACAACGGGTTGGACACATTTCGTTTGTTTCTCTTGTGAACTTTGTTCTGGAGAACATCACCACTACACACTTAGGAACCCCCCATCCAATTTTGATTACTCTTTCGTTGCTTGCCCTAATTAAAGAGAAAGCAACTATCAAACTACAGAAGGGATATTCTAGTGGTAAAAAGTGTATTAAATAGGGAGGACGTGTCCTTTCTATCCTCGTAATTGAGGACCTCTCTACCCGCCCGGGACCTGTGGATCCCAGGATTTGTGTACCATATTCCAATTACATACTGCTTTCCAAGGGTCCTGCTGAGAGACGATGGGGAAACCCTGGAAGCTGCATACATAGTCTGTACAGTTATGGGGTAGTGGAAGCCTCCTGGCGCCAAGGGGTGTCTTCTGCACTAGTGGACAAACTGATCGCTCTTACCAGAGCTTGCTGTGTTTCTGAACAGCTGAGAGCGACTATTTGTACTGACAGTCAGTATGGCTTTGGTGTGGTTCATGATTTTGGACAGTTATGGCACAGAGGTGATTCATGATGTCAACAGGATCCCCCATCCGGAATGGAGAACGTGTCTTGAGATTGTTGGAGGCATTGCCGCTGCCTGCCAAAATTGCTGTTGTAAAGTATTTGGCCCACAGGAGCGGAGACAAGCATGTAACAGCTGGAAACCGATATGCCGATGAGGTTGTGTGATATTGTGCTCATGGGTCATGAACATTTAATGGAGAATATGTAAATGAATCTGATTATGAAACCAATTACAACCTTTTGTTAACAACATCTGATACTTGGGAGTAAGTGAAAAGGTTACAGGAGGAAGTACCAGTGGCAGAACAGCAGGGTTAGGCCAGAGCAGGTTATGCTAACAGAGAGGATGACATCTGGGTTTCAGCAGATGGAAGACCTGTATTGACGGATAGCTTCGTTCTCCAATGGCTTGACATTTTTACGGTCCCATACATGTTGGAAGGGATGCCATTGTCAGGTTGTTTCGACAGAACTGATTTAACCCCTGATTCAGATTGATAGTTGAAGGATTGTGTGTCAGATTTTTTTTTTTTTAATATATCTTTATTGACTTTTTTCAAAACCAACATCTCTGGTAACGGCATGAACCAAAACATGAGCATACATTATTGGTCATGCAAATTCCACATACAACGGGCCGTAGCCTAAATTCTACAATGGTAGGTTCAATCTTAATCAGTCTTCTCACCCACCTATCCCTCGTGTAGTGAGCCTTAGGGCTGGACGAAGACCATCCCACGGATCCCCGCTATGGCTCATGCCCCCAAACCTCTGTACTATGGGTCAGCCACCTACCCCCCCCTCTCATACCCCTATTCCCCAACACAACTCCCCCCCCCTCCAGCCATGTCTGGTGTACAATTTCTCAAAATGTTCCTAGTATAGCACGCTCCCCTACTCCTTCCGTTTCCGTTCCAGGAGATCTATGCTACTCTGCCTCCCTCAACTCCCCGGTATTGTCTGGCTCCCCCCCTTGAGTGTATGTCTCCCCCAGCCCCGTCACTATCTGCTCCGGCTGCTCCCCCAGTGACCATCTCTGCTACCATTGCCCTCCAGACCTGCACGACATCTTCTAGTTTCTCATCGCGTCTGGTCTGCTGCATCCAAATCACCTCGGCTGTCGCCCATTCCTGCATATCCTGCACCCACTGTGTCATACTGGGCGGACGGCGACCCAGCCACGAGATGGCTATCCGCCGTTTGGCAAGTACCAGCCCCAGAAGGACTAGCTTCCGACTAAGGTTCTTGTTCTTGGGGCGGGGCAGCAGTCCCAGCAGCACCACCCGGATCTCTCCCGCTATTTCCCACCCTGTCGCTCCCCTCAACACCTCCAGGACTGCGGTCCAGTACTCCTGAAGCTCAGGGCATGCCCAAGCCATATGTATGAACGCAGCCTCCTGCGCTCCGCCCCGGGGACATTGCCCCGGTCGTTCCGGGTATATCTTGTGGAGCATTCTCAGGGTCAGATATGTTTGATGGACATAATTAAATTGTATTAATTTAAACCTCGTGTTTGCACTCACTTGTTTCACCCCCTCGTGAATCTTGCTCCATTCCTTATCAGTGAAATGGTCCCCCGTCAGTGCCTCCCACTTCGCTTGAATTGGCAGCCCCCCGGTCACTCGATCATCTCGTATCGCCCGGTACAGATGTGAAATCAGCCTGCGGCCTTTAGCCATTACTAATAAAGTCTGTAGCACCCGGGAAACCGGGGATTCATCCGGGATCGCTGGCCATAAGTCCCTCGCCACCTGTGCAAGTGTCACAGAATTGTTATGTGCCATCGGATAAACGTAGGGAAAAGAACCACAGTGACTTTAAGCCATATAGGAAAATCAAAAGGGCCGTTGGACTTCATCGAGATGCAATGGGCTGAAAAATGTCCTGGTGATTGTGTGTATCTTCTCGCATTGAGTTGAAGAATATCAAACCAGGAGAAATGATAGCCTCACAGTAGCTAAGTTGTTATTGAGGGAACTGATCCCCAGGTTTGGTTTCCTGACCTCGCTGGAGTCAGACTGAGGAACTCATTCTAATAATGAGGTCCTGAAAATGTTGTGTGCAGCACTACAAGTGGACTAAAGACGACATTGCAGTTCCAGAATCCAGGATGGCCAAGGTGTGTGCTTCAGCGTCTTTGCAGTGGCCTGATGCTTTGCCCCTTGTGTTAATGAGTCTTTGCAGCATTCCTGATCGGAGGACAGGACTGTCCCCACATAAAATCATGATGGGTTGAGCGATGAGACTGCCAGCAGTGCCTGCAAATGCCCTTGAGAACATTACAGAGGACAATTCTTGATTAATGCAAGGGACTAGCTGATGTGGTGCATTCTGTGTCTCACCAGGTGGGAGCTGCTACCGCCCCACTGCATCAGGAGAAGTGCCATGACCTCAGTCCTGGTAACTTGGTCTTGGCGAAGAAACACATTTGGAAGATGTGTCTGGAACCTCGATGGAAGGGTCCTTTCTAGGTAATCCTTGTGACGAATACTGCTGTTAAGTGTGGGGGTCTCCCCAACTGGATCCACGTTGCCCATTATCGCAGAGTGGAGTGTCCCCTTGATGATGTGATAGTACCTCTCCCAGAAGTGCAGACAGTACAACTGAAGGGCAGGGAGAAGAGGTTGAATGAGTTACAGAAAATTGACAAGAACCCGCAACAGCACTTCTTCTGCCTGAAGGAGGTCTTGTTGAGTCGACACCTGGGTCTGAGACAAGAGAGTCTTGGCCTCCAGTTGAGCCAGATTCAGACTCTGATGAAGGGCCTACTGCTGCACCAAGCTGAGGAGAAGCTGGAGACTGCTGGCCAAGAAAGCAAGTGGGAGAGAGACTAAGTCTGTCTTCAGAACATGTACTGTGTACTATTCCAGAGGATACTGAGGGTTCTAGCCTGAGTGGCAGTGGAGATGAACGATCTATGCTCAGTAAATCAAAAAGAGCCAGAGTACCTTGTTGGAGGTATTTATCCCCTGAATACATACATACTTTGTGGCAAATGACAGTGAGATGGGATCTGGGATTTGGAGGATAACAGTAAGATTCCAATTGAACCTCTGTGAATCTGAGATTGTTGCTAAACTGTGCTTTGAATTTGCTTTGTCATTGAATGGACTGACCCGATTTGCCATTGGCATGGTCTTTGAAGTGAACTTTGATCATTACTTTTTATTAGAGACAATTAAATGGACTTTGTTTAAAAGAATTAAGAAGATTCCCTAGGCCTGAGGCTGCAGAAGGAGCGTAAGGGTGTCATTTAGAAGAAGACCGAGTAGGGTTAGGGAAGACTCACAAAGACTTTGTAAATAATTTAATCATACGATTCATTGACTTAGTTTTGCCATTTGCACAAGTAGAAACGCACGGAGGAAATCCGTTTGCTGCTATTTTCTACTCAATGCTCAGATTCTAGTGAAATCATGGAAACTAATAATCATAATAGACGTAGGCTTGTACTAGCTGGTATATTAACAGCTAATATTGTAGAACAAATTGTTTTGCTTTTAAGATTACATTAACCTACACTTCCCAACCCAACTGAACTTAGATCTAAGACTACTCCTAGAACCCTGATTCCTACTGACAGTAGTTTGCATACATTTCATTTTCAGACATTACATGCAGATTCATCGAGATTTCCCCATAAACACTTATTTTAAGTTCTATTCTGAATATATCAATACTGTGCATGCTAGGGATTGCTATGTATGTACCCAGTTACCTGCTGCAGCTGCAGAAGGCATTACCTATCACCATATTCCTCTTACCTATGGCATCACATGTAGCCTTTTACTGAGCCTTTTATATTGACAAGGTCATTTTAAGTATAATTTTTCGAATTATGATTTAGTATTTTCTGAAGTCCCTATGTTTAAACATTTAAATTGCCACCCCAATGCTAAAGAGATGGACACAGCTGATTACTTCTAAACCCTTTGCAACATTAGATACTGCTTATGCTCATAGACATAATTTGACTTCTTCTTTAACTGCTGTTGAAAAGAAATTTCGAGATTCGGTAGAAGACAGGAGAAGGGTGATGTATGCAAGATGGAGAACAGCAAAGGATCAAAAGCATAAGAATCAGTGGGCTAAAGAAGAATTAGAACATCAAGAGTCAGGTTTTATGCCTGCACTAACCTTAGATTGTAAACACAAGGGGAAATTATGTGTGCATAGCGGTAAATCTGTAGTTCACACTAAATTGATGGGAAGAAGTGATTGTGGTCTCATTTTTGAATATGGAGGAAATTGGCCATTACTCATAGGAGGTCAGAATCCTGTTATTCATGGAGTTTATTATGTTTGTGGGGAATACGCTTACTTTCAAATGCCCAGAGGGTGGTATGGTACATGTTATTTGGCTTTAGTCTTCCCGAAGATTTATCATGTGAAAATCTGCATAATCCAGTATGGTGATCATAGGTTAGAACCAAACAAAGCAGCTGTGGTTCTGAAATAGTTGGAGACAAATTGGGTGCATTGGTATGATCTCAAAAGTAGAAAGTTATCCACAATAGTTGATGAGTTGGCTACTAATAATGCAAATTCATTGTTGGCCATGGACACAAAAATGATAGCTAAAAGGTCTATGGCCATGGTACTCATAGTACGGCCCGCAGCTCGGCAGGCCTTCATTGGCGGCCCGCGGACCTTGCCTTGCCGTTTCTACGTTTCCAGTGAGGCCGGCAGTAAACACAGAAGGTGACCGCAGGTGCATACGTAGTGAATACGTATTAGATACGTATTCACTACGTATGCTCTTGCGGCCATCTTCTGTGTTTACTGCCGGCCTCTGTGATGTCACACTCAGCACCGTTGGAAAGCTTCTCAAAAGGCCCTTTAAAAGTCAGATGTAAGTGCTTTCACATCTGACTTTTAAAGGGCCTTTTGGGAAGCTTCCTGTTTTGTGTTGCAGACTACGTCTTCTTCTCCCGCAGCAGCTTCATCTTCAAGTCACTATCCCTGAACATTAGATGTAAGCACATTCAGAATTTGGACAATTGCGCCTGGAGAGAGAGAGACAGAGAGACAGCGAGACAGCGAGACAGCGAGACAGAGAGACAGAGACAGAGACACACAGAGACAGACAGAGAGACACAGAGACAGAGACAGACAGAGACAGATAGAGACAGATAAAGATAGATAGAGATAGATAGAGATATATAGAGATAGAGAAAGAGATAGATAGAGATAGCTAGATAGAGATAAAGAGATAGAGATAAAGAGATAGATAGAGATAGATAGATAGAGATAGATAGATAGATATATAGAGATAAAGAGATAGATAGATAGAGATAGATAGATAGAAATAGATAGATATAGATAGATAGATAGATAGATAGAGATAGAGATAGATAGATAGATAGATAGATAGATAGATAGATAGATGTGTGTATGCCGGGTCTGGTGGCTCAGTGGACTAATGCGTCCGCTGCAGGGTCCTGTGTTCGACCTCATGGTCACCGCTTTTTTTTTTTAATCTAGCCCCGCCCCCCCACTGACCCTGCCCCCACCGGTGTGGCCCTCGGCCAAAATCCACAATGTAAATTTCAAAATCCACAATGTAAATTTGGCCCCGAGAGAAAGTTTGTGAGTGCCCATGGTCTATGATAATGCAGAACCTCCTTGCGTTAGACATCCTTCTCATGAAGGAGGTTGTAGTCTGCTAGATGTTGAAGGTTCAACAATGCTGCACCTATATTCCTGATAAGAGTAAGGAGGTGAAGAGATACATTAAAAATATTACAGACTTAAAGGGAGATTTAAAGCAGTTGAAAGCTACAGGTGCTTGGTAAGCGATCGGAAATGGGTTTGCTGCAGTAGGCAAGTGGTCTGGAAACTTAGGGAGTGGGATATTGTACTCAATTTGGAGACCCCTTGTAGTCATTGCCATTTGTGCCATCTGTTTGTTTGAATTCTTTAAGGGGTACAAGTGTATAAGTAAAAAGGAACGAGCAGGAAAGGAGGGGAATAAGGAGAAAGAGAAAGGATGTAGAACTAGATGAGAGTCAATGTAGATTTCATGACGAGATGAAACACTTGGAAAACTCTAGATGAAAAATATTGAAAACATCAAGGTTTTTAGCTGGTCTCATCTGATAAGATTCATGTGTTGATTTTGATGGCTAACATTGCCAGCGGAGGGGGGATTGAAGCATCATAATTTAGGCTCTATCACTATACGTCACGATTGTGCAATTATATACTCGTATTTGACATGATATTCATTGTGTGCCTTAACCTCATTAACATGTGTGAAGCATTTAAATATAGTAATGAAATGTAATCATTTTAGGGATTGAAATGTATACCCGTATACACTAATGTTCGGTTGAAATGTATAAACATGTACTTTTTTACTCAAGTTTTCCATTTATTCCTCAAGTTACACATATGTATGTACATTCAGGTGCTTAAGTTTATATTAAATGCTCAGCTAACTTAGCCTGACTACAGGCCTCAATTGAAATGCATTTAGCCTTGTCAGCATATTCTCTCTTTCTTTGCAAGTGTATAATCATGATTTTTGTTAGTTAGAGAAAGACTTATTGTTTGTATTAGACAGCTGATAGTGAGGCCTGAAGGGAAGAACTTGGCAGTAAATGTGGCAAATTAATGGTCGAAAGAGACCTTCTGTTCATCATGTACCAGGATGGAGAGATATTCAAGGTTGAGAATTAGAGTCCAAGTTTTGATGCGATGGGAAACTGAAGGGATATTGCAGATGCTCTCTCGAGTAATGATTTGGTTGGTTCTTGATACAGGGAAAATAGATAAGGATGTTTCTGAATCTCCTGATACTTTTAATTGGTGTTCTCGCAGTTGGAAGGCAGAGATTCCATTTAGACTTAAAGAGGTACAGCACTCTCTGCTTGCCTGATTCTTGCAAGTGTGAAGCTTT
Source organism: Calotriton arnoldi (assembly GCA_963921515.1). NCBI lineage: Eukaryota > Metazoa > Chordata > Amphibia > Caudata > Salamandridae > Calotriton > Calotriton arnoldi. Next base: position 398,605 of record CAWUFW010002135.1, on the reverse strand, counting down.
AGGCTAAATACTTATTCCTTTTCTAAGACTTCTACTGAAGTCTAATCATGCTGACATCTGCTATGCTTCTGAAACAGAAACATTGAGTAGATATCCCTGAAGCCAGATCATGTTTAGAAAAGAGAAATGATGTTTGCTTTAATTTGTTTCTTCATTGTTGTGGTTATCACTATTCTGTATCTCATTTTATTATGACTTAATCTACTCAGATGTTTCAGCTTACCTGCTGGGTTGTTATATCTTTTGAACTTATTTTGGTTTGCTCATATAACGGATTGATTGGTAATCCAAAATAAAACCCTTTTAACCATATTTGGTGATTCCTTGTGCTTATTTTGGAGTCACGTTTGGTGTCACAAGCTAGAAATGTATTGCTGATGCCTTCTCCCTTACAGTGCTCCAAGTCAGCCAACAAAGGCCCAAACGACCGATACGGAAAAATCTTTGATGATTTTACTATGAGATTGCATTACATGTACCAGCGCGCTGTCAGGTTGATATGATTTGCAGTATCTTCGCGTATCAGAGGATGCCCCTTCTCACCCCGTTCTCCACCCCCCCTCAAATGAATTCTAACAAAGGATTAGGGTTGAAGCGCATGAATGAGCCAGTTGGGCATTTATTATTATAAGTGTCTGTGGCACGCAGCTGAGCGACTAGCAGGAGGTGCCTTGATGTTAACCGAATATGGGTGTGTGTGCCAACCCCTTGTCTTCTTATACAAACACTCACAAAGACAGTTGTATTCTGTCAGTGTTTACCAGCACTATGAGGACCGATCTGGTCCTCATAGCAGGAGTTATTACACACGCCTATACACACACACACGCACGCACATGCACACACGTGTCCTAATCAGATACATTTACTTTGACAATGTTAGTAGTACTACTCATACCATTTTATATATGATGATATGGTGAGTTACACAGTAGGTAATAATGCAATCCAAGTAAGACAATATCTCACAATGACGGGGTGAACGTGATTTTGAAAAACCCTTTAAACGCAAAACAACAGCACACACTTGCAGTATGCTCTTTGGTTTTCTGGAATAAACAATATACTCATTCTAGTGGTCTACCAACATGTTAACAGCAGTTAATGAATATTTCTCTCCATTGCTATGTAAACATATGAAAAATGTACTTACTGCTCCGGAAAGCATGGTGCTGAGAAGCTGTCATGTCACAGAAACCTTATCAATGCATCTCATTCTTCGTCTGAAAGGAGGCCAGTTTGCTCCTGTCCAGTCAGGTTAAGATGGCTTTTAGATGTTCTTCTATGAAAATACATTGCCATATCATGTCATGAATGTGGATAAAATGATGCGCAAATATATAATCTTTCATACAAAACAATACCAAATCTTAGCAATGCAGTGCTTACTTGACAGACCCACTCTTCAGTTCACTTTCTGGATCTGCGGAAGGACTCTCAGAGAACTGCCTGCTGCTGTGGGCTGCATATGCAGCTTTAAACTGCCATTTCATCCTGGCAGATAAAACCTTTTACCAGGCCTAAACCTTCCTTTTTAATACATATAAATCACCCCTAGGGTAGCCCCTAAATAGGCCATGGGGCAGGGTGCAGTGTATCTAAAACAAGTTCAATATGTACTTTTAAGTTTTAGATGTTCTGGTAGTGAAAAACTCATTTTTTTAACTACTGCAAGGTCTACCTCTCCCATAGGATAACATTGGGGTACCTTAACATTTAATAAGTGATAACGTTTGATTGAGAATAGGTAGTAATGTTAAGGTTGGTCTCTAAAGAATTGTAATTTAAAGCCTGCTTTAATGGTAAAGGTGGATTTGAAGTCACAATTCAAAAAATGCCACTTTTAGAAAGTTGACATTTTCTTGTCCTAACCATTTGTTGCCTACAACTTGCCCCTGGGTCACATGCCTAGGTTTGAGTGGCAGCTGGCCCTTTGTGTTTACCTCCTGGACAGCCACATAGTAGAGAGACTGGGTGGTGGCAGGATCGTCCATCTAGGCAAGATGAGGGCAGAGCAGTCACCTACCACACTTGCACTTCTAAGGGGCTGCCTCAGCACATTCACAAACGGCTTTGCACTAGGTCATTCTGCCCGAGACAAACTGGGACCATAGCAGAGAGGCAGGAAAAACCAGACACTTCTGTAGGGAAAAACTCCAGAAGTTTTGTCCATGTCAAAGTAGGAAAAGGTATAAAAGTAGGACACTCAGACCCACTCTTCAGTTCACTTTCTGGACCTGCGGAAGGACTCTCAGAGAACTGCCTGCTGCTGTGGCCTGCTGTGCACTTCAGAAGACTGATATGCTGCACCAAGTAGAACTACCCTGCTGCCTGAAGCCTGCTCTGAGCCCCAGAGGTCTGCCCCGCTGCTTGAGCCATGTACTTCTCCTTGAACACAGGACTTCCAGAATGACTGCAAGGGCTACTAGACTGGCCACCTGATCACAGCCTCAGGGACAGAAAAGGCAAAACCATCTTGAATCCTGCACCTGGACTCTGTCTGCTGTGAGTCTTAACCCCCCAAGTTGTGCCTTCCCAGTCCTGGACCATTGGAAGTGGGAAATAAATGCTCTGCCAGCCCAGCCATGGTCTCCTTCAGTACTTACACAGCACGACGCAATCTGCAGTAGCCCTCGCAGCTCCTCATCAGAGCTGACGCAGTGCGACTCAACTCGTCACGGACCTCGAATTGCGGCCCTCGTGCTCCTCATTGGAATTACCCCAGCGCAATGCAAGTTGATACATGACCCTGCATCGCTCATCAGAACCGACGCTGCACAACGCATCTCAATTCAGGACCCGGCATCACTCCTCGGAACTGCTGATGCACGGCGCACCACCCCACGTCAAGGACATAAGGTACAATTCTTGGCGGGCCTAACCTGACCCTGTATCCAGTCCGTGCTCATTGCGGTCGGCCTGAACTTGTGACTACGTCCCAGTCCGGCGTGTCAAGATAACCACAGTTGGCACTTTGTACTTTTAGGCACTATTCTTAATAAATCTTTTAAAATTGCATATCTCCTGCTCTACTAATTTAATTTTGGCTGTTTTGATGTCAAATCATTTATTACATTCATTCTATTTTTTTTAATTGGTGTGGGTTTTTTCTTGCGTTGTGTTTTCACAGTATTTCTGTTTGTGTGCCACATAAATACTTTACATATTGCCTCTAAGTTGAGCCTGACTGCTTGTGTGCCAAGCAACCAGAGGGTTAAGCACAGGTTAATTTAGTGACTCTTGTGGCTCACCCTGGCAAGGATTGAGGCTGCTGCTTGAGAAGGGCTCACCCGCTCTTCAACTAACAACCCAATTTCTCACACTGGCCAATTACATAAATGCAGTAAACACTTTTCAGCAATGTTGTTACCACAGCTGAACATTTGAAGAACATTTCTTTGTCGACTTACACTGCTTAGGACAAATAACCCATCTTTCTTGTACAATCATTCATACAAACTATCCATGTCATAACAATTTGATTTGAGGAAAGACAGTTATGCATGCCGCAGATTCTTTAATAATCACTGTCTGAATCCATTGATTACTAAAGTTACTTTCTTATTCAGTATCTGTACTTTTATATGAGGCTGTTTCACTTTACACTATTGTCTCGCAAAGCTCATAAGTGAAAGGAGCAGGTCTTGGTGCCTGCTCCCACTGTGACAGTTCTCCAATCCAGCTTGCCCGCAGTCCACTACCCTCTGCTGCCTGTCTACTTGCTGCACCTGTTTGTGCTTCCTCTGCTTGTTTTTCTGCCCTCTGTTTTGCCTTTCCTGCTCGTTTTTCTGCCCTCTGTTTTGCCTTTTCTGCTCGTTTTCTGCCCCCTGTTTGGCCATTTCTGCTAATTTTCCTGCCGTCAGCTTTGCCATCTTTTCTGTTTTGCCTTTTCTGCTTGTTTTTCTACCCTCTGTTTTCTCTTTTCTGCTCTTTTTCTACCCTTCACTTTGCCGTTTTCTGCTTGTTTCTTCCCTCTTCCCACCATTTCCCTCTGCTGCCTGGCTACCTGCTGCCCTCTGTTTGTGCCTCCTCTGCTTGTTTCTTGCTCTGGTTTGCCTTTTCTGCAAATTTTTCTGCCCTCCGTTTTACTTGTTTTTGCTAGTTTTTCTACCCTCTGTTTTGCCTTTCCTGCTCGTTTTTCTGCACTCTCTTTCCCTTTTCTGCTCGTTTCTCTGCACTCTGTTTTGCCTTCTCTGCTCGTGTTTCTGCCCTCTGTTTTTCCCTTTTCTGCTCTGTTTTGCCTTTCTGCTCATTTTTCTGCCCTCTGTTTTGCTCTCTTCTGCTCATTTGTGCCTTTCCTGCTCATTTTTCTGCCCTCTGTTTTTCCTTTCAGCTTGTTTTTCTGCCCTCCGTTTTGCCTTTCTGCTCAGTTTTCTGCCCTCTGTTTTGCCCTCTTCTGCTCTGTTGTGCCTTTCTGCTTGTTTTTCTGCCGTCTGTTTTGCCTTTCTGCTCGTTTTTCTGCCCTCTGTTTGTGCCTCCTCTGCTCGTTTCTTACTCTGTTTTGCCTTTTTTACTTGTTTTTCTGCCGTATAGCTTGCCTTTTCTGCTCGTTTTTCTGCCCTCTGTTTTGCTTTTCCTGCTCTTTCTTCTGCCCTCTGTTTTGTCTGTCTCTGCTTGTTTCTTACCTCTTCCTGCCATCTCCTCAAGACCTGTCGTATGGAGAGCTGGCACGACGGAGACCTCGCACCCCAGCGTCCAGATACCCCTAGGGGTGACAGTGCCGCACTCTACAAATAATGATTGATTGATTGAAAGTTGATCCCTCTTGCCATATAATTTCAAATGTGGTGAAAGTTTTTCTACTTACATATACCTAACATATTTATCACATGCCTATGTGTATTCTCACACCTAGTTCATGGTTCCATAGAAGCATAATTAAAAAACATTAGGGGACATATCATGATTGTATTTAGGAACTTGATGATGGATGGCATTCTTGCTGATTCCTAAGGTCAGATATTCACATCTTTTAATTGGTAAAACTATAAGAGATCTCTTAAAAATGATACTCACTGCCTTGACACAGCAAGCCTGATCTGTGCATGTATAGGCATCCACCCACCTTTGCTTCTTCAATATTTCTTCCCATTCACTTTTTAGGAGGTGTGTTTCTTGAAGAATTATTATATCGCAATGTATGCATTTTAAATACTCAAATATTTTATGTCTTCTGCTTTTGACCCTCAAACCATTTACATTCCACGTTAGGATGTTAACTCCCATGACCTACGACAGTGCTCCTATCTGTGTCTCCTGCTTTTGCACAAGTTGGACCATTTTTTAAATTTCTTTCCCCATATGCTCCCACACCCTTTGTGAACTTACTCTCACTCTTATTCTTGTGATCCCATTCCCCTTCCCTCCACGTTTCCCCCCCATGGAGAACCCTCCCTCTGTCTCTTTGGCGATGCATCTCGCCGATTCGAGCCCCTTCCTCTTCAGGCATTCTTTACACTTTTTGCGCCTTAATTTTAACTATTAAGGATTCTACTTCCTTGGATTCTGTCAGGTTGTACATCTGATTACCCCGCATTATCCTCAGAGATGCGGGGAAGCGCATTTGTGCTGTCGCTCCCAAGGATCTCAACTCCTGCATATATTGACCTAATTCCCACTGCCTGTCCAGAGTTGCTTTTGAGATGTCTGATCTTATTCTAAAGGCCCAATCATCCTTAGTGTGGGAGCCAGCTCTTATTGCCTCGCCTAGGATTCTCTCCTTTAGAGTGTAAGTTCTAAAGTTGATCAGAATCTTCCTCGGGTTCTTCCTTAGTTTACCTTTACCGAAAGGATCCCTGTGTACCCTCTGGATATCTTCTGCCAGTGCCTTTGTTTCGATCCACGGGAAGAACTCCTTCAGAAGAGTGATCACATAGCCTTTGATATCATCCCCCTCTTGTCCCTCCGGGACATTTAGGACTTTTAGGTTGTTGCGCCTGGCCTGGTTTTCCATTGACCCTATTTTCCCCCTTAGGTCTTTCTCGCTTTCTTTCAGGGCCCTTATCTCCTCCTTATTTGACTCCACGCTCTTCCCCATCTCCTCTACTGTGGATTCCACTGCGCTAATGCGTTCCATTTTTGAGTTAATTTTAGTTTCCAGTACTGCGCAAGCACCCTGGATCCTATGTTGGTTTTTTTCCGAGGTGGCAAAATTCTTCCTCATTTCTGCAATCAGGGACTCAATTAGTTTTTCCGTATCCCTTGCTCCTTCTACATTGCTCTCGGCCCGTGTATTTGGCTGCCCATCCTTCTCTACGAAAACCGGGAGGGGTTCCTCCCCTGTGGCTTCAATCGTTTCAAGAGCCTTAAATCTGTTATTGCTAGCCGGAAAGTCAGACAATGGGCTAGCCTCCATCATTACAGATTTGTTCCCTGTTTGGCTCAGCTCTCCTACTGGTGCTGTTGTTTCGCTTGCGAGTGTCTGTTTGACTTTGAAGTATGATCAAAGGGAAGGGGTGATTTTTACTTTTTGGCCCAGTACTCTTGCCCGAGTTGGGGCTTGGGGGGGTAGCCAGTTTCTTACTGTAATGTATTGTAGAAGTAGTTACAGTGATAGGATTCTGGTTCGAATCTGGGGTTATTGTGAGACTTGCTGCCAGCTTTCTGCTCCTCAAACAGTACCTTGCCCCCCTATTCAGAGCAATGTCCTGTAACCGCTCTTTCAGTGCCTCTGAATGTTTTATGCCTGCTCCTGGCTTTCTCCCCCTGTTGCTCTGTGTGGGAAGTGAGTTTCCCCCGTCAGCCCACAAACTTACCCTGGTTAGCTGCCCTCTACCTCTGTGTTCAATTCTGCCAGGCTGCCCTTTTCTCGCTGCCTTCTCTTTCCTGGGCACCGTAGTTGGTCCTGTTCCTGTTCCTGCTACCTCTCTGCCGCTTGCCGAGCTGATGCGTCCATTACCGGTGACAGTGCTGCTGGGGCTGACCTGGGCTCTCCCCCGGAAGGAGACCCGGGCGGCTGCTTTCCTGTTGGAACGCAGCACTGACACCGCCTTCGCCCACACCGTGTCCGGCGGCGCTCCGTGGCCCGATGGATGCTCCGGCTTCACCACTGCAACTCTGGGCTTTCTGCTCAGCTCCCTGTCCGTCAGAGCAGGAGGGGGACCGTCAACTACACCTGCGGATCCAAGGATCATGCTTCAATCAGTTTCCTGTAAGTAAAACCGCTTCGCTGCACTTTGCGCTGTAGTAATTTCACGTTCTATGCCTGAGAGCTTGGGAGCTCCCGACCGGCCCTCTAGCCAGCCGCCATGTTCAAATGTGACTATTGAATCATCTAGCAGTGACCCGAAGGGGAGATGGACCGCAGCAAAAGTACGCTTGAGCGGGGGAAGTTACGTGATAGTTGGATACTATGGACCTAACTTGGACGACCCGGCCGCAATGCAGGCATTGTACACACATCTTCTGGATGCTTCCGCACAAGTTATAATTGGTGGTGATTTTAACTTGGTTATAGATCCTAGGAAAGACAGGCAACCAATTAGGAACATCGTAAACCTCCCCAGAATGAGGAGTTGTCTAAAGCTCTACCTAGAAGACTTAGGTTTGATAGATATCTGGCGAGAAAGGGGAGTTAAGACTCATAAGTTTACATTTAGGAACAAAAAGTTGGGCCACTCGTAAAGAATTGGCTACTTTTTAGTAGACAAGACACTAAGCAGTAAAGTGAAAAAGGTAGAGCATCTCCCGGCACACCTCTCTGACCACTCAGCAGTGCAGATGGAGGTGTGCCTTCAGAAGTCACATGTAATTCCGAGATGGACTTTGGACAGAACTTTGCTTCTCGACCCTGATAGAAAAATTGAGATTTGAAACTAAGTCCTTCTTTTCAATAAACGTAAGTGAGACTTCTTGGCAGGTGCGGTGGGATGCATACAATGCCGTAATGAGAGGGAAATTGATCAGCTTAGGGGCCTATAGGCATAAGATGTTTAAGATCAAGATCAGCGAGTTAGAAAGGGGAATCTTAGCCTTAGAAAAGAGACTGGAAGAGGAGAACATCGCATATAAAAGGGAAAAGCTAGATATGGAAAGGAATGAGTTGAAGAAGGAGCCCCGGGTTGAGTGATCCAGGGGTGACGGACCCCTAAAGATTAGGGCTTGTGCTGGCGGGGATGGCAGAGCACCTCGTTGCTCTGATGGCAGGGAGGCAGTGCAACTAGCGGCCGTCTTACCCTTGCTCCGGCCCCGGAGGTGCTCTGCCATCCCCGCCAGCACAAGCCCTAATCTTTAGGGGCCCTTCACCCCTGGATCACTCAACCCGGGGAGTTTAACTGCTTCTGGTTACCAGTTAAGAAACCACTAAACCAGACTTGCGGTAGTGCTAAAATACCCAATTTTCATTCCTTTGGTCCTGATGAAGTGCCACCAGACCCGTTAGGGGCTAACCTGGCATGAAACATGTCGACCCTATGCACCACACTAGCCCTATAGGAACATTATATCCAGTTGGGGCAGATTACTTTTAACTAGGCTAGTGCCCCCTGGGAATAAATACATTTAGTTAGGACGGCCCTAGACCTATTTTAACCCACTCATTCACTCACAGCACTACCAAGCCCACACACCTGCACTCACCCTACGGCTTCATCCAAAAAGATCTCCGCTAAAGAGCCCCTTAGCGTGTGCCCGTCGGGCATTGCAGCGCTGGCCCGACGAGGAGCAAGGCCCAATGATGAAGCATGACATCCTTCGGGGTGTGTGAGGGCACTTTTTAGAAAGGACCTTCCTTCCCCTACCCTTAGGAACTGTACACTCCTTGTATTTCTGACTACTGCCCTGGAGCACGTGTGCAGGACCTGCTTAAATACAGCTCCTGGATCCTCTTGTTCTAAACACATCGAAATAAATAGACCATAAAAGTACAATAAAAAACAAAGGACTATGTTAAAAGACATTTAATATATGCAATAATCTATAACAGTGAACAATAAGACAATTCAAATAACAGGGCTATCACGCCTTGGCGTCCAATAAATATAGTACATAGGCAGATTTGATACACAAAAAAGGAGAGGAGAACAAAAACTTCAAAAGGGTCCGCTATGCATTCCTGCCAACATAGTTATCGCTTCACAGTGTCTGAGATGTACCAAGAGAGACGACAGTACGCCAGCTCTACACAGATGTAAAGTCAAGCAAAGTGAGAGCAAGGCATACTCACAATGGCAACCCTCTTGACGGGTATAATCAGAGATCCGCAACACCAAGGCCAAAAACCACATGCTCATACCTCAAACCATAAAAGGAAGGGGGAGGCCTCCGCCACATGGAGTGAGAAGGGCTAGGAAGGGCTACAGGAGAGTGGCTCGCTAAAATTCTGAGAGTACAGTACATGAAAATTTGATAAGACATGATCAAAATTAACAGAACACAAAACTGGTAGCCTTAATAAAATTGTAAAAAGTGCAAAGTTCATTTCAATCCCCCCCTGTGCAAGAGACCCTACCCACAGGTATGATGGTGTGAGCATGGCAAAGGAGAGGGAGAGCCACAACTGGGCGAACATGGAACTACGTCATCATGTAACCCAGAATCATTGATCAATAAAAGGCCTGGAGGTAACTTCCCTTACAGTCCCCTGATTTCACCTAATCTTTTTTACCGCTCTAAGGTAGGTATAAACAGTTGCTACAATTTCTTTAGAGGATAGCCGTTGTAGGAGATAAATTGCCTGCATGCAATGTCTTTGTGAAAGTTGTTCAAAAGAACGTTGATGTTAAGGGATCTTGGTAGAGCATAAAAACTACAAAGCAACACTACATGTAGAGTGCTTTGTAGAATCACAGGCACAGGAATCCAAGTTACGGTTCCACTTGTTACAGTAATGGCATGCCGATAGCCGGTGGAATAAAACTGAGTCTAAACCTCAAAAGGAGAAAGTTCTGGTAATGTTGGGCGTTAAGTAGCAAAAATGGCTGCGACCATCAGATGGGGTCAGCGAGATATAAGCTATGACCGAGGGCATGGCTCTAACTTTATCCCACCTTACTGCCCCAAGCTTAGCGTAACACATGTCCCTCAGTGTCCTTTTTTTAAGGGAGAGGAAGGAAGACGGATTCTCGAACAGCTCTGGTCTAGACAGAGCCAAAGTCATATCCCTAATCTCTCTCAACCAGGGGATTTTAAGGCCCAATCCAATGACAGGCAATTTTTCTATTTAATGTCAGTGCCTCGTTAGACCGGACTCTTTGCCACAGCATAAAGGGGTGGGTCCGTATTTTGTCCTCCAATGGGGATTAACCCCAACTTATTTAATCAGAGAAAAGTACCGGCGCATTGGGGTAGTGAAAGCAGCCAACCCGCAAACCTGTTTTCAGTTTGCTGTATCCCTGTTGCTTTATTGAGACCAAAACTCCGGCCACGTAAGTAGCCACGCTTATGCATTTCGCCTGGTAGATCGTTAGCATATGATGTACAGGTCTCCTTCCCAATTTAGCAACAAAGCGAAATAGGGCATTGATGCTCCACACAAACTCCCTATTTCTGGCCACCAACAACTGATGCCAGGAACCTGAGTTGCTGAAAACAAGCCCAAGATAAGTGAAATTATTCATACGTTGAATATGTTTAGAGTGCAAAAATGTTTTTGGTTTAACCGCACGTTTAGGGTTACAAAACATAACAAAGGTTTTGCTAATATTAACCTTGAGATCCAACCCCCTCCATAAAGGCATAGAATCGGTCTAAAAGGTGCTGCAACACTAGGGGAGTACGCCCCATAAAGACAGCTTCATCTGCATTCAGCAGAGCTGGAATGGGGCACAGACTGATCTGGGGAAAGTCCCAGCACGTTTGGACCAAGGTCCTCTCCAAATGGTTGATGAAGAGTTTGAAGAGGAAAGGTGCAAGGACTCAACCTTGCCTTACCCCCTGTGAACACCAAAGGACTCCGAGCATTCCCCCCAGGACCCTATTAGCAATCTCCTGAGTGGACCAATAGGTCCACGTTATGTCTTTACCACACATCTTGGGGTGAGGCTTAAACTCCACGAATTCAAGATCGTTAGATGTTTCATATTCCAGACCTGCTAAGGTGCCAATCAATTTGTGTATGACACTCCTATTGAGGATGTCCGAGCCGGCTGAAGTTGACCTGCCAGTATACTGCTCGATGGCCTCTTCGTGTACAAATGTGGATTGCTGTTAGCCTCCGAGCCGGCTGAAGTTGACCTGCCAGTACACTGCTCGATGGCCTCTTCGTGTACAAATGTGGATTGCTGTTAGCCTCCGAGCCGGCTGAAGTTGACCTGCCAGTACACTGCTCGATGGCCTCAGCATAGGTCTCAAAAATGGAATTGGTAGGATAGTCCATGTTCACTGGCTTATGCCGCAAGAACAAAGGTGAAGGTGGTAGAGCCTGGGCACCAGTGCCACCAGGTAAAGAAGGACCATCTACTACGCCGTTGGGGCAAGCAACAAAATGCTGGACCCAATGGTGATTATCTGAGAGAGCTCCCTCCATGTTGACATAATTAGAGGTGACTTGCTGAGTGTTTAACACAACACTCTCCGTGGGGATGGTGGAGATGTCATGAGGTCTAACAGAGAGTATAGAGGGAGCTGTTGGCTTTGTTGAGGAGGGATGCCCAAAAATAATAATTGGTGGATCACAATGGACAGTTGAACAAGACTGGGAAGGGACCTGTGGAATAGACGAGGATTCTTGTTTGCAGATGCCCCCCCCCCCCCAGCTTGCAACTGACCTGTTTTTGAAGCAACAGTTGAGTGGAAAATGGGATAAGACTGCTTTCCCTGAGGTGACATGGTCTCAATAGGACAGAAGTCTTCAAACTTTTTGCTGTGAGCCCCTTAAGCGAAATCTTTCAAGTTGGGCCCCCTCTCCAAACCTTTATGGCAGTATTTGGAGAAGCAGAAGGGGTTGTGTCTAGTTGGTGGGCTTATCATTTCAGGGGTACTTTTTCTGTATCTCATAATCCACACTAAATGTGAGACTTATAAACAAGCAAATATATCAAGTAAAAACAGAACTTGACCAAAAAACTCCTGGGACCCAATGCAACCGCACCGGCACCTGCTGCACCAATGACAGCTGCGGCCCTGAGTAGCAGGCTGTATCCTCTGGCTCTTTTACCCCTTTCACATGTGATCTCCAAGATGTTGCCTGCCATTTTGCAACAAGGGTGTTATCAACCCGAATACTAGCAAGGAAAATGAGCATCCATGCCTCTTTAATAAATGATGGCAGTCATAATTGTGATGCAGTGGGCCCCTTACCATCCTTGGCCCCAGTGCCACTGGACCGGCTTAACTAATGAGAGTGACTACCTTGCAAATTGTGCAGTCTGCTCTGCCCCTTGTTGAAAACATGGGCTTCCATCTTGCCCCATTGCCCGCTTTGCCATCTCTCTGAGGCCTAAGCTAAGGTGTCTCCTCTGTTTCAATGTCCCCTATCTTGGGCCATTGGTCTCAGGCAACACTGGCACAGCAATGGTTCAATGGGGCATAACGTAACAAAGGAAGAATAGTATAACAACACTACTTGGGGTTTAGTTGACCCCTCACACTGATGGCCCCATGCCACTGCACTTGCGGCACAATTGATACCTACTCCTCTGTCCACTCCAGGGGGCCATCACTCCTAGGCCTCCCTAAAGCAGGCTGTCCATGCCTTTCTGTAAAAAAAGAAAGGGGGAAAAAATACATCTTACCCCCTGTAGCTTGGGACATGTTCCCTCTGCAGCAAGTGTGACCTGTGTCCTAATGTTAACAAGGAAAAAGGGTTCTCACCCACCTTTCTGCTAGTAACACAGCCATAATTCTGATGCAGTGGTCCCTCATAGCATTCCTCAGTGCCACTACACCTGCTGTACTCTGTACTCGTGGTAGTAATGACCATTTAAAGAAAAATGAATCCACCTTACTCTCCACCTCCTCAGGGCATCTTCCTGAGGAAGCAGTGTCTGTCCATTTGCAAATGAAAAAGTTGCCTCTGGGCCATCTCTTTGACGCTAGCCATTGACAGAGAGCTGAAGAAGAAACAGACCTTTTCACCAGGGTACCTGCTACCTGAAAGAAAAGTAAATGTATGCAATTGGTTAATCACCAAATGGAAAGGCTACTTTGAAGCGAGTACAGGCTTTAATTTGTGGAGTTACTTGAAGCTTTGTGGTGACACAGATCTATTCGTTTTGAAAGGTGGTCCAACTGTTACATAATCTGCTGTTTTTAACAAAAAATTGTTTCTAGCTCAAATGGATCAAAAGTTACTGAAAAAAAACGTAGTGGCACATGCTGTTGTGCAGTGGTAGACCCATCACTAAGGGTGACTGGTGACCTTTCTGTTGCTTATTGCAGAATTTAGGTGTTAAACTGTTACTAATGACGTGAAACATTTGCCCAGGTAGTGTTAGCGTGTGTAAAATTGACCAAATAATGAAGTGATACTATCACAAATGTGCTACATTAAGCCACATATTTTACATTTGGTTGCCGCATAATTTAGTCAACCATGCCACATAATTTGGTCCTCCCCTGCTGCATAATTCTAGTGGCCCTGCTTATACTGTATATAATAAATTTTTTAAATAAAGACTTGCATATTGAAAGTGCTTTGTGTTACAAGCTGGGACTTCATAACATTATAAACACACGTCACTCTTCCGCATTGCGCCAACCAGGATTCCATTTTGTGACTCTCTGGTCTCACAAACAGACATGCACAGTGATCACATTAACCAACTGAGGTTTCATAACATAAAAGAGAGCGCTCCCAGAGATTAGTTTAAATTGCATTTATATTTTATTTAAGATATGTGCATTATTTTAAAAGCATTTGGCTAAAGGTGGAAAAACAACAACAAACTTAAAGAAAATGTTGCTATTTTTAGCCACTTCACCATGTCATGACCACATCACCACAGCACTCAGAATCACAGTTACCATACTTTTTATGCACTTTAACCCCTGGATGTGAATGAAAACAGCCTGGAAACGCGATAAATAAACAAAATTGCACTTCCAGGCCATGTTCATTTACAAGTATTTAAAGAGGCATTTGCGCCTCCCTTGGAACACAGCCACGGCCACCAGAGGGACGCGCCCCACAGTTTGAAGACTTCCGCAGTAGGAAGAGGTGCTGGAATGGCCAATGTTGCGCGCCAAGCCATGGAACTTGATGTTGGTTGGATAGATTATAGTGCTGTATTATCCCTGGGATGGCTAGCTCGGTTACCCTGGTTCTTTCTTGCCTTCCTCTGCTGTTTTCTCTACCTTTTAGAAAGCAACCTATGAGGTACAGGGTTTGTGGGGTGCACTTGATCCGGGAGCCCTGTAAGCGATGAAACGTTGTTGGTAGGTGCGGGAGTGGAAGGTACGTTGCTGGACTGGGAGGCCTCATTAGAACTCCCTGGTCCCTTACCGTTCAGAGTTGGGATTAGTTGTGTCGAGTCCAGTGTTTGCACCTTCACCGAGCCCTCCTCCGTGCATCACATCCTAGCGAGGCCATTGTCTTGCCGAATGCTGGTGCCTTTAACTTCCTCCAGAATAGCAGAAAGTACTGATGGGACAGAAACGAGAAGATCGAGAGTAGTTGAACACGTCACGTGTGGTAACTGGTCACAGAATCGGCCTGCACTCTGAGGACCATTTCATTAAGAGCCTTTAGTCTGCTGCCAATGACCATTACATGGACAGCAAGGGTGTTAAGGAGATCCACCTGAAGCTCTAATTTATCAGGGTGAGATTTAAGAGCTGAAGAAATTATGTCCTGGTTATGTACAAGAGAGTCCCAGAGTGGCCCCACCGGGAGGTGGGTGTGTGTGGGGAAGAGTGGTAGAGGGGGGGGCAAGGAAGCCCTGCTATCAGTTCACCCATCTCTTTTGCATTCAGTCGCCAGTGTAACACGTCACAAATCCTACTCTTAGGGCATACTTTCAATCTCCATGGCAGCCCCATCTAACCCGCTTAGCAGCTGATCACTTGGACTAGAGAGTGTTTCCCAAATAGTTCCTTTGAGTTCATTCAAGGAGGGTAAGTTCGGATAAGCTTGGGGAATTTGCTCTGATGGTGAATGCGGTTTAGCTAGAGATAACTTTAAGGGCATGAGTAAATGATTGTAATCCCCCATGGCCCCTCTCTTGGTAGACCAACTCAGGATAAACTCAGGCACACCAAATGGGCTGAGGAGGATCGATTCCATCTCCTGCAGGAATGTCATCTTCCATAGATAGCTGCAGTACCCCTACAAGAGAGACCTCCAGCTGACTGGCGTTAATGGGGAGCGCCGCGTAGGAGCTAGTTGAATGCAGTATGGCTTGGGTAGTGAATGTCCTTCTATTTTCCAGGCTAAAATCCTCCGCCACTAGATGGAGGAAGATCTTAGTTTGCTTATTAGCTTACTTGCTTCCCACAGATAGGCGAGCCGGAGATTGCAACAGTGGCAGACTATCAGTCTTTGTGAGCAGTTTTGAAAAGTCTGTGATTCTCGGTTTCTTTGCAGGAGGTGAGATAATACTCAAAACCTCATGAATCAGGGTATCAATGGCAGCCTCACCCTCCCGCAGCTCATCTTTGTGGGTATCTATATTGTAATTTCTGTTTTTGTTTTTGCATCGCCCCTTGTTGTTATGGCTGCAGGCAGGTTTAATGGCCCCACAAACCTTACCGGAATGCATGGTGCTCACCCTCTGCTGCCCAAAGCTATCCTGGCCCTCAATAATGTGTCCTTGGGCTTGGCCCGCAACAGCACCGTGAAAGCAACTGCCGAGGGCCGATTGGGGAGGCTTGACATCCAGCAGGCTTAGAAAGCAAGCGCCGCCTCACCTTCCCTGTAAGCAAGGTGCCGTCAAATAGCTGCGGGGAAGGGGCACGAGCACGCTAAAAAGGCCTTAGACGTCTATGGGGATTAGGAGCCTGTTAGGGACTTCACTTCAGATGCTTCGAGTCTTCATAGAGCTAACATAGGCTGATGATCCACAGATGATCCAGCGCTATCAATACAATTTCTTCTCCTCTAGGCATTGATATCCAGGCTGAAAAACAATCTTCTTCACAACTATACCAATATGACGGTGGGGCCCATAACACCGCATGAACATTCACTCACTCATATATTCCCTGGAACTCATCCGCCTTTACTTAGGAGAAAAAGTTAATGAGTTGCTGGAAGGAGACGGGATACCTTTTTAAAACATCATAATAATTCTCAAATTTCTCCGGTATTTCGCTCATTGGTCGATGGACCAACTAGTAGGAATCAGTTAATGGTGATTAAGACCAGCTCAATCACTATAAACTTTTATTAAACATTTACAATTATTATTGAGCTAAAGAACCACAGACTCGTAAATTTAATTATAATATAGTTTATCTAATTTTTATAAGCATGAATAAATTCAGTTTTATTAATCGGATCAATACATTTATTATCATTATAAGAATAAATTGAAATTGCAATGCATACCCTTTAGATGGAAAAATAAAGTTCATCACAGCAGTTAAATTCAGATCTCAGCATAGAACTCCCAAAAACTGACTGTCTGTCCTACAAAACAGGCCTCCTCGACGGACCACCTATATAGGTTTTCCGCCACACTCTCGTTCTTTTTCAATCAGAATTATGGGTAAAAGATTAATCGTATTAAAAATATAAAGGCCTATAGAAAAATAGCGATACAAAAGGGGATGATGGACGGAACGTTTGAGCCAATCAAACACTCACCCCCAGTCAACTGATCTGGGTTTAATCCATCATCATTCTTTAGCTCACTCCACCACCCCAGTTCAGACATGGCCATATGCAAATCAGTCTGACCCTGTGCCTCATGGGAACAGTCCAGCCCGAACTGCCAAGCCATGTCTTCCCTGGACCGGAAACAAGCATCCTAGGACCGGTTTCTGGCATTCCAGCCGTCATCAGCCAGGCTTGCTTGAATCCAGTGGCAAAGTGAGCAAGGGACCCACGTCTGGGCATACCCCCGCCAACTTAGGGCGAACAAAGCGATACAAAAGGGGATGATGGACGGAACGTTTGAGCCAATCAAACACTCACCCCCAGTCAACTGATCTGGGTTTAATCCACCGCCAGAAACCGGTCCTAGGATGCTTGTTTCCGGTCCAGGGAAGACATGGCTTGGCAGTTCGGGCTGGACTGTTCCCATGAGGCACAGGGTCAGACTGATTTGCATATGGCCATGTCTGAACTGGGGTGGTGGAGTGAGCTAAAGAATGATGATGGATTAAACCCAGATCAGTTGACTGGGGGTGAGTGTTTGATTGGCTCAAACGTTCCGTCCATCATCCCCTTTTGTATCGCTATAGAAAAATAGCAGCGGCTTCTCCAGCGTCAGCGTCCAGTGCTCAATAAAAATATGTAAAAACAGCGCTCCTCCTACTTAAGAGTAGGTCCTCTTATACCCTAATACTAGCTTACTAAACAGAAATGTTACATTTTGGGGGCGAGATTCACTCTAATTGGTCCATTTGAGGGGTGGCATACATCTTATTATTACCCTCATTGCTCAAACCAGTTCCGAAGAATGTTCATAACTTTGTCCTTTCTCACGGGTTCGGGACATTACCAATCCAATTGACAGTCTTTATTTGTATCTTCTTTCCGATACTTTATTTTAAACAGTTCATTGTCCATTCACGAATGCACTGCTGGTTCTCACACTCGTTCGCTAAGTCCCCCCTTGGCACACGCTTGGGTAATAAGGTCATCACAACCTTGATCCCTCTTCCATCCTAGGCTTTGGAAATAACCACGTGATGCATTAGTTCACAGCTTTTTCTTCTGAGTGGAAGCCATCTTGCGCTTGCGCATTCTAGCTTGTTTGCCTCAGCAGCGATTTTTACAGCACGGCCTAGCAGGCCTGAGCGAACTATCATAGAAATAAACAGAAAATAGTTAAGAATAAAGAAAATAAGCCTTTTTGTTTCCCTCCCGTCATTCTACGTACCCCAGTTAGGTGTTACCTAGCAAAAGCGACATATAAAGCTATTTCTTACTTACCAACCACTTTCTTGTGCCACCATACAATTTACTACATAGCACAAATCATGCAACATTATTCTAATTAGTACGCAAATCATTATGTTAGCGTTATTCACATTACCAATTGTAAGTTGATTAGTTTGCACAGATACTGCATGTTACCAATAACACTTATATAGAAAACATACGTTGTTGGTTATTTCACTGAAACGAACAATTGTATTAATTATTAAAGTTAATATTAGGGGTTCAAAATTTTCTCGTTTACCTTGCTCCATCAATTCCCCCTTTGGTGATTTTTTAATATCACCACAAAAACCCATGTCACACCAATTTGTCAGATAGCATATTTCTTGTCCATTTGTTTCTTGTTAGTTTTACACAACTGTATCCCTTTCATCTTGTCTTTTTGTTTTCTTATACATGCTTTCTTTCAGTTCTTCCAGTTCTATTTCACCTATCTCTCTTTCTCTTTCTTTATTTATCTTATTTTCTCTTTCTATTTTGTTTTGTCTTTTTCTCCTTTTGATACATATAATAACAAATCTCACAAATAATACTACTAGAATTATTATTGTTGCTGTTATCATAACTTTCCCTATAATAAAACTACTTATTTTAGAAAACCAACTTGACACTGAGGAAAAACTCTTACCAAGTTTCTCCCATGCATTTTCAACCTCCAGTGGAACCAGTTCTTTGTGCAAATTTGTAATATTCTTTATATACTTTTGTATATTTTCACTTTTATCTGGAATGTAAGTGCAACAATGTTGAACTTTCAGCATTCCACAGACTCCACCCTCTTTTGCCAAAAGAATGTCAAGGGCAAGTCGATTTTGCATCACCATAGCTCTCATGGCAACCATCTCGGTATTTACCATCAAGAACCCTCCAGCAGTATCTGTAGATAAACGATCTACTACAGTGGATAACTTCCGAATTTTAAATGCATTCAAAGATATTCCCACTGCTGGTATCAATGCTCCAAAAATATCACCCACTATTTCTGAAAAACGTTCCCTTTTTCTACGTGTGAATGTCTCACCCATTTTGTGTGTTCCTTTTTCTTCTCTATCTACATGAAAAATCTTTGGAAAGACCAGGCCTAAGTAGCACGAGCCATACCAATGGTCCGGCAACCTGTAATAAGCTCTGTTTCCACAAATATAAAAGATCCCTGGAAATATTGGATCTTTTCCCCCTTTGATTCCCCAACCTCCTAAAATTTTATAGTTGTCTCGACAATCACTGGAACCCACGAAATAGTTATCATACCTTGTTCTATTTCTACTAATGCACAACCTTCCCTGTTGGGGCCAATCCAAAGTCATAGCTGCATTTGTCTTCTTCTTATCATTATTTTCTTTTTCAAACGCCCAAACAGGTGTTTTTGTCTCTTCTTCCTCTATCACTTTTCTCTGAAATTTTATTCTTCTGGTTTCAACCATTTCTAAAAACACCTTTTCCTCCTTCCTTAACTCACAGGTAAGGTTGTGTTTAACTATGTCATCTAACGAAAGAACTTTATTTTCTAAGAAAAACTCTCCAAACGTCCTTGCCTCTTTTACCTTGTTTAGTTCAGATACTATAGGAATCTTTGCAAAAATCTTATCCATGTCACTATAATAATATTCTAGCCTTCCTGTTCTATAAAATAGACTAGCTAAAACACTACATGTTATTCCATACGTCAAAGGAAGGTGATGATAGGTCACACCTTCTGCAACAGACGCAGGCAATTGCATACAAACATAGCAATCTCTCACATCCATTGTTTCTACATATTCATATAATAATTTTGTGAAAACATTTTTTGAAAAATCAGTTATTGATCTATCTCTATGTAACTCTGCACTACCTTTTAATATGTCTGTTTCCTGCATGTTAGCTCCCTTTTCCTTTTCCGTGTCATTCTCTAATATGGATGGTTCTTCTACCGCTAATCTAATTGGAATGGTGATTGCTAAGATAAACCATACGGTCATTAATAATCCTGTACAAAAGAAGCACATCTTACACCATCTACGTAAGAATTCACATCTACATGTTCTATTTTTAGTATCTACCACCTTGTTCTATTGTCTATATTTATAATATGTACAGAAAATGTGTCACCACACCTCAGAAATGACGTCTTAGCCACCCTACGTTCTCACTTTGTCTCGTTTGGTACTTTCTTTAGTTCTTCTCAGAACTCTTTCTTGTCTTATTCGGGGTTTTGTCCAGTCCGGTAGAAATTTCCTTCTAATTTCTTTAAACTTGTTGCACTTCACCTTCACACATTAAGTTGTAGCTTTGTTCAGGGTTCTCGTGAGTGATTTCTTCTTCTTTGATATCAGTCAACGCAATGTATAGCCATTCAAGTGATTTATATTTCAGATTTGCTTTCTTTACTCTTTTTGTTTTCTGCAAGTGTTTTCCACCTTGTTTTTCTTGTTCCTTTTGACTTGTTATTTCATTTACTTGTTCTGCATTCTTACCATTTAGGTTTATGATCTTGTATCTCAATCTTTTTGTTCGTGGGGCCAATTATCTCCTTTTCTCGGCCTTTTCGGTTCACTTTCTTTTCCTCTCTTTCTGTTCTCCAAGTTCTCTTTCTTGATTCTAACTTCTGTTTTCTTTCTTCTCCACTTTCTTCTGATTCTGATTCAGATCTTTCTTTATTGTCTCTTATCTTGAACTTTATGATTTCACCTCTTTCATCTAGTTCTGATCCTCCTTGTGTTTTTCCTTGATCGCCTACTTCTGTCCCTCCTCGAGGTTCTTCCGAATTTGTGTCAATCTCTCTATCTGTTTCTATATTTCCCTGTTTCTTTATTCGCCGATCTGTCCCTGTTGCTCCTCGGCAGTTTTCCGATTCTTCTATCTTTCTATTTGAAACTATCCCTTCTTCATCTATTAAAATGATTTCTGAAGGATCTTTACCATAGCTTGTACTTGGTTGCTCACTATTGCTGTCTTTTTGCTCAGTCTCTTCTATTATGATATCAATTTTCCAATCCCTTTTCAGATTTTCACCACAATCTGAGTGATCTGTATCAGAGGCTGAACTGGTGTCTGATATTTCCAGATGTCGACTTACAGGTCGATCTTCAGATTCTGGAACCTTTGCTATTTCATTCTCTTCTCCTATCGTTGAACTTGTACTTGGGACTTCCAGATGTCAACTTACAGGTCGATCTTCAGGTTCTGGGGCCCTGTTCGTTTCTTCTTCTGCATCGGATGCTGAACTGGTATCGGATATTTCCAGATGTCGACTTACAGGTCGAACTTCAGGATCTGGAACTCTGATGGTGTGGCTGGCATGTACCCAGTGTTTCACTCCTGCACATTTGACTGCAGTTGTTGTCACCAGGATCACTTGTCGTGGTTGGTCCCAGCGGGGAACCAAACAGTTTCTTCTCCTGTGGACCTTTATGCGGACCCAGTCTCCAGGATTCAAATCATGAGCTGGTTTTCTTTCAAGAGTGGTCGCATCCGGTCCAACCTGATGAAACACAGAACGTACCACATCAGCCAATCCTTTGCAATAATCCAACACGAGATCATCAGTTATAGTCAGCAGTTTGTTGACAGGTACATGTGCTTGCCTCATTGCTCGTCCCATGATTATTTCGTGGGGACTCAGACCTGTCTTTCTTTCTAGTATGCTTCTGATAGTCATTAAGACCAATGGCAAGGCATCTGGCCATTTGAGTCCTGTGGCTTGACACATTTTCCCTAACCTGTTCTTTATCGTTCCATTCACTTGCTCTACTACTCCAGAAGCCTCTGGTCTGTATGCACAATGCAGTTTCTGTTTAATACCAAGTGCTTCACATATCAATTGAATTAATTCGTTCTGGAAATGTGTTCCTCTATCGGTTTCAATCGTTACTGGGAAACCGTACCTAGGAATGAATTCTCTCAGCATGAGTTTTGCTACTGTAATCCCATCATTCCTTCTGGTCGGGTAGGCTTCCACCCAACGAGAAAACAAACAGACGACTACAAGATCATATCTTAGTCTGTTGCTTGGGGGCATTTCGATAAAGTCCATCTACATTCTCGTGAATGGACCTCCCTCTCGTCCTATTGTTCCTAGACTCACTACTGTCTTCCTTCCTGGATTTATCTGTTGACAAATAAGACATCTTTGACAAAGACTCTCAGCTATGGCTCTGAATTTTGGGTTATACCAGGTTTGTCTAAAAAGTCTGATCATTGCATCTCTTCCAATATGAGCTTGTCCATGGTACATCCGTGCCATGTCAGAAATCATGCTATCAGGCATAACTGGTCTTTCATCTCTGTAAACCCAAACATCATTTTCCTCCCTTTTTCTGCATCATGCTTTGATCCAGCTATCTTTTTCTTCATCATCTGCTGCTTCCTGCAATTGTCTCACTTCATCCCATGTCTCGACAGGGTTAGTAAACAGCAAAGGACATGAAACATGCTCTCTTTCTCTTTAGAATCTGATTAAAGATTGAGGGGCTTTCTGTGTACCCCTGAGGAATTCGGCACCATACCAAAATACGCTCTCCGAACCTGAACGCAAATAATGGCTGGCTATCTGAATGTATTGGGATAGAGAAAAATGCATGGCACAAATCAATGACGGTGTACCATTCTGCTTCACGTGGAATTTGATATAGAATTACAGCAGGGTTTGGTACAATTGGACAACAAGGAACAACGATTTTATTGACCTTTCTCAAATCTTGCACTATTCTATATGTTCCGTTCGGCTTTTTCAGTCCCATTATAGGCGAATTACATGGACTGCTCATTATTTCTCTCAGAATTCCTTGTTCAATTATTTTGTTTATTACAGGTGTTATTCCTTCAATTATTTCTGGCGTCAATTTATACTGTGGAGTATTTGGGTAATTTGTTCCTTCTTTAACAGAAATTTTAACTGGGTCTACTCCTTTCATTAACCCTATATCCTCACCGGTAAAATCCCACACCTCTTGTTTTACTGTTTCTTTTAGTTCAATTGGGATTTTCTCTACATCAAACACAGGAAATAAATCATTCACTTCTGACTCTAAATTCACCATTGTCATTTTATACAGTACATCTTCATCGGGGGTCTGAAATGCAATCCCATCTGGAGTACAATAGATGGTGCAATTCATTTTGCAGAGTAGATCGCGTCCTAGCAAGTTCACAGGACTGCAATCACACACCACAAATCGGTGCATTTCTCTGAATGGTCCAATCTTTACCTCTACTAAGTTGGTAAGAGGCGCCTTAATTTGCTGATTTGAGACACCAACGACTTGGATATGTTCACCTGAGAGAGGAAGGTTTGGAATTTCCACTGATCTAACAGTAGAACGGGTAGCTCCAGTGTCCACAAGGAATGTTACATTTGCTCCATTCACTTCTCCATCCACAAATGGACCTGCTTGATCTACCTCTAGAGTTGCGCCAAGCACGCACTCTTCCTCCTCTCCTAGGCACCGTCATAAACTTTCATCCGACTCATTCCCATCCTGTCGTAACCAATACTGCGATATTGCAGCTGCGCGCGGCAATTGTGTTACCTGCTCTCCTCCGTAGAATCCTGTTTCTGCACTGTATCTCTGTGGATTTACACTCTTGGGAAGTGGTGGTTGAGGCACCTGACTCTGCTGAGTAACTACCTGCGGTTGTTGCAGCTGTTGGTAACTCACCTCACTCTGCACCTGTGGATTTAATGATTGATTTTCCTCATTAGCTTTTGGAGGGAATTTACACTTGTTTCTCCAATGCCCTAATTTTCCGCAGTTGTGGCATGGCCACTTTTTCTTTGCTTCTTCTATACTCATTTGGCCTTTTCCTTTACCTATATTCGGTTTGGATTTAGTTTGTCCTGCCTCATTAACCTGATTATTCAGTTGAGCTTCTTGTTTTTCTGCGACTTTCACTTGTGCCCACATCGCTTTCTCTTTTAATTTACGCTGTCTACACTCAATATCATCACCACAGTATTTAGCATATCTCAAAACTTCGTCTACTGTGCTGTTCTGCCAACAGATCATATGCTGTTTGATCATTTCACTTATCTCTGGTTTTAACCCATAAACAAATCTATATACAAAATGACACATATCTTTCTCATTTAAAGTCTCATAGCCACTATACTGTTTAAAAACCAGAAGTAGCCTCTCGTAATAGGCATGTACAGATTCCTTACTCTCCTGTGTGGTTCTATCAATTTTTACCCAATCGGTTTCTTTGGGTGGAATTTTATTTTTCAAAAAGGTAATAACTTGGTCGTATTTCCTCATAACTTCTGGTCCTGGCGCTCCTGTTTTTACTTCTCTTGGGTATTCTACAGTTGGCCAATCAATGGTAATCTTACATTCTGTCCATAAATCAGCTGGTACTACTATGTCAAATAATCCATCCAAATCTACCCACAACACCTTCGAAACCTTAACAAACCTTTCCACTTGTCTGTACCATTCCACAGGCTTTTCTCTTAATTTTGGGAAGTCATTAGTAAATGACAGTATATCTTGTCTGGACCAAGGGACATGCACATAACTACCTCCTGGAGTTTCTCTCATCGGATACTCCCTTACAACTGGTTCTTTGTCTGTCATCGCAAAAGCCAAAGACGCTTTATCGGTCGTTCTCTCATTCTTTTTAGTCCACCTGCTTCTCCATCTGTCCACATCACCCCATTTTCTCAACAAAACAATCAATTCTTTTATTTGGGTTAACCGTCCTGATGTGTTCAAATTTTCTATATCTTTCTCGCAAAAATCTACCCTATATGGTTTCTGCAAACTTCTCACCTTTACAAATTCTACTCCTAGTTCATTCGCTACCTCTTCTAATTTGTCATGCAAATTTCTAGCTCTCCATGTAATACTTTTACACAAAAACATAATCTCATCATCCTGATATGTTTTCAATTTTTCTGTACCAATAGTCCCTAAAATTAACTCTTCCATGTCTATTTTTAGCCTAATTACTAGGGGTGGGCGGCAAATTCCGTTCCGCTCGCGGAACTTGCAAAATTTCGGCATTTCCGCGTTCCGCGCGGAACGCGGAAATGTCAAAACTTCCGCGATCCGCGGCGGAACGGAATTCGGGTGCATGAAGCACTTACAGATTTAATTAAAGCAGGTGCCCGAGTTGAAGCTCAAATTCTGTAACGCATTAATCAGCACAAAAAATTTGTGAGCAAGGTCGAGGCTAAGCAGGAGTGCTTTCTGCCCAGATCTACTGCCAAACATTAGCTGTAATCCCTGATGGAGGTCTTTGCATCCTTGATTTTCTCGAGCGCAATCCCCGTGTAGGTCCAGAGGCCAGGAGGTTCTTTCTCCTCATCTGCTGCTCAGATCGTGCTCTGACCCTTTATAAACAAGATGCATGTGAACTCGCATGGATGCCCCGCCCGTTTTGCCCCGCATACACTAGTGGTATGCAACGTCTTCCCGCCCTTTTCCCACTATGATGGACAGCTTACTCAAAGGACCCCGGCGAAGTTAAAAATTCACAAGTTTAAAGATAGATAATGCGTTTTACTGAAAGCAGTTTCGTTCCCTTCTGATAAAACATATCTGCACAGCTAATGTTTCAGTTCTTCATCCACGCTCCAAATTTGAATGAAAACCTTCCATGTTCACAATTCGAGTACATGGTTTGCTGGTATAGTTAACACAAGTCGCAATTCCATTAAATAAATGGTTTGGACTTATACTTTTTTCACTTAATCAGAAAACTCTCCACTCTGAGAACACTAAAATACTCTTTAATATTGTGACTTGAGGAAACGCATGCTGTGTTTCAGCCTATGAATAAAGGAGCAAAGCAATTACAGAGTTAAATAGAGTCCATGAAGACCCAATAAAGCAAAATCCATAAAAATGTGTGAAAATTCTTCAGGGGCCTTCCATTGTTTAATTTAAGCCTGAAATGTGATTCCGGCGCAGTGGCAAAGTTACAGACACACGAGGTCACTGGAGACAATTCTTCTGGTCCTTTACGCAGCTGCAGTGTAGGAAAGGCACTATACATTTACCCAACGAGGTAGCACTTACTGATTAGCCAGTAGAAAGTACTCCAGTTGAGTAGAGGTAGTGCACAAAACGGTGGCATCTTCGTGGATAAATATGCAGGGCAGGATTCATTCTGGCACGATGCTACGATGCTCCTGTCACAAAAATTAAACCTCAACAGGAAGCACTTACAGATATAAACGGGCGCAGCAAAATCTGCGCGAGTACGCGAAATTCCGCGTGCTCGCGGAGATTTCTTGCCGTTTCGCGGAATTTTGCAGAACGCAACTCCGCAAATTCCGCCCACCCCTACTAATTACATCTAGTGGTTTTGGTTTTGTCTCTTTCTTTTGCAGGGTTTTCATCCATTCATTCAATTCATCGGGAGTTGGACCTACAGGTGTACTATTTATTTCTACCCAATTTCTACTCCTCTCTGGTGTTTCTGATGCAGACTCAGTTCCCATAGGAATCTTCCTAAACTCGCTCTCATTTATCGTCAAATTTGTAGGTGGGCTCGGTCTATATGAGCTGACCAAATTTCTCTCTCCTTCATTTTCTAGTTCCATCCCTTCTTTCCTTCTATGCAAATTTGAATTCATGGGAATGACTAAAGAATGTTCATCTATTTTCTGATTCTCAAAAACTGGTATTACTGGACCTATTGTTACTGGTACAGTTACGGCTTCCATATTCATTGTTAACTCTCTTATTTTCTCAGTCAATTCTCTCGTGGTTTTTGCTAATTCAGTTGTATTGTCACTTTCAATCTTTTCACTTTGTGGGGTTTTCAACTGTTCTTGTGACCTATTTATTTTGTATCTTCGTTCTGGACTTTTATTCCTCCCAGTTTCCATTGGCGGTGCATTAGGTGTCACCACCGCAGAATTCTGTTGGTATGGAGGTGGGTTTCGGTTTAAAATATCTTCCAGCAATTCATCCTCTGTCTCGCTACCACCATACCCGTACCTTTCGCTAACTAAATGTTTCTTTTTCTCGGTACACTTTCTCCTTGCTTCCTCTTCAACTGTAAAGGCTGGAAACAAACCTCCTGTCATATTAGCATATCTCCACCGCTTTATTCTGTCCTCATGATTCACTCCCCATAACCTTCCAGGAACAAAATCATGATTCTTTACTCCTCTGAATCTTTCTCGTTCATACATCTCATCTTCCCATTCACTCAACGCTTCAAACTGTGTTGGTCTAGGTTTAGGCTCAAGCTTCGTCATTTTCTCTCTCAAATTTCGAAGTACAGCTACGCTAAATGAACCATTCTCGGGAAAGGCTAATACTCCATCATTTTGAGTATATTTAGTCCAGTTTGCTAACCATATGCAGGTATGATATCCGTATTTCAGCATCATATGCGAAGCTGGGGATTTCGGCGGAGGAATTACTTGTCCCTCTCTAGTCACTACCTTTTTGTCTTTCTTAAAAAAGTTCTTAATTTTCGCCATCCACGACGTTTTCTCTCTACCATACTCATAATAAGCCATATTCACGATTTCTTTTCCTTTTTCAAACTCGTAATCCAACTCTGTTCTCTATGCGCTTATTCAGACCTATCACAGCGCGACTCACACCAACGCTCCAATCCGAAGCTTCTACGTCACTGCTTATCCAACCTATCCTAGCGCGTCTCACACCAACGCTCCAATCAGGGCGTTTTCAATATAACCAGTGCACTGACCAATTCCAGCGCGGCTCTTTGTCGACGTCAGTTCTGCTCCTGACCCCTCCTTTACAAAATTTTATCGGCAAATTATTTTCAACTGTTCTTGGTTAGTTACGACATTTAAAACACATTTCCATTGTCTGATTTCGCTAAAAAAAGTGACAGTTTTACTCTATTTCGCAAGAATACAGTTTCGTTCGATAAGTGTAGCACTTCCCTCTACCTTACCCTTCTTTCAAGCAAGGGGTAAACCCGTTTCTCTGGGGATAAAACACATATGGAGACTACACTGCTCCTGAGAATTAAGGCCAGAGTTTCACAAGAAAACCGGTTGCTAATTCACTCACACACCTTTTATACGGAAATTGTCCCTATCATAACACAACCTGTGTTATCACCAATATGAAACTCAGACAATGCACTATTCCATGTGACTTCTCTTGCCACACGTGTCCACTTCCTACTTCCCGGAAGCTTCAAAACTTTCGACTCACATATAACGTAATACAATTCAACATGAAGTGTTAGACATGAAATAATCAATAATCGATAATCAATAATCACCAAACTAATCTATAGTAACCATAACTCTGCTACCAAGAAATCTGATCCAGCGCTATCAATAACATTTCTTCTCCTCTAGGCATTGATATCCAGGCTGAAAAACATTCTTCTTCACAACTATACCAATATGACGGCGGGGCCCATAACACCGCATAAACATTCACTCACTCATATATTCCCTGGAACTCATCCGCCTTTACTTAGGAGAAAAAGGCAATGAGTTGCTGGAAGGAGACGGGATACCTTTTTAAAACATCATAATAATTCTCAAATTTCTCAGGTATTCCGCTCATTGGTCGATGGACCAACTAGTAGGAATCAGTTAATGGTGATTAAGACCAGCTCAATCACTATAAACTCTTATTAAACATTTACAATTATTATTGAGCTAAAGAACCACAGACTCGTAAATTTAATTATAATATAGTTTATCTAATTTTTATAAGCATGAATAAATTCTGTTTTATTAATCGGATCAATACATTTATTATCATTATAAGAATACATTGAAATTGCAATGCATACCCTTTAGATGGATAAATAAAGTTCGTCACAGCAGTTAAATTCAGATCTCAGCATAGAACTCCCAAAAACTGACTGTCTGTCCTACAAAACAGGCCTCCTCGACGGACCACCTATATAGGTTTTCCGCCACACTCTCGTTCTTTTTCAATCAGAATTATGGGTAAAAGATTAATCGTATTAAAAATATAAAGGCCTATAGAAAAATAGCAGCGGCTTCTCCAGCGTCAGCGTCCAGTGCTCAATAAAAATATGTAAAAACAGCGCTCCTCCTACTTAAGAGTAGGTCCTCTTATACCCTAATACTAGCTTACTAAACAGAAATGTTACATTT
Organism: Calotriton arnoldi; assembly: GCA_963921515.1. NCBI lineage: Eukaryota > Metazoa > Chordata > Amphibia > Caudata > Salamandridae > Calotriton > Calotriton arnoldi. Next base: position 369,566 of record CAWUFW010002135.1, on the reverse strand, counting down.
TGGGGGCGAGATTCACTCTAATTGGTCCATTTGAGGGGTGGCATACATCTCATTATTACCCTCATTGCTCAAACCAGTTCCGAAGAATGTTCATAACTTTGTCCTTTCTCACTGGTTCAGGACATTACCAATCCAATTGACAGTCTTTATTTGTATCTTCTTTCCGATACTTTATTTTAAACAGTTCATTGTCCATTCACGAATGCACTGCTGGTTCTCACACTCGTTCGCTAAGTCCCCCCTTGGCACATGCTTGGGTAATAAGGTCATCACAACCTTGATCCCTCTTCCAACCTAGGCTTTGGAAATAACCACGTGATGCATTCGTTCACAGCTTTTTCTTCCGCTTGGAAGCCATCTTGCGCAAGCGCATTCTAGCTTGTTTGCCTCAGCAGCCATTTTTACAGCACGGCCTAGCAGGCCTGAGCGAACTATCATAGAAATAAACAGAAAATAGTTAAGAATAAAGAAAATAAGCCTTTTCGTTTCCCTCCCGTCATTCTACGTACCCCAGTTAGGTGTTACCTAGCAAAAGCGACATATAAAGCTATTTCTTACTTACCAACCACTTTCTTGTGCCACCATACAATTTACTACATAGCACAAATCATGCAACATTATTCTAATTAGTACGCAAACCATTATGTTAGCGTTATTCACATTACCAATTGTAAGTTGATTAGTTTGCACAGATACTGCATGTTACCAATAACACTTATATAGAAAACATACGTTGTTGGTTATTTCACTGAAACGAACAATTGTATTAATTATTAATGTTAATATTAGGGGGTTCAAAATTTTCTCGTTTACCTTGCTCCATCACAGATGAGGAGTGTTGTAAGCATAATGAAGAAGTAGATGGGAGGCTGGGTCTATAAGGCCGCACCATGCTACCTTGTGTAGCAACATGCTGAGGCAGAATAAGGTCAGTGTAAGGGGGAACCCCTCCGTGTAAGCAAATCGCACCGGCCTGACTGGCGATTTAATGTGGTCACAATCATACCACAGTCTGAGGAGAATGCTATGGCCCAGCCACTATGCTTGGGTAATACTGGATTCAGCATTTGACAAAAGTATGTGTCATTCTGGGAAAATCACTGTATCTCTATATGCCGCAAATTGTTATGTATCATAACTTTACAAAAATACCTGCATAGAGCACTGTCTGGATTGCATGGCCCCTCTGCACCACTTCCCCATCGCGTCCATCTTGCTGTAACTCAGTCTCCCCGGCAGGCCACACACCACAAGGTTCAAATTCCAGCATTTGTGTTCAAGAAGAACTTGATACAACAGAAACGTGCTTTGTGAAAAGCTTCACTGCTCTTCAGAGCTAGGTCCACACTGTATGAAATGCCTGTGAGAAATAGGATGACAAAATAATAATGTATCCCTCCTGTGTGTTATCAATGTGTCATTCTGAAATTAAAATAAAGCAGACACAACATACATTCCTAGGCTAGTTTGTCATTTATTGTGCATGCAACCACAACCTAAGCATTATCTCTGTGAACTCTCAAATGCCACACACTCACAGTGTGTATAAAAGCACATAAATGAGGTGCTTCACCACAAATGAGCTTAGTGTATTCATCACGCTGCTATTATTCATAGTGTGTATTTGCTGCAGTACTGTGTTTACATCTTATTAAAGATTCTCGAGGAAGAACCTATATAGACTATATAAGTACTTATGGTTAGGTGTATACATTGAATTCTAACTCGTCAAAGAGTAGTAGAAAGGGACATAGACGAATGAAAATATCCTTACACAAAGTGTGAAATAAGAATGCCACTCCAGATGAGTTCGCCATCTTGAGCTGAGCTGTTTTTTTAATACGCATAGCATGATGAATGAGTACTGCTGTAGAATTCAAAGTCTCTTCTGTTTAATAAACCCTGCTTTTGATTGCCCAGTGGTGAAATACACATTCATGTACCGTTGTAGCGCAAATGTGTTGGGCCTCATAATTTGTTTTAATTGATCTAGTTTCTCTTATTTCAGAATAGCCTCAGCTACCATACCAAATCTATTAGGTCCTCCAATGGATGTTGTTCTGTGCTGAAAGGGACCAGAATACTTAGAGGAAAAACAATTATCATATGAGCACCTGGAATAAGATAATTGTTAGTATTCAATAAGTTAAGGTAACCTCCCAGGTAATTTCTACCACTCGATTAGTTGATCATAGATCAGATTAATTTAGCCACCGCAAATAATGAAACAGAATCAGCAGAATTTTCTAAATTAAATTGTATTTTCATCTAGCTTCAAATAATTAGCATACAATCTAATTATTAAATTTGATCAGATTTAATAAGCATTAACAAGCTTGTGAAATCCAGACATGAAGGAAGCTATCTTCCTCAGCTGAGATGGATTTTATCCTAAGGAAGTAAATATATAGGAAAATCAGTTGTTTCTCATACCAACCCAATTAATGAAAGTTCTTTAATTTTCCAAATAACCAGTTCCAGTTCTTGGACAGATTTGTCTGCCCCTGTCCACACTGCAGCGTAAATGCCACAGCTGCTTGTCAGAACCCTTTCAGCCGGAAAGGTGCCACTACGCAAGTATACCAGCCGGTAACAAACACAGTATTTCGGCCCAGTTTGCGTTGTTTCTGGAAGTCCAAACCATCAGTCTCTGTAACGCAAGATGGGTAGAGGGAAGATGGACAAGATAAGAACCGCCCATGTTCACAGTTTAGGCAATTATACTCCATCGAGTCCAGGTTTACACCCCTTGACATCACCAAATTTGGCCGACCCCTCTGTCCCATTGGTCAGTTTTTGATAGGATGAGATGATGTAGTAGGTAAAAGTATACAAATCCGGAAGAATTAAGTAATCCGTTACTTTGCATTTTCCTTAGGACCACTGTTCTTTAGTCATATGATTATCTGTAACACTTAGGAAGTAGGCGAGTCAATGTTTTCGTCACTTGTCAGTCCTTTCCCAAGCATTGTGCTCTAGGAAATTACAATTTTGTTGCAAGTCTAGTCAAGTAAGCTACAAACGTGAAAGGAATCATTTGAATGTTAGAACACAAGTAGAAACTTTACGAAAGGTTCCCATAGTCTTCAGACTAATCAGTTCATAAGTTTATACTAAGAGAGAAACAAGTTGTGAGGCCTTCATGAAACACAGCTTGTGCATGATGAATTTGTGCTAAAATATGAATCTTACATTATTCAAAACAGTGCATTAGTTCTTCAATTAGGCAGATTAATGAATTTCAATTACGTCATATAAGTATAAGGTACCCCTAAAAAGAAATTTTCAATAACATTTCACTATTGTTTCGCATATAATTTTGTAAGTCTCTTTAGACGTTATAGGTTAATACATCATTCAGGATTTTAAGTATATTTGAAATAAACTTTCACGAAGCACAAATTATAACATTACTTTGTGTAACATCTATTTTTCACGTCTATGTCAGTTCTCACACTACACATTCTAGTGTTATTAACCATTTTTCTAGCACATGAGAAATGTTCTGTGTTATCGTTTATTTACCATATTCATCCACACATGAAAACATGTCAATATAATTGTTAAACTTCACATTAGCTTATTGACTGTTAAGTGTTACCAGAATCCTACGTCTAACATTCGCTTAATGGGGCGTGGCCTGAGCCCACCATGGCTGCTCGGAGCTGAAGCTCCGTGGTAGCCCAACGCCACGGCAACAAAGCGGGGTACTTCTCCGCACCAAAACCAGCTGGAAAACCCCTCTCCCGACATCGTAGCACAGGGTGCATCTGCCGCTGTGAGCACCGTTCCCCCTAACTGCTCCAGTGCCGTGTAATCGGCTTAAAACTTGCCAGGTGATTGCGCCTTAAAATGGCGCTTGGGGCGTAGTGGACTCGCATAATCAGGAGCGGGCCCTGGGAGACTGCGTCGGAGGAGCGGCGAGTCCCAGAGCTGTCCCCTCTGCATCCCCGGTGTGCACAAAGTGATCTGCTGGTGGCTGCAGGGAAGTGACTGCCTGCAAACGGCACATGGAGTGCCGCAGCGGTGAAACCCTGCGGACCGGGACGAAGCAGCGGTGATAGAATCTTCTGTCACCCGTGTTTTTCCGGTGAGTCAGGGTGCAAACGCTATCACCCGCTCCGGGAGGGAATGGTGGTGTAGGACCGGGCCCCCGCAACACCCAGACATGCAACAAGGCTCAAAAGCGGCCTGCCTGACTCTAAAATGGCGACCAGTGAGACGTCTGTGACGAGGGGAGGACTGCACACCGGAGGGAAGGCACAGCCAAGGCTTTTAAGGGAAAATGGGAGAGAAAAGGCAGCATGACCTTAACATTCAAAGCTGGGTCCCGAAACCCGATATCCTCCTCTGGTTTCCTCTGGGGACTGCTCTATCTGCGGGCCCTCCTATGGTGGAGTTCTGCCTGTCCGGAACGGGAGTCCCCCCTCTCGGCTGTGTCACATTTCAGCATTTCAATGATAGCAATGGGGGGGTTTTCTGGGACCTCCCCCCTGACAAATCGATCTGGCCCGGGAGACTTTGTTCGAAGCTGAAATATTCTGTGTAAAGCCCTCTCAGGACAGTGCCTGACCTCAACATGTCATCTGGACTTTGCTCGGACTGTAATTTCTCACCACTCCAACTCCCCTGCTCTACTACGACATTCTCTGATCACACCTGACCACCATCCAGACAGTGGAGTCTGAGCATTATGGCCAATGCCCGGTGGAGCTGCCTTGACAGCTATAGAGGAGATTGGCCTTGGTTAATCCTGCCGGCCGTCACCTACCCAGCCGGACATTGGACACAGTTTCTCCCCGTCTCCCTGTTCTGTCTCCTTCCTCTCCCTCCCTTGACGAATTTCCTTAACATTGTTTTTTTATCCTATGCTTGTCTATGCTCTTGTAACAAATGTAACTTGTAACCTGCAACTCTCCGATCCTCATGTAAAGCGCTCTGATACCTTCGGGTCTAGCCAGCGCTATATAAAACTCATTAAATAAAACTCATTAAATAACATTCTGTATGCTTTTACGATGCAGTATCTAAATCGAGTTTCGTTTGTGTGTTTTCTTAATCTTGATAACCTGACACACATTTGCCATTATCGTAAAATAATGTCACAAATCATTTTCAGGGTAAAATTGTAGCGATAGATGAAAGATAATGTGTATGCTCTATCATCTAGCGTGAGGTTATATTTGGAGCGTGACCACATTTTACACATATGTGTATTTCCGCCTCCTAGTCCACCACACGTTTTAGCGCATAATGAATTAATTCACTTTAAACCGCACCACCAGTACGGTTCCACCTTTGCCGTGTTTTTTCCGCCAGCTATGCACTTTACTATCGGCAAAGATATATCCCTGTGACTTATGCTCATATGCTTATACTCTCCTCTGTATGTTTGTTTGTTATGTGTTGTACGTCCAGTATTGCTCGGAGAGGGAATCCCCTCCCACATATAAGGCACCTTAGCGCGTGCAACACATTTTTAAATCACATTCACATAAGTGCTATATGCACTTACACATATATCTTTCCGGTCCTGAGGAAAGCCAGTATTAATGAAAGACCTGGCTGAAACATGTAGACCACACCCTGGATGTAGGAGTGCCTAATCTTCGCTCCACCAGCATCCACTGTTCTGTTTTTAACGCTAACAGAGGCCCAGATATTAAATGCTATGCCCTTCTGGGCACTGGGACCACTGAATAGCTTTTAAATTTTCACATTCACACCACTTTCACAGCACACTCAGCAAATATACCAGCTCCGCTGTAATTACAGGCGTTGTAGCACACCCGGGACACATTCGGTGTCACTAGGTGGGCCCGATGATGAAGCATGCCACCAACTAGGTTGGTGGGTGAGGGCTTTATAAAGAAACCAAATGTTTCTTCTCTTCTTCATACAGTTCTGAGTCTCTAAATAGTCACATTCAGTCAGTCCTCTTTGATTACATATATGCTCTATCAGTACCTATCCATAGATTCATAACATAAATGTCCAACCAAAGTGCGCATTCGCTCTGATGTGTTCTGATGATCAAGTGTGGCTGCCATTGAGCGCTTACACAAGAAAAAGCTCAAAAGCAGTGAGCCATCAGGTGTATGTACTAGTTACATACAGCACATCAACAACACAAAGCCTGCTTCTCCTCTTAGACCACACCCCTTATCATAGAATCCTCTAATGGTCATCCTTCAAAGTGCTATCTCTTGCTGATCTTGCAGACAGACTCATCTCCTTCAAATACCCTTCCTATGAAGTTTATGTCTTACCGGTGTCCTTCGTCAAAGCTCTCTCTGGGGAAGCTCTCTCACCCCTACTCACCAATGTTAAAAGCTCCTTCACTCAAGGCATCTTCTCAATACAATACAATAAGCATTTGTAAAGTGCACAGCTACCTTAAATAGAGGTGTCCTGGCGCTATGCAGAGACTGCAGGAGAGGATTTAGCCAGCCATCTAAAAGCTACCCCTGACTAAAGAGCTCTTAGACAGGCCAGATCCCCCATTTCTAAAGAAACCTACACTTCTGTATTTTCTTTTACTGAATAAGAGTTTGATGGCATTTTGCTTGTCTGTGAAGTGTGGGATAGGAATGGCAGGCAGGGGATTGATGCAGTGTTTGATTGTCATGAAGAGTGTTCTGTTGGTGGCTTCATGGATGGAGTTATTATAGTACTTTGTTTTGGTTGAAGTGATGAGGTGTCTGAGTTTTGTACTGAGGGACTGAAGTATCATGAGGCCATTGAGAGTTCTGTTCTCCTTCCATTTTCTTTCCTGTCTGTGGATGGAGCATTTATTGTCACTAAGGTCTCTAGAGTACTGAAGGGTTTGGCTTGCACATGCATGTTTGAATTTGAGTGTTGATGTTCACATAGTTTTCCAAAACAGTGTTGAAGTAATTTAGAAGCGTGTTGGCATCAGGCATGAGTTGACAGGGTGATAGATGAGTTCGAGGTTTAAGTTTTTGAAGGATCTGAAGGTTTGTGCTTCTTTTTTGGGCTGACCTTAGTTCATCCTTGAAAATTAAAAGCATTTGCTACCTCAGACAAAGGACTTTCTGTTGCCTGGACTTTGATTATCTTTTGCATTATTCCAACTTGTTCTCTGTGTGTGTCAACTACCACTTGGACCTGTTCTTTTGACAGACCAAGACTGTGAAATTGTGGGGGTGCTTTAGGATAAACTATTATGTATTAAGTATTGGATTTTTCTGATACTTTTCAACACTAGGTGGGTGGTGTAGTGTAACTAATCCCTGTATAGCACACGTGTTGCTTTCTGTTTGATCTTTACTTACCCTTATATGTGATGTGCGACCTTATATTGTTGTTCACTACCACCCAATCTTGATTATTCAATTAATAAGAATGAGTTGGAATACCAACAATACCGGGCAATCTGACTTGCCATGGCATTTCAAAGACAAATGTAAAATCAATGTACCTGAGCCAGAGGGAGATTTCTTCAAGCACATGAAATTCATAGATTCATTTTCCCCCATAATATACATGGAGCCTTGGAACAGGACAAAGACTGATTGGTATGGCATCGGAAGGCTAAAATGTTGGTGGTCAGGATGTTTCTGACAGAGATGACAGCTGAGAAAATGAGATTCCCCACTTCTAAATGAGGCAATAAAACTGATTGGCGGACAGGGCAACTGGCAATTTTTGGAAGAAACATGGCTACTGGCAACCTCCTTATGAGACCCTAAATTCTAGGGAAAACCAAAAATGGTAGCCAATGGACTGGTCAAAAACTCCGAAGCCACTGAAGATGGCACAACATTGAGGGAGTATCTTATATGATCATTCGTCTTCAAAATAATGCTTGCTGCTTCATTTTTAATCATTGATGACTGATTATCCAAAGTCCTGTAATATTGCATTCCCTTGTTCTAGTTATGCCTTCACCAGTGCATGAGCCACTGTACTCCAATAATCTACTGGAAAAGTGCATAACTGTCTTTAGCATGATAACATAGGACCTCATTACGATGCTGGTCGGTCCGAACGTTTCCGATGACTCGAGGTAGCCGGTCGGAATTCCACGGTCGGGTCGTTGGAAACACACATCGTAATCCTGGTCAGCAGTTGGAGATCCATGTACAGCTCTATGGATGCAGTTTGAAAAGCTGTCGGAGTCAGCGGTCTTTCAGCGGTTGGTCGGAGTACACGATGCATGTCGTAATCCGGCAGTTCGACCAACCGCTTCCGAAGAGACCTTCAACGGTCTGACCACCTCCGACAGTATCGCGGAAGCCGGTTCGACCTGCATCGTAATCAGACCCAGAGTTTGGCAATGGGCGCTTCTGCTTGCTGAGTAAATACCAGTAGGGAAGTCATCAAGTGTGTGCAGTGTAGCTTTCCTACTTCTGCCACCTGGTCTACATTCAGAAGAAAAATTGCCAAGTAGTTCATGATAAAGAATGTTTTACTGGAGCTGAATTTTCACACATCCCTTAAAATTATTTTACACAAGAAGGGAGTGGCTGCGATATGTCTAAGCATTTACCTCTAATAATGGTTTCTTAAAGAGAGGAGTCACTTATTTAGATATATTTCTTGATGCAAATCATCTAAGATTGTTGTTATCTGGGAGGGCCTAACAATCATATTCACCAATGCATAATTACTTGAAATGTAGGTGTCACTGTGCTCAAATATACAAAGAGAATAAATGCATGTTCGATCTGCATTACTCCCACTGCTTAATGGAAGGGGATGGTTGGGATGGTTATGATTCCCAGATCTGCCATTTATGTGTTTGAGAGCAGGATGATGGGCATGATTCCACCATAATGCTAAAGGTAGAAGACATGGGTCATGCACCACTAACCAGTGATGATATCGCAATACTGTCCCAGTGGCTCCCATCCCCTCCCCGCCAACTAGCCCCTGAACAGCTGCCTATCTGATGCTGCAAGTCCTGTGGAAGGGCAATAAATGGAAACTACAGAAAGTAGGCAGGGCTCTCTGGTCCTTTCCAGTGGTGTAACAAAGGCGCCCGAGCTCCAGGGGGCCCCCTCAGCACAGTAACCAGGCCATAGTGCTCCAGAGTGAGTCCAGAGGGGGCCCCCTCCATGTACTTTGCAGGGGTCGCCCCCAAGTTTCGTTACGCCACTGGTCCTTTGAATGCCCTCATGACCACTGAGTGGGCAGCAAGGACGGTCCCAGGGAGTCTAATGTGGAAGCCATGCACAGCAGTTTGACCCCTTGCTATCCCTAATTAAGGCCCATGAGTAGGCAACAAAAGTACTTTTTTTAAATGCCCGAATATGGTGTATGCTAGAAAACAGTGCTTGGACTTCCTGTACACTGGAGTAAAGTAAGTACGTTTGTAGATTTATATAGCATGGCTTATCACCCGTGAGGGTATCCAGGCGCTGTCCATGGGCACGCTGGATGTTCTAGTGTACTAAGCAGGAGCACTGCACCTCCTAAGTCAACATGAGCAATGTGTGGCTCTAAAAGGATACATTCGTTTTTAATTCTTAATATGTTAATTAATGTGTATTTTGTGAATATTATTCATTTATATGTTTCACTATATATCGATTAACCGTGTTAAGATTTGCCTTTTAGGAATGTGCACGTGGTTCAGTTTAAACTGATGAACATTAAATTAAACCAAAACACACATTTAGAAGATTTGCCAATTGCGACGATTCATTAATGAGATCCAGGATAACAAAGAGGAAAGGATGAGAAACATGTTTAACTACTTTCACAGAACAGTGATTCTCAATAAAAGTTACCGATTTAACGTTGACTATTTTAGCTGTCAAGTCAGGACTGCACATGGAAGGTTACTTGACCGAAGATTGCTATTTGAGGGATATGCTAGGTTTTCGAGTCCGCAAAGTGTTATGGCCACGGTGTCCCTACGCAGTTCAAATATTTGAATTCACCATAACTCCTATATTGCAAAATGCACTGAAAACACACATGGCAGAATACAGGTAAAAATACCAAAATTTGCCATGATTTTCAGTTTTGCAGAAAGAGCCACAATGCCACTCTTTTATTACTAAGGTCTTCATTACGAGTGCTACGGGAAAGCCTGCAGTACTTATCGTACCCATTGAGACCTGATACCGCAGGGATTGGAATTTATTGAGTGCAATAAACAGCACCTATCAAGAGTTATGCCTGGAAAATAGTGAATAATATGCTAGTGCACCAAAGCTGCCAAATAATGGGATTTACTGCGATTCCCCCCCCCCCCCTAGCCAATAACTTTTGGTTTTGGTGGTAAGGGTTTCAATCAATCAATCAATCAGGGAAATTATAAACGTGCTACTCACCCATGAGGGTCTCAAGGCGCGGGGGGCAGCTCCGGTCAGTCGAAGAGCCAGGTCTTGAGGGTCTTCCTGAAGATGTGCAGGGTGGGGGAGCGCCTGATGTTGATTGGCAGCTCATTCCAAGTCTTGGCCGCGATGTAGGAGAAGGTTCTTCCACCCGTTCTTGCTCTGCAGATGCGCGGGGGTTCGGCGAGGGCGGCGGATCGGAGGTTCCTCTTGGGTACGTGGAAAGAGATTCTGTCGTTGAGCTTCAGGCAGCTGTTGCTCATCCAGGATGCGACATCTTTCATTCCTTCCTGGAAGTTGAGTCTGGTGGTGATGGGGTCCTTGGTGAGGGAGAGGGAGAGCTGGGTGTCCTCGGCATAGGATACTATGCTGAGTCCGTGCTGTCTGACGATGGCGGCGAGGGGGGCCATGTAGATGTTGAAGAGCGTGGGGCTGAGCGACGACCCTTGGGGTACTTCGCAGTTGATTTCCGTGGGTTTGGAGAGGAAAGGTGGAAGTCTGATTCTTTGGGTTCTGCCGGAGAGGAAGGAGCAGAGCCATTTGGGGCAGTTCCCTGAATGCCGGCTTCGTGGAGTCTGGCGGTGAGTGTGCGTTGGGAGATGGTGTCAAAGGCTGCAGAGAGGTCGAGTAGGATCAGGGCTGCAGTGTGTCCTTGGTCAAGGAGGGTGCAGATGTTGTCTGTGGCGGCGAGTAGAGCGGTCTCCGTGCTGTGGTTGCTGCGAAATCCGGATTGGGAGGGGTCGAGGATGGAGTTTTCTTCGATGAATTTCGTTAGCTGGACATTGACGGTCGGCCGCGAAAGGGATGAGGGAGATGGGTCGGTAGTTCTTGAGGTCCGTGGGGTCTACTGATGGCTTCTTGAGTAGGGATCTTACTAGGAAACTCAGCATTGTGATATATTCATTAACAGGAGTTACCATACCTACTGAAATCAGTATGACCACTTGTAATGAGAGCATTAGTGTTCGGGTGTAAGCACATGCCAATGAATTGCCGGGGTAATACTTTTCATCTGCTTAGTAGCTTGCTGGCTGCCTGGCATGAGCCCAGGTCATGACAACCCCTACCCTTGTGGTATCCTGTAGCTCCCTTCCAAGGCTGAAGTTCCAGAGACACATGCTGAAAGGTTAAAGTTATTGACCACCAAACCCTCACGGTGCGCCTAGGTCTCTGAGGTGCATGGGTACAGGCAGGAAAAGTGCAGTGGTGCCCAACAGCAAGGTGCACATTTTATATCGCTGCATTCCTGGGCTCAATATGGTATTCATTTACTTTTCTAAAAATGTATCTTCCCAAACTATCTGTTTGAGGCAATGTGAAATTAAAACTCATCCACCCAGCTGGACACCTACTGGACCCCATCTTCATCAGCTTCAACAAAATCAAGAGACAAGTCCACTTCTCTCACTTGGTCCGACCACACCCTCGTTCACCTCAACATGCCCATCCAGTACCACAGCATAACTGTTCCCACCAAATCTGCATTATGAAACCTAAAACAAGATCCCAGAATAAAGCTGGTCCTTGGAGCTCCTATACCACCGTCCACAACACCACAATGACCTCCCCTAAACCATCTCTAATTTCAAAATCTTGATCACCTCCTGTGCAGGCACCTTGGCTCCCCTCAAAACCATTAAGACCACCAGAACCAGGTGCAAACAAGCTGGTTTACAGTGGAACTCAGAGCTGCCAAACACCACTGCAAACAACTTGAATATACATGGAGGCAGCGCCACAACGACACAGACAAAAGAACCTATGAATTGGCTCTCAGATGCTACTATCAACAAATCAGAGCCACCAAATGATCTGCTCTTACTGACTGCATAGAAAACAGCAATGACAGCAACATTAGTGAAGTATTTCTGCTATCCAGCAGCTAGCTCTACTAGCATAACAGAGGATTATTGACAGAGGAGGCACCACTGGCTTATTCCTACTAAATCAATCAACCGACTTCATCACCATCTCCCACTTCATCCTCATTCAACACCTCCACGAAGCTGGCTTACAAGGTCCCATGGTCTGCTCGATCTGTTCCTTCCTATTATACCGCACCCAGTCATTTAGCTTGACTCCCTTCACCTCAGCCGCTGTCAACCTCATCTGCGGAGTTCCCCAATGGTCGTTGGTCTGCCCCACACTCTTCAATGCATACATGGCCTCTTTTGCCAGCATTATCCCTTCCCATGGAAACAACATCAACTCCTAAGCTGAACACCCAGCACATCCTTGCCCTCTCTGATAAAACTCCAAGCACCCAGATCAACTTCACGTCCTAAATGTCATAAGTCACCAGATGGACAAAAAACAACTGTCTAAAACTCAACACGGACAAAATAGAAGTAGTACTGTTCGGCAAAGACACCTCGCTATGGAGCTCAACCTAATGGCCTACAAAACTCAGACCCAGACTTCACCCAACAACCCAAGCTAAGAAGTTCTGTATAGTGGTCAGCAACCAGCTTGCCCTCACTGACCAAGTGAAAGCAGTCGCCACCTTCTGCTTCCATATCCACAAAATGAAAGAAAGTCTTGAAGTGGCTACCGGTCAACACACACAGAACCGTCACCCAGGCTCTCACCGCCTGCAAAATGGACTATGACAATGCGCTCTATTTTAGAATCAGTGCACAACGGATCAGAAGACTTCAGACCATACAAAAATCAATGGCCAGACTCACAATCAGACTACCTCCACCAACTCAAATCACCCCGTACCTCAAAGACCTCCACTCACCCTCGTTCACAATCACTCACTATTAAAACTCCTCACACATAAAGCCCTGCACATCCTTGGCCCCACCTACCACAAAATCACTTCAACTTCCACACACCAACCGCACACCTCCGCTCAGCCTGTCTCCTCTTCTCAAAGGTCCCAATACATAGAAACACAGTAGGCAGTCATTCCTTCTCCTACCTCGCCACCAAAGCCTGGAATGGCCTACCCTCCCACATCAGAGCCTCCTCCTCAGTATTTGAGTTCCGCATGAAATTGAAGGCCTGGCTGTTCACACTATAACTTACGCCCGCAATGCCCTGCTTATGACTTCACATATTACCTCTCTCATGACATGGTCAGAGACATCACTGATGATCTCAAAAGTTCCACGTTGATTGGTCAAGAGGATGCAAAGATAAAGGGGGGGTCCTAAAACGAGTTTTTCCACCAATGCATTTTCCTTAGACGTTTGTATCAGACGTCACACGAAAACAGCTGAATAGACTTCCATGAAATTTGGCAGGATTATACATTGTGGTGTGCAGATTATCCTTTTGAGTACTACACATAAGTAGGGTAAGTATTTTGTAAGCTGTAATGACTTTTAACTTAGTGATATCTTTTGCCGCTGTATTTTCATGGAATTTCACGGTATTTCGCGAAAGTACAGCAGTACATACGATGAAAAGGCATTATGTGAATGGTGAATGAGTAGATTTACAAAAGTTAAAGGCAGCCATGTTGTTTTAAGTGCACTTTGGCTGTGTTCTAGGTTACAGCCTTAAATATAGGTAAGTATTAGGTTTTATATTTTCTCCTGACCTATTACCACTTTATGAAAGTGGTGATAGGTAGGGAAAATTATTTATAAGTTTCTATATATTTTTAAAAAATGTACGGAGCACTGCAGTACTTCCTAGTAAGTACTGCAGCACTTAAAAAACATTATTAAAACATTTTTTTTTAAATTAAAAATGAACTGTACTGTATTTTGCAAATATTGTGTATTGCAGTGTATTTTAATTTTTTTACATATTTAATTCTTTATAAAAAACTCTATGGAGTACTTCTACGGAATTCCTACAAATTACAGTGCTACTGTGTGTTCTCCGTAAAGTGCTGTAAAAATATATATAAATATATAAGTAAATTTGTCTACCTATTACCACTTTAATAAAGTGGTAATAGGTAATGAACAACAATAAAACCTATTTCTTACCTATATCTGAGGCCCTAACCCAGAACGCAGCAAAGGTGCGCTGAAAACTACATGGCTGCCTTTTATGTTTTGTAAAGACAGCCATTAGCCAATCAGATACTGCCTTCTCATTGGCATGTACAGTAGTATATTACAAAGTTAATGCGGTATACCATGGAACGATATATAACTTAGTATTTTCTGACTTATAACTTGAACACTACTTACAGTATTTAGGCCTACTTCCAAAAATGACCATTTACACTCCATAATCTATATCCCCGCTGCATTACATCTACATCCGTTCACCCACTTTCATGCTACATCAGTTTAAAGTATCACACTCCATTCTATGCCACTCCACTATGCGCTATTAGACTCTACGCCACTCCACTCTACGTCACTCCACTATATGCCACTCCACTCTCCGCTAATCCACTGTACGCCACTCCACTCTACGCCACTCCACTATGCGCCACTTCACTCTTCCACAGTCCCTTCCACTGCACTGTACACTCACCCACTGTACGCTATTCCACTGTACACCACTACATTCTACGCCACTCCACTCTGCGCTATTCCACTGGACGCAACTCCACTGTATGCCACTCCAATCTATGCTATTCCACTGTACGCCACTCCACTCCACTCATTCCACTCTACTTTACCCCTTTCCACTCTATGCCATTCCACTATATGCTATCCCACTGTATGCCACTCCACCCCACGTCACTCCACTGTATGTCACTCATCTGTACACTATTTCACTGTATGCTACTCAACTGTATGCCATTCCACTCTATCCCACTCCACTGTATGCTACTCCCATCTGTTCCACTTCACTGTACGCTATTCCAGTCTATGCCACTCCACTCCATGCCACTCCAGTCTGTGCCACTTAACCGTACGCCACACCACTTGACTCTACGCTACTCCACTCTTCTGCTATTTCAGTGTACGCTACTCTACTGTACGCTCAACTCCACTGTATGCCACTGCATAGTATGATATTCCACTTTATGACACTCCACTGTATGCTACTACACTCAATGCTATTCCAGTGTACGCCACTCCACTTTACCCAACTCCACACCACTCCAGTGTACTAGGCTCAACAACACTGTACTCCACTCAACAACAGCCTACTCCCCTCCACACTGTACAACAATGTACTCCTGACAGTGCCAGTGTACAGCACTCTATTTAACTCTATACTACTGTACGACACTCTATTCCATTCTAGGATACTGTATGCAACTCCCTCTATGCCGCACCACCCCTCTTTTCTATTCTCTACTCTGAGACACTACTCCATTCTACTCTGGTGTACTCTACAACTGCACTCTATGCAACTCCACTGCACGTTTTCTTTGCCACTCAACTCTGCAACAGTCTATACCACCCCACTTCACTCTACCATACTGTATTACAATCTACTCTACTACACGCCACTCCACAGTACAACACTGTAATCCACTTTGTGGCACTCTACTCCATACTACAACACTTTCTGACACTCTACAACATGCCAACCCTCTCCACAGTACCACACACCACTCCACTCTACAACACCTTACTCCACTGTATGCAACGCCAATCCCCTCTACTACACCCCATGTTACTCTACTCTATAATACATTACTCCACTCTACGCTGCACCACTCCGCTGGATTATACTACACTCTACTCCACTGCATGACAATTTACCCTACTCAATGGCACTGTACAACACTCCACTCTACACTGCTCTGCTCTACCACACTCTACTCCACTCTATGCAACTCTACTCTACAAGACTCTACTGCACTCGTTGCTCACTATACTCCACTCTATGCTCCTACACTACACTGTACAATCCTCTACTCCACTCTGTGCCCTTACACTCTACTGTACAACACTCTACTCTACTCTAAGACACTTTCCAACACTCTATGACACACCACATCACTGTGCTATACAAGATCCCACTCCAATTTATAATTATAACAGTTTTCTTGACTCTACGCTATGCCTGTCCACTCTAGTGCACTCTACGCCACCGTACAATACCACACGTTATGACACTTTAGTGCACCGTACGCCACTCCACTCTACTCCACTCCACTCTATAACACTATACTCTACGACGCAACACTATATGACACTCTCCTCCACTCTAGTGTACTACACCCCACTTAATGACACTCCACTCGAGGATACTGGACTCTGATTTGAAACACATTTTTATTTAAAAAAAACATTAAAACTCAATGAAAAAACCATAGGTTAAAACTTTGTTATAGTTAGGAAAACTTTTATTATTCTTTCTTTACAAACCAAACTTAAACTACACAAACATTAGAAATTCTAGTTATACTTATCACTTAAATTTATAATTTAAGCCCCCCTTTAAATTACTATATCTTTATTTATTCTTTCTATATGTACAAAACTTAAACTGCACAAAATTTAGAAGTTCTCTTATGCCTTTAATGTATAATTTACGTTATATCTTCAAATTATCATAACTCATGCCCCTCCATACACAGTGTATTCAACTCGGTAGCTACAATACATTAACTATAACTCATGCCTTCTCTATGCACTGCTTATACCCTTTAATATTATATGATTTATATACCCTAAAATTATAGCAGTTACAACACCTATGATACTGCAAATCACATAGTTTGTGAGAAAACAGTGCATGGTAGAGTGACGAGTTATAGTAAATGTATTGTGGCTACCAAGTTGAATAAAGAAAACAAAAGAATTTCATCCACCTCCATTCCTTCCTGGAAAGTTTCGTGGTAATCCGTCAAGCACGGTCTGAGATAAAGTGATGTCAACAATGGTGTCATTTGAGATGTCATCAGTGATGTCATAAATGATGTCATAGAATATTGTCAAAAACGTTAAGTTGCCACTGAAACTTTCACCTAACTATAACATCACTTTAAACTCTGTTTTTTCAGTGAATTTCTAAGGTTTTAATGTAAAATAAGATATAATTACAATTCCTAACTATAACGTCACTTTAAGCATTGTTTTTAAGTGAATTTATATGTTTTTTTTAACGTAAAGTAATATTTTATTAGCATACATCAAACCAACCCCCCCCATGCATGGCATTTGGCTGTGCATGGCGGGGGGTTGGTTGAAAGACATGGCCTGCATCCAAGACCCTGCGTTCAGCCCCCTGCAAGCAGCCAACCCCATGCCGAGGAGAGGGGGTCACACAACCCCCTCCCCATCCCACTATTTGGCTAGGGGACCTCAGGGCCCTATCTTTTAATTTTAAATCTTTTTATTTGCAATTCGGAAACAAAGGCCAGAAAAGCATTACAGGCATGTTCTCCAACGCAAGTCTGATATACCATCGATGGAATGCGAATAATAAAGAGAATCAGCATTGATATACATTCAGATGGCCAACAAAGGAAACTTATCCTACCCCCCCACCCCAGCCTCCACCCCAACCCCCGTCCACCAACTAAAAGGTTACTGCAAAACAGATCTACTCCTCCTCTGTCCATTAGGTATCCTAGGGCTCTCCCTCAGGGGGGGCTGGAAGGCGCAGCAAGCAGAGGTATCTCAGGCAGGTGAGCTCCCTAAACTCCGAGCCTAGTAGAGTGAGGAACGGCCGCCAAAGGTCAGTAAAAGTGGAACCCTTCCTAGCGAGCGTAAGAGTCATTTTCTCCATCCCCAGCACCTGCCACAAACGTTGGAGCCAGCCAGAAAATGTGGGGGTGCGAGTGATCCACCAGTGGAGTAGGATGTTTTGCACGGCCGAACCTAGGGCAATTGCCATCTGGCGACCCCTTCGTGATCGAAGCGGATACGTGAGAGGATTCGGGAGGCCCAGGAGAACATAGCTCGGGAAGCGTGGGAGCTGAGTGTCAAAGTGGTTGTCTATTTCATCGAGGACCTGTGTCCAATGTGCATGTAGCTGTTCGCAGTCCCATAACAGATGTACCAGTGTGCCTCGTTTCCCACAACCCCGCCAGCAATCTGCACTTTGTTGAGGGTCCATCATGTGAAGGCGGTCAGGCGTGTAATACCAATATGTAGACACCTTAGTCAAAGTCTCAGTCAGTCCCATGTTACGCGCTGAGTGACGGGCCCTGTAATATATTCCCGCCCATTCTTTGTGACTGAGGCCCCGACCCAGGTCCCGCTCCCAGCGTGTGCGCCCTGCATTGTATGTGTGTGTGTGAGAGGCCAACAACATTTTGTATAAGTCTGAGATCAGCTTTTTGTCGGAAGTGCGTGTGAGTAGCCATTTTTCATAGGGCGTGAGAAAACGCTGTGCTTGCGGCTGTATAAGTGGGTGGAGAGCCCAGTGCCGTATTTGGAGGTAGTGGAATCGTTCAGACTCCGGGATCCCGTAGATGGAGTGGACCTGGGGGAAGGTAAGAATCCCATCCAGATCGAACAGACATCCCAAGGATCGACAATCCATGGCACGCCAACTCATAAAAGCGATCTCGCTCATCCCCGGTTGGAAGTCGGGGTTATCAAAAATCGGTGTGAGGGGAGATGGTAAAGTGGTTAGGTTACACCTCCGGCAGGTCTGGTCCCAGGCTTCCAGATTTGTTCCGATAACTTGAGAGGCGTAAAGATTAGCCGGTCTGTGAGCCTTACGCAGGAAGGGGATCCTTTGTAAAGGTGTGGCTGCCACTGCCTGGTCCTGAAACAGCCCGTGTTTCTCAGATTCGGGTCTACTCCATTCGACCAGATGGCGAAGTTGAGTCGCTTGAAAGTAGCGCCGAAGGTCCGGGACCCCCAGGCCGCCCTCCTCAGGGGGCAGCATCACTATGGCACCCCTCATGCGAGGCCGACGGCCCCGCCAAATAAACTGCGACAACTCCGATTGGATCTTACTTGATCCAGCCCGTGGGTGGCCAAAGGGGCAGAGTCTGAAAAACGTAGAGTATTTGGGGGAGGATAGTCATCTTTATGGCGACCACTCTCCCCAACCAGGATATTGGAAAATGCTTCCACCGTCGTAGCTCCACGTGAATCTGCGCCTGTAGTTTGGTGTAATTGGCAGTGGCCACCTCTGGCAGCGTAGGTGCCAGTTGGATACCTAAGTAGGGAACAGTGCCCTCCGCCCATTGGAGGGGATGTGTGGAGCGTAAGAGCTCCAACGTCGGGGGTGACAGTAAAAGGTTGAGGGCCACCGACTTCTCTAGGTTGACCTTAAAACCCGACGCCAGGGCAAAGCGGTCCATCTCCTCCATAAAAGCACTCAAGGCCGGGGCCGGATCGGAGAGGGAGATCAAGACGTCATCGGCGTAAAGGCTAATGGCGTAAGTATTACCTCTGAATTTAATTCCGGTGATACGAGAATTGCGCCGAACACTTTGGGCGAAAGGCTCCATGTAGAGCGCGAAGAGCAAGGTCGAGAGAGGATACCCTTGTCTCATGCCCCTAGTAATAGAGAGGCGGGCCGATGTATGTCCGTTAACGCGGACAGAGGCCGTGGGGCGCCAGTAACAATTAAGGATAAGGGTCCAGAACTTCTCCCCCATCCCCGAGTGGATCAGTACCTGCTCCAGAAACGGCCAATGGACCCTGTCAAAGGCCTTTTCCGCGTCTATGGTGAGGAGCATATATTCCCCAGGGACCCGGGAAGCCTTCTCGATCAGGTGGAGCACCCGTTTGGTGTTATCACTGGTCTGTCTCTGGGGGATGAACCCCGCCTGATCCGGGTCAATGAGTCCCGGCATGTAGGGAGCCAGGCGGGAGGCTAAGATCCCGGTAAAAAGCTTGAGGTCTATGTTGAGGAGGGATATAGGGCGATAGGCCCCGCAATTTGTCTTGTCCTTGCCAGCCTTCGGAATGACCACAATGGCTGCCTCTAACATGTCTTCCGGGATGGCCCCAGTCAGCACGAAGGAGTTAAAGAGGCGGGTGAGGAGGGGTGCCAGCGTTGGACAGAAAGTTTTATAAAAGGCGGCCGTGTATCCGTCAGGACCGGGGGATTTAGCCAGCGAGAAATCGCCGCTATGACCTCCTCTACCTGAATTTCCCTCTCCAGATGGTCTGCTTGTGCCTGCGTGAGGGTGGGAAGGTGTGCCGCTGCGATGTAGGCATCGCTAAGCGCGCCATCCAGAGATTGCGCCGCATATAGCTGGGCATAAAAGTCACGGAAGGTGTCCGCGATGTCCGCATCGTCAGTCACCACTCGTCCCCCATCTACGTGCAGCTCCTGGACCCCCTGTTGTTGTCTAGCTTCACGCAGTTTGTGAGCAAGTAACCGGCCACACCGGTCCCCCCGTGTAAAAAGTCTGGCGCAGGCGAAGGGCTGCGTACTCCGCCCTGTCGTTATCAATGGCTGCCAGTTGGGCTCTAACTGTGCGTAGTTGTCGCCATATCCTAGGCGCCCCAGTGCGCTGGTGCATCTGTTCTAGCTCCCGAGTTCGCTGCATGAGATCTGCCCTTTTACATTCGCGTTCGGCGTTATCAGCCGTCGCAATAGCGATAAAAACTCCCCTCAACACCGCCTTAAGCGCTGCCCATTGTGTAGAAAGTGAAGTGTCAGGATTGTCGTTGTGTACTAGAAAGTCGTCCAGCGCGTTCTGCACCTGTTTGACCACATCCGCGCGGTGGAGGAGAGTGTCACGCAAGCGCCAGTGGCGGGTAGGTCGCTGCAGTGGGGGAAGTGTAAGGGTAGCTACAACCAGGGCATGATCGGAGAGGGAGGCGGTCAATATCTCTGTCCCCACCATCAGGGTCTGAAGCGTCTCTGAACCAAGGAAGTAGTCAAGGCGGGCATATGTCTTGTGCACACTTGAGTAAAAAGAGTATTCACGGTCATTTGGGTGGGAGGAACGCCACAGGTCCACCATCCCCAGCTCCCGCAGTCTGTCCAGTCCCCTCGAGGAAAGCGCTCCCGACCGGCCCGAGCGCTGCGCCGATCTGTCCATTGAGTTGTCAAATACCAAATTGAGGTCCCCTCCTAATAGGATTCTACGCTCTACGGTCGCCGTGGCCTCAATCAGTGCCTCATGCAAGAACTTTTCTTGTTCCTCGTTAGGGGCATAGACAGCCCCTATGATCAATGTCAAACCCCGACGGCAAAGTGATATGTGAGAAGTCTCCCCTTAATCTCAGTCTCTTTCTGGAGAACCAAGATCGCCATCCCCGCTGTTTTAGAAATGTTGGAAGAAAAGAACTGGGTGGGGAAAAGGCGAGATTTTAGGCGGTAACAGTCCCGGGCAAATAAGTGCGTCTCCTGGAGGAGGCAAATGTCCGCTTTCGAGTGCTCCAGATAAGACAGGACCGCCCTCCGCTTAGTGGGATTGTTAATCCCCCACACGTTCAGGGTAAGAATACGGAGCGTAGTAGGTGTCATCTAAGGGGCAAGGGACCGGAGAGATAGCTGAATGCCAGGACCTGACAAGTAGAGGGATGTATGGAGCAGGGACAGCATAACAGAGCCAAACTTGAATAACGGTGGACGGGGGCCCCCCCCCAAAAAAGGAAAGAAAAACCCCCAAAAAGAACAAGAACCACAATGTCGTGTGGAGGTAGAGAGTCCAATCCGTCCCCTACGGGTGACAGGAGGTTGGCTCCCCTAACGAAAAAAAGGAGAACAACGAGTAGTCGACATCTGGAGCATGGTAGTCCGTCATCCCAGGATGAACAGAAAAAACACATCAAGGGATCCAACGTGTGGCCAAGTGTACGCCCTCCCCGCCTCCCGCCTCAATACAAGGAACAGACAGCCCCATCCAAATTCAAGAAGAGTGCGTTTTTGCCAGTTCCCCCGGGAGGGACTCCAGGGTGGCCTTCTGACCAATTTCCGTGGGGTCCGGCCGTTTAGGGCGTCTTCAGCGTCTCTGACGCTGCCAACCTGATGGCGACACACCCATCACGGGGCTCGGGCCACGATTCACCCCCTCGTCCTCTGGAGAGTCAACACCGAGAAGCTTGCAGGCCTCCGAGAAAGAGCGGAGCTGATACTGTTTCCCATCCAGGCGGAAAATCAGTCGGAACGGATGTCCCCAGGAGTAAGCAATACCCTGCTGATGGAGGTGAGAAGTGATGGGGCGAAAAAGCCTCAGTTTCTGCAGGGTAATCGCCGCGAGGTCTTGGTAGAGCGTAGGGCTCTGGCAGGTAATTGGGTGCATGGTTCTGGCTTTGTGGAGGATCTCCTCCTTCGTGCGAAAGTCCTGAATGCAGGCCAGAATGTCCGCTGGGGCCGCCCTGTCCGCCCTAGGGGGCCCGACTCGGTGGGCCCTATCAATCTTAATGTCGGAGTCCGGAGGGTTCCTTAGAATATGATTAAAGAGACCCCTCATATAAGCAAAAATGTCCCCTGCCTCCGCATTTGTGGCAACTCCCCGGATCCTGATGTTGTGCCTCCGGGAGCGATTTTCGAGATCTTCAAGATGCGCCTGGAGGTCTACCTGCTGCTCATGAATGCGAATAACCTGTTGCTGAAGCGTGGAAAGTTCTGTGTCCCTATCATCGCCTCGGTCTTCAAGAGCTGCAACGCGTTCCCCAATGCTATCGACGTCCCTGCGGATATCTTTTATCTCAGAGGTGAGGTCGCGTTTCACCGTCTGCAGGTCTTCCTGGAGCGTCGTGAAGAGGGACTCAAGGAAAGCGCGTGTCACCGGCTCCACCCGGGTGGTCCCCGCCGGCAAGGTGGACGCGGCTTACTGGGGTGAGTGAGCCATCTTCGGGGGGCCCTGTTGTGCGCGAGAGAAGAGGTCTTTCACAGTGAGGTCGGGTTTAGGGTCTTTCTGATTCTTGTCTCTCCGGGCTCGGGTGGAGGTCATATCCCAGGTCTGTGCCGCCGGAGCTGAGCAGAGCAGACTCACCCCGGCCGCACTCTGGAGCGAGTCCGCGTTGATCAGGCAGGTAAGCAGTGGGCTAGACAGTCAGGACTCCAGGCCCCAGCATTCAGTCTATGGCAGGCCAGCACCAAGGTGCAACAACAGGGGTATCGCGATGTCAGCCACTCACCACTACTCAGGTATGAAGCGCTTCAGATCTTGGGGCCCACTCGTCGTCCGCCTCCTCTCCCGGGCTCCCCCCAGGTCAACAGCAATCCACACCTGAGGGTCCCAGCAGCCACCGCCGTCTCTTACTGCCCTCCCGGGCAGGGGCCACAGGCTTGCCGGCCCCACACAAATACAGGCCACGGATCGGGCCCACACCGTTTCCTGCACTCCGGGTCGATGGTCCCCACAGGCCTCGTGGTGGGGCAGGTCTGGTTCTGCCAGTCAGGGTCACTGCGCCTCTAGAAGCCAGACATCAGGGCGTGTAGGGGGTCACGGGCCCCAAGGATCCCACCGGGGCCGCGCTGGGCGCGTGAGCTCATCCCGCGGCATTGCCTCTGCCGCGTCACCTCCCCCACCAGCGGTACCCGCGGCACCGCGGCAAGTTCGGCGCTGGAGATAAGGGCCACACAACAGGCTCAGTCAATGGCAGGTACCAGGGCTCTGCCGACACCGAGGCGGGCCCCCGCCAGCCAGGACAAGGCGGCCGGGCCGGGGAAGGAGCCGTTGATGCTATGCGGCACGGCTGCCGTCAGGGAGTACGCCACGCCGTCGCCGACAGTGTGCGTCGCACGGCCTCCGGGCTCGCTGGCCCCGGCGCTGGAAATAAGGGCCAGACGGCAGACAGCCCCAAGCCTCAGGCAGCAGGTCCCGATGGACGGCCCCCCGGCGGTCGCTTGGGTCGGGGAGGCAGGCGCCGAGGCAGCGCAGCCGTCTCCGGGGCACAGGCCACGTCTCTGGAGAACAGGAGCCAGCTCCGAAGCAGATCTCATCAACGGCGGCACGTAGGACGGACAAACTTCGTTCCGCCGTGTGCCCCCGATGTCGCGGCGTTGGCAGGAATCGTCGCCCCCTCCAACAAGGCACTGGAAGGCTACGGGCCGGTGCTGGAAAACGGCGGTCGGCGGAGAGGCAGCACAGTACGTCTTACTTCGCCACCATCTTGGCCACGCCCCAGGGCCCTATCTTTTTAAAAAGGGAAGGGAGTGTGCATAGACTCGCCTCCCCAAGCCACTATAGGCCCCAGGTACCACATCCCCCGGGGCCAAAAATATATTATTAGGGGAGGAGGATGCCTGGTCCCCCTCCCCGAGCCTTAATAGCCCTGGAGAAACCATCTACTGGGCCTAAATACATTAATATTAGGGGAGAGGGGTGTATGGCCCCCTCCCCAGCTTAAATGGGCCCAGAGATCCCATCCCCGGGGCCATACTTTAATTATAGGGGAGAGGGGCGGGTGGCCCCATCCCCTTGCCTTAAGAGGCTTCAGGGACCGCATTCCCTGGGGCCAAATACTTTTACATTGGCCCCCCTCCCAAGCCCAAATAGGCCTCTATGTCCCCATCCCCCAGGGCCATATTTACATTATAGGGGAGGAGGGTGTGCAGCCCCCCTCCCCGAGCATTAAGAGGCCCTGGGGCCCCCATCCCTGGGACTATATTTTAATTATAAGGGAGGGGCACAAGGCTCCCCTCCTGAGCATAAGAGGCCCTGGGGACCCCATTCCCCGAGGCCGATTACCATAGTTAAAGTGAGGGGTGCTGCACACTCTCTCAAGCCTATTGTGGCCCCAGGGGCCCCATCCCCGGGGCCAAATATCATCAAAAAGGAGAGGAGGGAGGCTACCCCCCACCCCAAGCCTTATTAGGCCCCAAGGACCCCATCCCCTGGGGCCAAATTCTAATATTAAGGGGAGGGGCATGCAGCCCTCCGACCCAAGCCTTAATAGGCCCTGGGGACCTCATCTCCCAAGGCCAAATTCTATTAGTAAGGGGAAGGGGGTGCCTGGTCTCCCTCCACGAGCCCAAATAGGCCCTGGGGAAACCATCAACTGGGGCTAAATACATTAACATTAGGGGCGGGGTGCTTATGGCCCCCTTCCCCAGCCCAAATGTGCACAAGGACCCCATCCCATGGGGCCAGTTTTAAATTATAGGGAAGGAGGGTGCGAGGCCCCCCTCCCCGAGCCTTAAGAGGCCCCGGGGACCCTCTCCATGGGACCATATTTTAATTATAGAGGAGTGGGCACGTGGCCCCCCTCCCCAAGCCTTATGAGGCCCTGGAGTCCCCATCACCGGGGCCAAATGTCATAAAAAAGGTGAGGGGGCTGGGTGGCCCCCCTGCCCAAGCCTTATTAGGCCGCGGGGGACCCATCCCCTGGGGCCGAATTCTATTATGAAGGGGAGGAGGAGGCATGCAGCCCCCCATCCCCTGGGGCCAAAAGCAATAAAAACAGAGGAGATGGCCACACAACCCTTGTCCCCATGCCTTATTAGGCCCTGGGGACACTATCCCCCGGGGCCAATGTAGTATAAAAGGGAGGGGCTCCAGGGACCTCATCCCTCGGGGCCACAGGTGGGCATCCCGGGAGGCTCTGGAAGGGAGGCCGCATGGCCCCTCTACTTTATCAATTATTCCGGCCCCAGGGATGGGCTACCCGGGGCTGCCATCGGCTGGGGGGGGCATGCATCCCATCCCATCCCATTACTTAAAGTGCCTGGCCCCTGGGAATTGAGTCCCTGGGGCTAAAAATGGGCAAAGGGAAGGATGCCCTACTCATGCTCCCGACCGCAAATATTTTTTTTTAAAATTGGCGCAACACCATTTCTTTTTTTATGCCATGATTGTGCCAGAGTTCCATGGGATGCGGCAACCCCTGCTGAATTCTTTAATTTTGGCCCCAGAGGAGTCTCTCTGGATCCCCTCCCCCAAACGGCCTAGAGGGCACGGTATCCCTACCGTGCCCCATTATATTATTTTTATTTTTAAACTTCAGGACAGGAGACTCTGGGGCCGATTCCGATTCGGGCCGGAAAACATACCGACCGACTCGGTACTGGAATTTAGTCCGACCGACTCGGACCGGCGCCGTACGACCCAGGTAGTACGATGAAATGCATGTGAAATCCGACAGACTCGGACGGAATACAAAACGACCGACCGAGCCGGACGGAAACAAGCCATCCGGCCGGGAAATCACGCGAAACGAACCGACCGACACGCACCCGGATTGAACCCGAACGAAACGTACCCGCGGACTCCGACCCGCGTAGTACGATGCTGTGCGTGCAAAACACGACCGACTCGCCCAGAGCACAAGCCGTACGACCGACACGCATACAAAACCCAGCCGAAGCAACCCAATACTCCGCGACCGACTCGTACGCCGCATATGAAACCTAGCTGACACACAGCGGGAACGAGTCGGACAAGATCGCACCAGACAACTGCAGCGTCCTACTCGGACACAAGAACGACTCCTACATGCACCAAAAACACCAAGGAAAAAATAAAAAAATAAAGGGCCAAACAAGCAACCACAAAGCCAATAAATACAGGAAGGAAAAAAAATGGAACAAGGACACACCTCCAACTCCACCTACATAAAGGCCACAAATCCCTACCATGATCCTTTGCAAATTCCACTGACCTGCCAGCACAGAACACCATCACACAGCAACCACAGACACACTCACAGCTCATACATCACACAAGCCACACACCATTACCACACCTACATATAGCACCCTCACACACACCCAGCTAAACCTACACTCACACCCCCCCACTTGCACACACACATACATCAATCACCACCACCACTTTTGGGCTATTGTTAATACACCTTTCTTTTCAGGCATAGAGAATGACATCATGGAAACTAATATATCAGAAGAGCAGTGGCTGGCGCATTTTAAGACAATCTATAGTTCAAGTGAGGTGCAGGCTCCCTCTTCAGGATTGGATATTTATGGTGATTTTTCTTTGCTGGTTTTTAAAGAGGTGGATATTGAAAAGGCAATAGTTGAGACCTCCAGTAACAAGGCCCCTGGCCCCGATTGTGTCCCTGCAGATCTGTATAAGAGTGAACCTATATTTTGGGCCAAGATCCTGGCCAATGTGTTTAATGCTTCTGTTGGGCAGGGGTTTCCTGCGTCTTGGTCCCTGTCCACAATTATACCAGTTTTTAAAAAAGGTCAAAGAGGTGACCCTCGGTGTTATAGACCTATATCACTGATTGATTCTGCCGTCAAAATCTTAGGTAAAGTGATTTTGGCTAAAGTCACTGATTGGGAAAATGATAACGGGGTTTTATCCAATCTTCAGTATGGTTTTAGACAGGGCAGAAGTACCATGGATCAGTGTCTTAACTTATATTTATTAATAGACAAATACACCGTAGCCAAAAAAGGTCCCCTACAAATGGCTTTTATGGATCTTACCTCGGCCTTCGATCTGGTTAACAGATCGAAGCTCTGGTCCATTTTACTTGTTATGGGTATTGATCCTTGTTTGGTTTATTTTTTAGCAGACTTACATCGGGATCTTTTAGCAGTAGTTAGGGTCACTCGGGAAGGTAAATGCACTAGTCACTTTAAATCAGGCAGAGGTGTCCGCCAGGGTTGTATATTGGCGCCATTACTTTTTACTCTTTATATTAATGCTTTAGATAAAATCTTGGAACAGGCGAGTTTGGATATTCCGCGTGTAGGAACTAGGACTATCCCGGTCCTACTATACGCGGATGATGCCGTCTTATTATCCCGAACCGCTATTGGCCTCCAGAGACTGTTGGATGCATTCGGGGATTTTATGAAATCCCTGGATTTGGTTGTGAATATGTCAAAGTCACATGTTATGATAATGGGTCAAAGAAAAAGAAAAGGAAAAATCTTCTCATGCAATGGAGCGGAGGTGTCTAGAGTGACCTCCTTTACATACCTAGGGGTCTTATTCGATGATAGATGTTCCTGGGTCCCCCAATCTAAAGCAAAACAAAAAAGCAGTAGTAAGATCAACATCAGCTTTATTAGGGTTTTCACAGCGACTGGGAGCAAAGCCTTTTGAAGCTATTCTCTCCATCTATAGATCTAAATGTTTGGCCATTGCTACATATGGCTCTGCTATTTGGGGCTATAAACAGCAGATGGGGATGCAGATGGCTGAAAATAAATTCTTACGAACCCTTCTGTCTGTGCCCCAATCAACCCCAACATTTGCTATTCATCAGGAATTGGGGTTGGGTTATGTAACTGACTCACTGAGACTGGCCCCCTTGGTCTGCTGGCTTAAAACCTGGCTTAACCCTGAGATAACCTTGAACCATCAGATTTTACGGGATGTTGTTGCCCTGGAGAAAGCTAACAGCATCCCGTGGCTGTCTTATGTTAGGTCTATGTTTTTTAAACTAGGGCGACCTGATATTTATAATGCCCCAGAAGGGATCAAAAAGATGATGTAATTTGGGTAAAAGCACAATTTTTAAATATACTGATGTTGGAACGAGAGGACCGGGAGATTCAAAAACCTTCGGTTAGGGCTCATTACTTAATTATTTCTTCCCCGTCAATTGAGCCCTACTTGAGAATTGTAACTAAGCCTTATCACCGTTGGCTACTGACAAGGTTCCGCTTCAACCTGATTCATTTCTCCCTGGGTAACCTTCTGGGATGGTGTAAGCCAGAGGATATAGGCCTGTGCCAGTGTGATAATTTTTCATTGCAGGATACATTGCATTTTATCATGTTTTGTGATTTTTATAATGAAATACGGAGGAGGTTTTTAGTCCCCTCTTGAGGGGAAAAGGTTTTTTACAGGCAAGACCAGCTTTAATGTATCTCCAACTGTTAGATGATACCTGGAACATTTTTAATATTGCTAGTTTTCTTGTGGCTGCTGTTCGCCTTAGGAGAAGGAGATTTCTTATGATTAATGATCCATGAATTTTCAAAATTATCCTAATGTAATTATTTTAGTTGATAACTTTCAAGCTCTGATGAATTATAGATTTTTGTAGGAATTTTAAAGTTTTTTTATATCGCCCAACTGAATTTAATGATATTATTGTTGTTTTATGTTCTGTGTACTGTACTTTTATGATTTTAATTAATCGAATAAAGTGATTTGACTGACTGACCACCACCACCCATCACCATGCCCCCAAAGAAGAACCATAAGTTCCTAGATAGTGAATTGGAAGTCCTGGTAGACGAGATCCTGAGGGTAGAGCCGCAGTTGTTTGGTACATTGGTACAACAGACCCCCATGTCGCAGAAAACCAAGATGTGGGCGAGGAGTGTCGACAGGGTGAACGCACAATCACCATGTTTGCGCACAAAGGAAGACATCCAGAACAGGTGGTATGATGTGCGCAGGAGGGTCCGGGACCTACTCAAAAGGACTACCTCCTCAGCCAGCACACCGGCAGTGGCCCTCCTGCAAAACCAGTATACCTCAGGCCCTGGGAGGAGAAGGTGCGGGCCATCCTACCACCAGTGAGCGTATACGGACTAACAGACATCCCAGAGCCTGGTGAGTACACAACTAATATACACAATATGGTGTGACAACACACACATCACAGTCAAGGGGATAGGCAAACCATGCACCCTTAGCAAATACACAGCAACCAAAAGATATTCATCCCAAGAAGATGTGAATGCTAGTCAGACAAACACAATACCTCCCATCTCATAGTGATATGTAACTGTGTCATGACATGTACAAACCTAACAACAAATACAGCAAGGCAGTGGCACAAATAGAACCAACAAACACTCCCAGATATTTAACCACCACTAGAACACCACCTCACAGGGAACCTCACTGAAAGGAAGGAATTCTGTGTATGCTGGTGAAGTCAGTGTAGCCAATAGCATGATGGGAGTGGTAGTCACAGATATTGGTCACACCCACAATTGGCCCATCAACACCACTCTGAACCATGCTCACATCACAGGGAGTGGAAGACAACTGACAAGATGGCTGACACTGGGTACTGCTGTGGGGAGCACAAGGCCCTGATGGGAACTGGGCACCAACAAACAACAGGACCACACTGCCAGCCATCTTGCCATTGCTGTCACACTCACACTCACTGAAGTCCACTCAAAAGGAAGGAAGTATGGGCATGCTGGGAAGGGGGGTGTAGGCAATAGCATGATGGGAGTGGTAGTCACAGATATTGGTCAGCCTCACAATTGGCCCATCAACACCACCCTGAACCATGCTCACATCACAGGGAGTGGAAAAGGACTCACAAGATGGCTCACACTGGGTACTGCTGGGGGGAGCACAAGGCCCTGCTGGGAACTGGGCACCAACAAACAACAGGACCACACTGTCAGCCATCTTGCCATTGCTGTCACACTCACACACAGTGAAGTCCACTCAAAAGGAAGGAAGTATGGGCATGCTGGGAAGGGGGTGTAGGCAATAGCAGGATGGGAGTTGTAGGCACAGATATTGGTCACCCTCACCATTGGCCCATCAACACCACTCTGAACCATGCTCACATCACAGGGAGTGGAAAAGGACTCACAAGATGGCTGACACTGGGTACTGCTGGGGGAGCACAAGGCCCTGCTGGGAACTGTGCAACAACCAACAGCAGGACACCACTGACTGACATCCTGAAAGACAACTTGCAATCCCTGCAATGGAAGCACGTTCCATGGTGGGATATCTGGCTGGGTGGGAAGGAGGACTCACAGCACTGACCATAGTTACAAGCACCTCCACTCACACACCCCCTCAACACTAACTCCACATAACCTACCTGGGAGAATGCAATGCCTCACATCCTAACTGAAGATCCCACAAAGAACCACCACCCTGGGTTATGCTGTGTGAAGCACAGGGACACTCTTGGGACTTGTAGCCAAACAACTGCCAGGACAACACTCCCAGCCATCCTGTCAGCACAGGCACCCCACCCCACAGGGAAGCAGAGTCAAAAGGAAGGAAGGATGGGCATGCTGGGAAGGGGGATGGAGGCAATAGCATGATGGGAGTGGTAGTCACAGATCAACATCTCACACCCACATGGCCCAGCAAGTTAGCACTGAAGCATGCACACCTCACAGGGAGTCAAAAGCCACTTCAAAGATGTCTGACACTGGCCACAGCTGTGGGGAGCACAAGGCCCTGCTGGGAACTGGGCACCAACAAACAACAGGACCACACTGCCAGCCATCTTGCCATTGCTGTCACACTCACACACAGTGAAGTCCACTCAAAAGGAAGGAAGTATGGGCATGCTGGGAAGGGGGGTGTAGGCAATAGCATGATGGGAGTGGTAGTCACAGATATTGGTCAGCTTCACAATTGGCCCATCAACACCACCCTGAACCATGCCTACATCACAGGGAGTGGAAAAGGACTCACAAGATGGCTGACACTGGGTACTGCTGGGGGGAGCACAAGGCCCTGCTGGGAACTGGGCACCAACAAACAACAGGACCACACTGCCAGCCATCTTACCATTGCTGTCACACTCACACACAGTGAAGTCCACTCAAAAGGAAGTAAGTATGGGCATGCTGGGAAGGGGGGTGTAGGCAATAGCATGATGGGAGTGGTAGTCACAGATATTGGTCAGCCTCACAATTAGCCCATCAACACCACCCTGAACCAAGCTCACATCACAGGGAGTGGAAAAGGACTCACAAGATGGATCACACTGGGTACTGCTGGGGGGAGCACAAGGCCCTGCTGGGAACTGGGCACCAACAAACAACAGGACCACACTGCCAGCCATCTTGCCATTGCTGTCACACTCACACACACTGAAGTCCACTCAAAAGGAAGGAAGTATGGGCATGCTGGGAAGGGGGGTGTAGGCAATAGCAGGATGGGAGTTGTAGGCACAGATATTGGTCACCCTCACAATTGGCCCATCAACACCACTCTGAACCATGCTCACATCACAGGGAGTGGAAAAGGACTCACAAGATGGCTGACACTGGGTACTGCTGGGGGAGCACAAGGCCCTGCTGGGAACTGTGCAACAACCAACAGCAGGACACCACTGACTGACATCCTGAAAGACAACTTGCACTCCCTGCAATGGAAGCACGTTCCATGGTGGGATATCTGGCTGGGTGGGAAGGAGGACTCACAGCACTGACCATAGTTACAAGCACCTCCACTCACACACCCCCTCAACACTAACTCCACATAACCCACCTGGGAGAATGCAATGCCTCACATCCTAACTGAAGATCCCACAAAGAACCACCACCCTGGGTTATGCTGTGTGAAGCACAGGGACACTCCTGGGACTTGTAGCCAAACAACTGCCAGGACAACACTCCCAGCCATCCTGTCAGCACAGGCACCCCACCCCACAGGGAAGCAGAGTCAAAAGGAAGGAAGGATGGGCATGCTGGGAAGGGGGTGGAGGCAACAGCATGATGGGAGTGGTAGTCACAGATGTTGGTCAGCCTCACAATTGGCCCATCAACACCACCCTGAACCATGCTCACATCACAGGGAGTGGAAAAGGACTCACAAGATGGCTGACACTGGGTACTGCTGGGGGGAGCACAAGGCCCTGCTGGGAACTGTGTAACAACCAACAGCAGGACACCACTGACTGACATCCTGAAAGACAACTTGCACTCCCTGCAATGGAAGCACGCTTCATGGTGGGATAACTGGGCTGGGAGGAGAAGGAGGCCCGGATGGCAAGCAAATACCACCAATGCTGGTCATGCACACACCTCAACATTCACATTGACATGCCACAGGTTGGCAGGACAATGTGCTACACCAATATCACTCTCTGACTGTCACAATTTAGGAGAATGCAATGTCCAGGCCCACATCCAGAGGTACAGTCACAACTGTCAGGTGTTTGAACAATTGATGCCAGTAGAAACATAACATACAATCTATGTCTCTCCCCAAAACAGGTGATGATGGGGACACAGCAGCAGACGAGGAGGAGTCCCTGTCCCAGGCTCCGGGGAACACTGAGCTCACTGGTGTGGATCAGCCTCTGCACTCCTCGGATGGCGAAGAACCAGCTGGACCCTCCGGTGTGAGTCATCATGCAGCACCAGCAGGACTAACATCTGCACCCCCTGCACCCACCCCTCCAACAACTGACAACACACAGGCCACCCCTGCCAACACGGACAGACCAAGGACCACAGATGACAACAGTGCAGGGACCCAGACCCAAACTGGAGCCGGTGACAACGAGCCCAGGAACAACACCCAAGTGGGCCCACGGTCACCTGTGCGTGCCACCGCAGGTCCTGCACGTGTCGCCAGGGGTGGTGGGAGGGGTGGTAGACATAGGTCGCTCTTTGCAGAGGGGTCTGGACTGCATGATGACCCACAACTGGCACGCATCGTGGATGCGTACCAGACTAGCACCGGAGAGGTCAGCCAGGTAGTGGGGATCCTCAAGGACATACAACAGCAGCAGGCTGCCCATCATGCCCGCTTGGACTCCCACATGTCCCGTGTTGAGACACACATGTCACGTGTCGAGACACACATGTCTGGCATGGAGTCCAAGTGGGACACATTGGAACAACTGACAGCGGTGCATAGGGACATACTGACATGCCTCCGCCAGATCCAGCACCAACATGGCCTCACCTCCCTGTGTGCCCACAACATCTGCTGCTGAAACAAATGCAAATGCCACAGGGAGGGAGGAGGACTCTGGCAGAGAGTCCCCTGCACCGCCGCAGCCTGCACCTGAGGGTCCCCCCCCAAGAAGAGGGGCCGTCCGAGGAGGCCAAACTGAGAGGCCGATGGCCATCTACATCCCCCAGGAAGCCAACACCTGTTCTGGAACTTTTCCTCTGTGTGCAAACTGCACGCCCTGTCGAAGCCAACCCAACTCTCCCACATGACATGGGGAACTCTAGTTGGCCAAATTCATCAGATGACTGTGGACTTTACTCTGGACATTTCAGCTACCAAGACTTCCGAATCACGTGGGAACTTTGGATTCCAATTTCTATGTACAGCACCCACCATCCTGAGCACCATTCTCACACCTGTATGTAAATAAACTCACCAATACACC
This sequence comes from Calotriton arnoldi, assembly GCA_963921515.1. Taxonomy (NCBI): domain Eukaryota; kingdom Metazoa; phylum Chordata; class Amphibia; order Caudata; family Salamandridae; genus Calotriton; species Calotriton arnoldi. The sequence continues at coordinate 335,512 of CAWUFW010002135.1, read as the reverse complement.
ATATCTGCCTCTGTTGTGATTCCAACGTGCTCTCTGTCATGGAGATGGTGATCAGAAAAATGACACTGTGCATGCTAACTGCTACAGCAAGTCCAACACCGTCATGTCAGTCATGGCGACGTGACACATATGAGGGAGACACACCACTAGGGCCACACAACACATACACACCAGGGCCATCAGACTCATCACCTATACTGATGTTGCAACTAAATACAGTGGAATGCACAGACATGCCACCTATTCACAGTCTGTCAACTAGACTACAGGTGCAGTAAGCAAATGTCAGTCAGATGTGTGACCACAGACAACGCACATCCCAAAGTGAAGCACAGGTTTATTACACATTTGCAACATGTTGTTTCCATTACAAATGCTAGCTAATCCAACCTGGCTGTGGCTACAAAGTCAAAAAGTGCAGAAGATAGAAAGTCCAGGGGTGTGTGGCACATCACCTGTAGGGAAACGATGTTCCACCTTGGAAGTTGAATCACGGATTCGTGGGATCCAAGTTGATCAAACAACTCCGGCAGCACCCTGTGAAGGACAGACATGACACACAGTCAAAACCACTGAAGAACAGCACAGAACGGCAATACTCATGTCTAATACATATCACGAGATAACTACACAAAACCAAGTTAGCATGTCAACACAGTTGACCAAACGAATCTGAAAGTACCCTGTGAAGGACAGAAATGACACACAGTCAAAAGCAATGGAGTACAGGACAGAACAGCAAAACTCATGCACAATACATGTTACAAGATACCCACCCAGAACCAAGTTAGCACGTCAACACTGTTGGGGAGTACAGCCCACCTGAAAGCACACATCGCAACACACATCCAGTCAAGTAGCCCATGGACACACTCCAACAGCACCAGAGCACCACCTACACATCATGCCAACTCACATCATTGACATGACACGACACCTCAGGATACTCACATTCAGCTAAAGAAGTTGGTGATGAGCTGTGTGCGGACATCACCATCATCATCATCATCTTCGTCACTGACATCGTGACCCAGGCCAGGATCTTCCACAGGTGGCGGACGTTGGTCATCATCATCCAGGATGAGAGGCAACTCCTTCCGCACAGCCAGGTTGTGTAGCATGCAGCAGACGATGACAATCTTGCACACCTTTGCTGGGGCATATGGGAGGACCCCTCCTGTCTTGTCCAGGCAGCGGAAGCGGCTCTTCAGGAGACCAAAGGTCCGCTCAATCACCCTCCTCGTCCGACCATGTGCCTCATTGTAGCGCATCTGGGCTGGTGTCACAGGGTTCCTGAGGGGTGTCAGCAACCACAGCATGTTGGGGTATCCCGAGTCACCTACAGACAGACAATTGCACATTAGCCGATTTGAAAATGTGTGCGGAAAACAACATAGCAGAACACACACAATGGTACAAAGTCAGTACACACCAACAAGCCAGGCACGCTGGTTCGGCATCTGTGACATCATCCTCGGGATGCGACTACTCCTCATCACGTAGGCATCGTGTGCCGAACCGGGAAACGGGCACACACATGTGTGATGGTCATATCTGCAAGACATACCACCAGAGCATTGATCGAATGGTAATGTTTACGGTTCCGGTATGCCTGCTTATGTGCCTGTGGTGGTATCAAAGCCACATGTGTCCCATCAATGGAGCCAATTACATGTGGCATCCTCCCCAGGGCATAGAAGTCACTCTTGACGTCAGTGAGTCATTGACGTGTTGGGAAATAGATGTACTGGTTCAGGTATCTCAACATTGCCCCCAAAACATCGCGTAGCACACGGCTGAACATAGTCTGTGACATCCCACCGGCAGTCGCCACAGTGTGTTGAAAGGTACCGTGGCAAAGAAGTGTAGGGCTGCCATCACCTTCACCTTGGGGGTCAGCGCTGTAGGATACGGACGGCCAGGCTGCAAATGTGGGTCCAACCGCACTGCCAAATCCTCAATCAGCTGCCTGGTGAAGCGGTACCGTCGGATGCTGTCACGTTCCACCATCGTTGCCAGGTCTGGGAATGGTCGATGGACAGCAGGAGCCCTGCAGTGCATAGGTGAAGAAAGCAAGATTGTCAGTCACCCCAACTATGTGCCGTTCACCATACTCAATTTCACATGATACATCATTAACAAACACAAGTTAATGTTAATGTGTGTGTTGTTCTGTTTGGACATATATGGCACCTACATGGACATCATCTAACATCTCTGTTCAACAAGTGTTGACAACAGGTTCCAGGGTGTGCTATAGGAAACCATTAGGCTGTGTCACAGTACCCATTTACTGCTCTCACGTTCCACACACATACCACAGTGACATGTCTGGACAGATGCTCCACAGGCATCACAGCTCATTGACAGGTAGATTCCCAGGGACCCTGTCTTGCCACATGGACACTGGCATGACATTGCGTATCATATACACGTCAGAAAAACTAACATGACACCCACAGGTAGTGGCCCCTGTAGCCTCTGCAGGACAGACATGGACGTCTGTGACACACACACACACAACATCAAAGTTCATGCACAAACCACGTGGATGTGGAGACTGTCTCCCATTGTGCACATGGAGTCAGAGACATGTGAAACAAAACATGCACACAGACTGCGGAGGGACATCACTATTGTGGCAATGGGCCACCCTGTGACGTACATGCCTTCCCACATGTGAGCCTGGGGGTATGTGACATGTCATACACATACACAACCTGGAAATGTGACCATGACACATGCTCCAAAATGAAAAGTTGCACACCACAGTGGTCAGGTGCACAACACACAAAGGACCCTGTCCCCATGAACACGTGCACAGCCTGGGTGTGTCTGCCCCCAAATGCCACCCCAAAAACCACATGTTCACCCCCATACACAGATAAGGTTATGCTGCCACACATGCCTTAGATACAGTGTGGACTGGGTGTGGTGTTGTAGGTGTGCCCCTGAGTCCCTGGAAAGTATATGTGGCTGGCATAGGTTCACCAGTAACCAGCATGGTGACATATGCGTGTGACCTGTCCAGGGACGCGTTGTAGAGCAATGGACCGATCGGTGTGCCCGCACGGCCATTGCATTGTATGTGAGCGGGTATGCGTTGTATCCCGGGTACGCATTGTACAGCAATGGACCGATTGGTGTGCCCGCACGGCCCATTGCATTGTATGTGAGTGGGTACGCGTTGTAGAGCAATGGACCGGTCGGTGTGCCCGCACGGCCCATTGCATTGTATGTGAGCGGGTACGCGTTGTATCCCGGGTACGCGTTGTAGAGCAATGGACCGATCGGTGTGCCCGCACGGCCCATTGCATTGTATCTGAGCGGGTACGCGTTGTATCCCGGGTACGCATTGTACAGCAATGGACCGATCGGTGTGCCCGCACGGCCCATTGCATTGTATGTGAGCGGGTACGCGTTGTAGAGCAATGGACCGATCGGTGTGCCCGCACGGCCTATTGCATTGTATGTGAGCGGGTACGCGTTGAACAGCAATGGACCGATCGGTGTGCCCGGCCGGCCCATTGCATATGATGTGTGCGGGTACGCGTTGTATCCCAAAATACGCATTGTACAGCAGTGGACCGAACGGTGCGCACACATTGGCTGGGGCCTGGCATGGCAACGGACGCGTTTTCGAAGCTCCAACGAGTCTGATGCAGTGAATTCAGTTGGCCAGCCACAACAATGTTGCAAAATCATGGGTGTCATGAAGTTGAAGATTTGAAGGATGCTGTGGGCATGTATCAGTGCTGCTATTCCATGGATTGGTCAGATTCAGAAGATGCAAACGACTTGGACCTATCACTTTGGACACATGGGACAGTATCTGCCTCTGCAGCACACATATAATGCTGGCTGTTCCCCTGAGAGCTCACTTGCCTGCACTACATGCTCCAGGACGACATCTGCCACCAACACTGCTGCTGTGTATGCATCCTCTGGTACGCATATGTGTGGCCCTTATAGTCAGTAAATTGTGTCATTTGGGGACTGTGTCATTGCATTTTGCTTTGCTCAAGGTGGGGGACAGCATTTGTTCCAGTGACTATGTTGTGCGATTCATGAGTGGCTCAATTGCTTACACAATGCCTAAGTTCTGACATGTAATCTGGGTGTAACTTTGATATGTGGTCCGCTTGCTGCTCTGACTCACCACATGTCCCTGGGGAATTTGGCACACACCCATGCTGCTGGTGGGAACAATGTTTGGGCCTCAGGAGTATGTGTATCCAGTGTGTCACACATGCTTAGCCACCTGCCTACTGTCCAGGACTCATCCCTCTTACAGGTGGAGCTGGACAGTCATGCCTACTCCAGGGCATGCAATACACTCTGTACTCCCACTCCCGTGTATCATCTGGCATGTTGTGATCAGTGAAATGTACCCTCAGGTGTCTGCCTCTGTCTCATTGTGCTGTGTCTTCGTTGTCAGGACTACTGGTATGTTTATCGGTTAGGGCTCAGCATGCCATCTGAGATGTGACCATGATAGACGATACTTCTGTGACTTATAGGTGTCTGATCACTTGACTGTGCACAGGTGTTTGCAATTGTGACTTTCAGGCAGCTGTATTGTCATTCACAGCACACTGTGAGGTGCTCATGTTCAGAGAGTTGTGTTTCATGTCCCCCATATGTCCAGTTGGTATGACGTGGACAAATAGTAGAACAGATGATGTGGTATTTGGGGGATGGACATGTGCACTTGTCAGTCACATAACTTGCATTCCCCATGCCCTCGGATTGTGACACAGTGCAGACTGTTGTTGGCTGGCTGCCATGGCCATGTGACTTGAGACAGTAATGTATGACTTTGCACGCATTCCTGTGTCATGGCATTAAACTTCCTGAGACTGATCCTGCAGGGGAGTGACATGTGCAACATGCACCCCATTGTGGCATTGACTATCCGGACATGGGTGCATCATGGTGTCTGGTGCTGGTATGCATCACATGCATTTCTATTTAGACTCTGGCCATCCCTTTATCCGGACACCTGCACTGACTCAGTGGCAAGAGATGTGATGTGTGCATGTTCACATACTTCACCGTGTTCCCTGCAATGTCCAACAACTGTGTAGGTGGTGCATGTGTCCGCACTGGGGTCTTACCATCAGACAGGCACCAGACAGATGGGTGCAAGGGCAGGAGGGGTGTGAGTCCCATGGTTGACCATCAGACTGACAATTGGCTTCCCCGAATCTGTGTGGGGACTTTAGGCAATGTTCAACTAAGGATGCCAGGGCTTGCTCTGTAATGTGCTGTACTTACTGTGGTGTGTGCGGTCAGTGCAGGTGACTGATGTTTGTCTGTTTCCCTAATTGTTTGCAGATACATCCACGGCCACAGGAGGGGACAGCTCCACGGACCAGGAGGAGCAGTGGAGCCAGACTGGGTCAGCATCGGACAAGTGGTCAGAGGGACCCAGTGGCACGGAGGGCGAGGGAGCCACACCGAGGAGTCCTCAGCACCATCCACCTCAGCTGAGGACCACAGCAGCTCGGAGGATGACTCCCTTGTGGAGGCGGGTCTCAGCAGCCACCAAAGGCCAGCTAGTCTGTCTGGCCCCGCCACCACCACCACCACCGCCCTCCCATTGGCTCCCATTCCTGAGGTCCGTGGAGGTTCCCGTACTCGGGAGCGTGTCTCCTTCGTGCCAGGCACCGCACCCCCTGCCCCTGTGTCCCCTGCTGCCCTGAGTGAGGAGTCTGTGTACCTCCTTCGACAGCTCCATGTAGGGCAGACAGCAATGCTGAGTGTCCTCCATGCACACACTACTCTGTTGACACAGCTGGTGTCGTTCATGGAGGGCATCTCAACGGGTATGTCTGCCCTAGAGAGGAGCAATAAGTCCATGGACTCCTCCCTGACGGCAGCAGTGTCCCTCCTCCAACAGTCCCTCACCCCTCCCACCTCTGCCCCATCCACACTTCCTGCCCCCTACCTGTCCAAAGCACATGCACACCTGCACAGTCACCCAAACACACAGACACGAGCAGCACAGACACACCCAAGAGAAAGGCAAGACGTGCACACAAGCATCCTCAGGGGACTGATACCACAGACACAGGGGATGGGGAACACACACACACACAGGCAACCACAGTCACTCCGCAATCCTCAAGATCCTCTCCCTCCAAGACCCCTTCCCTTGCCTCACCTGCAACCCCACCTGATCAGCAGCTCTTCCTCAGTGACCTCGGCCTCTTCCCCTCCAATCCCGCTGATCCAGCATACCGGAGGAAGAGGAAGTCCACCCACACAGAGGGAGTGCCCCTCGCCCCCGGACACCCTCCCCCAGGCGCAGGCAGAGTGAGCCCCCACCCGCAAGTCCCCCGGTCCCGGAAGAGCAAGACCCCGCCACCGCCCTGCAAGTCAACCACCCAGTCTCTCACCTCCATCCCCCAGGCCACCACTCCACAGGTTCCACCGCCACACCCTGCCCCAGGTTCCCCCACACACCGATACCGCATCCCCAAACTGCTTTGGCCCTCCCCCTGCCACTTGCTCTTCCACCCCCAAACCAGACGCTCTGCCTGTTTGTGCCACTGGTGTGGAGACCGTGTCCCCCCTCTGTCCTGCCCAGCTCTTCTGCCCCCCTTCCACTACCTTGGAGTCATGCACTGCGGTGGAGTCCACAACCACCCCGTCTGACTCAGGCACTGCATTGGGGACCCAGTCCACTCCATCTGACCAGCCCACTGCAGTGGTTGCAGCACCAAAACCATCTGACTTGAGCCCTGCGGTGGTGCCAGCCCCCTGAGTCAGACACCTCCACTGCAGTTGCCGGTGACACTCCTGCACCCACCTCCCCTTCACTGCCTCCTTCTGGCATCCCCTGATCCTGTCCCTGCGGTGCCTGGCCTGCCCCTCGTATGCCCCTCCAAGGGGATGTCCCCTGTCCGTACCTGTGCAGGCAAGCAATTGTTGACAAGTTGTCACACATCACCCTGTTGGGACTGTATATTTGGACTGGCCATTGGCCTTAGTTTATTTTGGACTTTTGATTTGAGTTGCACACTTGCTGAATAAAGCCTCTTTTTGTTTACTTGTGGTTAATCTTTGGAGGTACATGATGTAGATGTGTAGAATCATGCATTTGCTGTTGTAATAGTGTTCAGATCAGGTAAATGAAGTTTTGTTGTGATGGGCTCCATGTGGTCCAAGGGATATGTGTCCTAATCTGGATCTATAGCATCCTTTGCTGCAGTCTGAGGGTGTAATGTTCAGCATTTGACACAGGGATGTACGTTTAGCATTTGTAGATTACCATCTTTGTCCTACACTGATGCACATCTGGTGGGCTTACCACTGTCCAATGTTCCTAGTACCCTGACTGTGTGCCCGTCTCCAATGGACATGCAGTTTAGCACATCAAATTTGGAGGACTCATCTGTGTACACAGTGCAAGTTGCTTGACACGTGTCTTGGGTGTATGCAGATGACTGACGTGACACTCCCGTGCCCAGGCTGATATGAGCAGAGCCTTCAGTGTGTTGTAGTTGTTGACTCACTGACCGAGTGTTCTGCTGACATGTTTGAGTCGTGCACAGACAATGTTTGGCACAGCTGACCTTCCACAGGAGTGGAGTGCCCTCATGGCAGTGCGTGATTCCGTGATATAGGCTGTGCCCGTGTTGTGTGTTGTGTAGGCATGTCTGTGCATGTTCCCTTCTCCTTTTCCTACATAGGCTGTGTCCCTACGGATGTTCCTGTTTGTGATGTTTGCTGAGTTGTTCTGTGTTCATCCAGCATCTTGGACCTGGTTTCTCCGGGATGTGGGTGCATGGCAAACTAATGTTCATGAGGTTGTCATCCCTAGTTGTCTTTGTTGTCAGGGCTGGGGATGTGGGCAAACGCAGATGGGACACAGTCAGGATTCCTCTTGGAACTTGTTGGTTACACGAGTAATGTGATTTTCTGTTTGTGTATGCTTTCAGTGATTGTGACACATTGTGTGTGTGACTGCTGCCACTCCTCAGGGTCAGAGCTGCAATGTTGGGAGTTGTCTATGTGTGTCCTTTGTGGGTCAGCTTGGCTTCTTCATTGGTGTGTGACTATGGCCAGGATCCCATTGTTTGGGGTGGATTTCACGTCATGCCCATGTACGGCATACTGTGCAGTGTGTCAGACATTCACAAGTATTGTTGACTGGCCATGTGTGATGTGTTTCTGCACCTTATTTCCCCCACCACCCCTGGGATTGTCATGGGTGCATGTGCAATGTCAGCAGTCCATGTGAGCTTCACTGCTGCACATTGTTGGAGTTCAAGGTGTGTGGCGTTGAGTGTGTGCAAATGTGAGTTGTTGCATGGCTGGGGCACTACCTCCATATTTTCCTTGGCTGGCAGGCCATGCTGAGTGCTTTGTGCTTGTATAGGTGTGATGGTAGTTTGTTGCTCAGGACACATGGCTGTGGTTCACAGTGTGGATGACATCTACCTTTGTCATCACAGTGTGATTGTCATGCAGGCTAGTGTCACCACAATGTGGGGTCCCTAGGGGAGTGCTGTGGTGGTTCTGTCTCTTGCTGTGTTTGTTGCTGTTCCTACAAGCTTGTGTGACATGTGTAATTTGGGCTCCCTCTCATCTCACAATGCCTGTTTGCCCACATAGGGGAATCCAATCCATGAGTTACTTTTGTATGTGACTGTGTTGACATCTGTGTATTAGTGAATCTGGCCTCCTCATGTGTTGTGTGTTTGCCTGGGGACACTGGCACACAACCCCCTCACCTGTTGTGTATGATATGCAGTGTGAGTCTGCCTGTTTGTGTTTGTGCATTTGCACCACTGCATTGGCATATCTTTAGTTTGCCATTGGCTGTATGTTGTTTGTTGGCTTTCCCCTGCTGGCCCTGGGACTACTAGGTCATCAGTCAGCACATTGATCATGGTTAGTATGTCCCATTGCTGCCATGGTATGGTATTTGTTCACCTGACATCTACAGTCTCCACAGGATATCTACATTTGTGTGTCCATTGGTGCAGATATGTGGGTCTGCATTATGATGCTCACTTCTGTCATTCTGTTATTTGTGAATGTAGACAATGTGGGCCCCCATGGCTGATGTTTGTGTGCACATGGCCAGAACGATGTGTCATTGGCACTGCACTGCTTGCCTCACACAATCTATGTTGCTATGGGACAGAAGCACTACAATGCCACTGTAGTGTTTGGTGTTGTGTGGCCAGGAATAATCCCTGCAGTTTTGTTTTTGCAGCTTTTACCAGGACTACACTTACCTTTTGGGCACTGTGGTGATGGGGCTTTGGGCCCCATTGCCACACTGTTCAAAATGTGCTTCAGCTATGGAGCACACACTTACCTTTTGGGCACTGTGGTGATGGGGCTTTGGGCCCCATTGCCACACTGTTCAATATGTGCTTCAGCTATGGGGCACACAGTTACCTTTTGGGCACTGTGGTGATGGGGCTTTGGGCCCCATTGCCACACTGTTCAAAATGTGCTTCAGCTATGGGACACACACTTACCTTTTGGGCACTGTGGTGATGGGGCTTTGGGCCCCATTGCCACACTGTTCAAAATGTGCTTCAGCTATGGAGCACACACTTACCTTTGGGCACTGTGGTGATGGGGCTTTGGGCCCCATTGCCACACTGTTCAAAATGTGCTTCAGCTATGGAGCACACACTTACCTTTGGGCACTGTGGTGATGGGGCTTTGGGCCACATTGCCACAGTGGTCATGGTCTGCTTGCATTGTGTAGGCCACACACACAATTATGTGTGACACATGTGTTAGGGGGTCACATTGTATGTTCAATGTCATGTTCAGTGTTGTATGCATTTGACACAGACCACACACGCTTGTCATGGTGTTGGGGGTGGGATGTAATTTACAGACAGTCCTTATGTGGGAGTATGCTAGTTGTGTCATGCATTACCCGTCCTATGAGTAGGGGTGGTTGTAGTGACAGGCATCCAGCCCCCCATGAGTGGGGATGGTAGTAGTGGTAGGCATCCAGCCCACCCTGAGTGGGGGTGGTGTTAGTGGTAGGCATCCATCCCCCTATGGGTGGGGATGGCAGTAGTGGCAGGCATCCAGCCCCCATGAGTGGGATGGTAGTAGTGGTAGGCATCCAGCCCCCATGAGTGGGGATGGTAGTAGTGGCAGGCATCCAGCCCCCCATGAGTGGGGATGGTAGTAGTGGTAGGCATCCAGCCCCCATGAGTGGGGATGGTAGTAGTGGTGAGCATCCAGCCCCCATGAGTGGGGATGGTAGTAGTGGCAGGCATCCAGCCCCCATGAGTGGGGATGGTAGTAGTGGTAGGCATCCAGCCCACCCTGAGTGGGGGTGGTGTTAGTGGTAGGCAACCATCCCCCTATGGGTGGGGATGGCAGTAGTGGCAGGCATCCAGCCCCCATGAGTGGGGATGGTAGTAGTGGTAGGCATCCAGCCCCCATGAGTGGGGATGGTAGTAGTGGTAGAGCATCCAGCCCCCATGAGTGGGGATGGTAGTAGTGGTAGGCATCCAGCCCCCAGTGAGTGGGGATGGTAGTAGTGGCAGGCATCCAGCCCCCATGAGTGGGGATGGTAGTAGTGGTAGGCATCCAGCCCACCCTGAGTGGGAGTGGTGTTAGTGGTAGGCATCCATCCCCCTATGGGTGGGGATGGCAGTAGTGGCAGGCATCCAGCCCCCATCAGTGGGGATGGTAGTAGTGGTAGGCATCCAGCCCCCCATGAGTGGGGATGGTAGTAGTGGTAGGCATCCAGCCCCCATGAGTGGGGATGGTAGTAGTGGTAGGCATCCAGCCCCCATGAGTGGGGATGGTAGTAGTGGTAGGCATCTAGCCCCCATGAGTGGGGATGGTAGTAGTGGTAGGCATCCAGCCCACCCTGAGTGGGGGTGGTGTTAGTGGTAGGCATCCATCCCCCTATGGGTGGGGATGGCAGTAGTGACAGGCATCCAGCCCACCCTGAGTAGGTGTGGTGTTAGTGGTAGGCATCCAGCCCACCCTGAGTGGGGGTGGTGTTTGTGATAGCCATCCAGCCCCCTATGGGTGGGGATGGTAGTAGTGGTAGGCATCCAGCCCACCCTGAGTGGGGGTGGTGTTAGTGGTAGGCATCCATCCCCCTATGGGTGGGGATGGCAGTAGTGGCAGGCATCCATCCCCCTATGGGTGTGTATGGCATTGGTGATGGCCATCCCGCCCCTATGGTTCTGCTGTTGCTAGTGTACGTCATTTGTGCATCTCTGTGTGTGTGTGACATATTTCGGGTACGTGTCGTTTGTTTGTGTTGTGGGTGTCTGACTTACCGTCTGCGCCGTACGCGTCCGTACCGGTCCCGGTAATAGATGTAGAGTATTGGTAGGACCTGCGCAATGGGATTCATGGTTGGTTCGTCTCGTTCGTCTTTCTCGTGGCTTCGACTCGTACTCGTCGCTGGCTTGTTCGTTTCGTCGCCGTGGATCGTCTTGTGGCGCGAATCGGAGCTTATGTGCAGCTCTCCCGGATGCTCATACGTGCCGGACGTAGCGACGAGTTCGGCGCGTACGGAAGAAGCATCGTACTAGTCCGGCCGGAAGGTGCTGTGTATTTGGTTCCGTGCGACTCGATTCGACGTTTACGGATCCGGCTCGGGCGGGGAACAGGAGCTGGAATGGGTGAGTACGGCTCGCTCGGAATCTGGGCTGTTATGCGCATCGTACTTGTTCATTCAGTAGAGTGTTCGAGTCAGTCGGAAAACACGCGTTCGGCTGGTATTTTTTCCGGACGAATACTGTTAGGTGCGCTTCCGGCCGACATCGGATTTGACCCCTAAGTCTCTGAATCCTTTATTGACTGCCAGCAACATTTTTCTCATGTAGCTGGCAGCCAATCAGAGTGCAGCTCCTATAGGTATTTGACTCCTGCGCTAACGAACTGTCCCAAGCCCCAAGGGAAAAAAAGCTCCCTGGGCCAATCAGAAGGCTCTATTTTTTTAATTTGGTTTGAGGGACTCTGGCAAGAGTACCTCGAACCCAACGGTCCAGATATACAATATTTTTTAGCCTTAATTTGTTAAAAACTGCTCACAAAACTACACCAAATCACAAAAAGCATGCTTTCTGGACCAAGATTTAGCTTCTTGCCAAATTTGGTGTAATTGCGTTCAGCAGATTTTGCTGTAGTACTGTCTAAGAAAGTCTACGGAAAATGCATGGGGATTTTTGCGATGCCCCTTTTTTCTCGACCCCAACTGATGGATCACCCTGACATTTTCTAGGAAGGGGCTGAGGTGGATGAACCCTTTTTTGAAAAGTTTTGTGAAGATTCGACAAATAACGCCTAAGTTATTAGCAAAACAAAAAGGGCTATGTCTATGGAAAAGCAGACCTAACTATAACTACTCAGTGACGTAATATGTGAGGTCATAAGCAGTGCATTGCGGGGGAGTGAGTTATAATTAACTAAGCTAACTATAACTGCTGAATTTCACTGGTTTTGTATGAGTGTAACCTGAGCCTAACTATAATGTCCCTGTAACCTTTGGTTTTTCACTGAATATATATACAGTCACCAAGTGATATCAAGCAAGGAAAGGTGCACTCCTGTGGGTTGTGCCATAGGTTGAATTTTAGTCAGTCTCCAGGATGCTTTTTTAAGTTTTCTTAAAAAGAAAGTTTGTGAAGTTTTCTTAGAACTATTCACACAGTGTGTAAACTCCCCATGGTCAAATCCCTCACACATTACACTTAACAGGTAACTTACACATGATTTTTTGTGGGGGATATAATAATAGTGCTGTGATCAATTAATTGAGTAGTGTAGCGATAAGGGATGACCCTTATAGGACATTGATATATCACCAATCTCATAGTACAAACTGTCACTGACCATGTCATGAATAATGTAATATGTGAGGTCATAAGCAGCGCATTGTGGAGGCGTAAGTTATAGATAGCTCAGGTAACTGGTTTATTTCTATAGTTTCGTACAAGTGAAATCTGAGTCTAACTACAATGTCCCTGTGACCTTAATTATTTCAGTGAATTTCCAAGTTTTTTTAAAATTCCATTTCCTAACTATAACTCCCCCATAACCTTTGTTTTTTTCAGTGAATATATACACACACACAAATGTGTGTGTGTATATATATATATATATATATATATATTTATATATATTTATTCAGTGAAAAAACCATAGGTTTCAGGAACGTTATAGTTAGGAATTAGCATTTAAAAAACCTTTGAAATTCACTGAAAAAACCACAGGTTTCAGGGACGTTATAGTTAGGTTGATATTTCACTTGTACAAAACCTGTGAAATTCGGCCGTTATAGTTAGCTGACCTAAATATAACTCGCGCCCCCGCAATGCACTGCTGATGACGTCACATATTACATCACTCATGACATGGTCAGTGACATCACTCATGACATCACTGATACTGCCTTTCACATATGTAGTTACTCACACATATACCACTGAAACATCCATTCACTCACCAACACAGCAATAGGCACACTCATGCACCCATACAGCCCTTTGCAGACGCACTCATGAACCCATACACCCACTGAATCACCCACTCACACATCCATGCAGGGAGTCACACACCACCTCACCTACCCACACAGACACTCAGGCACCCATACAGGTAATCAGACAACCAATCAATAACCCATATAGACATTCATGTACCTATTCACCAACGCATGCAGCCACTTACACACCAACTGACAAACTGATACATACATTCACACAGATTAGTCATTCACCCATGCATTCACTAAGACAAGTTTAATCACTCACTTATACAGTCAGTCACACACCCACTAAATCATCCATTCAGACACTCATACACCCACTCATTCTTCAATACACCTTGGCGCATATACATATATATAACATACTTAAACTTTTTAGAAACACAAAGTCACTGGATGATGTCATCAGTGATGTCATGAGTGATGTCATTTGAGATGTCATCAGTGATATCATCAGTGATTTCACTGATCATGTCATGAGTGATGTAATATGTGACGTCATCAGCAGTGCATTGCGGGGGCGCGAGTTATAGTTGTTCAGCTAACGATAACGGCCCAATTTCACAGGTTTTGTACAAGTAAAATGTCAACCTAACTATAACGTCCCTGAAACCTGTGATTTTTTTCAGTGAATTTCAAAGGTTTTTTAAATGCTAATTCCTAACTATAGCGTCCCTGAAACCTATTGTTTTTTCAGTGAATTTCTAAGGTTTTTTAAATGCTAAACCTTAAGTATAAAATTACTGTAATCTAAGGGGCCCATTACGATACCCGGCGTAAAAAAATCCGCCAGGCATAGAAGCGGCAAAAATCCGCCCGCACACACCGTCTGAACACCGACCACGCCATTACGATTACACAAACCGAAAACCGCCATCGGCGGAAAAATCACACAAGATACCGCCCGCCATCGTCCGAGTCGGAGTCAAACCGCCCGCCACGGACGGAAACACGCACGACAACACAAAACCGCCCGCCCTCACGGCCGACACACCGCACGTGAGATTACGATCGCACCGCCATGAGCGCGGGAAAACTACAAATATACCGCCCGCCAGCGCAAACAACGCCGATGAGAATCTACACGGCAGAAGCCATGGCGCCCACGTCCCTGCACAGAAACCATCCGCTGACAAAACCAATTGCACACAACATGGCCAACAAGTCCACACAGCAAGGCACGCACAAATACACAAGCACAGTACACATCCCGAAAACACCCCCCCTGGACAAACAAAAACTACAAAGGCCAGAACCCCAGACACAACACACCTGAAAACAACAGACCATGAGGACACACCCACATAGTTAAGTACAAAAGCAGCACTCCCACAGACCACAACCCCTTGCAACATTGCAAACTAGAGAGGAGAGGAGAGGAGAGGACACAGTAACATAGCAAGGACAGCAGCACACCACAGAAACGCACACATCACAACCACCACCACCACCACCACCACCAAACACCGGCACCACAAACCCCCTGCACATTACACAACACACACCGCACCAGCACCACAAACACCATGGCACCACAAAGAATGCCCAAGTTCACGCCCATTGAGCTGACGGTCATGGTCGACGAGATCATCAAGGTGCACCCACAAATCTATGGGAACCTGGTCCAGCACACACCACTAGCCACCAGAAAGAGAATGTGGAACCGGATCGTAGACCAGGTCAATGCAGTCGGGACCCTGCCCAGGAACAGAGTTGAAATCAACAAACGGTGGAATGACGTCAAGAGCCTGGTCAAGAAGAAGGAGAGCAAGAACAGAGAGCTGGCTGCCGTCACTGGTGGAGGGAATCCCGCGCTCTTCAAGACCTTCAAAGCGTGGGAGGAGAAGGTGCGAGTCATTATACATCCGGAGATCCTCGCCGGATTAGCAGGGGAGTGGAGGCTGGTAAGTACAAACTAATGTATACCAGCACACCGCTATGTACTCACATGCACAACCACCATGCCACAGCTCCCAGGGACAAACACCCCCATGTCCAGCACACAATACACAACACATCACACACACATGCAACAGACACCACCACACACAGCCCAAACCTAACAACTGTAAGATACGTGGGGGCATGTGTACACTCAGCCAGCCACGTAACCACCAACAGGTCCCCAAGTATGCCAGAAGCGCCACAACGAGCACCCACCACACCCATGTGTCCGCCATAGCTGCACTAACCGACAAGTAACAGGTAAGTGGCAGGAACACAAAGTGCAGTGGGTGGGAGGGTGGACAGCTCAAGTACAACACACACCAGGCCCCTAGTCCCACAGCACAGCAAGGAGGAGCATCCCCCACACCCCACACCCACGTGTCAGCCACCGCAGTGCACACCGACAGCCGAAAGGTAGACATCACGGTCCACAACAATCGGTGTCAGTGGGTGTCCAGCCATCACCACGACCCACAACACGCCCCCACCCCCACAGACCTGCAACATGGAGCACCCCCGCTTAGAACCATGTGGCATCCAGTACAGTGCACGCACGAACAACCTGCAGGTGGGAAACTGGACAGGGCTGGATTACTGGAGGCATGAGGACCGTAACACGACCAACACATGGGACATGTCACGTAGCAGACGAACACGCAGCACCGCCCACCGTCACGAACAAGTGAACAATGTGCACACGGACATGAACCACAGACTCACACCTCACATGACCCATCACAGACACAGCAACACCCAAGGAGCCACGTCTGCATGCACAAGCCACACTGAATATAGTACCACACGGCAGCCACTGTGCAACCCATCACACACAACCGAAACACCATTGAAGTCCTGTTCATGTAGCCCCTACTGCCTGTCAACCACACACCCCACAACTACGCCTATGTAAGACAAACAACACTAGACGCAACAGAGCGGAACAACATAAATGCACACGAACACCACTGAACCCATCAAACACACAGACACACCATGCACATACAACATACCATCCATCCCATCCGTCAGCCCCAGTCTCATGAAAGGCATGTCATCCGCACAGCTGCCACACATACAGCAGTCACGCTAAGACACATGCCCATGACCAACCATGTGCCAGAAGTCAATGAAGCGCACGCCACACTGTGAGCAACAACACACAACATGGGCCACACCCCCGAGCACTGCAGTGATGCACAGGGCAGCACGCACACCAAGGAGATGGGACAACTGCAATACGTTGGCTGGCACACAACCATCACTCACTCATAACGATGCGTCCAATGCCATGTCCAGTAATCACAACAGACAGCAAATATGCAGGCCATGTCAGACATGCACACACCTCAGACCATGCACTGTCATGCTGCCACAACACATGTCACGTTCGGCACCCATGGCTCACAGCATGTACCCCAAAAGCATATTCCCTCCCAAATGCGAATCTGGGGCATGGCCCCCATGTTGCCATATGCGTTCCTAAGCGTCCCATTTGAACACCAAAAGCAAAGTACAAACCAGACCCAGGATGGGCCAGGAGCCCGCATACACCAGAGTCACAATAAGTAGGGGCACAGCAACACACCCATCGGCATGGCCAATCCGTCCCATGCCACATGTGCACAGCACACAGTCCCATTGCCAAGCACACACAACTACAAATGGTACAGCCACACACACGCCTCCGGGAAACCCATGTACGAGATTGCACGAACTGTTAATGTCAGACGACAAATCCATACTTCGCCAGGTGCAACACAATAACAAATCTCATTCTCTCCACAGGTGACGAACTGCTGGATGCTGGGGATGGAGACAGCAGCCAGCACAGCCAGCCTACAAGCCCCCAACGAGGACACACGGATGTGGAGGATCTGTCCTCCTCTTCGGACACGGACCACCAAGCAGGCCCATCTGGTGTGGCAGGGCCCAGCCGCTCCCCAGGACCCCTCCTACCCACCAACCCATCATCCTGGGCTGCTGAACATTCCCAGCCCCCTGCTGCCACTGTCGTTGCGGCCACACCCACGGACATTGCGGCCACACCCACGGTCATTGCGGCCACACCCACGGTCATTGCGGCCACTACCACTGCCGCAACCGCCACCATCGCCGCACCGACCACCACCGCCGCCACCACCACCACGTCTTCGCTGGCACCAGCCCCAGCGCAGGTGGTGGCCCGGCCGACTGGATCCACCCTGGGAGCCACAGCGAGGACCGTGGTGAGCAATGTGGCTAGTGGGCAGGCCGGTGGCAGCAGTACCGGTAGGAGGAGCAGGGTCAGGGAAACGCAAGTCTCCCCTGGGAGCCATGCCCTGCCTCAAATGGCCAGAGTCCTTGGGGCCTATGAAGAGGCCCAAGGACAATGGGCCAGGTCTGCATCAGACACGCGGGAGGTGCTGGGGGTGGACGCCCGTATGGGCCAACTCGTGGACCTCATGGGCCAGCTGGTGGTGAGGTCACAGCCAGGGACAGCAGCTCCACCACCGCCACCACCTGCCGGGGCGCAGGGTCGTGCAGCTGTGTCCAGTTCCCCTGCGTCCACAGCCAGTGAGCACACCTCAACCACCAGCAGGTCGCAAGCAGGCACCCCCTCGCAAACGTGGAAGGGGCCGTCCGAAGTGGAAACAGATCTCACGGGAGGACTTCGCACGCTCCAGACGCAAGTGAGGCAGCCAGCCAGCCTTCCTTGACCACCCACTGCATTGACTTGGACTACGATCCCACTCCACACAGCCATCTGGATGGCATGTGTCTGTTGGACCATGGACATAGAACCAGTGGGTACACCCTGAACATCACGCAGCCATGACCGACAGCTCATTGTCACTGCACGCACCACTTTTGTCATCACCTTACACACAATCACATGTCACAGTTTGAAATAAATGCACCTCTTACACAAACTGCTGTTTGTGCCCTGTGTTTTATTTGTACGGAATACAACGGCCACCTTGGGCGGAAAGGCACCTGATGCGTGGCATGGCAATGGAACCGGAGGGCCTGTAGGGACCTAGGGGTGGGAGACAGAACAGGAGCACATTCAATGAGTGTGTCACACACCCATCACACAGTACATGTCAACAACTACAAGCAATGTACACACATCGCACAGAGCAATAGGGCACAATGCCACAGCCACCAACAGTGGCATTCTACCCTGGCCATGGAGCGTTGACACACAGCACGCAGTGAACAAACGGCCACCCTGACACAGCACACACACACCTGCACAGATACAGCCACATCAGCCGTCGTACATGGACACTCACCGTCAAGTGAAGTAGCGGGCGATGAGCTGCTGCCGCACATTACCAGCTTCCTCCTCTCCGCTGTCCTCCTCACTCGAGCTGTCCTGGTCTGCGGGCTGGGGCCCTGGTTGATCTCCGTCATCCACGATGAGGGGGATCTGCTTCCGAATGGCCAGATTGTGCAGCATGCAGCACGCCACCACTATCTGGCACACCTTCTGTGGGGAGTACGCCAGCGCACCCCGGTGCGGTCCAGGCACCTGAACCTGGACTTGAGGAGGCCAAAGGTACGCTCGACCACACGTCTGGTCCTACCATGTGCCTCATTGTAGCGATCGTCTGCTGGGGTGCGAGGATTCCTCAATGGACTGAGCAGCCATGCCCCATTCGGGTACGCAGAGTCACCTGGGTGTGAGGGACACAGAGAACCGTTGCTATTCCAACTGGACAGGGGACAGCATCGCACAACCAGCACGCTACACCACTCCACATACTCACCGACAATACAGCCACGATCCTGTTGCAGATTGGACATCAGTCTTGGCAAGATGCTGTTGCGCATTATGTGTGCGTCATGGGCCGAGCCTGGGAACTTTGCACACACGTGGGTGATCACCATGTCCGCAAGGCACACCACTTGCACATTCAGGGAGTGCGTGTGCTTCCTGTTGCGGTACAGGTGCTCAGTGGCCTGTGGTGGAACAAGGCCAACATGTGTGCAGTCAATGGCTCCAACGACGTGTGGGATTCTGCCAAGGGCATAGAATGCACCCTTCACTGCCGCCAATTCACGAGCCCTGGGGAAGCGGATGTACCTGTTTCGGTACAGCATCATGGCTGCCAGTACATCCCTCAGCACCTTGCTGAACATGGGCTGGGACATCCCTCCTCCACTGCCCACTGTGTGCTGGAATGACCCAGTGGCGAAGAAATGCATGGCGGCCATCACCTTAGCCGTGGGGGTGACAGCTGTCGGATACACCCTGCGGGGACGGAGATGGGGTTCCAACATGGCACACAGTCGATGCAGGGTTGGCCTGTCCAGCCGAAACTTCCTAATGACCTCTGTTTCGTCCTTGTCCGCCAGCAATTGGTATGGGCGGTCAATGTTCGGTCTCCGCCTAGGGAAAATGGCAGTGGACACATGTCAAAGCAACACAACACATAGCAATTTCACATACACATCACTGACATGACTGAGCAAGCACATGAGCCACAGCCCAGCTGTCAAGCTGGGACGGCACGGCCACAATACACTTACACAGGTCTCCCAGCAATGGCTAGTGATACAAACCACTGCCATGTGCATGCACATGGGGATCTAGGCCCCAATGACTTGCGGGGCGTGCTGATGGGGACTGACTGCATATTCGTCAAGCGGCAACGCCACGGCAACATGAATGTCTGCTGAGCATGGAACTGCTTCCGAGGCTGGATGAGTATGGCACACGACGACGACGATGTGGGCACAGGCTGAGCGGCCAAAACAAGTGGGACCTGTGGCACGAGGGGATATGAGACAGTAGTAGGTGTCAGCACTGCACCCTATGTACAGCACTGTACGGATCACACCTCCCGAAACATTGACAGGTGTCCACATTGACAGCCCCATGCCAAGACGGCTGTGTGCTTGCAGTCACACGTCACAGGTGAGAGGTTACATTGCACGTGCCAGGTGGCAGACGTACATAGTGGGAGCTGGCATGTGTGTGCATGTGTCTCCTGTTCAGGATCCACCAGATGGGCGCTGACTCTGTACTGACCATTGGACACAGCATGTTCCGTGGAAGGCTTGTGTGTGTGGGATGGTGGCACTGGATGTGCCTCCGTTGGGTGGGGGGCCATGCACAGGGCGGGTACGTCGATGATTGCGCATTGTTGGTCACGGTGGGTGCACCCACTAAGATGTGTTGCCCTGTGTTCAATTCCTATGTCCGCATGATGATGGACTGTAGATGTGGGCAGACTACACATTGGTCGATGTGCTGTCTATATGCATGTGCCTTCACACCAGGCACAGCTGCCCCTGCACATGTGACCCCTGCTGGACTCGCTGCTGGGTCTGTGGAGCTGATGCACCTTCTGTGCGTGGGGCGGACAGCTCTCCTCACTTCCCTCATTGCGCATGTCATGACTTTGCCGCAGGTGACATGGATCATGGAGGGCCCACATGTACGCGTGGGTAGGCTACACATGATTGTTCACTGGTCGCCACCCCCAGTCAGTGTTTCGAATGGGAAGGTTGTCGTGCTGGTGGTATATTCGATGTGGCGGATGGGCGGGCCTAGGTGCGGGCTTACATTCCGGACATGGGGGGTAGTTGGATTGGCGACTAGTTGCAGTACACACGGGACACGTCTCTTCCTTTCCACATCTGGGTCATCCCTTGTACTCACTGACAGTGATACAGTCATCTTCGCCCCAGCCCTCATGTCCTCCCCTCGCTCCCCCAATATGCATGTGCACCTGCGAGGCTAGCGCTTGCACAGGCAGCCCCAAGCTCGCACCGGAGAGGGCAAGGAGTGTATGTGTGGGTCCAGTTGCACGAGTGGGCTGTCTCAGGGTATGATGTGTTACGGGACGCCGTCCACCTGCGTGGTGCCCCAAATGGAGACCCGGCCTGCATGGACTATGCATCACAGTCTTCGCCTTCCGGATCCGCCACCTGCGACACCCAGTGGCTGTGGCTGCCCTTGCGGCCAGGCCGCGTCCGTCTGTGACTGATGGCCCACACATTCACTCTTTGGCCTCTCTGGGGAGGGCTCGGGGGTGGTGGCGCACGCGCTTGCACTTAGTCGCAATGGCATGTGGCGTGGTTGGTATGATGGGCAATGGATGGGATGGTGCGAGCCACCTCCCGTGACGTCAGTGCTGCTCGTGCTGTGGTGCGTCCCCCTACACTTCCATCTGACTTGTGCCATGCTAGACGTTGAGGTTCTATTGCCTGCGTGATATGACCAGGAGGAGCGCGAGGAGACCTCTCACACACCATGCTCCACTGCCATCCCGTGCCCTGTATCGCCTGTGCGGATTGACTATGTTGGGGTTACACCTGGTCGACTGGGGCTGTGTGTGCCTTGTCAAGGGGCATGGCGGGCGCATAACAGGATCCAGCTTGTCCACAGAGGGTGGGCTGAGGTGCGCCTGGTACCGCTTTGTACGTGTGCCCGGCTGCTGTGCACACACGTGTTCACTCCCCCCGACAGGTGTCCTCTCACAATGCCCAGGGAAGCGGTGGTGTACTGTTCATGACCCCTCCCAACACGGCGTGCTCCAACTTGGCATGTGCGCATCTACCCGTCACACCCACCCACCTGAGCACTGCGTCCATACGACTTCACACGACACATGTGTGTCTTCCACAGTTGTGCTACTCATTTGCGTTGACATCCAATACCAGTGGACTACATGGTCATGTCACGACTGCCGTGTACTTCACATACTCTCATCCTCTCTCATTCGTACTTGTGAAATGAGTCAGCGGAGACAGTTTTGGTTTCAAACATTATATTGAGTCTTCTGTCCTCTGTGATGCAGTATAGTGGACACTACTGGCAGCGGAATACATGTTGAGGATATACTGAGCATGATTGCAAATGGGATAGGGTGTGGGGTTACATGTGATTGGCTGTTGCATGTGGGATGTGGGCTTCAGAGTTACATCTGCTTGGCCAAGGCTGTGCTAATGTACATTTACGTATAGCTGCGGAGCTGCGGACTTTGACACAGACGGTATACATGTAGCCTACCAGACCGCTTGGCATCATGGGCACAGTCCATCTCAGTTCCATGTGACAGGTTTGCTGCGGTTGTTCCTCATGCACGCGTGCATGTGAGATGACATCAGGGCATGTGCTTGCGTGCATGCAGCGGCGTGCCACTTGTTGTTGCAATGTGGTGGTTACTGGACATGTCACAGTCACTGGGGTCGTGTTGTTGTTGTATGCACTTGTCGTCCATGCAAAGGTCCTGGTATGGGATTCCCGGGGCGGGGGTGGGAGGGGTGCAGCACCCACAGACTCCAGGCGACCTATTCATGTCCACTGAGCGGTGTGTGTGTCCATGGGCGCTGGATCCATGTCGTGTCCTGGTTGTTCGTGCAGTTCCATCCATGTGGGTGCGATACACAGACCCCATGCCACTGCCTCCCACGATGCATGCGGTGTTCCTGGATGTGATGGGGAACAGTGTGCATGTCCCGGTCATATCCGATGTCATGGCGATGTCGTTGATGGTGTGGTTACAGTTGCCGGTCGTTTGGTATGGCTGTTGTGGTGGTGACTGGCCAGTCCGTGCGGAAGCTAAGCATGGGTGCGAGGTTGGACATCATAGGTCAATCGGGGAACCTGCGTTGTGGTCCGACGAATTTACAGGTTGTCAGGTATGCGATGCCGTCCAGCAGGGCTTCCATGTCATTGGTGGTGTACATGTTTGCCAGCCAATGTAGCGGATGGTGGCTGTCAAGGTGTTGTTCGTAAGTTGTCCCTTGGAGGACCATGATGGGGCATGCTGGGTGACATTCGATGTAGCTGTTCTCGATGATCCGTCGTGTGGAGGCACAGTGGTCCCATTTCAGTGCGGGTGCGATGTTGGCCACATACGCCATGCCCCCATAGGCAGAGCAGGCCTTGTCGTGTGCGTCCAGAGGGAGGAGTAGTGGTAGCAGGTCCGCCTTTAGACATGCCGGGTTGGAGAGGCACATCTCCACGGGATGCTGGTAGGGACACCTCCGACAGTAGAAGACGGGCATGACGCAGCTGAACAATGTGATGCGGTAAGTCAGTCGGTAACTTACGTTCAGCAGGGACAGGAGATCGCATCCCAATATATGTATCAGGTTGGTTTTGTACAGCTTGAGCTGTCCGGCGTAGTTGGGTAGGTGTGTTGCGGTTGCCATTTCGCAGCGGTGCGTTGTGGTAGCGTGCTCCGGCTGTGTGTGCAGTCTGCAATGTGCACGCTCCGAGGTTGCTGTGAGCTCTGTGTAGTCGTAGGGAGACAGGACTTGTGTTCTGTTGGCTTGTGCGGAGGACATGGGCCCTCATCCCACATGCTTCTCAGACAGTTCAAGGTCAGTGATGTGTGACTCCTTCCAATTAACTTGCATGTGGCCGACATGGGGGAGTGTTTTCTTTTTTCTTTCCCGTCCGTTGTGTTCTTCTGTGATATGCGCTATCTGACCTGTGGTCGGTCTCCTCGGCATGCCTGTGTTGGTCTTTTCTTGGACAATGGCTGTATTCACTGGCTTCTTTCGTAGGGCTGTGGTTTCGGAGTTGGAATGGAAGGTCATTCAGTGCTGTCTGCTCTCCCTTGTGTGGGCGGCAGGCTGCCTTTCCGCTCTGCGTTGGGCCTTGTGTGTGAATGTTATTCTTGGGCCACCTGTTGTCGGTCCCCGGGCTCTTTGGTGTTCCGTTTTATATGTCTTGTTCATATGTGCAGGGTGGTATGGGTGTTTCAGTGTGGTACTGGCGTTCCTCTTCCCGAAGGGGCCCTGCTTCTCCTAGTTGGTGTTGCCGCCGCTGTGTGCTACGCCATGTTTGTTACACTGGGGTGTGTCCTGCTGTTGCGTGACTTCACTGACATGTGTGCGTCGGTTGTGTGGCGTTGGGTGTTGTCCGTGAATTGGGCGTTGGGGACATGTCTGTGGCAGGCCTGTCACGTGTCATGTGCGTTCGGGGTGGGGCTGATGTGTGTGCTGCTTGGTTGTGTCCCTGTGTCTGTGTGCGACGCATGCATGGCACTGCGGTTGGCCTCTGCGTTGTGCGCATGTGTGGCGGCGTCATCGCCGCTTTGGGGCCGTGACGGGGTCGTTGGTTCCTAGTCCCAGGTGGTGTGTACACATGTGTTACGCGATGTTACGATTTGGCCTGTGTGTCATATGTGGATGCAATGGTGGATGTGTAGTGTACACGCGGGGGTGGGGGGTTGTCCGCTTTTTCCGCCCTTGCACTGTGTGCGCTGTTTGCGTGCACTTGTTGTGTGTGTGCCTACCTGCGTCTCCGCGGTACGTTGCGTCCTTGGTGGTGCATCAGCAAGAGCATGGTGAGGGCCTGCAGTGCTGGATTCATGCTCGGGGGAGCCGCTTCTTCGTTGTCCGTGCTCGGCGTCCGTGTTACCGCTTCGGTTTGTCGTACGGTGTCTCTTAGCCGTGGGAGCCGTTTGTTTGCGGCATCGTAATTTATACGCCGGGCGGGACGTGATTTCGTCGGACGGTGTGTGTCAATTGTGCTGCGCCGCTACGTGTACGGACGCACTTTGATGGCGGACGGTGTTGCTGGCTTGCCGGCGGTGTTTGGCCTACTTTTCGCATCGTAATTGGGCGGGCGTGTGGACTGCTGCGTGCCGGCGGTAACTGGTGGTTTTTGCATCCGCCAGCACGGCGGTTGTGCTTCCGCCCGCCATCGTAATGACCCCTAAGCTTTTTTACAGTATTTCAAAATGTTTTATAGAATTCCTTTTATTTAAAAATGTTTGGAAGTATTTTTTTGAACTTTTCTTTTTAAAATTATTCATAGTTTTTCTAAATTGTTCTTTAATAATTATAATCACTCTTTTAAAATATATATATCATAGACTACTAAAACTTTATTCTGTTATTTATTTGCACGATTAAAATTTATATTTACTTGAAATAATGCTTTTAATACTGTGAAAGTTGTTTTATTGTATTGTTATGATAACTTTTTTTTTAATTTTTGAAAAGAAGTCACGCACCCTACACGAACCTACACGATGGGTGCGCGGATTCGGGGTGCGCGAACCCTGCTGCCGCGTATTTCCAAGATCGCGCAGGGGTCGCGACTCCCACGTAATTTCAAAAGTATGAAATATCACTGTAGAAATTTTAAATATCAGTTTTGCTTAAAGACTTTCACTAATATACTTTAGAAAACAATTTATAAACAGGAATTTATACTTTAGAATTAAATGTACGAGATTTTACGAGTGCGCGACGTATGCACGTAGGATGCGCGAACTTTGCCGGCACGTATTTCCGGGATCGCGCAGGGGTCGCGACTCCGGCGTAATTTTAAAAGTGTGAAATATCACTGTAGAAACTTTAAATATCAGTTTTGCTTGAACACTTTCACTAATATACTTTAAAAAATATTTTATAAACACAAATTTATACTTTATAATTATGTATACGAAATTTTACGGGTGCGAGACGTGTACGCGCACCCTACGCAACTCTATGTGACCTGGAAAGAAAGCTTTTGATTGGTTTAAAACCTTTTCATTCTGTTAGAGGGAGGATCAAACACCTATTTTATTTCTCTTATTTTGGGTGTGTCTTCCTGGCAAGACCTGTTTATTGTAGGCTATTGGAATTGCTTTATTTAATTTTGTATTGTAGTAGATATTTTGTTTGTTTTTAAATTTGATTTTTTTTTGTGGGAATAGTAATTTTTACCCCTCCGCTATCCAACACTTTCCCTACTGTTGCACTCGCTGGAGTGGGAAGAGTAATTTTTACCCCTCCGCTATCCAACACTTTCCCTACTGTTCCACTCGCTGGAGTGGGAATAGTAATTTTTACACCTCCGCTATCCAATACTTTCCCTACTGTTGCACTCGCTGGAGTGGGAATAGTAATTTTTATTCCTCCGCTATCCAACACTTTCCCTACTGTTACACTCGCTGGCGTGGGAATAGTAATTTTTATCCCTCCGCTATCAAACACTTTCCCTACTGTTGCACTTGCTGGAGTGGGAATAGTAAATTATTTCCCTTCGCTATCCAACATTTTCTCTCCTGTTGCATTCATTGTAGTGGGAATAGTAAATTATTCCCCTCCGCTATCCAACACTTTCCCTACTGTTGCACTCGCTGGAGTGGGAATAGTAATTTTTACCCCTCCGCTATCCAACACTTTCCCTACTGTTGCACTCGTTGGAGTGGGAATAGTAATTTTTATCCTTCCGCTATCAAACACTTTCCCTACTGTTGCACTCGCTGGAGTGGAAATAGTAATTTTTACCCCTCCGCTATCCAACATTTTCCCTACTGTTGCACTCGCTGGAGTCGGAATAGTAATTTTTATCTCTCTGCTATCCAACACTTTCCCTACTGTTGCACTTGCTGGAGTGGGAATAGTAATTTTCACCTCTACGCTATCCAACACTTTCTCTACTGTTGCACTCATTGGAGTGGGAATAGTAAATTATTCCCCTCGCTATCCAACACTTTCCCTACTGTTGCAATTATTGGAGTGGGAATAGTAAATTATTCCCCTCCGCTATCCAACACTTTCCGTACTGTTGCACTCGCTGGAGTGGGAATAGTAAATTATTCCCCTCCGCTATCCAACACTTTCCCTACTGTTGCATTCATTGGAGTGGGAATAGTAAATTATTCCCCTCTGCTATCCAACACTTTCCCTATTGTTGCACTTGCTGGAGTGGGAATAGTAATGTTTTCCCCTACGCTATCCAACACTTTCCCTACTGTTGCAATTATTGGAGTGGGAATAGTAAATTATTCCCCTCCGCTATCCAACACTTTCCGTACTGTTGCACTCGCTGGAGTGGCAATAGTAAATTTTTCCCCTCCGCTATCCAACATTTTCCCTACTGTTGGACTCATTGGAGTGGGAATGGTAAATTATTCCCCTCCGCTATCCAACACTACCCCTACTGTTGCACTCGCTGGAGTGGGAATAGTAATTTTTTCCCCTACGCTATCCAACACTTTCCCTACTGTTGCACTCAATGTGGTGTAAAATGTACTTTTAAAAAAGAATAAATATTTTAATATTTCAATTTATAACATAATTTTTTTTATTTAAATTTTTATGTTACAGGTGTATGTATATATATATTTATTTATAATATTTAATATATTTCTAACATTTTATAATTAATTGAAATTATTATTTATTAATTATTATTAAGTAAATATATATATATATTACATTCTATATATGTATGTTTAATTTATTTTTACATTATATTTATTACTTATAATTGTTAAAATTTACAAATAATTCTAAAAATAATTTTTTAAAGTTAGATATTTAATGTATTTTACATTATTTTTAATACATATTAAAAAAACAATATTTTGTACTTTGATATTTTTAACAACAATATTTTTTTCTCTCGATATTTTAGTACTTACCATTATGAAGATAGGAGGTAGATATTTTTGACATCGATATTTATGTCCCGATATTTTGGTAACACGATATTTTTGTACTCGATATTCTGTCAGTGATCCCCCAGGCAGTACTCATGCACTCATCCATGCACTCAAGCTCTACCCATGCATTCATCCAAACACTTAGACACTACTATTGCACTCATCCATTCCCTCAAACACTATCCATGCACTCATCCATGCACTCAGACACTAACCATGCACTCATCCATGCACTCAGACACTACCCATGCACTCCTCCATTCACCCGGGCAGTACCCATGCACTTATTCATGCACTCAGACTCTACCCATGCCCTCATTTAATTACTCAGACACTACTATTGCACTCATCCATTCCCTCAAACACTACCCATGCACTTATCCATGCACTCAGGCCAGGCACTCCCTATGCAGTCCTGTATTCACCCAGGCTATTACGATGGCGATCCGCCCGCCATCGTAATAGGCCCCTCAGTTGTTAAAAATATTATTGTTTTAGTTAGTGTTATGTATTTTAGTGTGTATTTTAAATGTATGTGCTATATTTTTTTGTCTAAGTATTGCATTTTTTTTTAATGTATGTGTTAAATTTTTAGAAGTTGGTAATTTTATTTTAATTAAATTTTGCGTTTTAGTTCCGTAGTGGGTTGTGGGTTTATAGGGGAATAGGGTGGGAAGTAATTTAATTATAATAAATTGTATATTAATTTTATTTTAATTACATTTTGCGTTTTAGTTCCGTAGCGGGTTGTGGGTTTATAGGGGAATAGGGTGGGAAGTAATTTAATTATAATAAATTGAATATTAATTTTATTTTAATAAAATTTTGCGTTTTAGTTCCGTAACGGGTTGTGGGTTTATAGGGGAATCGGGTGGGAAGTAATTTAATTAAAATAAATTGAATATTAATTTTTATTTATTAGTATTTATTTAATTTTGATTTTATAGTGTTAATTATGGTAATTAATTTATTATTAATTAATTAATAATTGGCTGTTAATTTTTACACAGGCACAAGGTGGCAGGCACCGCGCTGTGCCTGTCACGTTATGCATGCAAATGCACAACATGCATTTTTTACATTGCGGCGGGTGTTGCTTACAGCACCGCCCGCCGCAATGTAAACAATGCGGGATGCGCCCGCCAGTGTGGCGCGTGCATCCTAATTTGACTGGCGGGACCGCCGCACCTATGGGGGCGGTCCCTTTTGCCATTGCGGTGGCGGGGGGACTTTGTCCGCCCACCATCGTAATAGACCCCTATATTTTTGCAAACGATATTAATGACTTCGATATTTTGGAACACAATATTTCTTACCTTAAACTCGATATTCTTGACCACGATATTCTGGCAGTCGATATTTCTGTATCACGATATTTTGCACTCGATATTAGTGCAAGTCGACATTTCCTACTCGATATTCTGACTGTTTGCCCTGCCTGGGTGATTGGAGTACTACATGGGTAGTGCCTGAGTGATTGGATGAGTGCATGGGTAGTGTTTGAGAGAATGGATGAGTGCATGGGTAGTGCCTGAGTGATTAGTTGAGTGCATGGGTAGAGTGAGTACATGGATGAGTGCATGGGTAGTGCCTGGGTGATTGGAGGAGTGCATGAGTAGTGCCTGAGTGATTGGATGAGTGCATGGCTATTGTTTGAGGGAATGGATGAGTGCAATAGTAGTGCTTGAGTGATTGGATGAGTGCATGGGTAGAGCCTGAGTGCATGGATGAGTGCATGGGTAGTGCCTGCGTGATTGGAGGAGTGCATGAGTAGTGCCTGAGTGTTTGGATGAGTGCATGGGTAGTGTTTGAGAGAATGTATGAGTGCATGGATAGTGCCTGAGTGATTGGATGAGTACATATGTAGAGCCTGAGTACATGGATGAGTGTATGGGTAGTGCATGGTTGATTGGAAGAGTGCATGAGTAGTGCCTGAGTGATTGGATGAGTGCATGGGTAGTGTTTGAGGGAATGGATGAGTGCAATACTAGTGCCTCAGTGATTGGATGAGTGCATGAGTAGAACCTGAGTGCATGGATGAGTGCATAAGTAGTGCCTGGGTGGTTGGATGACTACATTGGTAGTGCCTGAGTGATTGTATGAGTGCATGGGTAGTGTTTGAGAGAATGGATGAGTGCATGGGTAGTGATTGGATGAGTGCATAAGTAGAGCATGAGTACATGGATAAGTGCATGGGTAGTGCATGGGTGATTGGTGGAGTGCATGAGTAGTGCCTGAGTGATTGGATGAGTGCATGGGTAGTCTTTGAGAGAATGGATGAGTGCATGGGTAGTGCCTGAGTGATTGGATGAGTGCATAAGTAGAGCCTGAGTACATGGGTGAGTGCATGGGTAGTGCCTGGGTGATTGAAGGAGTGCAATAGTAGTGCCTCAGTGATTGGATGAGTGCATGAGCAGAGCCTGAGTGCATGAATGAGTGCATAAGTAGTGCCTGGGTGATTGGAAGACTACATGGGTAGTGCCTGAGTGATTGGATGAGTGCATGGGTAGTGTTTGTGAGAATGGATGAGTGCATGGGTAGAGCCTGAGTGCATGGATGAGTGCATGGGTAGTGCCTGTGTGAGTGGAGGAGTGCATGGGTAGTGCCTTGGTGATTAGATGAGTGCATGGGTAGTGTTTGAGAGAATGGATGAGTGCATGGGTAGTGCCTGAGTGATTGGATGAGTGCATAAGTAGAGCCTGAGTACATGGATGAGTGCATGGGTAGTGCCTGGGTAATTGGAAGAGTGCATGAGTAGTGCCTGAGTGATTGGATGAGTGCATGGGTAGTGTTTCAGGAAATGGATGAGTGCAATAGTAGTGTCTGAGTGATTGGATGAGTGCATGACTAGAGCCTGAGTGCATGGATGAGTGCATAGGTAGTGCCTGGGTAATTGGAGGGCTACATGGGTAGTGCCTCAGTGATTGGATGTGTGCATGGGTAGTTTTTGAGAGAATGGATGAGTGCATAGGTAGTGTTTGAGAGAATGGATGAATACAATTGTAGTGTCTGAATGATTGTATGAGTGCATGTGTAGTGCCTGTCTGATTGCATAAGTTCAGGGATAGTACCTGTCTGATGATATCTGAAAGTTTTTAAATAGTGTAAAGGTTCAACATTATTTTTATTAGGAATAAATAACACATAAATGAATGTTATCATGCATATTATGTTATATATTCTTAACTTTTTTAGTAATTTAGATACATAACTCTGTTGAGCTATTTTAGAATAGTATTGTTGTAAACTGTAATAAAACACTTTTCAAACTTCACCATTACCTACTGAAAAGAAGAAGAATTTTTTTATATATTGTGATGTATTACAGAAATTAAAATATTACACTTTTAAGAACACAACATATTTTTAGAATACATAACATTTTCAGCTTCCCTTTTTGTTGTTCTCAGATTCTTCTGAACTTCACCATACACAGTGATTTCAATGTAGTATCATCATACAACAGCGGGGAAAAAAACAATCCACGAGATTGTGAAAAAACAAACAAATTACCGCAAAGCATTATTTCCAATATGTGTACCTATCTACAGTTTCTAAATTATGACCAACTTGTACATTAAGGGGTCGATTCCGATCTCGGTCGGTAGGGCTCCGAATCGGATTCGGCTTTACCGGATCCGAGTCGGAGGCTTTGTTTCCGACCGAGTCGTACAGAGGTCCGGACGCCCAAGTACGATGAGATTGAACGCGAAGTCGCCGACCGACTCGTTTCCGGGTCCGAACCGCTCCGTCCGACTCGTTCGCACTCGATTCGCACCGCGCAATGGAGACGTTTTACGACCGAGCCAGTATGATGCACGATCCGGACAGCCGGATCGAGTCGGAGCCTCCGACACGTGAAAGCTCTCGGAAGCGGACTCCGGGGGTCCGTGCCGGACCCCCCTTCACCCGTAGCCTTACGAGTCGGACACAGGGGTGACCCATGGGTCCCCCCTATACATGTGTGTACGTTGTGGATGGCACCAACGCGTACCCACTACAGGGGGCACCCTTCTGCGCAACGTACCCATTGAGTCAATGGGAGCCCATGTACGCGTCGTACGACCGGCTCACATTGACTTCAATGGGAGTCCGACCGAACCGAGTCCGGCAGCATACGGCCGCATCGTACTCGCTCGGTCGGACTGCAGGGGTCCGGCTCGGTCGGAAAACAATCCGGATCCGCATCGGTCGGAGAGCTTTTCGACCCAGATCGGAATCGGCCCCAAAGTCGTTTATTACTCTCAAATACATTTGCTAAAATGTATACTCTCATTTACATCTGGTACAATATAGACAAGAAATATATAAACTATTGCTTTTAAACACAATTTTCCAAATGCAATATCAATTAGCACAAATAACAACTCAAACACTAATTATAAATAGTAATTGTTTCAATCCTGTCCACTTTCTGTTCACATCTTCCCAATAGGCCGAATAATGTATTCAAAACTTTCACTTGGTAAAAATCCAATCTAAATCAGGGAATTTGTGTTCACATCTTCCCAATAGGCCAAATAATGTATTCAAAACTTTCGCTTCCAAAAAATCCAATATAAATTTGTTAATTCATGTTGACATCTTTTCAATAGGCTGAATAATGTATACAAAACTTTTGCTTCAAAACTATCAAATATGAATTTTGTAAATCAAAAGGCAACCTAGATTTGAATTGCAAGTGGGCATCATTGCAATGTGTCCATCCTTTATTACACTTTAAATACACTGTATAGTGTCCAGATGCTGTAGTAGGTCCACCATGGAAAATAATAGCCACTGCTATAAAAGTTCTTCCTGAAATAGATATTTGACTTGCAACAATTCTTTTTATTTTGGTCTCCAATTTTCTTTCATTTGCTCTACAACGTTAAAACATTAAAATGAGATATTTTCCAGATCTTTCTATATGTAATGTAGACAACATCTCTGATCTACAATGTGAACATTTCATGTCGTGATTGGCTGTTTTAATCAATTTGTTAAAAGGTACTGATTCACAGTCTGGTATTGTCAAGTATATGAATCGTTCTGATCCTATTTCAGTGGTAGAAGTAAATGAACACTCTTCACATTTATGATCCCATCTGTAACTTAGTCCAAATAAGTTTTCAATCTGAATTCCTTCATGTTCTAACACTCCAAGCATAAGCATTAGAAATTCTTGTGCATCTTTTTGTACATTAAGAGTAAATGTTAATGAACCAGTACATATATCCAAAAGATGACGAACTCCAAAAGCAGTACGGATTTTAGTTCTGTCAGTTTCCAACTGTTGAAATACATGATATAATAAAGAACAAAATCTTTTTTCATGATTTCTCATGATTTCACAATGAAGCTCTTCCAGATAAAACACAACATTCAGAATCACATTAGCATAGCAGTTGATACCTGAACTATTTTCCAACTGATATCCTACAATCTCATCAACAGTTTCCATTTTCTTTTTCTTTACGCCTTCAAGTTTCTGTTAATTTCTTTTCTTTTCTTTTAACCTCAATTTCATCTTTGGCATATTTCCGTTTTGGACAGACCATACGTTTCTCATATATGGGGTATTCACCGAAATCAGGAGCATAAAGTCTTCTGAAACGATTATATTCTCTTACACAATTTGCATCAGCACTAACCTTTTTCTCATCAAAATCTATCAAATATAAACCAGACAATGTTCTTACTCGAGATAATGCAACATATGCCATTCCCTCTTTGAACACTGTACTTCCAATATTTACAAAAGCGCTGTCTATACTTAAACCTTGAGACTTATGAATAGTTACTGCATATGCTAAAGACAGAGGAAACTGTTTTCTGCGAACGTACAAGTCTTTTACAAGCAAGAAACGTACAACACAACGCCCAATCTGTGTTACCTCTTTAATCTGATCAAATTTTATCTTCAAAAATTCTATTCCATCTCTGTTCTGAAATTTTACTAACTCAACAACTTTTCCCATTGCTCCATTTACTAAACCTTTTTCTACATTCAAATTACGCCATAAAATTGCCCGACAGTTTCTACATACATGTAAAGTGTTTTCTAAGCCTGCTGTTTTAGATACAGTCTTCTCCAAAGAATGCAATTTAGACTGTAGGTTGTCTGTAAGAAGAATAGTCACTCCCTGGTGTTGAATTTTATCAATAGCTTTCAATTCAAGTATTTCCTGTTTTTCCAGTTTCAAAACTTCTTGATTAAATGTAGAACACTCTTGAAGTGTAGGCATTAGGCAAACTATAGACTTGTTTTCTTCAAGCTTTTTGTACATTATTTCAGATGATGTGTTTCCAGTTGTAAACAAGTTCCTTAGTAGCCGGCTTTCCAAAGCTTCTTTACCATGTTTCGTCAAGAAACCAATTCTTATATCTTAAAGAATATTTCCATAATGTTTATCACTTGCTTGTCGCATATTCTTAATAAGTTCTTTATATTCAAAATGTTCACATTTTCAATACTTCCAAAAGATTTCCTAGTATCCTCATGCACACGTGTTTTAAAAACAGGTTGTCCTTTTACAGGAGTAAGTTGTAGTAGATCTCCAAATACAATCAAATGTTTACCTCCAAACAGGACATCGTAATCTGTTTTTAAAATCTGTTGCATCCTCAAGTGTACAAAGGCAAGCATTAAGTTTGAGACCAGCTCACCTCAACAATGATTAGAAGTTTCATTTTCTTCAGTACTCTTGAAACTTCATAAGAAGCTTCTCCAGATAGCTTCTGATATTCCAATTTATTATCATGCTCAACTGGTAGCATAAGTAATCTATGTAAAGTAATCCCTCTAATGTTGTGTGCTGCTAATCCAGTTGGAGCTGTTACAACACAAGATAAATGTGATTCAGTAGTTTTGTGGAGATAACTGGTCAAAACTTCAATTAATTTCCTGTTCCAGCTTGGCCACTGATGTACATTAAAATAGGTTTAAACGATGAACATTGGCATTCTTTTTTTTCGTGCAGTAAACCATGTTCTATCTGTTGTGTCAGTTGTTGATATATTTCTTTTTGTTCAAAGTTTAGTTGTTCTAAGTTTTCTAACTGGAATATTATCAAGTTGTGCTTGTTGCATTGCAGTTTCTACTTCATTCATGGCAATTGCTGCTTCATTTTCGATAATTGGTTGTCCCAGTGGATCTTGACTTAGTGGACCAGAACTTTGACTATCTTGAGAACTGTCTCTGGCTATTTCACCTGCAAAAGTAGTTTCTTGTTCAATCTCATCATTTAACATTGGTAGATATGTAGGGAAAATTGTGCACTGAATGCCATCTTTACTTGCATTGAAAGAATCTTCATAGCAGTGAAAATCTCCAAGCAATTCCATTTCACTACGCCAAGGCTTGAACAGTTGCAGAAGTGCTAAATAGAAAAATTCCCTCTTATCTGGACTTTCACAACTGTGTTTTCTGCGGTTAATAAGATTTCCTTTGGCATGTTTTACCAAACATCCGTCACATCCAATTATTGCATATTTTTCTTCATTTATATTTTCTATAACATTTCTTTTAAAACTGTAATGTTGAAGTATTTCATAGAGACATAGGTTTTCCAGATGTGTACTCCTTTTGGGATAGTATGTATCCAACATATTAGTTTTAACAATATCTGTACTTTCTGGTTCATTTAATGCTAAGCATTCAATTTCTTGTAGCGATTTCAATACTCTATTTCGTGTGGCGGCAAGACCTAGATTTACCCAAATGATTCCTCTTGACTTTGAATATAAACTGGCAGAGCTCAACCGATCTGAACATTCATAGGATCCAATCTGTCTGTGGGAAAGCATTTTCAAGCTAAAGCTGTACAATTTCTTGCTAAGACTCTATTCCTCTAAAATTTCTTCCCACTTTTCTTTCAACTCTGTCTTTTCAGATTTGGTTATATATGACGTAACATAGCGAGCAACAGCGATTGAATTATCTGCAACATATTGAATATCCATGTTTGCATTCCACATTGTCAAAATCACTGGATTGTAGTCATTAATATACTTTGAATCTTCAGTTCTTTTTAAGTTGTATGTATTCTTTGGAAATTTCCGAGATATAGTATGCCTTACTGCTGACATAAAACTATTTACTCTGCCTTTTGAAATTATTGGACGTGGGAATCCAAAATGACATTTTGTATAACATTTTCCCTTTGACTTGTATTTTCGACGACAATATTTTCCACAACGATGACTTTGAAACTGTAAAACTTGTTACCTCAAGCTGTTTTCTGCTGCTTCTTTTGGAATTGCACAGGTAACATACTCTTCGATGAAAGACAAAACACTTTCATCAGTATCAGTTCCAAATTGTGGTGCATTCTTTATCCATAATAACATTTGTATATGAGGAGCACCTCTGGCTTGGTACTCCTTTCTCCAAAAGAAATCAGTAACTTCTCCAAGAGGTGGATTCTTTTTATTGCAGATAAAAGACATCATAGCTTGAAACCTATGATTAAAATATCTGCACAGATTTACAGGATCCAAGGAAC
This sequence comes from Calotriton arnoldi, assembly GCA_963921515.1. Lineage (NCBI taxonomy): Eukaryota > Metazoa > Chordata > Amphibia > Caudata > Salamandridae > Calotriton > Calotriton arnoldi. The sequence goes on along the minus strand of CAWUFW010002135.1, from coordinate 299,183 downwards.
AGAGTTCTCCAGGTGTCTTCAATTCAATATTTTTAACATTTGAATTTGCTTCTTGTAGAAATTCAAGTAAATCGTCCCATGCATATTCAGCACAGCTAAGTGTTACAAACCACGTAGGGGTACCTACGTTTCTTAACATACATTTAAGTTCTCCATTATGACGATACCAATACTCATTGGTACCACGTTGACACGCCATCAAATTAATTAACTGAGATTCTAAATGATCATCTCTTTCTTGAACTTTGTCCATGAATTCCTTTGCAGAAACATTTGTAAGATGAACTCCTGCTTTTAATATGTGGTTCACTGTATATGAAAGTGCAGACAAGTCACTTTCAAACAGAAGCTGAAATATATATGGAATGCACTGTCGAAATCTTGAATATTCTGAGTACAATCTTGTCGAGCGGTATTCTGAAGCTGGAATCTGTACTGCTTGTTTATCATATCGTCCACCTTCTCTAGTGGGGAACAGCTGTGGAAAACAACAAGCTTCTAAACTTTTTTCCCATACACTCATGGGAGTTCCCTTTGCTTTCTTCATTTGAAACAATTCAATACTGTGACCTATAGCTTCTTTTGAATGTAGAGGATGTTTACTATAATGTTCATAAATCTCTTCACTCCTGGACTTGTCCACTTTGAATTTCTGTTTCATCTTCTAAACATATTTCCTGTTCTTCTACATTTACAGTTTTATAATAAATATTGTTCTGCACAAGATATAATGTAGCCTTTTGAAGTTTGGTAACATCTACTAACTCTTGCCATATTTTTCGACTCTTTGTTGGTACACCATTAACTAGAATAACTACAGGTTCACTTTCCTCTCTATACCAACAGTTTCAATATTTTTCTTAAAATCTAAAGGTAAGTACACAACTCTTCCTTTCAGACCTCTTTGTAAATCTGTTGGAGGAAGCTTACCTGTTGTAGGCTCCATATGAACTATGGCCTGAAATGGGTGCACAGATTGTATAAGAATAGACTCATATGCATTTAAATCTGCCAGTTCCGGAGGTATAGCTACCAACTCTAAGTTGTTATGTACAGCTCTAGCTGACATTTTGTTCTCTTCTAACTTGTTGTAACATTATTTACAAATTGCTGCCACTTATCATTGTTTTCCTTTTCACTTTTTAAATATACATCAACATTCCTAGTTTGACTTCTGTAGTGAGTATGTCGACAACAAACACAAACATAGAGGGTCATTACGATGGTGGGCGGCACCGCCCGCCACAATGCTGGGAATGCACGTCGTGCATTGGCATGCACAAGGTGACAGGCACCGTGCGGTGCCTGCCACCTTGTCCATGCCAATGCAGCACCCCCCAACATCCTGGGGGCCCGCTACGGGCCGCCAACTGCGAAGACCGTATGCCTTTCCATGGCGGCGCCGCCATGGAAATGCTGCTCTTCGCCACCATCCTAATATGGATGACGGTGTCTTGCAGACACTGCCACCATATTATTGCCCTTTTCCGCCCAGTCCCCTGTTGGACCGGCGGAAAACCGGCGGACGGTCTTTCCGTCCGCCGGGCTCCCTCCCGCCATCGTAATGTGGTGGGGGAAATGGCATGCGGGCGGAGGAGAATGGCGGGTGGATCGCCACCGCCATATGGGCGGTGGCGATCCGCCCGTCATCATAATGACCCCCATAGTGTGGTTTTTCAGATGAAACTATCTTAAACTTTGTAATTTCTTCTGCAAACTTGTCATTACTAATATCTTCCACCTGTTCTTCAACACCTACACTTATCAAACTCTCACTTTCTCTACACTCCTCCTGTGAACCAAAGAAACGAAACTCTATATCATCACAAACTTTTTTTACATCAGATACTGAACCATGCAAAAGAGCTGCGTTCATTTCACTTAAAGATAATGCAGGACTTTTTACGTAGTACAATCTCCTTACTAGCTTCCGCATTTCTGAGTGGGTAGTGCTAACATTCTTAAATGATGAAATGTACTTTTACACACTTTTCTAGAAAGACAAGCCAGAGAATGACCCTGCAACTTAGTATATTTTCTTACTTTACATGGATCTAGTCCTTGAAACATTTGAATCTTCTGTTTAACTGTTTTTTTTGGCATATTCTCATAAGAAAACTCGTAATATATCAATAGATTCCTGTCGAATACTACAAATACTACTACAATCCCACTTATACACTGGAGCTTGTGTACATTTCCCCTGAACTTCTTCAGCTATTACTTCTTCCACATTCCTAGGAACCATCTTTTCTTTTTCAATTCGACAACTATCTTTCATCTCATAACATCGACCACTGGTATCAACTGCATGAACTAATGTATTTTGTTGAAAATAGCTTTCTTCATTAACGAAAGGCTCAGTACTAGAAGTGTGCTTCCATTCACCAGAATTTGTTTTGCAAAAGTTACTTCTATTAACTAGTCTTTTTTTTTGCTTTTCTCCTTCATAAAGTGCATTGTTTTATTCAATGTTTTCATTCTCTTCAATACCAATATAAATAATTTTCGTTTCAATTCAAAAGCTTTTTCTACTACACTTTCAATCTGTTGCTTTTTCTTATAAGCTGCTGATCTTTTTTTTATATTTTTTACAATCTTTCAATAAATGTTGTAGTACTCTACTTCTATACATTCTCCTCCTTATGTCTTTAAATTCTTTCAGCCTTTTTTCAACATGGATTGTTTTCCCATAACATGATTTTCTATTAATATGTCCTTTTTTCGTTTCCTTCCGATTGGTTTTACAACTTTCCTTTCTCTTTTCCACACTTTCAAAATTCTTTACATTTTTTAAAAGTCTTTTAACAAACTCTTTAGTTCTCTTACCAGAAGTCTTTTTCTTCAATTTAACATTTTGAACTTCATCTAATTTGTGCTTTTCTCTTTCCTTTAAATAGTACTGTTTTCTTTCTTGTCTTTTCTTTTGAACTTTTTTGCCATACTCAATCTTTCTTAGTAATAATGGTGAATATCTGAAAAAAAGAAAAGTTTGAATAGTTTCTAAAAATAATTTTATATTATTCAAGTATTTATATACAAAAATTATCATCTATAAACAAACAAATAGTTTCAATTGCATTGCAAGTGTCTCCATAACACAGAAATATTTACAATATTATACTTTACACATTATCAAACTTATAATAAGAACCAAATGTTTAAACAGTAACATCCCAGAGCACATAGGGGCCGATTACGATGGCGGGCGGATCGCCCCCGCCGGGCCGGCGGTGGTCACCGCCAGCCCGGCGGGGGCGATACGCCCGCCATCCAGACAGCAAAGACCCCCCGCCATATTATGTTGGCCGGGGGGCCCGCGGTGGACGGAAAGACCGTCCGCCACTTTTCCGCCAGTCGACTCGTCGACCGGCGGAAAACGTGTTTAATATGGTGGCGGTGTCTGGAAGACACCGCCATCCATATTACGATGCAGGCTGAGAGCAGCCTTTCCATGGCTGCATTGCCGCCATGGAAAAGCTGGCGGTTCCTGCTGTTGGGGGCCCGTTGCGGGCCCCCACAGTGTTGGGGGGGTGAAGGGTGCACATGGGGGGTACCTATGGTACCCCCCTGCATTTGCATGTACAATGTGGCAGGCACCGCGCGGTGCCTGTCACGTTGTGCATGTAAAAGCACGACATGTATATTTTACAGTGCGGCGGTTGCTGCTTGCAGCACCGCCGCCGCAATGTAAAATATACGGGATGCGCCCGCCAGTGTGGCGGGCGCATCACAATTCGTATGGCGGGACCGCCGCACCTATGGCGGGCGGTCCCTTTTGCAGCTGCGATGGCGGGCGGACTTTGTCCGCCCGCCATCGTAATCGGCCCCTAAGTTTCTAAATTTGTGTGAAAAAAGTGTATGTATTAATTTCTACTCATAAAATATGGCACCTGAGTGTTGAACAACCTAAATCAGATCTTGTACAATTCCTTCATTTAGAAGACATCACAACCTCTGCAACAGAATAATAGAGCATAACTAAAGGATTTCTCTACTACTATCCAAACCAACCAGGTTCAGATATATAATACATCAGACAATAGATGTAGAAGTACACACATATGTCATTCACAACAGCATAACGTCCCTTAAACTTCACAGACTGGCGTTCCTATTTCAAAATAACACCTAGAGTGTTGAGCTTACCCAAATATAAAGCAGCAACCCTTCACATATCTCTCTTGTAAGACTCACCATATTCCTGAAAGCATGCATGCATGTGTCTGTTCCTTTTGTTAGTGGCATCATATATAAAAGAAACATACAAATAGTTCTATACCTGTGTTTTTCCACAGACTCATACTAAGTAGCTTATTTACTAATCCCTCTCCCAACATGTCTTAAACCTCACTCTTGTGCTGCAGCTTCACTGTTCTGCAACTACTCAGGATGTTGGGCCTAGCCAAATATAAAGCAGCAATCCTTCGCATATCTCTGCTACAAGTCTCACCATATTCCTGAAAGTATGCATGCATGTGTCTGTTCCTTTTGCTAGTGGCATCATATATAAAAGACACATACAAATAGATGTATGCCTGTCTTTTATACGTCTGGCATCTTCAGATGCATAACACGTATGAGAATACATGTGCAAGTAGAGACATATCTCAGTCACAACACCATACAGACCTTAAAACTTGACAGACTACACTTTACATTTGAAACAGACACTGAAAATGATGCGGTATATTCGAAGTGTACCTTTCCACAGACTCATACAAAGTAGCCTAATCATTAATCCCTCTGCCAACATGTCTTAAACCTCACTTTTGTGCTGCAGCTTCACTATTCTGCGACTACTCAGGATGTTGGGTCTACCCAAATATAAAGCAGCAACCCTTCGCATATCTCTGCTATAAGTCTCACCATATTCCTGAAAGTATGCATGCATGAGTCTGTTCCTTTTGCTAGTGGCATCATATATAAAACAAACATAAAGATAGATGTATGCCTGTCTTTTATACGTCTAGCATCTTCAGATGCATAAGACGTATCAGAATACATGTGCAAGTAGAGACATACATTAGTCACAACACCATGCAGACCTTATAATTTGACAGACTGGACTTCACATTTCAAGCACACACTGAAACTTATGCGGTATATTTGAAGTATACCTTTCCACAGACTCATTCAAAGTAGCCTAATCATTAATCCCTCTGCCAACATGTCTTAAACCTCACTTTTGTGCTGCAGCTTCACTATTCTGCAACTACTCAGGATGTTGGGCCTATCCAAATATAAAGCAGCTATCCTTCGCATATCTCTGCTAGAAGTCTCACCATATTCCTGAAAGTATGCATGCATGTGTCTGTTCCTTTTGCTAGTGGCATCATATATAAAAGACACATACAAATAGATGTATGCCTGTCTTTTATACGTCTAGCATCTTAAGATGCATAACACATATCAAAATACATGTGGAAGTAGAGACATACCTCAGTCACAAGTCCACGCACACCTTAAAACTTGACAGACTGCGTTTCCAATTTGAAAGCAACACCTAAAATAATGCGGTGAACTTCAATTGTACATTTGTGTACAATAATACAAACTACCATAATCACTAATCCATCTTCCAATGTACATATATTACTATACACAATCTATTTAAATCATTATTTAAGTAAAATAAAACAACCTACAATGCACATCTCTACATTTCATAAAATATTTCAAATATCACAGTTCTCTAATAAGTTCAAAAGTTTGAAAAAAAAGCTTTTCAAATCTGAAAATATCACTACAAAGAGTAAACCACTACTACATAATACATAATACACCTCACACATTTGTAACTCACCTTTCAAATAGTATTGCAGAATATGAAATATCAGAAACTCATAAAAGAATTTCTTTTGCACACAATAAATGTAATGCACCAATCTCAACAAGGTGAAACCAGTAATGGCAAACTTTCCCTCTCTTTCTGCACACAAATAAATGTAAGTAACAAATGAAATTGCTTCCTACATTATTTAAAATTGTCAAACACATTTCTATTGGTTAGACATATTAACCCTTTCCAAATGTAGAGGATGTATACTATAATGTTCATAAATCTCTTCACTCCTGGACTTGTCCACTTTGAATTTCTGTTTCATCTTCTAAACATATTTCCTGTTCTTCTACATTTACAGTTTTATAATAAATATTGTTCTGCACAAGATATAATGTAGCCTTTTGAAGTTTGGTAACATCTACTAACTCTTGCCATATTTTTCGACTCTTTGTTGGTACACCATTAACTAGAATAACTACAGGTTCACTTTCCTCTCTCTCTCTCTATACCAACAGTTTCAATATTTTTCTTAAAATCTAAAGGTAAGTACACAACTCTTCCTTTCAGACCTCTTTGTAAATCTGTTGGAGGAAGCTTACCTGTTGTAGGCTCCATATGAACTATGGCCTGAAATGGGTGCACAGATTGAATAAGAATAGACTCATATGCATTTAAATCTGCCAGTTCCGGAGGTATAGCTACCAACTCTAAGTTGTTATGTACAGCTCTAGCTGACATTTTGTTCTCTTCTAACTTGTTGTAACATTATTTACAAATTGCTGCCACTTATCATTGTTTTCCTTTTCACTTTTTAAATATACATCAACATTCCTAGTTTGACTTCTGTAGTGAGTATGTCGACAACAAACACAAACATAGAGGGTCATTACGATGGTGGGCGGACAAAGTCCGCCCGCCACCGTAGCGGTGAATGGGACCGTCCACCATAGGAGCGGCGGTCCCGCCGCGAGTATTAGGAAGCCACCGCCACGGTGGCGGTGGCATCCCCTATTCCCAACATTGTGGCGGGCGGTGTTCACAGCACCGCCCGCCACAATGCTGGGAATGCACGTCGTGCATTGGAATGCACAAGGTGACAGGCACCATGCGGTGCCTGCCACCTTGTCCATGCCAATGTAGGGGGGTACCGTAGGTACCCCCATGTGTACCCCCCCAACATCCTGGGGGCCCGCTACGGGCCCCCAACTGCGAAGACCGTATGCCTTTCCATGGCGGCGTTGCCACCATGGAAATGCTGCTCTCCGCCACCATCCTAATATGGATGACGGTGTCTTGCAGACACCGCCACCATATTATTGCCCTTTTCCGCCCAGTCCCCTGTTGGACCGGTGGAAAGCCGGCGGACGGTCTTTCCGTCCGCCGGGCTCCCTCCCGCCATCGTAATGTGGCGGGGGAAATGGCATGCGGGCGGAGGAGAATGGCGGGCGGATTGCCACCGCCATACGGGCAGTGGCGATCCGCCCGTCATCGTAATGACCCCCATAGTGTGGTTTTTCAGATGAAACTATCTTAAACTTTGTAATTTCTTCTGCAAACTTGTCAGTACTAATATCTTCCACCTGTTCTTCAACACCTACACTTATCAAACTCTCACTTTCTCTACACTCCTCCTGTGAACCAAAGAAACGAAACTCTATATCATCACAAACTTTTTTTACATCCGATACTGAACCATGCAAAAGAGATGCGTTCATTTCACTTAAAGATAATGCAGGACTTTTTACGTAGTACAATCTCCTTACTAGCTTCCGCATTTCTGAGTGGTGTAGTGCTAACATTCTTAAATGATGAAATGTACTTTTACACACTTTTCTAGAAAGACAAGCCAGAGAATGACCCTGCAACTTAGTATATTTTCTTACTTTACATGGATCTAGTCCTTGCAACATTTGAATCTTCTGATTAACTGTTTTTTTGGGCATATTCTCATAAGAAAACTCGTAATATATCAATAGATTCCTGTCGAATACTACAAATACTACTACAATCCCACTTATACACTGGAGCTTGTGTACATTTCCCTGAACTTCTTCAGCTATTACTTCTTCCACATTCCTAGGAACCATCTTTTCTTTTTCAATTCGACAACTATCTTTCATCTCATAACATCGACCACTGGTATCAACTGCATGAACTAATGTATTTTGTTGAAAATAGCTTTCTTCATTAACGAAAGGCTCAGTACTAGAAGTGTGCTTCCATTCACCAGAATTTGTTTTGCAAAAGTTACTTCTATTAACTAGTCTTTTTTTTTGCTTTTCTCCTTCATAAAGTACATTGTTTTATTCAATGTTTTCATTCTCTTCAATACCAATATAAATAATTTTCGTTTCAATTCAAAAGCTTTTTCTACTACACTTTCAATCTGTTGCTTTTTCTTATAAGCTGCTGATCTTTTTTTTATATTTTTTACAATCTTTCAATAAGAGTTGTAGTACTCTACTTCTATACATTCTCCTCCTTATGTCTTTAAATTCTTTCAGCCTTTTTTCAACATGGATTGTTTTCCCATAACATGATTTTCTATTAATATGTCCTTTTTTCGTTTCCTTCCGATTGGTTTTACAACTTTCCTTTCTCTTTTCCACACTTTCAAAATTCTTTACATTCTTTAAAAGTCTTTTAACAAACTCTTTAGTTCTCTTACCAGAAGTCTTTTTCTTCAATTTAACATTTTGAACTTCATCTAATTTCTGCTTTTCTCTTTCCTTTAAATAATACTGTTTTCTTTCTTGTCTTTTCTTTTGAACTTGTTTTGCCATACTCAATCTTTCTTAGTAATAATGGTGAATATCTGAAAAAAGAAAAGTTTGAATAGTTTCTAAAAATAATTTTATATTATTCAAGTATTTATATACAAAAATTATCATCTATAAACAAACAAATAGTTTCAATTGCATTGCAAGTGTCTCCATAACACAGAAATATTTACAATATTATACTTTACACATTATCAAACTCATAATAAGAACCAAATGTTTAAACAGTAACATCCCAGAGCACATAGGGCCGATTACGATGGCGGGCGGATCGCCCCCGCCGGGCCGGCGGTGGTCACCGCTGGCCCGGCGGGGGCGATCCGCCCGCCATCCAGACAGCAAAGACCCCCGCCATATTATGATGGCTGGGGTCCGCAGCGGACGGAAAGACCGTCCGCCACTTTTCCGCCGGTCGACTCGTCGACCGGCGGAAAACGTGTTTAATATGGTGGCAGTGTCTGGAAGACACCGCCAGCCATATTATGATGCAGGCTGAGAGCAGCCTTTCCATGGCTGCATTGCCGCCTTGTAAAGGCTGGCGGTTCCTGCTGATGGGGGGGTGAAGGGTGCACATGGGGGGTACCTACGGTACCCCCTGCATTTGCATGTACAATGTGGCAGGCACCGCGCGGTGCCTGTCACGTTGTGCATGTAAAAGCACGACATGACATTTTACAGTGCGGCGGTTGCTGCTTGCAGCACCGCCGCCGCAATGTAAAATATACGGGATGCGCCCGCCAGTGTGGCGGGCGCATCACAATTTGTATGGCGGGACCGCCGCACCTATGGCGGGCGGTCCCTTTTGCAGCTGCGATGGCGGGCGGACTTTGTCCGCCCGCCATCGTAATCGGCCCCTAAGTTTCTAAATTTGAGTGAAAAAAGTGTATGTATTAATTTCTACTCATAAAATATGGCACCTGAGTGTTGAACAACCTATATCAGATATTGTACAATTCCTTCATTTAGAAGACATCACAACCTCTGCAACAGAATAATAGAGCATAACTAAAGGATTTCTCTACTACTATCCAAACCAACCAGGTTCAGATATATAATACATCAGACAATAGATGTAGAAGTACACACATACGTCATTCACAACAGCATAAAGTCCCTTAAACTTCACAGACTGGCGTTCCTATTTCAAAATAACACCTAGAGTGTTGAGCTTACCCAAATATAAAGCAGCAACCCTTCACATATCTCTCTTGTAAGACTCACCATATTCCTGAAAGCATGCATGCATGTGTCTGTTCCTTTTGTTAGTGGCATCATATATAAAAGAAACATACAAATAGTTCTATACCTGTGTTTTTCCACAGACTCATACTAAGTAGCTTATTTACTAATCCCTCTGCCAACATGTCTTAAACCTCACTCTTGTGCTGCAGCTTCACTGTTCTGCAACTACTCAGGATGTTGGGCCTAGCCAAATATAAAGCAGCAATCCTTCGCATATCTCTGCTACAAGTCTCACCATATTCCTGAAAGTATGCATGCATGTGTCTGTTCCTTTTGCTAGTGGCATCATATATAAAAGACACATACAAATAGATGTATGCCTGTCTTTTATACGTCTAGCATCTTCAGATACATAACACGTATGAGAATACATGTGCAAGTAGAGACATAACTCAGTCACAACACCATACAGACCTTAAAACTTGACAGACTACACTTTACATTTGAAACAGACACTGAAAATGATGCGGTATATTTGAAGTGTACCTTTCCACAGACTCATACAAAGTAGCCTAATCATTAATCCCTCTGCCAACATGTCTTAAACCTCACTTTTGTGCTGCAGCTTCACTATTCTGCGACTACTCAGGATGTTGGGTCTACCCAAATATAAAGCAGCAACCCTTCGCATATCTCTGCTATAAGTCTCACCATATTCCTGAAAGTATGCATGCATGAGTCTGTTCCTTTTGCTAGTGGCGTCATATATAAAACAAACATAAAGATAGATGTATGCCTGTCTTTTATACGTCTAGCATCTTCAGATGCATAAGACGTATCAGAATACATGTGCAAGTAGAGACATACCTTAGTCACAACACCATGCAGACCTTATAATTTGACAGACTGGACTTCACATTTCAAGCACACACTGAAAATTATGCGGTATATTTGAAGTATACCTTTCCACAGACTCATTCAAAGTAGCCTAATCATTAATCCCTCTGCCAACATGTCTTAAACCTCACTTTTGTGCTGCAGCTTCACTATTCTGCAACTACTCAGGATGTTGGGCCTAGCCAAATATAAAGCAGCTATCCTTCGCATATCTCTGCTACAAGTCTCACCATATTCCTGAAAGTATGCATGCATGTGTCTGTTCCTTTTGCTAGTGGCATCATATATAAAAGACACATACAAATAGATGTATGCCTGTCTTTTATACGTCTAGCATCTTAAGATGCATAACACATATCAAAATACATGTGCAAGTAGAGACATACCTCAGTCACAAGTCCACGCACACCTTAAAACTTGACAGACTGCGCTTCCAATTTGAAAGCAACACCTAAATTATGCGGTGAACTTCAATTGTACATTTGTGTGCAATAATACAAACTACCATAATCACTAATCCATCTTCCAATGTACATATATTACAATACACAATCTATTTAAATCATCATTTAAGTAAAATAAAACAACCTACAATGCACATCTCTACATTTCATAACATATTTCAAACATCACAGTTCTCTAATAAGTTCAAAAGTTTGAAAAAAAAGCTTTTCAAATCTGAAAATATCACTACAAAGAGTAAACCACTACTACATAACACATAATACACCTCACACATTTGTAACTCACCTTTCAAATAGTATTGCAGAATATGAAATATCAGAAACTCATAAAAGAATTTCTTTTGCACACAATAAATGTAATGCACCAATCTCAACAAGGTGAAACCAGTAATGGCAAACTTTCCCTCTCTTTCTGCACACAAATAAATGTAAGTAACAAATGAAATTGCTTCCTACTTTATTTAAAATTGTCAAACACATTTCTATTGGTTAGTCATATTAACCCTTTCCAACTGTCTTCTAAAAATGCCCAAACTGATTTTCTGAAGTCGCGACTCCACCGCGGTGCCGCAGTATAGGGTCGCGATGGAGCTGCGAACCCTTATGGGAGTTCAAAAACCTATTTCTAATAATACTAGTATTTTTCTTTAACAACACACTACTTCTACACATACCACTGACTTAGGAAAACTTCATTTAGTAACATATCTCTTATATATAAGCTGCAAATTTCACATTTTAAATCCACACTTAACTTTTAAGCCTTCCCCCATTCACCTTAATCCCAGTTTCCATAGCAACACTTTTTGCAACATTCAACTGTACTGACAGGTCACAAGTTCACCATATTTGCAACTTCAGCACAGCAGCTTACAAATGCAAATAGCAGGTGTGGTTAACTATCGCAAAATATAACCTTATCCAATCTACTGTACCTTTCAAACATTTTTTATTAACCAATAAGAAACATGCTTCTTTAGAAAAATAACCTGCATCCTATTTTTGAGTGCACAATGTTAATGAACAGCCAATCACTTATCACCTTTTTGAAAAAAAGCTTCTTCTCCACTACTTTAGATACCTCTCATTCTACCAACTGACTGCCTGAGCGACAGACATCTTTTCATGACTTCCAGACATCCCTTCAAGATGCTTACAGTATGGATTCTAGGGCACAGTTATGTTTTCTGGTGCAAAAGGTATGCTGAACACAGAGGTATTGATAAAGACCTAGGTTTGGAAAATGTGGATATTAAATGGATTGCACAGAGAGGATTAAAGTGGCACCAATTGATGCCTCTGGTTAAAACCTTTTTGCATCTCCAACACCCTGACCTCATGATTGTGCACTGTGGTGGAAATGACCTAGGCACATTAACTGGAGTAGGACTGGAGATGCTCATGAAGGATACCTTTGCACAATTGATGCTGCTTTTGCCTCAAAATGTCTTTGTATACTCTAATATATGCCAAAGACAGAAATGAAAGTGGTCAAATCAATTCTGTCCACAGTTTGAGAAAGCTAGGAAGAATGTCAATAAAGCTGTTTCTGCTTACCTCAGAGACCATGGAATGGGCTCCATCTATAACAACAATTTACGTTTTGATATGGATGACATCTACAGAAGTGATGGAGTTCACTTCACAGATGAAGGAAACAGAGTGTTTCTCAACAACCATAAGGTGTGCGTCCGCACTTACATGTAGCTTCAACAAAGTCAGAATGAAAACATTGGCTCTTTTTAGAGCCACCCTATAACCCAACTGTTTTTTGTTTTTTTTAAACATATATTCTCTTTTTTTTTAAATTCGGGAACCCGTCGCGATTCGCAAAACAAAAGAACAAATTCAATGTACTACAACACAATACACTTTTCAAGTTTAAATTTTTTGAAAAAATATTACTACTAACTCAAATCACATTTAATCTTATTATTGGCTTCAATCTCACTAACTCTATAAACCAAGTTCACAAATGCAACACTACCTTCTAAATTATATACTGTTAAATTATTTATTTGAGATGGATCCGCGAACCCAACGCGACGCTACACAGCGGGGCCACGCTGAGAGCCGCAATGGAGTCACAACTCCAAAATCGAAAGAAAAAAAAAGTCCCACTTTTATTATTCGGTATCCGCCCCGGGGCATGCTCTGACATTGGGGACCACGGGGGGAGCCCCAAGGCCCCCGCGGTCCCTGCCGGCTCCCCGCCTCCTGCGGGAGCCGGCATTGTTTTTGGACAAAGGGAGGTGCAAACATGTAGCTCCCTTTGCCCAATAGCAATTCTGCTTTGCTTCATGGTAGCGAGAGCAGGTTCCCTGCTCTCGCTTCCATCAAGAAAAACAGTGTTTGCTATGGCAGGGCGGGAGCAGTGCTCCTGCCCTGCCATAGCAAACTGCAATGTCCCAGGGGTGGGCACCCCGGGACATTGCTGGAGCTGACCCTGGGGGGTGGCGGTCCCCAGGGCCATCTAGGGCTCCAGGAGGGGGGCCGTGCGACCCTCCTCCCAACACATTTAAAGCCCCGGGGAGGTGGTGGTCCCCGGGGCTGGGGGTCCACAGCGCACCCCTGTATTTGAATAATTAGTGCCCCGGGGAGGTGGTGGCCTCTGGGGCAGCATGGGGGGGCAAGAGCCCCCCCATGCTTTTTTAAAAAAAGAAGCCTTGGGGAGGTGGTGGTCCCCGGGGCTGCGGGGGGGGCCACATGCCCCCCTGCATTTCATGACTATCGCCCCGGGGAGGTAGCAGTCCCCAGGGCAGCAGGAGCCCACTCGGGCCCCCGTATGCTAATGTGGCATTGCCCCCGGGACCTAGCCCACGAAGCGCGGGAGACCGCGCTTCGTTTTTACAAAAACAATTCTGTCGGATTCGCGCACCCAGCGCGAATCCCGCTGAAAAAACAAAAAAAACATTCTGTTTTTGGCCCTGGGGGTCCCTGTGGGACCCCCCAGACCAGGCCTAGGGGGTCAGGGTGTTTCTACCCTGCCCCCTTTTCTTTTTTTTAAACCATTTTCTTCCCTTTTTTTCTTGGAACTCGGTTTTACCGAGTCACAAGATGGCTGCCAACACTTCTTGGTTTGGAGTGTTGGCAGCCAATCAAAATAAAGCTCGTGCTCGGGAGGGTTCGCGGATCACCGCGGCAGCCAGATATATAATTTGTTAAATTATTGAATTTCTCAGGAACTACTGAACGAATTTACACCATTTAAAAAAAAGGTCGCTTTCTGAACCAAGAGCTACCTTTTTGCCAAATTTGGTGTAATTCCGTTCAGCAGTTCGGGCTGTAGCCTGTTCCAAAATTTCCTATAGAAATTAACATGGAGAAAACGCGTTTTGGGACCCCCCTTTTTTCTCGGCCCCCGCTTGACGAATCACCCTTAAACTTTCAAATCAGGAGCTGACATGAGCGCTGCATTAGTTTTGAAAATTTTGCGAACATTCGTCAAACAATGCCAAAGATATTGGCAAATCAAAAACGCTTTTCCTATGGAAACTAGGTCCTAACTATAACTACCTACTGGTGACCGCCAGTAGGTAATATATATATATATATATATATATATATATATATATATATATATATATATATATATATATATATATATATATATATATATATATATCCACACACAACGGGATACGAACAGCAACAGATCCACGAGCCCACTCGATCAGGTTAGCAGATTTTTATTACTCTGTGACAAAAATACTCGTTTCGACTGGGACAATAAGCCAGTGTATTTTAAATCAATCATGTGACCTCACATAAGAAACCAGTATTGAGAAAGGCTGACTGCTGAAACGCGTCTACTGGAATATTGATATTAAAGGTGCTTTTTACAAAGAAACCCGCAGAGTGCTCCGTTCCCTTGGGGAAGTTGGTGTTAAATTTTGCAGCATGCAAGCTACTTGCATGAAACGGAGGCATCCGTCTATGGAGTTCAGCACTATGAGTGGCATTTGATGGAACACATATATATATTTCTGTGTGTGCCAGTGGCAGTTCCTTCTCAAGGGGAAAAGGGCTACTTCCATCCACTCTCGGACTTCTCTATCACTAAACAGTGCAGACGCTTGTAAAAGCCTTTACAAGGCTCTGCACTGCTAAATGTGAACCCAGCCTCTGCTGCTTATCCATATGCACTACACACATGTAGGTAAATCTAGTGGTGAACTTTGTTCGGCCCTCTAAGCCCCCTGAAATGGAGGAAGTCTAAGCAGCACAAAAAGTCAGAATTCTGGGCGAAGGGCTTACTAGCTCAAATGCTCTAGGAGAAGGGGCCATGATTCAAGACTGTCTTACACTCTACCTGTAAGAATCCAGTAACACAGTGATGAAGTAGAAATCAAGTTTATTCCAGGTAAAAGGATCCCATCCACAAACAGGCTGTTACACAGATCCAAACCAGGCTCTAACTGGTCTCAGATCAGACTTACATCATAACATTCTCTAGCACCTGGCAACAGGTGCAGAACCTTAAGATGCCACACTACCCTTTTCTGTTATGTCACAGGCTGGTGTGGGGTCAGGTTTTCTGGTTCCTTCCCTAGCCTCTGACAAGATAGGAATGGGTGGAGTCAGAGGTGTAGTATAATTCCAACCCTTCTCTACCTTGTCAAAGACTGAGGGTGGGACCAGCGTATCTGAGCCATCCCATCCTGTGACATAATGAAAAAGGGTGGGATGAAAAGTAGAAATAGTCTCCTGCTTCAAAGGACTGCACTAATGATGATACTGCAGAGGCAAGCTGGTAGCTGCAAAATGTTATTTCAGTCTCTGATTGTGCAAGGTTTTATGGTGCACAATAGGTGGGTACTTTGCACCCACTGACACTGTTTGAGGACTGGTGCTGTCCCCTTCCATGATTGGCAGTCACTATAAAAATATTAACATCATAACATTCTCTAGCACCTGGCAACAGGTGCAGAACCTTAAGATGCCACACATCTCCTTTCTTTACAAACAAACAAAATAAAGTATGCTCAAATGAAATTACAATAAGATAAGAAAGAATAGTAACAATAACAACAGGGAAAGGTAGAAGAAGATGCATGCATCTATTTAACAAAATCTTTTAAGTAACTTGGCATCTATTTAACAAAATATTTTAAGTAACTTGGGGGAGATGACACTCTCGAGGACTTCCGAATGGCAAGTGGAACATTAGAGGTGTGACCCAACTCACTAGAAGACTCCTTAGAATCGCAAACAAAGTCTTTCCTAACCACCCTGTTCAAGTTCCAAATACGGTGGTCGGCAGTCTTGACAGCATTGTTGAAAATCTTAATGACCTGAATGTGTTTCAAAAATGCTTCAGACGACCTTTTCTTGCAGGGATTTTTTATCAAAACCCAATCTCCAACTTTCACCACTGTTTTCTTTACACATTTCTTAAGGTCATGAAATGTTTTCCTAGTTTCAATTCTTTTGGTCTCAGCCAACCTCCAATCACTCCTCTCATTTTGACATGTCGATCTGGTTGCATGTCATTCACCCAAGTAGGGTAACCAAAGTGTTGGCACACCTACCCCTAAACAACTCAAACGGGGTTCTTTTGGTGACAGCATGGGGAGACAACCTATAAATCTCAACCTTTTTACAAATCTCTGTGCGCCAATCCAAACCTGCAGACTTTGCCATTTCAATAGTTTCTTTGAGCACACGATTAAACCGCTCAACCATTCCATTGGTGTCTGGGTGATATAATGAAGATTTCTTGTGTTTAATACCATGTCTAGATAAGAACTCTTCCATTTCTCTGGAGACCAACTGCACACCATTATCCGTAAGAATGGTGTTGGGTATGCCCTCTCTAGCAATGAGCTTCTCCAAAAACACTTTAATATGTTTTGTTTCAATTCCTCGTGTGATGGCTATCTCTGGCCACCTTGAAAAGAAATCAACAAGAACAAGTATATACCACTCTGTACCAGAAGAACGGATAGGGCCAACTATGTCTAGTCCAACCTCCTTCCATGGACCATCAGGGCGGTCCCTTATGACCATGGGTTGTACCTTAGGTTTGGCAACTCTCTCACTCAAAGCACATTGCACACAGTCCCTAATTTTCCGTTCTACCTGTAAATCCATCCCAGGCCACCAATAAGACAATCTTAATCTTTCCTTTGTCTTAGAAATTCCCTGATGTCCAACATGTGCCAATGAAATAAGCTCTTCCCTAATCGAACTTGGAGGAATAAGCCTCACCCCCCTGACAAGTAAACCACTGTGTTCTGACAGTTGATCTCTCACATGCCAAAACTTTTCCAAATGTTCATCGTCTTTGGGTTTGACTTTCCAACCTGTATTAACACACTCTAGATCTTTTAATAAATCTTTGTCCGCATACAAGGCTTTTTCCCATCTCTCTTTGTCAATGATGCTTCCTTCAATAGCGCATACCATTTCTTCATCTTGTTCACACTCATCATCTGGGCACACATCGTCTTTAACAACTAGACGGGATAAAGCATCTGCCACTTTATTTTCTACACCAGGTAAATACTTTATGTCAAAATTATAATCTTGTAGAGCCACAACCCATTTGGTGATCCTACTAGAGACAGCATCAATGCCCCTTTTTTTTTTAAATTTGACACAAAGGTTTGTGATCAGTTCTAACCTCAAACATACCTCCCCACAAAAGATTTTTTAGTTTTTTAACTGACCAGTAAACAGCAAGAGCTTCTCTCTCTACCACTGAATATCGCAACTCAGCACCCCTCAAGCTTCTTGACAAAAACAGTATAACCTCATCATGCCCCTGGCCTCTTTGCAGGAGAACAGCTCCCAGGCCTTTCAGGCTGGCATCAGTTAACAAGATAGATTTCTTCTCTGGGTCAAAACTACTCAACTTAGGTGCTGAGCTTAACTTCTCTTTAAGAATGTAAAATTCATGTTCACAACTTTCGTCCCAAACAAACTCACACCCCTTACGCAACAGAGCCCTCATACAAACACATAGTGAAGCAAAACCTTGAATAAATTTACTGTAATATTCTGCCATTCCTAAAAAACTCATTAGCTCTTCTTTATTCGTAGGCGAAGGCATTTTCTGTATGGCAATAACCAAACTCCACCCTCAGAAATTGTATGACCAAGATAATCAATAGATTCTCTTCTAAACTTGCATTTGTCAATTTTGACAGTCAACCTAGATTCGTCAAGTCTACTCAACACATCTATTAGTCTCATGTCATGTTCCTTGTTATCCAATCCAAAAATCAATATATCATCCAGATATACTCTAACACCAGGAAGTCCTTTCAAAACATTATCCAACGCCCTCTGAAAAACTGAAGCCGCTGAGACTAAACCAAAAGGGAGTCTGACAAAACGGTATGTGCCAAAAGGAGTAACAAATGCTGTCAAGTCTTTTGATTCCTCATCTAACCAAATTTGGTGATATGCAGACTTAAGATCTATTGTGCTAAAGACTCTTGCCCCTTTTAACAGCATTAACATATCCGTAATTTTCGGTAGGGGATACCGGTCCACCACCACATTTTTGTTTAACTCCCTAAGATCCACACATAAACGAAGAGAGCCATCAGCTTTTTTTGCGGCTACAACCGGAGCAAGCCATTGGGTTGCCTCAACTTCCTCAATGATTCCATCCTTTTTAAGGCGTTCTAATTCTGTCTGCACCTGTTCTCTGACAGCTACGGGGACGTTGCGTACCTTACAGCCTACAGGTTTAGCACCATATATCAAACGAATGTGATGAATGTAGTTCTTAAGACACCCTAAAGTTTCACAAAACACATTTGGAAATTTTTCTCTCAACATTTGTGTAAACTCCTTAGTTGAATCACTATCTATGGCGGAAATAGACTTCGAGTTAAAGTTCTCTTTTAGTATAATGGATGGTGATGCATTCGGGTCTAAAATTACACCAAGATCCCTCTGGTGAAAGCAACTCAATATACTGTCACCTCTCTGTGATATATATATTTTAGCATTGGTCAACCTGTTTTTGTAATCAAGTAAACCCCAGAAATAACCAAACAGTTCAATTGGCTCACCTCCGTATGCAAAAGGTTTAATGTCAGGGCAAAAAACCTTAGTTTTTTCCTTAATTTCCTTTAAATAAAATTCCTTTGAGATTATGGTGATCTTGGCACCCGAATCAAAGAGGACATTCGTGGGTTTACCTTCAACAAGAATTTCATCAGTTGGACAATTTTTACTTTCCCCATTTTGGACAACTTGTACCTGAATTTGACCACAATCTAGCTGCTCAAAAGATTCATATACATCATCTACATCACAATAAATTTCACTAACCTTCCCTTTGTAAGTTCTATCTCTACACGCAACAGAAAAATTACCTTTTCTTTTACACTTACTGCAGGTGGCTTTCCAACCTGGACATTGTTTGTCATTTGCAAGATGACCCATCTTTCCACAACGGAAACATTTTACTTGAGACAGATTGAACTTACTATTACTCTCAGAAAATGCTCCTTTCTTTTTAAATTCCTTTTGACCATTACTTTCCTTTGGAGTTTGTTTAATAACTTGAACAGAATTTTTATCTTTTCTCTCACAATCTTTCTTTGTAACCTCAACACATTTTAGGGAATGTTCAATCCTTTTTGCAATGACAACTACATCATCTAAGGTTGGTTCATCCTTTTGCCATAGCTCTTCCCTAACACGATCAATGCTACAGCCCAACATAAATTGGTCTCGGATTCTTTCATCAAGAGTGGGACCAAACTTACATGAAGACGCTAACTTCCTGAGGGAAGTAACATAATTTTCAATTGTTTCATCATCTAATTGAGATCTACGACCAAAGTGATACCTCTCGAGGATGGTACTGACCTTTGGTAAGTAATGCTTGTCTAATTTAGCTATACATATTTCGTATTCGTTAAGGTCACGATCTTCAAGGTCAGGAAGATGGTCAAAAACCTCCTGACCTTCAGATCCCAAGCAATGTAATAACAAAGCTGTCTTCCTTTCAGCACTCAAAGAAGATCCGCACACCCTTGCATACCTTTCAAAAACCTTTCGCCATTTTTGCCATCTTATGGGTGGATCCCCAGGTGATGACAAAAAAACGGAGGTGCAGTCACATTTTGCATTTTATAAAGATAACAATAAAAACCGATTGTAGAAAAATGAAAATGTTAGAATAACATTACTAGATGTTGGATGTGCACATAACGAAAACTCCAATAAGGATTTCACTGTAAAGGAAAGTAGAAAGTCAACATAAATTTTCCAATAAGGATTTCACTGTAAAGAAAATCACCATAAAATTTCCTTAGGTAATACAAAAAGTAACAGCCAAAGCATAAGTGTTACAGATGAAGTACAAAATAAATTCCTCTTTTTAAAAAAAAATGTGCCTGACCTTGAAATAATGACACGCAGTGTAGGCATTGGAAAGTAATTGTAGTTAAAACACAAGTGTGCGTGTCACTGAAATGGCACGCAGGGCAAGCATAGAAATGAGTGTGTCATTGGAATAAATATAGATGATTAATACCCAAGTGTGCGTGTCACTGATGTGGCACGCAAAATATATATCTTGGACGAGTGTGCGTGTCACTGGTGTGGCACGCAAGCTGTTGTTTCCCAAGAAAGTGTGCGTATCACTGATGTGGCACGCAAAGCGTTTATCTTGAGTGTGCGTGTCACTGATGTGGCACTCAAGCTGTTGTTTCTCTCGAAGGAGCGGTTGCTAGGCAATATCAAAGGTGGCTGTCACGCGAAAGACGAGATGACGTCAGCTGGAAAGACGCTGCTCCAGAAATGATGATGAGACGCTTAGAGCGAGAGGCTGTCGAAGCTCCCGACGTTTGTTGCTCGAGGACACACTCCAACGCGAGGCACAAGGTAAGAGACAAACGAACTCCTCATTCAAAGAATGCACCGTGCAAGTGATCCATGACAAGCGCGATGTTTTTATTTGAAAGAAGCCCTGAAATACCTTCGCGCGTTTGAGGTGTATAAAGTTCAAGCCACCAGCACCAAAGTACGACCCTTAAAATGAGTGATAATACAAAGTCTTAATTTAAGGAGATGTTTCCATATATAAGGAAACACGTAATTCTCATGTTCACCAACAGTTCAGTGCCCTCAGGGAAACCAGCCTTTACGTAAAACCAGTGTTTTAAATTGAGCAATCTGCAACTGTCCAGTTTCAAGAGCAAGCCAGAATGACACTATGCTCATCCCATATAAATGCCTCCGGTGTATGCCTCCAGCTTGTAGATAAAAGTGATACACCCAAAGAGCATAAAAATGGATTTAAATACAGCTTTCTTCCCAGTTAAAGGCAGAAATAACCCAAAGGGAGAAATGAATTGAGAACACAGTACCTTATGAAGAAGAAATCACTTTCCTTAGAAATTGTTTTTAAAGTAGTGTTGGGATCCTTCCTAGGAGAGTAGAGCCATCCTCTGTCGCCAAGTGTAAGAATCCAGTAACACAGTGATGAAGTAGAAATCAAGTTTATTCCAGGTAAAAGGATCCCATCCACAAACAGGCTGTTACACAGATCCAAACCAGGCTCTAACTGGTCTCAGATCAGACTTACATCATAACATTCTCTAGCACCTGGCAGCAGGTGCAGAACCTTAGATGCCACACTACCCTTTTCTGTTATGTCACAGGCTGGTGTGGGGTCAGGTTTTCTGGTTCCTTCCCTAGCCTCTGACAAGATAGGAATGGGTGGAGTCAGAGGTGGAGTATAATTCCAACCCTTCTCTATCTTGTCAAAGGCTGAGGGTGGGACCAGCCTATCTGAGCCATCCCATCCTGTGACATAATGAAAAAGGGTGGGATGAAAAGTAGAAATAGTCTCCTGCTTCAAAGGACTGCACTAATGATGATACTGCAGAGGCAAGCTGGTAGCTGCAAGATGTTATTTCAGTCTCTGATTGTGCAAGGTTTTATGGTGCACAATAGGTGGGTACTTTGCACCCACTGACACTGTTTGAGGACTGGTGCTGTTCCCTTCCATGATTGGCAGTCACTATAAAAATATTTGCATAACCGTAGCCCCGGAGGAGGCTTCAGTTCCTAATTGGATCTTGAGCTGCTTGGCCTTGTTATTCTGGCTCTTCACGCAGTCCAACGCCGATAGTGCCTGCCCCAGATTTGAGAGCAGCTTAGCCCTGCTTTGAGACATTCAAGTAGCTCCTTGTGGAGCAGAGAGTTATGGAGAGGGATGATTTTACACTCGCACCAAGTAGGCACATGCAGAGAACTGCACCGATGACCTGAACCGAGTGTAACATTTTGCCTATACCATCAGCAGGTTTCCAGAAGTGATCAGCCATGGGCATTCATGGTCTCAAGCTTACATCGGGCAGGAGGAGGTGCCCGAGTGCCTGGCTCCAAGATGGATGCACATCTAGTGAGGCTCCTTGTGCTGGCACTATCATCCGTCTGAATCTGAGCACCATCAAACCTCCAACATGCTGCCGAGGACCTAATGGATGCAACATGTCCCACAGACCATAATTTTGGCACTGATTGAGTCTGGGATCCCTGGGAAGACCAGAGTACATGGAGTGCGGAGAAGACAGGCCTGGCCCAACATTGTAGCCTGCACAGTGCAGGCCGCTTAATATCTGCCTGGCTGCAGAGGTGAGCGACAGACTCTTCGGGAGAGGTGGGGACAAATCTGCCCTGGGTCCCCAGAGAAATGTGGAAAGTAGCATCTGTGGCTGCGCCAGACTTGGCAGGGAGGTAGGAGTGCACTCTATAGACCACGCCGCTCTGGTTGCTGCATTCCAACCGCCGGTGGGTGCTCAGCGGAACAAGGGTGAGTCTGCTCATGCCACCTGAGGACGGCCTGTGGCTGTGGCACGGGGCTCGGCCGCCGGCCACGGGCCCATACAGAGAAAGACTCAGAGGGCCTGGCAGATCAGCGGAGAATGCAACAACACAGTCACTGGATGCAAGGGCCACCAGGAGGAGCCGTGGCCCAGCGTGAATCACTGAGGTCTGAAGCTCAGGAGTCCACTGATTGAGGCCTGGGCTCATAATATGGATAACAGAGAGCTGTGATGACTGAGTTCGGCCCTGGTACCAGCAGGTGGGGGCTGGTGGACATCTACCCCCTGGGGCCTTAGTGTACACTGCCGGCAGATGCCTCCTTCCAAGCACAGCTTTTGGAAGGGGGGAGAAGCACCCTGCCCCTAAACATAATGACTGCTAATCCACTGGACAGTATTAGACCAGCACCAGATTGTGTACACCTAGTGACTGCTTTAGTCAGGCATTTTGGAAACTGCAAACATGGGAAAGTCTGATGCCAAGCAAGCTAAATTACAATTTGAAGCCAAGAAAGCAGGCAGAGCGCACTCAAGTGATAGGGTGGCCACGGCACAGGAACCCACTATGGAAGCGGCTGATAGTAATGTGAAAACATTGCTCGCTTGAATCCAATAGAGTTTAACCCCTTGCGTGCGCGGCGAATTTTGCGCTGTGTATTAGTGGGCGGGATTCGGACGGTCCCCGGCAGTCGTGCGCACACGCCCACCGTGACGCGTGACGGCCGGGGGCCGTCATGAGCACCGAAGGGGTTAACATCCATGGAAAATAAAATTGGTACTCTAATTGACCGAGTGCATAAACTAGCATCCACAATAGATGGGCATGACAAATGTTTCTCCACTACTGAGAACCGAATCTCTGGCCTGGAGATGACACAACTAGACAAAGTGAAAAATTATTGGACATTAGCAAAGTACTCAACGTTATTAGAGCGAGAAATGAGGATTTGGAATCAAGGTTGTGCCGCAATAACTTGTGAATAGTGGGCCTACCTGAAATGACAAACTCTGGAAATACGGCAGACTACGTGAAAGCCCTCCTAAAAAAGTTGCTCAGAGCTGATAGTTTTTCACCACTGTTCACAGTGGAGAGAGCCCACCGCTCACTTGGTCATAGACCCCCACCTGCAGCAACCATGTGCCCAATATTGCCAGACGGTTCAACAATTGCGACAGGGATACAGCCCTTCACCTGGCCTATGAAAAGCAGACTTTAATGTACAAGGACTCCACCCTCTCCATATTCTCAAACTTTACTCTGGCAGTACAGGGGCCAGCCTAGAGTAAAACCCATCAAATGTAAGCTGCGCCAAGCTGGTGTGCAGTATGCAATGCTGTACCTTGCATGCCTCAAAATAGTCCACAGAGACAGAACATATATATTTGCATCCCACAGAAAGCTGAGCCATTTGTGAAAAAGCTCATCAAGGATTGAAGATCAGTGATGCCTCATAGATTAGGGACACCAGAGGCAGATCCTAGCGAAACAGAATGAAGGACTGGACTCCTGTCTGCATGTAGGGTAGGAAGGAGAGCCCCGGTCAGTTACCTGATACTGGACCTGCATGAGACACTATAAGACTGAGCTATGCCTCGACAACTGGACCGGGCGGACTTTGTTAGGAACTTGGGGGAGCCTGGGGCCCTCCCTCCATAGCATAGATGATATCACTTGATACATATCAAGAGGGTGCATGGGCCTTGTTGCCCGGCTGATGATATATAGGCAACTAACATGTGGTAGCATGTTTGATTGCTCTATAGTTCATTTGTGATGTTGTGCCCTATTGCTATTCCTTATATTGTGACCGACAGACTGCCCCAAGGTAGGAGGTATGGATAGACTGACACTGTGGACTCCCCCTAGGGACACTGACACCTGAGGCAGGCATGCACCTCCCTTCCTCCCCGACTCGTCAAGCGGAATGTGCGAGGGGTGAATAATCCTCGCAAGGTGCGACATTTGCTGGCATACCTAAATCGTCACAAAATTGATATTGCCCTACTTCAAGAGACACACCTTAGGGCACAGACAACTCCCTCCTGGGCATCCAAATGGAGTGGTCAGTGCTCATTTTCCAACTTTTCTCATATGCCCGGGGAAAGACATTACTGGTAATACGTACACTATTGTTCAAGCTACTATATGAGGATAAGGACCCACAGTGGAGATATAACATCCTACAGGCAGTAATAGGGGACAAACATATCACGCTTATCAACTCCTATAGCCCCAGCATGAAAGACCCTGACTTCATATGGCAACAGTGGTACAAATGTACTACACTCTCACAACATGCCATACTTTGGGGAGGAGACTTTAACCTATTATTTAATAGGCAGCTGGACTGCTCCCCACGGTATGCACCCACCAGGCAGCTGCGACACCCCCATCAAGTATTATGGACACATATGGGTTACATGATATGTATGAATGAATGAAATGCGACTTGAAAAGCACACAGCTACTCCAAGGAGTGTCCCGGTGCTGGGATATCTGGAAGAACAGATTCGACACTAGGATGGAGGGAACACACCTGTCCAAGGCCCACAGGACATGGGCAAGACTAGACTACTGGCTGGGCATACTGGACATAGGTGAACGAGGTGAGTTGAACACCTCCCCTGTATGCTATCTACCCATGCGCCTATCATGTTCATGATAGAAACCCCAGCCCCCAAATACTGCTTTCTTCTGGCGTCTTTCCCCATAGTCCATGCTTGACACTGCATTCACAGAGGAACTAAGGAGTGAAATCCAAAATTATTTCATTTACAACAATTGCTTGGTGCAATCATTGAGGATGCTCTGGAAGGCCTTTAAGGCGTATGTGTGACATTTGTATCACTAAACAGCATGGAGTGTGGACCACACTCCATGCCAACCTCGACTGGATACAGCGCGAGCTTAAGACGTTAGAGGTGTACTACTCCGCCACCCACAATTCCCAATTACTGGGGAAAATCAGACAGAAACATACAGAATTTATAGAGGCATCGGAAATGGTGCTTAGATATCTGCACAAACATGCCAGGGCTATAACAAATGGAGAAACTGAGAGACCTGGTAGAACTAATGCTATGTTAGTGCGACCTCTCTGGTGCACACCAGCTATCATGCAGCTACAAAGAGATGACTGCACCCTATTCCATGAGGCAGATGACATACTGCTTGAATTAATGGACCACTACACCGACCTTTTGTACGTCCCGTGTAAGTCGAACACCAGACGAGATTGAACAGTACTTTGATCGTACAACACTAACGCCGATCGAGGGATTTCAGAGACAGTTTTTGGTGGAACTGCTCACATTGGAGGAAACCCGGGCCGGACCTACATGTAAGGTTCCAAGCTGGGACAAATTTTCTGCTGAATTTTATAAACAATATGCAACGCTTTTGGCACTTGGGTTGTTAGAAGTATACAATGAGTCATAGCAACAGGGTACCTTGTCACCATCGCTGAGAGAATCGATACTCATAACACTACTTTAGCTGGGTAAACCGCCTAACTGCCAAGACTTGTACCAGATGTTGTCACTAATAAACATAGCCACAAAAATCCTGACCAAAATGTTTGCGAACAGGCTGCTCATTCTGCTGCCCAGGCTGGTCCTTCCGGATCAGGCAGGATTTATACGGATTTATACTCGGAAGATCCACCATTCACAATTTGAGAACTCTCTTTGCCCTTATACACCAGCTGAACCCAAGGCTTGAAGAAGTGGCCCTATTTTTAGATGCAGCCAAAGTTTTCGATTTGATCAAATTGCATTACATCTTTGCAGTCCCATCATGAATGGGTTTACTAAAGTACATCATCAGTTGGGTACAGTTACCCACTCGGATTAGAATGGACGGCCTCCTCTTGGACCCGTTCAATATTGGTTGGGGCACTCACCAAGGATGCCCTCTCTCCCCCAATGCTCTATGCACTTGCCACAGAACCTTTAGCCTGCGCGATTTGCCAGCTGCACGAGGGACATGTACTGGCGTTCTTACCCCTTAACGTAATCGTGTCACTATATGCAGATGACATCACACTTTATCTGTCTGACCCAGGATGAAACCTCAGCCCGGTCATATGGGAATTTACTCTGTTCTGGATGGTTCTGGGGGTTCAATAAACTGGAACCAATCCACAATATTTCCTCTGACACTGGCCACACAACCTTGCGAGCTGGACTTCCCATTGACTTGGACTTCCACCTCTATTAAAAATTTTGGAGTCCTGGATCAATCAGGATAAGTCTACGGTGATTAGGGAAAATGATGGTACTACATGATGCACATTAAGGAACAGACCCGGCGGTGGGCACCGCTCCCATTATCGCTGATGGGTATAATCGCATTGATAAAAATGTCCATATTGCCCAAGCTACTATATATTTTTTTTACAATATCCCGATAATATTGACTCAGCAATTCTTTAAAACACTAAACTTGCACTTGATTTTACTAGCCTGGGTGGGCAGACACCTACGGGTACAATGGGAAACGCTTATAAACAGGACGCCCTAGCCACCACTGACTTTGTACTCAACTAAATGTGCACTCAGGTGCATTTTATGCATTGATGGGTTCATCCTCTCCCATATATGGCACAGCTGGTGGTTGAACATGATGGCACTCACCTCACCCCGATGACAGCACTGCGGGGACATACCCCATGCTGGAACCGAATGGAGATCGATACAGTAGCATGCATGCAAGCAGCATGGGATAATATTAGCAGTAGCCTAAGCTACCCAATACTCTATTCCCCTAAACAGTCCTTGAATCAATACCCATTAACCTGTCTCACTTGCAATGCAAGTATGCTCCGAGAACTGCATAGATGGGGGCTACATACGTTGGGCGACTTATTCCAGTCGGGTCAGATTCTAGAGTGCCTGACGTTATAGAGGGGCAGGAGCCCACTCCGTTGTGCATTTTTACATATTACCAGTTCCGGGCACTGTGCAATGCAGTCTATCTGACGTTCTCTTTTTAACCTCCAGAGTTAAAAATGCTAATATTGTTTCTGATCGCCCCCACAGCTAAACACTTGGTGCCAAACCTATACACATCCATCCAAGCTAAAATCCCCATGCCGAATCCCAAGGCCAGAGCAAAGTGGGAGATGGATCTGGAGAAGGACCCCTCCGGTTCTGAGTGGGACTACTGCTGAAGCCAAATTGGGGAACTGTCACCTAATGGCAGACTGCGACTCATTCATTTTAAGTACATCCAGCAAGCTCATCGCACCCCTCACACACTATTTCTATACAAATTTAAAGAGCCCTCCGCTGCACCAGATGCGGATTTCTTACATCTGGCATGGAGGGGGGGGCCAAACTGTGGCAGAATACTGGCAAGAAGTGGGTAACATATTGTCAACTATGATTGATGATGTAGTAGACTTAACCCCTAAAGTGGCATTACTGAGATGTACCAAAAATATTCCGATCTCTGTGAAGTGATTTGTCTTGCTGGCGAAGAGATGTGTGTACTGTGCGTGGGGAGGAGACCGCCGACCCAGAGTATAAGATTGGTTGCAAGACATGGTGTACGGTAGTGACCAGTTGGAATCTACTATACTATGATCCCACAGACCCAGCGACCTAAGGACGTATGGGGTCCCCCTGCACGCCTATCTCCAAAATCAAGATACTGGGGACACCAAAACAGAATGAGCAAGAGGGTCTGGTTTAATAGAGATATATCTGTCTGGGGGTGACACACTGCGGCTGTGGAGAATGGGTTTCACTGGCCTATAGGAGATACTATGGAAAACGTTGCCTTGAGCCGGGGGTAGTGTAGATTGCATTGGCTCCGATTGGGGGATGGCTGCATCAAATGATCTCTATCTGTACAATGACTATGTTGATATTATTGAGCGCTGTACTTCAGATATCACTGGTATGTGTTCCCTTGTTTGTTTGTAGAGTATTATATGATGTGTTCATACAAAAACTCCATAAAAAAATAAATAAAATAAAGCCTACATTGGGCAGTCACAGGTGTTGACAGTTACAAAAGTCGCCCATGAGACCACATGCCATTAGGTACACGAGAAGCAACCTCCACTCTTCACTGCATGATCCAGGTAACATCTGAGCTGCTCATTTCACTGCTCTGCGGAACCAGGAGGGCGAATAACAGACTTGGGGGATGGAAGGGTGGGGGTTTCCTGAGGACACAGCCAGTGCAGGGCTCATGTTGCAATGATCATTCATGTTGGAAACATTGAGTTCTAAGGCCAGTTATATTCAAGTGTGCTCCACGTGGGTGCTGTGTGTGTACGCCTCATTAGTATCTCATAACTTCAGCAACACTGTACACTAATTCTGCTATATTTGATCAGGTCTAGTTAATCAAACTACTGTATTCTAAGCAAATTTCCAAGAAATGACAGTTTTTTGTTGTTTGTATGTGCAGTTGATTACACATATGTTTTAGAGTGGACGAACTTCATGTGAGTCCTGGTGATAGGGAAGGGGGGGGGGTCTTTGCAGATAGACCTCTAACCCTCTTTTACTGCTGAGTTACAGCTCATATCATAACCTGCAAAACATAAAAACAACAAGGAGAGGCCTGAACCGGCAGTCTTCAGATGAAGTGAGCAATGTCCTGTATGGAAGGGTAGCAGTTTGGGACATTTTGTGAAGAAACATGAGCCGTGTTTCATGAATAGTGTGATGCACCCCTAATAAATAAGCTTAAGAATGCTTTTTGTGTAGAGGAGGTGAATCTTCTGTAGGGAACCGTCTAAATGTTTGCACATGTTCTGGCTTTTATTTAGCAACGTTTCATGCATAGCTTGACAGGGCCAATGTGCGGGCTATTTATTGGTTCATGGAACCTAAAAAACGGCTGACACACTGGCACTTTCCAGATGGCCTATCTGGCAATGACAGATTGCGTCAAATGGCAGTCCAATACTGTCCAATGTTCAGACAAAGACTAAACAAACAACATTGGTGGACACTATGTGATTGTGGTGCTTGTTATTATTTGGAAACAGTCGCCTGCGTATTTGAGAGGTAGTTTGCATGGCTGTGAGGCAGTATGCATACTTGGTGGACAGTCACATGCCCATTTTCAGAATTTTTAAGCAAATTGGAGGTTGAGCTTGGTGCACTTTTTGGAATGTCAGTTCATATTTCGGTACAAACTGATGCATACTTTGAACTCAGCTTGTTGCGTTTTGTTGGACTTACTGATGCTTATGTGAGGTGCAACCTAAAGTGTAATTAGTGGGCAGCCTCAAGCATATTTGAGGGGCAGTCTTCCACATTTGTGGAGAGTCTGCATAGTTGGGTGCAATGCATGATTTTGAGGAAGCCACATGTTCATTTTTTCACGATTTCTTTAGCCAATTTGTGATGCATAAGGCGAATTTCAGACATCTGGTCTTTTTGACAAGCAAAGACCATGGGGCTAGATGTACAAAAGTTCTGATTTGCAATTTTCATCGAATCGCAATTAGGAAATCACTATGTACGTCCTTTTTACCTTCACAATTTGCGACTCGCAAAGAAGTCCCTTCTTTATTTTGGTAATCGCAATTCGAGATTACCAAAATTGTGACTCGGCTTTCAAATTGCGAATGTGATCGGCACAGAAAATAACTTCCTGGTTTTGGGTAATGACCTCAAAACCAGGAAGTGCGTCTCATTTCGAACCTGGAAAGCAGCCAGAGTGGAGGAACTAAACAGTTGCCTGTGTAAATTGTGACAAGGACCAGCAAGACACATAATTAAACCCCAGCAATGGCCAGCCAAGACACAGAGAAGGAGGCAGGGAGAAGAAAAAGAAAACTTAAGTTTTCAGAAAAAGAACTTGAGATTCTGACTGAGGAGTACTGAAACCATCATGACCTCTTGTGTGGAAGGCCATCCATGACTGTCCCAGAGCCACAGAAAAAATATCTGGCAGCAGAGGCAGCAGAAAATCAATGCTTTAGGGGTAACCCAGCGCTCCACCAACAAAATTAGGAAGAGGTGGTATGATCTCAGGTCCCGTGCAAAGGAGAAGGTTGTGACTGAGCTGAGTGCATTCCGGGCAACAGGAGGTGGCACCTCTGCTGCTCCCCTCCCACTGCACTAGAGTCGATTGTGGCGACTACCTTGGAGCCAGAAGCATTTGTGGGATTTGCGAGTATTGATACATCAGCACCTGCAACATCTCAAAGTAAGTGTATTTTAACATCTGTTACCTCAAAACTGTTTTCTCCGTACATTAATCAAGTAACATAATAGAGAGTTTTTACTAAGGAGTCATAAAAAGACCATCATAATGCACAGTGATCTGTAGACCTCTTCTGGTTACCATATTGTGTAGAATGGCACACATTGCCACTATTTGCATGCGGTTTCCGCAGCATATTGTAAGGCACCACCACTTTTATGTAGTCACCGAAAACGGGTTTTCAGCAGCCTAAATGTCCTCTCAGTCACAGCCCTGGTGCGACGATGTGCTGTGTTGGATCACCTTTCATATTGGGTTGTGAGGGATAGGTATGGTGTCAAAATCCAGGGAAGCAGGGCATACCCACTTTCACCTGAAACAAACGAATAACTGTGAGGTTTCTTTTCTTTTTCATTTGATGAGCACAAACATATGTGTCATTATATTTAATGCTATATTCTAAAAAATAGCCATAATCAAACTCCCCTCTTTCCAGCCGTGTGTATATTCCACTGTGTCTAAACATGAAGGAGGCATGGGTGCATCCTGGGTATTGTGACACGATATCAGTTATTTTTTGCGTCACACACCATTTGAATATTGGGGGAATGTGTGTTTTTCCTGTTTCTAAACAAATATTCAAGATGAGATGGAGGACAAAAAGAAACATCTGTTCCATCTACATACCCTATGACATGGGGAAATGTAGCAATCACGTAAAAAATTTATTTTGTACTTTGAATTTCCTGTGCATTTCTGGGTAGGTATATGTAGCGGTTGATCTAGAGAAGCATGGCATCTAGAAATATGCAGAAAAATGCAAAAGCGCACTTTGAGACACTCCACCAGCAATAGCAATCGCACTCTGGTAACTGCCAGATGCCAAAAGTTGTAAAGAACACAACACCTGAAGATGGGTGGGGATAGAATTGCTGCGTAGAGTACTGCTTTCTAGATGTGGCTTTAAAAGTGCAATAATCTCCCTATTCTTGTTCTCTGCCTTGCTGCTCAGCCAATGGTGATGTCATTGGAATGTTCAGTGGGTTTGTGCTTGAGGAGAATTCAGTTGGAGCGGATGGGCTGAGCAGCAAGGAGGCTGCTCCTGGTGGGGCATATTATGGATCTTACTATCATCCTGTAACTTATATTTGAACCTGTTACCCGATGAATAAACCAATAACTTGTTTTCTACATGACCTGTCTACGAGACATCTTTGTATTTAACACTGGCGACGATTTGAGAAGAACCTGCGTGTGCTACTTCAATGTATAATGGTCTATGAAGCCTAACAGAAACTTCAAGGAAAAGGAACTTCATGAGAATTTACAAGCTGTGTATTTGAGGAAGCTGGCACCCCTGAGCCCCACCAGTGACCACTCCATCGGTCGCCCTACCACGTTAGTGCCAGTTCCTGTTGGACTTCTACAGAAAGGTTTGGTGAGTTGGGGGTGTAGTTACACTACTGCCACATCTGGTGTTCCAGCCACATCTATCTACATAGACAACAGTGACTTCGAGGAAAAGGCACCTTTTGGGTTACTTGTTACGTGTTTTAATGAAGTTACAACAAACTGAAGGTTGAAATCTGAATCAATGTGAGTACGTCACAGCGCCACACAGGAGTGGTGTGGTTTTGCCAAGGTTAGTGCTTTGGTGACACATAGAAAGCACAATTAAGGACATTTTACACTGTGGAAGTATTGTGCCTGGGGAACTATTTACACCTACGAAATACTTCACATTGGATCTTCCACAGAAACGGACGCATGAAATTCTCAAGCACTAAATGAAGCCGATCTGTTGTGGAGGCTGTTTGGTGAAGGATCGTCCTCCCGACCATCCACTTTATCTTAAGTTTACAGTCCGCTTTCATTTTTGACTCTAACAGTACCCCTGGCTGCCCTTTCGACATATGGCAGTTTTATTTAGCAGCGTATGGGGGCCAAGATTGGTGAGTCAATTCTTGTCTATTATTGTTGGTGACGGATGGGACTTCTCGACGTTGGTGTCAGTAAACTGCCATTATGCTGGTTTGAAAATGAGGCACGAGTCGCATGGGGCGCGCGCAATTTATGCTAATTTTGGTCCCCATGTCTTGTGGGTGGTGAGTACTTATACTGTTTTGTGGTGTTGTGAGTGTTTTTTTTTACTGTTCTGGGGTAGGGAGTGCCCCAGTCCTGGATCATAGGGAGGTGAGTTCCCCTATTACGGTCTTGTTCTGTTTCTTAGGGAGGAGTTTCCCCTATAGGGAGGTGTGTTAACCTATTACAGTGTGCTTGTTCAGTTTCATAGGGAGGTGTGTTCCCCTATTACGGTGTTTCTTAGGGAGGTGTTTCCCCTATAGGGAGGTGTGTTCCCCTATTACAGTGTGTTTTTTTCTGTGCTTTTTCTGTTTCATAGGGAGGTGTGTTCCCCTATTACGGTGTTTCTTAGGGAGGTGTTTCCCCTATAGGGAGGTGTGTTCCCTATTACAGTGTGCTTGTTCAGTTTCATAGGGAGTTGTGTTCCCTATTACGGTGTTTCTTAAGGAGGCGTTTCCCCTATAGGGAGGTGTGTTCCCCTATTACGGTGTGATTGTTCTGTTTCATAGGGAGGTGTGTTCCCCTATTACGGTGTTTCTTAGGGAGGTGTTTCCCCTATAGGGAGGTGTGTTCCCCTATTACGGCTGTGCAGTTTCATAGGGAGGATTTTTCCCCTATTAGTACCGTGTTCATTTATGCATATTTTGGAATGTTTATCCATCTTTTCTTATGTATTTACATGTTATATACTGTTTTGGGTTTGTGAATATGCCCTGTTTGTATGTTGTTGTGCCTGGCGAAGTGGTGTTATATATCCACTGTTTTTAAGTATGGAACTTTTGCTTTTGTCTTTCCTTGGTATGTGTGTCTTATCATCTCGCATACATTTGATTTTCTATAATCATTATAAGGGGGAGATGTGTTATAATCTACTTGTTGGTTAATGCATCCTCCCTATTCTTGTTCTCTGCCTTGCTGCTCAGCCAATGGTGATGTCATTGGAATGTTCAGTGGGTTTGTGCTTGAGGAGAATTCAGTTGGAGCGGTTGGGCTGAGCAGCAAGGAGGCTGCTCCTGGTGGGGCATATTATGGATCTTACTATAATCCTGTAAATTATATTTGAACCTGTAACCTGATGAATAAACCAATAACTTGTTTTCTACACGACTTGTCTACGAGACATCTTTGCATTTAACAATACTTCAGCCCAGCACCAAGTTTTGCTTGGAAAGTTGTTGAGAGGATATTGATGGAGTGAAACACACTCCAAATCGCTTGCTCTTGAGAGCAGAAGAGTATTTGAAAATCTGAAATAGCACGCCATAAATTGGCGCTATTTTAGGTTAGCTGGCTAAAGCATATTCAAATAAACAATAACAGTGCCAGCTTCCTTCGGGATGAGACTGGATAATTCAGTACTCGTTTCACTGGAAAATGGTACTTGGAAAGGACATCATTTCACCTCTTTAATTATTTTGTCTGTCTTCTTTTAGATAGTGTAGGCAACCACAATCAAGTATTGAAAATATTGATGGAAAAAGTCACCCAATGTCCTAATCCCACTAACGCCTATTTTTGTCTGAAAGCTCTGCCACATAAGTGGATGCCACACCGGCATGACTCAATAATGCTTATTCATGTAAGGCACTTGTGGTGTTTATGTATTCTCGAGTGTTTTTGTTTCTTTAAAGGCAGGAAAGAGGTGGGGGTTGTCTTGTATGTTTATTTGTTATATCCTTCCCTTTCTAGGACTTTATAGAAATTGATAAAAGAATTTAAATAAAGGACATCCAAGATTGTTTAAAGAAACAGACACAGACCATGGTAAAATTGTAATTTCCACAGCAGAGCTACTCCAATATGGGACGTGGCTCCAAATTATGTATATTGCAAATGGTAGGACATAAACAAACGTGATTCACCTAAAGCTTCACAGTGTAAATTATTAGTACATGGTGGGTAATGGATTTCTAGAATATGGTAAATTCAGTCTTAATGAAGCATTGATACCCGTTCCAGTTCTGACTTTTGATTCCGCCTGTTGGACTGACGTCTGTTCATTGAGTGTCCTTTATCCACCCACGATGAACCAAATCGACTTGGTGGACCCATCAGGATAATCAGCATCAAAGCTCTGGCCCCTCCACCTGGATATGGAAGAGTTCTTGATGTGCTTAGCATTCTAGTATTGACTAGAGACTAGAGGCCTGATTTACAGTTTGGCAGATGGGTATTTACTCCATCAGGGTGACAGAGTCAAATATTCTGTCACCCTGAGGGTGTGCCTTCCTGCCAAATTTTGAGATGTCCGCTGTCCTAGTGGACATTTTTTGTATTTACAGGTACCCCTGTCACTGCGGTTCTTGTAAATGCATTAAAAGTTTGATGGGCAGCTCTGTCAACCTGATTAAGCCATGAGCCAAACTTTCAATTTTTTTTTTTTCCAAAAAGAAAATCCCAAGCTGGGTCTTTCTATCAGAAAAAAATAAACAATGAGCCCCTTGCCATGGAGTTTTCTCCAATGACCTGGGAGTCATTTGACAGTTTTCACTGTCTTTCACCCCAGGCTTTACCTGCTGGTGACAGACAGTGAAAACTGGTCATTTGTCTACCCACTCTACATAGGGTGGGCGGACAAATGCCCAAACATCCAATTGTCCTTACTTTGTCAGGTCGTCTGAGGTGTATGTCGGTAGCGGAGATGCAGTAGTCTCTGCGGTAAACATACTGAAGGTGCGCCGAACTCTAAATGAGGCAGACGCACCTTCTGTTTGACCGAAAGGGTACTCTGTCGTCGTTGCGATGGAGTACTCTCTCCACCAAACTATAAATCAGGCCCCAGGTTTGTACAAATGGACAAACACTTAACTCAGGCTGAGATCAAGGATACAATTAAAGTCATAAGTACCGGTGACTGCAGGATTGTTAAGATACACTCTATCACAAATTGGAATAAACTGTATAATTATGTGTAGGTTCATTAAGCTCCATGTTTTTGTGTTATGTGCTGCTCCTACTTACCTTGCATGGGTAGTATATGTTTATTGTGTTTAGTAGAAGCAATTAA
The DNA here is from genome assembly GCA_963921515.1 of Calotriton arnoldi. Lineage (NCBI taxonomy): Eukaryota > Metazoa > Chordata > Amphibia > Caudata > Salamandridae > Calotriton > Calotriton arnoldi. Next base: position 263,012 of record CAWUFW010002135.1, on the reverse strand, counting down.
AAGTGTTCCAAGAAAAAAATGATTCAATTAAAGACCTACAGGCTGGGAAGTCCACTGGAACTCATGGTTTTACTAGCAGGTTTTACAAATCCTTTAAAAGAAAATTGTCTCCAATTTGGAGAAGATAATACAATAAAAGTATCTAAGAATGTATTGCTAATAGAGAGATGAAAGGGTCCATGATATCATTAAGTAGTAATTATAGGTAAACATCTATATTGAATGTTGATTTAAAAATGCAGCGATTTTGGCAAACAGGCTGGAAAAAATAGTTACCTTAATAGAATGTCAAGAGGTGAGATTGATCAAGGACAGATATACCCATACCAATACTAGGAAATCTCTAATAGCGTATTTATAAAGCATGACATCCAACCAGAGGGTCACTTGGTTCTATTAAAGCTTTTCTAACAGGCAAAGGAATAGACACAACATTTTATCTGCATTGATCAATCAGCTAGATTTTCTGAACACCAAGGCCAGAATTACACATCTAGACCGCTGTCGTGGTTTGTGCCATGGCGCCCCCTTAACTCAGTGCACCAGGTGCAAAGAATGACAGTGCACTCAATTACACTAATATATAACTAACATATGCCATCCTCAACACAGGTGCAAAGTCTGACAGTTCATGTCTGCGCTGGGGAAAGCTCATTGGTGAAAGACAGAGCTGTGGTGTGAAACTGTAGCTTTGTCTTTTCCTGCAGGCAGTCCCGCCTCAGTTTTCTGAGACTTCCTTTACCCTCACCCAAGTAGTGCCCTGACTGTGCACATGTGATTTTCTACAGATTGTAGTTGTGGGGAGTGAGAGTTCCACAGTCTGATATATTAGACAGAAAAAGCTCTTCAACCCCCCTAACCATATCCGAATTCAGGCACAGACATCTCTTACTGAATTAGATGTAATAGGATATGGACCCATACTTTTAGACCAAAGAGGGTCATTTCAGATGTTAGGCTCGTAAGCGATGATCAAGATGTCTGACTTGGAAGGATTACATTTTAAACAGCTCCATTCATCCACCAATGTACACAGTCTACACCAAAAGGAAGCCTCTAAGGTGAAATATCTGCCCTTTTCCCACTGTTGACCATCAAGCATAGAGTTTAGTCTACATACATAAAGAAGGATAGACCAACTAGAAAGAAATTGGGTTATTAGTTGTGCAGGATGTGAGGCCTGTGCAAGTAACAGGTTTACAATTGTCTCCTAACTGGGAACCAAGTACCCCATTGTAGCACTTGACTCTCTCAGGGTAGTGAAGCAGAGCAGTCCAAGGCCTACCCATAGGAGATGTTGTGGGCTAGTAATCTCCCTTAGCTGGCACGCAATAACAACACTCAATAAATGATTGCCCAGTCAGTGCTCTTTCTTTGAAAAAGTGAAAGTACATTTATCACACCAAAGCTATTAAATACTGCTCATTAATTTACAAATATATGCATAAGGTAGTGAAAATAACTTTGGTGACATTCTGAAATTACATTTGACCCTAGTCAATCATGGCCCCATAATCATTACATCTTCCACCTATGCCAAATGCAATATCAAAATAAGGGGAGTGTCATTGTAAATAAAGCAGTCCTATTGGCTTTGTCAAGGTGTCACAACATTAAAATATGAGGCAAGCCTATTGCTTTGTCAAGGGGTCACCACATTAAGTTAAAGGGAATAATCACATACTAGGATTCCCAATTGTAGGTATGAAATCACTAACCATGGGAAAATGCATTCATCATGAATACCCCTATTGCCATGTTCATCAATAGTTGTTTTCAATAATATACTTTAAATAAAGCACTGAAACCTAAATTATCATTAAACATGTGCTAGAGTCTTCTTTTTTACAACTTCAGGCAACATAATGCAGCCAAAGGGCCAACCTCTAGAGGTCTCCACACTCCTCGAAGAACAAAGCTCTAGCTCTTAGAGTACTTAGAAAAGCATCAAAGCTTCTGCATGGATCCTAATCTTTAGGCCCCAGGAGACATAGGGTTAAATGTTTAAATCCATCCGGGGGGATGCTGCTGTGGAAAATAAAGATGCAAAGTGTGCCCACTCATGTGTCATTCAGGCAGAGAAAAATGAATATTTAATGAGTGGCTTTGTCTGCTCATTCGACCTCACACCACATATTATTTTTTTGTTTTCTCTTTTCTCTACATCTTTGTTTCTGCCTCCACCACATGGGAGCAACTCCTCTTGTGCTCCTATGGCGGGAGCAGCTCTGTCCACCTTCTTTTTTCTTGCACCAGCTCCCGGGGAGAATTCCAAATCGTGCTCTTATGAACCTTCTTTTTTGTCGCGGGGACCAACCAGACTCTAAATAAGACTGTGGTTTAAGGCATTTATATTCATTTATAATCACCCAGGCATGTGACCTTGATACAAATAATTCTATGTCCATTAACATTGATTTTTTTTCATTAAGCCGTTGATGGTTTTTTAAAAGTTGCTGGAGTTAAAGGATTTTCCCATATTGAGCCAATGGACAAATCTTCTATTGCCTCAGTTAAATACTTCCATGTTGGTAAATTAGGATTTGTTTGAACTTCATGCCAAAGGGCTTGATCTAACTGGTTTGATATATTTGCTTTTATTCTTTTCCAGGTTTTAACATACGATCCCTTTCGTTCAATGATTTGGTTTAACAGACCACATTCTAATCGTATCTGTGCTTGCGTTGCATTGCATGGTAGATTAAACAGAGATCTGAATATTTTGGCAACAATTTTATTTAGTATTACTGCATATTTACCCCGCATTGCCTCGCTCCCATACAAGATAGTTGGTAAAAGTTTTGCTGTTATTATCTTTAGTAGTGGTTGGTGGCTGAAACCTCCTAATAATCTCTGTAGGGAACGAAAGGCCGCGAGTATGGAAATTCCTTTCTTTTTGAACTCCATTTTATGTTGCTTGAAAGAGCCCTTTTCATCAAATATCACACCAAGATACTTATATGTTTTAACTTTTTCTAGTTGCCGAGCTTGTAGAAACCACTTATATTTTTTATGAATCTTATTACTTACTTCCATCGCTTTTGTTTTCCTTTTCATTTATTACCATTTCATTAAGTAACGAATAGTTTGATATTTTATTTATCAGTCTCTGCAGTCCAACCTTTGTTTGGCTCACCAGAATCACATCATCAGCATATAAGAGATTTGATATATATTTCTCTCCTAACCTTGTGGGATGTGCATTAACTTCATCTAGATCTTGAGTTATATCAGCGAAAAACAAAGTAAATAAGTATGGTGCAAGTACGCAGCCTTGTTTCAAACCCTGAAAAGTTCAATTTTTTTTAGACAGAATAGAACCATTACCCATTTTCACTCTTATCCATGTATCCGAATATAACATTTGGATCGCTTTTAATAGGTAAGGTGGTATATGCAATTTAACCAGCTTTTACCACAGTAGGCCGCGTTGAACACAATCAAATGCAGATTTAAAATCCACAAAGCAGAAGTAGATTGGCTGATTCCTTGCTTTGTACCTATCTATCATTATTGAGAGCGCTAGAATATTAGATGATGTACCTAGACCTTGGACAAACCCAGTTTGATTAGGGGGGATAAGTTGCTTTTCTTCTGCCCAATGTAAAAGTTCTTTCAAGATTATCCCAGCATAGAGCTTAGCTTCAGTAGTCTGGAGCGTAATAAGACAGTAGTTTTCTGGTTTTGACCACTCCCCTCCTTTATGTATCGGTACTATTAAAAAGCCTTTCCAAGGGGGCGTGGCCAACTAACATGGCCGATCGGACGTGTTCCTGATCGGCTCCGTCCTAGGCCCCGTTCAATCCTCTTACAGAAGGCATACTTACAGCTTCCCGACGTGGTCTGCACACTACCATGGGCGGCAGGCTGCCGAGGAACACCTGGGGCCAGCTGTAAAATCTCTACGCGTGGGGAAAGCTGCCACGGAGTGCTAAAGGCGACCGGAGCTCTGTTGGAGAAAATGGCGCCGTTCACCATGGCGGACTCCCTGTAGCGCGCTGGCCGGACCTCCGGAGCCCCCTTCGAGACAGCGGCCGTCCGGACACCCGATTGGAGAAGGTGAAGGTACCTCCGGTGCGCACTGCACGATACAAGGCACCCGGGCGATGAGGCAGATGAGGCGGGAGGCAGCTTGAAGGGGGAGCCCTGCACCAAAATGGCGGGATCGGCGCACTAAAGCCAAAGCTGCCGGCATCACGCTGCCCCCGGTTTTGCAGATACGCCGGCCCCACAGCGGAGCAACGCACGGCTCCTGCCCGACATTCCATTAGCACAGTCAGCTTCGAGGCAGCCCAGCAAGGAGAATTCTATGCACTGGCCGGTCACTATTGGGGGAATGCCAGCATCGATGTATCCGCTCCAATAACCACCCCACAGGCAAGTGTGGCACACAGTGGGGGCGGTTGTATGTGGGCCAAGGGACTCGATTTACCTGTGGTGGTCCCGATGCATTTCTGAGGCTTGCCTCCCGAGGGCCCAGAGGAGGCCGATTGCCTGACTTTAACATGGCCGCCTAACTGACAAGGTAGTCACTCACAGCAGATATCGTGAGCCCTCAAGCCTACCCAGTGTGGTTACGCCCGCAGTGGAGCCCTTCCCTGCTAAGACACGTACCATGATCGGCCTTGAGACACTTGGAGGAGGCGGCGACTCAGCGACGGTGAAGCCCAACGGGGGTCGATAAGCGGCCTGAGACACTGCTCTCTACACGAGCGCCCCACACTGCTTCTACGAGACGGAGGGGACGGCCTGGAGCTGACCACATCACAGATCCTCCTATGCCACCCAAAAAGACCACCAACAACAAAGTCTCCAATTACTTTGCCTCTTCCGGCACGGGAATGTCAGGCGAAGAGACAACACCGCCAGCAGGGGTAATGGCGCTAACCAAAGAGGATCTCCTTTCGTCTATACGGGACTTTAAGAAAGAACTCAGGTCAGAGATCAAAGCAGACATGGATGCCTCCTTCGAGTCCTTCCGTGCAGAGATGAGAGAGAAAATGGTTTCTTTACAAGCAGACGTGGACTCAGTGGGCACCCGCACGCTAGATCTGGAGGCCAAACATCAAGAGTTAGTCGACCGCCTCACACCCCTGGAGGAAGACTCGGCCGATCTTCGTAGCCAACTACGAGCCACCATGCTTAAATGCGAAGACCTCGAAAATCGCTCACGCCGCGATAACATCCGAGCCAGGGGACTGGAAGAAAATTGCGAGGGCCCAGACCTGGAGGCATTCATGGTGGGCTTGTTCTCCTCGGTGCTTGGGGAGGCGGGCCCGGAGGGCCGGCTGGAAAGAGTCCACAGAGTTGGTCCGAGGCCGCCTGGAGACAACCGCCGACCCAGGGATGTGCTGGCGAAGTTCAGTTCATTTAAAGTTAAAGAGCTGGTCCTCCAAAAGGCAAGATTAAATGAGAAGGTCTCCTTTCAAAATGTCTCTTGTGAGCTCTACCAAGATGTTTCGCAGGCCACACTTCTCCGACGCCAACAGTTCCGTCTGATCACCGAGTTCCTCAGAGACAAGAGAATCAGATACCGCTGGACATATCCCTTTGGTATAACTTTCCAATGGGTCAATAAACCTCGTCACTGTACGACGTTCCGAGAAGCAGCGGAGCTCCTGGGAATTGAGCCGCTCGCCTCTACTGACAAGTCCCCTTCACAAGACCTGGAAGACGATCGGCGGCAACGGCGACAAGGGGGAAACCAATGGCGTACTATGGGCCCTGGAAGCAAGAAATCCACAGAGTAAGCCAACTATTGCTGAACTTTGTACTTCTTTGAGGATCCACTTATCTCGAACAGTGCTGTGATCGACTAGAGGCTGGTTGGAGCGAAAGACTTGCAATTTCCGGTCTGAGAGGCCTACACCGGATCCCCATCCCTGGGGACGCCCAGTTACCCACAGCGAGCTTTGGTAGGGGAGGTGATTCCGCAAGACTATTTCCTCTGAGGGGACCAACCGGTGGGACACCACGGGGCGATCTGCTCACAGACCATGTCCTTGGGGCCGTCTAGCTATACGACGTCTGCCGCGAGATGCCCGAGGGACTGCTCTTGCTCCACGGCGGTAAGGGGGTCCCATGTGGAGAGCACTGACTGTGGAGATCTTGCTTTTTGTCTCCCTGCCACATGAGGTGTCAATGGGATATTTTACTTGGTCTGCTTATTCCTGTCTTTCGCTGGGGCCTTCTCCCATGAGTTACTTGATAAGCGGTTGTAAACTGTTATAAGCCATATGCCTTGTAATTTGCTTATGTTCATACGAGGGGTATAGGTAACGGGAATGGTAACGTTTCTCATGAGTGTACTTAAAGGGTCTCCCACCTATGGAGGGGGACCCCTCCACACTCAATTTCACTGTTTCTTATGGTTAATTCAGTTCATTCATTGTCAAGATGTCCTTTTTCTTTTTTCTAGGGGTCAGGAGGTGGGAGGGGGTGGTGTGGTGATGACATGGTGGTGGCATACACAGCTCCGGCGACATCAGGGAGGTGAGGGTGATGCCTGCACATTTAATGAGGGGCAGGGAGTTACTCTCTTCACAATGTGGTACACGATAGAATGGCGGTTGGCTGCTCGGCTTGAGAGGAGGGAGGTACGTTGGGAAAGATGGTAATTACTATAGCTTCGTGGAACGTTAGGAGCCTCAACTACCCGCAGAAAAGACAAAAGGTATGGAAATACCTCACAGATCACCACTTCGACATAGTGGCTCTCCAAGAGACTCACTTACAGAAAACTGACGAACTGAGGCTGAAGCACAAACTCTACCCCCTTATTTATAGAGCCTCAGCACATACCAAACACCGAGGGGTAGCACTATTGTTCCACGCAGCGACGAAATTCCAACCTCTAGATATTCAGTCAGACAGGGATGGGAGGATGATCATGGTCAAAGGCATGCTGAGGGGAACTCTTTGCACCTTTATAGCAGCATACGCACCTAACGCGGGGCAAACAAGCTTTCTTAATACCCTGCTTGATAAAATGGAACACTTTGTAGAAGGGCCTGCAATACTACTGGGTGACTTCAATCTTACCTGGCAACCCGATTTGGACAGTACTCACGCACACAGATCCGACACGGGCTCTTTCCCTGCAGAACTTAAACAGAGACTGCGCGATTTTGGGCTACATGATGCTTGGCGCTCCTTATACCCCCAGACTAGAGACTACACATTTTATTCACATGTACACCACACCTACTCCCGCCTCGACTATATTTTTATTAATCAACGCCTGATAGGTAAGCTTACTGAGGCCAAGATTTTCCCCCTTGCTCTCTCAGATCATTGTCCGCTTTCAATTTGCCTACAATGGGGAGCAGCCCCAACCACGACCCGCAAATGGTATTTCCCGACCTCCCTCACACGAGATAGCATCTTACGGACAGAACTGCGAGCAGCAATCTCAGACTGCTTTAAGGTAAACAAACCAGAAGATACCTCCCCGGGTAACACTTGGGACGCCTTTAAGGCGGTCATCCGAGGGAAGTGTAAAGAGCTTAACTCCACCCTGAACAAACAGCGGGCACGGGAGAGAGAAGCTTTAGAGAAGGAGTTAGCACAGGCAGAACAAGTACATAAAGCCAAACCCTCCAGAGTGACCCTGCGCTCTCTCACCGCACTACGAGGCAAGCTCAAAGCTATCTATAACAACAGGGCAGAATACACGCTTTTAAAACTTCGCAACATCTCCTACACTCAAGGGAATAAGATTGGTAAGCACTTAGCGAGACAGCTGAGAGTAAAACGAGAGAAGGAATACGTTGGGGGCATTCGAGGTGGGAATATGGGCCTAGTACACGCAGACAAAGAGAAGGCTGATCTCTTTGGTTCATTTTACAAGACCCTCTACACTAAGGAACCCAGAGACCCAGACTTGCAGGTCGGCTACCTCCAAGCCCTGCGACTCCCTCGAATCTCACAACCCACGAACGATATGCTTACGGCCCCTATCACTGTAGACGAGGTGAGGGCGACCATCTCTGCTCTTAAATTACACAAGGCCCCAGGGCCAGACGGCCTCACCGCCCATTTTTATAAAACCTTTGCCCCCGATCTGATACCGCACCTCACCGGTCTTTTTAACCAGATGGCGGAGACAGGGGCAGTAACCCCGTCGATGGCGGAAGGGGTGATAACAATCATCCCCAAGCCCGGGAAAGATGTACAGCTCTGCGCCTCCTATCGTCCAATAGCTCTCCTTAATCTAGACGCGAAGATGTACTCCACTATTCTTGCAAACCGGTTACAAGACCTGATGCCAGATCTGATCCACCCGGATCAGTCCGGCTTTATCAAAGGGCGGCAGACTCACGATAACATCAGACGTACAATACACCTAATCGAGAAAGCCCACAAAGAAGAGATACCAGCAGTTTTGGTAGGGCTGGATGCCGAAAAGGCATTCGACCGGGTCGATTGGGCATTCCTCTTTCGGGTTCTTTCAGCATACGGCTTCGCAGACAAATTCATTCGCATGATTAAGGCCAATTACGCTCAACCAAGCTCCCGAGTCCAGGTCAATGGGGTACTATCGGCCCCGTTTCCTCTCACAAGAGGCACTAGACAGGGGTGTCCCTTGTCACCCCTCCTATTTGCGCTGAGTATTGAACCTTTGGCAATGTCCATTCGCAAGAACCCAACGATACAGGGTATACCCTTTGGAGGGGACGATCACAAAATCTCGCTCTTTGCAGACGACGTGCTATTGACTCTCGCAGATCCGTCACACTCACTTCCGGCCTTGCAAATCGAACTCGCTAAATTCGAGGTTGTAGCTGGCTTCAAGGTCAATCTTGACAAATCCTACGTCCTTAACCTCACTCTTCCAGGCGCGTTGGCACGTGTAGTCCAGTCCCGGTCTCCTCTACAATGGTCGACACGCTCCCTTCAATACCTAGGGATCCAGCTAACTCCTCACGTAGAGGGACTTTATAAAGCTAATTTCCCGAGCACACTCCTACAAATACAGAACAACCTTAAACGGTGGAAGCCCCTATTCATCTCCTGGCTGGGTCACATCCACGCGATCAAGATGACTCTGCTACCCAAATTACTGTACCTCTTCCAAGCCCTGCCCATAGACCTCGATGCGACCTTTTTACCTCGAATCAAATCTCTGCTCACAAAGTTTATTTGGCAGGGAGGACGGACCCGTTTATCCTTCTCCATCCTGCGACGTCCCAGAACGAAGGGAGGGGTAGGATTGCCAGATATCGGCTTGTATTACAAAGCGGCACAACTGCGGATTGTAACGGAGTGGTTTAAACGTGAATCAGGGAAACACTGGCTTCATATGGACAGGGGAGTGACGGGTAGGACGATATGGGATTTGATTTGGAAGCCTAAGAAAGAGCGTCCTGCGAATGTGTACATCAGTACCCCCACGCGCACTGTCCTGAAGGTGTGGGATTCCATATCAGGAAATGAGGCCTGGACCTCATTCCTCTCCCCATACACCCCAATACACTTTAATCCGGCCTTTCCACCAGCCCTGCACGAAGGCCCATTTGACGCCTGGAGGGAGGGAGGCTGTCTTAAGCTTGACCACTTATTCCATAACTACGACATCTTAACCTTTGATAACTGCAGACGGGAATTTCATCTTCCGCCGGAAGAACACTTTCACTATCTCCAGCTTCGACATTGGGCACTCACCCCTCATATACGGGATAATGCTACTAGGGAAAAGACAGGGTTTGAAAAGTATGTCCGAACAGTGGGCTCGATGAAAGGGGTGATATCCTTCCTCTACAATTATTTACTCTCCTCTACGCCGACAGCCCAACCGCGATATATGACCATATGGGAAGGCCTGCTGCAGCGGGTCATACAAGACAAGGAATGGGTGGCGCTCTGGTCTGACATCTCGAAATGTAATCACTCCCTAGAACTCAGGGAAGCACATTTAAAAACGCTAATGGACTGGTACCTACACCCGGCCAAACTTAAACCATTGTTCCCGACCTCGTCAGATAGGTGTTGGAGGGGCTGTGGGCTTCTAGGCGATTTCCAGCACATATGGTGGGATTGTCCCACTATACGGCCCTTCTGGGAGGAAATCCTGGCTCAACTTAAAACTATGCTGGGATATCCTGTCCCGACCACCATGGAAGGAGTCCTCCTAGGTTTACGAGACCCCACTCTAGAGCACCAGACCAAAGCTGATAAATCCATCATGTGGACCTGTATAGGTGCAGCAAAAATAACATTGGCAGCTGCGTGGAAGAGGAAGACGGCCCCCACCACCTCAGTCTGGCATGCACAACTTTGGAAAATCCTTTGCCTAGAAAGAATGACGGACATATTCCGTGATGATTATAAAAGCTTTGAATATAAATGGGGCCCTCTGGTCGCCTTTCTCACGCGGGGCCTGCCACTGGCGGTATACCCCCCGACCATTAGAGACGTGCATCTCTTTCAGTTCTAACACCCTACACTTCGACCGAGCCACACACCCAGCCATCATCTGTAGAGTCATCACCACACACCTTGTTAGCGGGAGGGGGGAGGGTATAGGGAATCATTTTAGTCGCTTTTCTACCTTCTTTGTTTTGCCTTTGGAGCACCTTCCCAGTTGGAAGGATGGAGCATCAATTTGCCACGGCATTAGAGACTGACACAGCTTCGAGGAGGGAAGGACTCATTGAGCCTCCAAACTGTTTGAAACTGTGCAAATCAATATAGACGGTCTCCTCTCCTCAGTTGGGTATGGTAGCCAGTGGACGATGGTCCACGGCTATGCTTCCTTGCACTATGTCATACTGTTGTATATGATACTGATGCTCCTGTATCTGTAACGCTATTATTGTGTTTATACCAAAATGTCAATAAACATACGTTTTATAAAAAAAAAAGCCTTTCCAAGATTACAGAATTATTTTTGATTGCAGAGCATTATTTATTTATTTATTTATTTTTTGGATTGCAGAGCATTATTAAACACTTTTAATAGGTACCCCCCCAGAAAGGTACATCAGTTTTATACAAAACTTGCGGGATTCCGTTCGGGCCCGGTGCCCCATCTTGCTTGCTACTTTTAATTAAATTACGAACTTGCGATTCTGAAATATCAATTGCATATTCCTCTGGAACTTTTTGTACCAATACGGTGTTCCTATTTTCTTTACAGTTAGAGTATATTTTTGTTTCACTCAAATAATTGAAATGCTTTGTTAGGAACTCTACCCATGCCGATTCTGTTAGTGTTGAAGTTGTAATCTTCACTGGTACCCGGTTCAAATTATTGACCATTCTCCAGAATGCCCGTGAATTTTTTTCTTTGCTCAGAAATAGAGCCTTAGCCCAGAGTGTTTGGATTATTTTTAACTTCTCTTCCCAAATTTTCCTCCGATAATCTTTATTCATTTTCTTGGCTTTAATCTGAAGTTCCCGATTCCAGGGATGCTTTCTTAATTGACGCATAATTCTGTTGCAATTTTTCTTCAAGATGCAACATGGTTCAGATACTTTTACTTTGTTTACATAATTTATCTGAACATTACATCGGTGACTCTTCATGTTTGTCTCCAAAAAAGGAACACAATAATTTTTCTGTAAATTCCGACCATTGGTCTACCTCAGATCCTGTCTTAACAATGAAGCAGTTTCTGTCCAAAAGTGCGGCCTTCTGGCTTACCGCCTCTAATGATCCTTCCGACCAGTACAATCTCCTATAGTTAGTTGTTTGTTCCTTGCCTGGCAGGGATCCCACTTTTTCATGATACTTTGGTTGGACTTCTATTTCAATTATTTGCTGGCTATGGTCGCTTTCTTCTGTCATCCGGATCTGAAATGAAGTTATTAATTGTAGTAAGGATAGAGTTTCTAATGTAAAATCTATTCTTGATTGCGGGCCTACTGCCTGATATGTCGCTTTAGGTGGTATGTCATTAGAATATTGCCCGTTCAGCCCAGGGATTCAAGATCTTTTACTACTTCCAAACCTTTTACTCCATTTCCATCCAGGGTGTAATATTGATTCGGAACAGACCATCTATAGTCCTGTTGTAATATGTCTTCTTCTCGGACAAAAGGGCACAACAGATTCATATTAAAATCCCATGATATCCATACCAATTCATCGTGTATTAGTTCTGACAGTATACATATTAATTTATGGGACATTGATTTCCTTGCCTTTGTTTCCGGGTGTATATAGATATTAATCACCACAAGTATGCTCTTGGTGTATTTATTCCAATTCCTTAATTTTACTATTTGGATATTGCTATCGTCTATTACCACCTGCTCACTTTTAATCTTTAAGGCAATAGATAGTAATATCGCCAAGCCCCCGATTGGTCTACCGTATCTTCTTACTCTGGTGGCTGGGTTAAAATAGCCAGTAAAACCTTCCATTACAAATGGCTCAGTTTCCCAAGTTTCTTGTAATAATATGATATGAAACTTCTGAATAATATATTCAGTTTTGTATCATATTTCTTATTTTTCATCCCGTTAATGTTCCATGAGCATACTTTTATGGTTTCCTTTAGATGCTTTACTTCTTTTTCCTGTTTATCCTGTACTTTTGTTTGTCATTGAGAGGAACTACCATGCAAGGCTGTTGTTAACCAGCCTAGATTAAGTGGAGTTGTACACTTGGTTCCTAACTGTAAATTTACCACTGAGTTTATTGTTTTTCCAATTTAATTTTTCAGCACTGCGTGTACTTGCCTATTACCATTATCGCTACGATGCTCTTTTGGAGAAACAAAAGGACTTGGATAAAAAATTGGTGGTGGCTTGCTAATTTTTATTCCCCACTTTAGAAAGGAATCCTTTTCTTGTAGCACTTTTGCCACTAGCTGACTCGAGACCCAAGTCACCAGGGTAGGTTCTTTACTGTCCGATTGGGATAAAAACTTGATTGATTCTATGTCATTTGTCGAGAATTTTTCAAAAGATGGAATCGCCCTAAGAAGTCTTATGATATTTCCACAATTGAGGATATCATGATTCCCTCTGGATTGATATTCAGGGAAAACAATTATTTGGTTGCCTTCATCCACTGATGCACAGGTGATAGCCACATTGCCAGATTGATTCACTATCCTTAGCCTTTTACAGTCCACAGCCAAATTATAGTTATCATTTGTCATAGCTCTTACTTCCCTTTTTTCCGGTGCACACGCGGTATACGCATTCACAGATTGATTTATTAAACTTGGCCTTTTACAATCCACAACTAGATTATGGTTTTCTTTCATTATAGCTCTTTCTTCCCTTTTTTCTAGTTTATTTGAATACATTGTTGGTGTAGTTCTGGGAGTACGCTGTGCTATTCAGAGTCTAGTGATGGGCTGTTTGCTTTGTTCTCCCCTGTGTTTTCAGTAACCCACCTCCATTTGTTCAGCATTTTGCTTTTGTAAATAACAACTCCCCACTGGACTATGGGTCGTTATGACCTTTTTCACATATTGCGGGTTTATCTCTTCAGGAAAGACCGTATTTTGTACATTCTTCCATTGTTTTTTATCAAATATAGGATAGGATACTTTCTTTTCCGATTTTTCTTTATATGTTTCAGTTTGAGCGTTCCCAATCTCGCTGGTTCCTTTATTCATTTCTTCCCTCGATGTCCGATTTGACATCATATCTTGCTCATTTACCACACTAGGTTTAATTTTATTTCTAGCTTTACGATGTTTTTTCTTCTGCTTTTTCTTTGTCAAAATGTGCGTGGTAGAGGGTGAATAGAGATTGACCTGCATATTTGGGGTTATGTCTTCACGCTTTCCCTCCTTGTCAGGCTTTTCACTGTTGACTATCGATTGACTATTGGTTGCTAAATCTGTGTTTTTGTTTGTATTGCCCTATCTTTGATCCATTTTCGTAATAATTTGCTGAGACATAGTAGGTATTTTATTGCAACCAACATTAGTCACTTTTATTTTTTGATCCTCAATTAGGGTGGTCAGGACTTCCGGGATTGTCGCTAATTTATCAATTGTTGGACAGCAAGCACACTCCGTATTTATTGTAGCTGCGTAAGATTGTGCCCGCGTTATTCAAATATTTAAATTGGCCAATTTTTGATCAATCCCTGATATTGCTTTTGCCATAATATTAAGCAGGTCTACTTGGACATCCATCTTATTTGATTGATAATTCAGTGCCTCTAATGTAAGTTGCGATGTTTTAAAGAAGATATCCCATATAGTACCTGGGTCGGTTGCTGTCACTGAGTCATTGGTTTTGGGGTTTTGACGAAAAATACCCTTACCAGGGCTATTACTAGAAGTTGTTTCACTCGCTACTATTGGGCAAATTTGTATATTATCATTACTATTGTACGTCCAGTGATCCGAGCTCTCTGCCACCGTGTTCTGGCATACCATGCCTTGAGGGCTTGAGTTATCTCCATCTAATGGTTCCTTTATTATATTGTAGTGTATTTTAGGTGACCGCGTCGGTGATGTCAAGGTTTGTATAGTTTTTATTGGCAAATGATCATTTTGATTTATTTCCACATGATGTATTTGCTTTATTGGTTGATTATTGATTTTTACATGTACCTCAATTGGTTGATGAGCCCCAGTTGTTGGGAATTGTTCTTGGGTTTTTTGCAGAGAAGTTTTAGAGAATACTTCAGATGAGTGCTCACTAGTCAGTTGTGGGGAGTGGTCTCCTGTTGTAAGAAGTTCCAAGTCCGTAATAGATCCCCATGAATGATCTTTATTTTCCATTAATTCTTGTTCTAACTGAATCCCAGTTGGGTCTATAGTCCCTTTATTATCATTAATATGGTCGTTCATTGGTTTTATTTTCATTATTGGTATAATCAGCACGGGTAACCGGTCTATTTCCTCTTGATTAGATAGCATTGCTCCTGCTGGATCTTTTAAAAATCAAATTTGCTTGGTATGTTAATTGATTTTGCAAACATTCGAAACACTGGTGAGATTAACAGTTGAGCCTCCCCATTAATTTTTCCTTTATTATTCTTTGCCGTCAAGCCTTGAGGTTTTTTCTTCCTTTTTATAGGGGGGAAGGGTGCTCTGTCTCGTCCTGACCTCATGATTCGCTTTTATGAGGGATTGTGTTTTTCCTTTGTTTTCCTTTTTTATTATTTTGTTCTCTATTATTTCTGATATTAACTTCTATTGGTTAATATCTATGGAACTACAAAGGCCACCAAACAAAGAATATGACCACAGTTACCCCAGTAGTGGCCTCAAACCCCTAAAACATTAACATCAACAGTAGCAGCCTACTCATTGGCGCAAATAGCAGGATGGCTGACTGTGCTATGTGCAAGTCCGAAAAGCCCCCACAAAGATCAGTGTCACTGGAGGCAGCCAGGCCCTCAAGCCGCCACCAGCAATCCCCTCCTTGGCCCCTTATCTCCTCACCTCTCCAGGCACCACCCTGCCTAAGCTGCCGGGGAAGGAGAAATCGCATCCTCAGCTCCCCAGCCACAGCAAACACAGCAGCCCAGAAGTGGAGTGGAGCACAGGGAGTCGGACCGAGTGTTTGCTAGTTTTCTTTTTTTTCCTCTCCCCTCAGCACCTGGTTCTCCTGGCTCCCACACTTCCCAGGGCCAAACTGTCAACACCCCTCGCTGACTCCCACAGGTGCCCAGGGAAAATCAGGTAATGCGGGCTACAAAGCTGCGGGGTACCGGGTGGCAAAAAGTCTACGTTGCAGAAGGTAAGAAATCGGCGTCCTTCCTCAGCGTCCTCGCTGCTTGGAGGGGGAAAGAGTCGACATTGCCAGAGGCAAGGAATCAGCCTTGCCGGAGGCTAAAATTCAGCATCCTTCCTTCCTCGGCATCCGCGTCTTGTGCTGCTCCGCTCCACTGAGAGGCTTACTCCTTCATAGCAGCAGAGAAACGCACATTCAGTCGGAGGTCAGCCCCAAAGCTCTGCACTTGTGGACAAGGCCCCACAGTGATGGCGGGACCTCCGTACTGCATTAACCCATTGGGGGGCCCTCGCCGCGGGGCTCCCTGCCATGACTGCGGGGTCTCCGCCATGAGTGTGGAGGCCCTTTGTGAATCAGCCACTGCATGTCTAGCTTGCTGTAGTGATGGGAGACCTACGCAGCTTGCACAGAGACACTAGGCACAGGATCTGCAGTCTGGGAGTGCACCCCGAGCAGGCCCATTTATTTAGCCCTTCCGTCGTGCCCGTCCATCCAGATGTGTGCTACGTCCAGAAACCCTGATGTAGGAGCCGCTTCCCAAAGAGACAGGTCATTTAGACTTCCCAGAAAGAAGTCTACTTTTTGCAACCCTCTTCAAATGTGACATTGTGGCGGGAACCCTCAAATGGGGAAGCTCAATGTACAAATTCCACCTACTTTAGCTTGAGGAACTCTCAACGTGGGCCCACAGTGACCCTGGCACTGTGCCAAATAGCACAATCAACAACATGCAGGCTGCTTCTGTGGCAGTGATCCCTTCACACATGGTTTCAGCAGTGGACCCCCATGAGGGTGGATACTTTTATTAAGAACACTTGCATTTAAGCTGACCACTCAAAGTGCTGGTGGCCCCAGTGTACCACTACAGAGTGGCATACTACGCTGCTATTCTGCCACAGTGCATTGCAGGATTTTCATAATGCCACAGAGCAAGGAAACATGTAAAATGGGTTCATATTCATTTGCCAGGAGTGTGTTCTAATGGTTACTCATTTGGTTATGTCAATTATAGCAGGATATGTAGTCTCAAAAGCCATCCCTAAATTCTTATTGGATGGTGCATCCTCGCACTCTTATGTGTTACAAATGTTCTTTTCTCTGTAGACAGTTACATCTCAACAAACCTAGAATCCAATAACCACAAATAAAGGTTATTATTGCTCCTCGCCTCCTCCATGTTACTTTTCCTCATCAGCAGACTTCTAGATGGCAAGAATGAATGTATGTTTGCATGTATGTATATATATATGGTATTTCTATAGAGCGAACCTAGCCAAAAAGCAGCGGAGCACTGTATATGATCAAAGATTAAAGTTGGTGAGTAATAGGAGAAGAAACTCAGTTGCGGATAGTTAATGCTTTGTGATGTATTGTTCTTTAACGAGGTGAGTCTTCACTTGTATCCTAAATTGGAGCAGTGTTGAAGCTGTCCTTATGAATACAGGGATGTTGTTCCAGAGCATGGTGCATAGATGGAAAAGGCCCTTTGTCCTGTTTCTTTCTTTTTTACACTTCTTAGTCTGATTGTGTCCTGGCTGTGGGTGTGCTGAGAACCACCAGAGATGGTGAGCTTGTCTGCAAGATAAGCAAGAGTGCTGGTTGTGATGGCTCTAAATGATGCAGCTAGTTTCGAAGATGATGCGGGCCATCAAGGGGAGCCAATGGAGTTCCATAACGGTAGGGGTAATGTGATTATATTTCTTCAGACCCTGGATGAGTGGTGCTGCGGTGTGTGGGATGCCCCTCAGGGTTGCCAGTGTGGAGTCTGGAAGGCACATGAATTAGGGCATTACCACCATCCAGATGAAAGAGTATAAGGGCTTGAACAGCAGTTCTGAAGTCGCTTTCTGGAAGAAATGGTTTGACATTCTTTAGAAGAGATAGCTGGTACCAGGCCGTCTTTGTTTTTTTTGGCAATGTGTTCCTTGAGGGAGAGGTGAGTTGCCAGGATGGATCCAAGTAATTTGTCATTCGGTGAGAGTTGGAGTTCGAAGCTGTCAAGGTTTATGTCAGTGAGCTAGGTTTGCAGTGCATATTGCTTGTTGTTCTTGGCAAATAGTAAGAATTCTTTCTTGGCTGGGTTGAGATTCTGGTAGGCGCTGAACATCAAAGTATTTGATCTTTGCTTTTGAAGTTTCTTTGACCTGGTGGGGCAGGGTGTTCCAGGTCTTTGCTGCGAGGTAGGAGAAGGATCTTCCTCTGGCTGTGGTCTTGTGGGTATATGGGACGGTAGCCAGGGCAAGTTGGTTGGAGCGGAGGTCTCTGGTGGGCACGTGGAATGTGAGGCGGTGATTGAGGTCTGCAAGTCCCACGTCATGTAGGGCTTTGTAGGCGAAAGTGAGGAGCTTGAAGGTGATTCTTTTGTTGACTGGGAGCCAGTGGAGGTCTCTTAGGTGGCTGGAGATGTGGCTGCAGTGGGGGATGTTGAGGTTGAGTCTGCGGAGGTGTTCTGGTTGTTCTGCAGTTTCTTGAGGAATTTCTGAATGATGCAGGCATAGAATGCGTTGCTGGAGTCGATTCTGTTGCTGACCAGTGCATGGGTGACCGTCTTTCTGGACTCAGTGGGGATCCATTTGAAGATCTTTCGGAGCAGGTGTAGCGTGTGGAAGCATGATGATGAGACGGCGGTTCATGGTGAGTGAGAAGTCCAGGATGATGCCGAGGTTCCACGCGTGGTCTGTGGGGGGGGATTTCCAAGTGCTGCGGGCCACCAGGAGTCATCCCAAATGGAGGGTGTGGAGCCCATGATGAGGACTTCTCTCTTCTCTGAGTTGAGCTTGAGGCAGCTGTTCTTCATCCAGGCGGGACAGCCTTCATCCCATCATGAAAGTTGTTCTTGGCATCTTTGGGTTCGTTGGTGAGGGAGAGAATCAGCTGGGTGTCATCGGCGTAGGAGACAATGTTGAGTTTGTGGTTCCTGACGATGGCTGTGAGTGGGGCCATGTAGATGTTGAAAAGCGTGAGGCTCAGGGAGGAGTCCTGAGGTACTCTGCAGCTGATCTCTGTGGGTTCAGAGAGGAACGGAGGTAGTCTGACTCTCTGTGTTCGGTTGGTGAGGAAGGAGCAGATCCATTCCAGGTCTTTGTCGCGGATGCCGGCGTCATGGAGTCTTGTGCATAGGGTGTGGTGGGAAACGGTATCGAAGGCAGCCGAGAGGTCCAGGAGGATGAGGGCTGCAGTTTTGCCTCAGTCGAGGAGTAGGTGGATGTTGCCTGTGGCGGTGAGGAGGGTGGTCTCATGCTGTGGTTGCTTCGGAAGCCAGATTGGGAGAGGCCCAATATGTGATTCACTCTGATGAACTTGGAGAGTTGGGCGTTGATGGCCTTCTCGATAACCTTGGCTGGGAAGGGGAGAAGAAAGATGGGTCTGAAGTTCTTGAGGTCCGTCGGGTCGGCAGAGGGTTTCCTCAGCAGGGAGTTGATCTCTGTGTGTTTTCAGTCTTCCGGGAAGGTGGTGGAGTTGATGGAGCAGTTGTCGGTGCAGCAGAGTTCGGGGCATGGTGGTGCCTGCTCTGTTTAAAATGTGGTGCGGGCAGGGGCCCGAGGGTGCTCCAGAGTGGATGCTCTTCATTATCTTGAGAGAGTTGTCCGCGGTGAGGAGGGTCCAGCTGAGTAGGGTCTTGTGTCGTAGGGTGCGGTGGTTGCGAGTGGGGTGGGTATCGAGGCTATCAAAGCTGTTGTATATCTCCTTGATCTTACAGCGGAAGTAGGTGCCGAGGTTGTTGTAGAGGTCTTGGGAGAGGGGGATGTCTGCTGTCTCTGTGCTGGGTCTGGCGAATTCTTTGATCACAGCAAAGAGTTCCTTGCTGTTGAGTGCGTTAGCATTAATTCTTTCTTGTAGGGCCGCTTTCCTCGTTGTTCTGATGAGGTGGTGGTGTGCGGTGACGGTGGTTTTAAAGGCTGAGTGGTCTTTCGGGGTCTTGCTGCTCCTCCATCTCTTCTCGAGCTGTCTACAGGTGCGTCTGGACTCAGAAGGACGGGAGAGAACCAGCTGCATTTCTTGGAGTGTTGCTTGTTTGGGGCTTTCTTCAGGGGAGCCAGAGTGTTGGCACATCGGAGATCCATCTGTGGAGGTAGCGTGCTGTGGTGTTGGCATCTGTGGATGTCTGTGGAGGGGTTTTGCTGAGGGAGGTGGTGAGCTGTTCTTCGGTGACCTTGTTCCAGCTTCTGCGCCGGTAGCAGTGGGCGTTTTGGTGTATGGCGGGTTTGGTGAAGGGAAAGTGGACGCTGTGGTGGTTGGTCCACTGGAGCTCAGTGGTCTGGCTGAATATGATTTTGTCGCTGGCGGAAAAAATGAGGTTGAGCGTGTGTCCTGTTGAGTCGGTAGGGGTAGTGACCAGTTGTTTGAGTCCGATGGTGGCGAGGTTCTCTAGCAGTGACGAGGTGTTTTTATCGTTGGAGTTGTCCCGGTGAAAGTTGAGGTCGCCGAGGAGGATGTAGTCTGTGGAAGCGAGGGGTGTGATGAAGTCGATGATGGAATCGCTGAAGGGTGGTTGGGGTCCGGGGGGTCTGTAGATGAGGGTGGTGTTCAGGTTGGTCTGGATCTGGAAGTGGAGGTGCTCCATGTTGGCCGAGAGGTCATCTGCGTGGGTGGTGAGGCGGAGGGTGCATTTGTGTACGATGGCGATGCCCCCCGGTTTATTGACGCAGTCCTTGTGGATGATCTTGTAGCCGTCCGGGGTGGCGGTGGCGATGTCCGAGGCTGAGGTGGAGTTCATCAGATTTCCATGAGGAAGGCGATGTTGGGGTCGACGGAGTCAAGCAGGTCCCAGATCTCCATGGCATGTTTGTGGAGGTAGCGATTGCTGAGCAAGAGGAAGTTGAGGCGGCCGGGTTCCGAGTTTGTCGGTCGTGCGGTGGGACAGGCTGGTGTGTGGTGGCAGGCAAAGGTGCAGCTGCAGTTCTGGCAGGAAAACGGGCTTTGGGTGTCCATCGGTGAAGTCCGACTGCAGGTGGATTGGCGCCCGGTGTTGAGGGCGTGAATGGTGCTGGCGTTGTAGCGGAGGATGGTCCGCGAACCAGGGTCCATGGAGCTGGGCGCTGTCAAGGCGTGGACAGGCGCAGACGGGCTTGCCATATGTACAACAATTCAAAATAAGGAATAGTAAATTGTGACTAATAATGATTTGCAATTTGTGATTTCTTATTTGGAGTGTACTAAAAATACCCTAGCGCAATTACTAAACGATAAGTTCAAATACACAAATTAAGAAATCGTTAATACAGAATCGTAATTTGTGAATGGCATTTAAAAATTGCGAATGGCATTTGCAAATTGTTAATGTTATTTTGGCTATTGCTGATGACATCTGCAATCCAAGAAGTAGGGAGCCACAATGTTTGTGGACAGAGCAAAGGAGCAGGGAAGTTTATTTTCAAAATTGACTTGATTACCTTAAAATGCAAATCCGGAGTGTTCACAGGGTAGCAGCATAAAGAGAAAGCGAACGTTCAGTGGCACTGCACTAGAAATCCTAGTTAAGGAGTGCGTGGCCGAAAACGAGAAGTTATTTAACAAAACCTCATTCATTGTTCCCGATGCCAATAAAATACTTATCTCTTTCTGAATCAGAGACCGCATAAATGCAGTTGGAGTGACAAATCGTACCATTGAAGAAATAAGAAAGAGATTGTATAAGCTCAGATCCAAACAAAGGAGGTGTTGGCATCAAGATGGAGGGGCACTTCTGCGACTGGAGGTAGACCAAGAACTGAAAGTCCACCAAGTGCAACAACTTTTCTTGCAGTATAGAGTATTCGATTGATCCTTCTGCCACAGTAGCCACTGGACCAAGTTTGTAATTTTTGTAAAATGGCCTTATTTTCTTATTGTTTTAGTTTGAATAATGTTAAAAAATTTACTTTAATATTTTTTTAAATGCAAATACATTTTAATCTATAATAATATCAATTCTAAAATACTAATTATTAAAAAGTAGTAAATATAGCAGTCAAAATTCTTATAGTGTTTATCTTGTTGTTGTATGAAATATATATCTCAATAGATATTTATTATTATTAATATAATATTTTCCAACAAAGAAACATCAAACAACATTATCAGTCATGATACTCACGATGAAACGACCGAGGCAACCCAAGCTCAAGAACATCAATCGAGTCCCCCAAACACTTTGAATATTGAAACCTACACAGTCTTAACTTAGGTATATATATGGTACCAGATGACATCATACCACCATCACTGTCTGCTGAACCGATCAACATTTCCACTACCACTGCCACTTCTGCTACTGTTTCTGTGACCCAAGGACATTCTATGTTTCTGCCTAAAATAACCAGGGCCAGGCCTCTTAGGCATCAAGAAAGAACTGAGGAAGATGCAGGGCACTTAGCTCAACATTTTAGAAAACTAGAGAGTGCTATGCTAAATGTCCAAAAATACAGCACAGAGCCATATGTGATTTATCACAACAGGTTGGTGAGCTACAGAAGACCAATTATAGAAGGTTTTCAGACTTTGGCAGACAATATTTCTGACACGGCAGATCCAGCCCAAACACTATGCAAACCTTTTCTAAAAGAGGGAAGGCACATAGATGTACAGAGCACAATTCTGATATTCACATTAGGCCATTTGCCTTGTTTGTTGAGAAATTAGCGACAAGGGCTACATCTGTTTCGCAGATCTTTAAATTTTTAGGCATAATTACGTAGGCAAAATTGTGATATCAATGAGACATTACAAAAGACTAGTAATGTTTTAGAGGAAATAAGAAGTCCTAATACATCTTTAAAATCTAAAGTAAGAGTACATGACAGTGAGGAAGGTTCATGCACCAGCAACATTTCTGTTCATGGGTACTTTGAATACATTAAGGGCCTTATTACAATGTCTGTGGTCAAGACCGCAGCATACTCTCATTTCTCTATGGGAGCTTGTGCTGCAGCCGTAAACCAGCCGAAGCACAAGCTCCCATTGAGAAATGGGAGAATCTGTTCATCCCTGCACCTCCTGGCAGGCACACGAGGTGCAGGGAGTAATAGGGGGCACCATAGGTGCCCCATCGGCCCCAACCGGAGGCCGCAGGGTTAAGGGGGCCCTTCTAGGGCCCCAAAGTCGCTTTCCGCTAGGCTTTCCATGTCAGAAAGCCCAACATGGAAAGCCTGACAGAAACCGACATCGTAATCCCTACGACGGAAACGCCGTCCATAGGGATTACGGTCAGGCCTCCGACTGGCTGAGGTTCTCTTTGAGTCCATCGGAATCCAGCCGGAATGACCGTCCGGTTTCTCTTTCAACCGCCTGCATCGTAATGCGGCGGTCGAAAGTGAAACCCGCGATGAGACTCGGAAAGCCTCCGACCGCTTTCCGAGTCTCATCATTATGAGGCCCTTAGTATGAGCATGAGATGAGAAGTCAATCCTGCAGGTAATCATGTGACAAGGGCCACACAGGTAGTTGAACTAAGAAAAAGTTGACATAACCATCAAATATTTGTGATGCAACAGGACACAAAGATACTAACTCTAACTTATGTGCAAGGGTGTTAATTTATGTTTTGTCAAACATACATTACATTAAAAAAATAATCTGTGATTTCTGTTTTACTGTTGCTTCTTTCCGTCAAAGGCAAATTATTGTGAGGAAATGTGTTTTGATTGGGAGGGGATCTTCATTGCCATCAGGTTCCACTTCAATAATATCCTTTGGTGTTCCCCTCCGTATTGCTATGTTATGCTGAATAGCCCACGCAGCTATATTATTTCCAGGTAGTCTCTAGAGTGCAGAATGGTGAAATATGAAAGAGTCATTAGAACTCTCAGGATAACGGGCGACAATGTTCGTTATAATATATTCTGATTTGCACACCACTTGAATGTTAAGGGAGTGCTGATGTTTTCTGTTTCTGTATAGGAACTCATATAAGTAAATATGTGTGTACTGTCTGCACATGCTATTACATTTGGAAAATTGGCAATTTTGTAAAATGTAACTTCACTACAAATATGCATGGGTATTTTGTGGAAAAACATTTTAACCATTGATTCTTGGAGAGCAATGAATCAAAAAATTGCTAAAACCCTGGAATTAGCACTCTGTAAAATTCCACCAGCAAAGATCAGGGTTTTGGTAACTCCTTGAGGCAAGCAGATGTATGGAGCATAAAACCTAATAGTGTGCAGGGGTTGCTTGGATGCATCCTGTGGGCCTTGCTAACATTTGCTCCAAATCATTAATTAGGCCCAAAATGACAGCCTTGCTGAGTCTGTATGCCCCATATACCTCCTCCTCTCTGTGAGCCAATAAAGTAAGTTGCTGTCTGAAAATGGGCTCATGCCTTCTTCTCTTCCTTAGTAGAACTCCCCGCACACACCTCCTGAAAAACATTGCATTGCATTCCTTACAGGAAAACGGGATGCATTTAAAACAGAAAAATGAAACGTTTCTGTTTCATTTTTTAAGGGCAGGCAGTGGTCCCTGGGACCACTGCCTGCTCTTAAAAAAATATTTTCGCATCCATTCACAAATGGGAAAGGGTCCCCTGGGGACCCCTTCCCGTTTGCGAGTGGCTTGCCACCTACTTGAAGTAGGTGGTAAACTGCGAGTGTTTTGCGGCCGCAAATGCGGTTGCAAAACAATGGTACATTCCATTGTGACTCGCTATTAGGAAGGGATGCCCATCCCTAATAGCGAGAGTCGCAAACGCTAATTTACGAGTCACCGACTCGCAAAATAGCATTTGTACATGCCAGGATCCTTTTTCTCGGTCGCAAACGGGCCGGTTTCCCGCTTGCGACTGCAAAAAACGGTCGTACATCTGGCCCTAAGGGCCCAAAGTCTGCGATTCACAAAAACATGGGCTTTGCAACCACAAACGATTGAAGTTGTAATGTCCTATGGGTACTTTTCGAGTTGGAAATGTCTTTCTGGCTCGCAAACTACACTTTGTGACCCCTTGCGAAGTGGAAGGGGAGAGAGTGTGAATAAGGTATCACTATGCTCCTAATAATTCTAAAAGGAACTCTTCAATAGTTTGCAACCACAGATGTGAATTAGGCATCTTATCCTACAGAATGCACTTCCTGCTCCCTATATTGTACTGTTTTTTCTGTAGAATGCGCTATGGCATTCTAAATATGATAACTCTGGCATGGCTGCACTGGGGATACCTCAACATTTTTCTAATGTATTTTTTCTTGTACAAAACTACCCACTTTGAGCCCAACGTCACTCCGGTCAAGGCCGTCATCATCATGGTGGAGGGAGTCAGGCTCCCAGGAGCAGTGCATACAAAAAAGTACCCCTCAAAGTACAACCGTGAGAGGATGGTGCCAGCCATTGGAGCAGTGCCTCAGCTGTATTTCCAGACAAGAAGCCAGCAGAGATTAACCGCCCATCTGAACCAGCCATCCAAGAGCAGGGAGGAGCAGAGCAAGGTGGTTTGATCAGAGGAGATGTGGGCAAAGAGAACCAGTAGCAGTAGGTGAGTATGACCTCTCTTTCTGGTCAGTGCAGCCCTGAATAGAAAGAAGTGGAACTTCAGCCCTGGGACCAGGGGGCGCAGTGGACGTTTACGCTTGCTTTGTGCACCCCGTGGCGCTTTATTATTAAAGAAGGGGCAGCAGACGCTTGTGCGTCCCCTTCTGTAATACCAATAGCGCTGGCGCACATCAAGCTCCAGTCCTATCATCACGTTCCATCATTTGTATGGGGGCGTGGCCCCATGCAAATGAGGGAATCCCTTTGCCTCTGCACCCGTGCCGTATTACAGATGCGGGCGCAGAGGCAAAGTAGCTGTCAGGAGGCACACTGTCAGTGCACCCCCTGATTGCAGCCCTCTGGAGGGGGAAAGGGGTCCCAAGGACCCCCCCAGACATCCCCTTGCGGGAGCGTGCAGTCACTCACTGCACCCACCTGCAAGGGGATCTCTAATCCCCCTTCAAACACAGAGCAGCTTCAAAGCAGCCGCTCTGTTTTTCACACGGGGCATTCACTACAATGCAGCACATTTTCCTGGTTAGCGCTGCCACACCTTTAGAAAGGTGACCCCAGCGCTAACCAGGAAAATGCGCCGCATACGTAATACAGCCCCTGGTCTACAAAGTGCCCATATGCAGCTACATTCAGAGGAAAAAAGCATCCCCCAAGAGCAGACATGTTAAGCAGAAACAGTAATCCTGATGGCTTCAAACAGGACTAAAAACTCCGTTTTACATAAAGGAGCAGCCGCGTTTGTATCTATAACTGTAGGGACACATCCTTGAAATGTTTTTGTGTAAAGCGTTTTTGTGTAGCTGGCTTAATTTATATCTAAAACATGCAATAATTATGCACATGTACACTATATAGAACAAACGACATATTAATCTATAGAAATAGCTTGCGAATATAGATAACAATGCATCTATTTTTCCAGGATGTAAATCACCAGCTGTACTAAAAATGTTCTACAACTATCAAGTATTAAACACATCACAACATTCTTGGCGTGGGTTGGGCAGTCTGTAGGAAGAAAAAGAAAACATGAGGCATTAGAAAGAGAACAGGAAACCGGGGGTGACAAGCAGAAGTAAAGAGAAGTACCATATTATATGTCAGCATTAAAAAAAACTAGCTAACAACAATACTCTCCCAACCTTTCTTAAACCATGGGTTTCCAGGTGCTTTCCACCGACTAAGAATTTTGCGCTTGGAAAACATTAGACCTTTCAGTAGCAATTTCCCTACTCATAAAATGTTTCCAGAAGAGCAAATTTGATTACATTAAAAATCCCCTTTTGGATATTTTACTGATTGTGCACATATGACCTATTGTGCTTTCATTTGACCTAAACGTCCAGACTCAAAACTTTAATTTTAGTTAATTGCTCAGATCTTAGGGATAGGCAAAACATTGTGTCATTGCATCTATGTAAATTAAATAGCTTCAATCATCAAAGTACTTTTTGATGGTCGACAGCGACCAAGGTGTGTCTTTGTCTTCTGCTGTTGGACACGTACATTACATTTTTATCTGCTATTGTCTTTATAGCCACACATTGTACATTTAACCAAAGCATAAATGGTTTGCTCGAGGGTAGCAAATTTTGGACAAAGTAGTTGGATCCAAAGCTACTGATACATTTTTGTGACTTTTGTAATTTTGCCTGAGGAGGTGTGTACCCTGAATATTGAAACCAGAATATCGATGGCACAGAATATCGAAGACAAAATATCAAAACCGCAATCTCAACAGGTAAGTATACATCTTCTGTACCTACCTCCACATATATGTACCATGGCGATATATATATCTTCAAGGTAAGTAGATGTGGAATTATGAATAGTTTATCTATACTTCCCTATATGCACTAACCTTTCGATATTTTGTCTCCCAATATTCTTGTGCCACGATATTCTGGGCATCGACATTCAGCAGAACAACCCTTAAGGAATCATCCCTTTCCCATTACAGTGCAGAAAGCCACAGCTAGGCACAGTCTTGGGAGCCTTGGCCTTATTTACACATGCAGTTTAGCAATATGGGCATCGAATAAACAGTGCTTTCTTCCCCATTTCCTCCGAGTATCACAGGCATATGACTAGTCGGGGTAATACAGTGATTAACCCCTCAAGCATATGGAAACAAACAAGGTACTCTTTGTCAGGAAAGATATGTTTAACTATAACATCCTAAATATAATGTGCTGTTTTTTTTCTTTAATACTGCCAGGTGAGTGTGGAGGGAATTCTGCACCTGGGGCCGATCGCACGGAAGGTGCTTCCTCTACAGGACGCGCGCTTGAACCTTGGTTCTTTTGCCGTATGTGAGGATGTAGATCCCCCAGTTCTATTAGTGATGTTTTGTGAGATCCTAGCCCCACCAGTGCTTTGTGGTATTTAATCCTTCTATGTTATGCATACCTCCAATTGCTTTAGCTTTTACTCTGGACACCTTGGAGATCCAATAATTAGGTCTTATGATGGTAAGAGTTGTGTAGTGCCAGCTGTTCTGGCCGCAGTGTTCTGAATCTTCTCTGAATTGCTCACCAACTTCTTTGGTATCTAAAAGCAACACATTCGGGATCTAATTATACCCTTAACAAAAATTACTCATTCCTTTTCTTCTTGAAATTGCCTCTTTTTTCTTTTTGTTGTGTGAAAAGTCTCATTTAGAAATTGCATGTTAGACTTGGCATCTTTTGGCGTGTTTCCCCTGACTTTTTGCTTTCTGACCTCCCGGTTTTGACTCTGTTTTTGCTGGTGTAATGATTCTGCGCACTTTCCTCACTGCTGTCCAGTGGGAAAGTGCAAGTGCTCCTGTATGAAATGTGTTATGGATTGGCGTTTCCATGATTGGCCTATTTGGTTTATGTGTCAGTCCCTTGTAAAGTGCACTGCGAGTGCCAGGGCCTATAGACCAAATGCTGTTGGTGGGCTGCAGCACTGGATTGTGCCACCCACGCAAACAGCCCATAGAGTGTAACTCGGGCCTGCCATTGCAGAGCCTGTGCGCAGCCTGGGGCTGCCATGTCGACTTGGCAAGTGCGCACACTTGCAAGTCCCTAAACCTTCCCTTTTCTACATGTTAGTCACCCCTAAGGTAGGCCCAAGGTACCCCTGTGGGCAGGGTGCGTTGTATGCGAAAGGTAGGACATGCCCTGGTGTGTGTGGCATGTCCTGATAGTGAATTACAGCCTAGTTCGTTTTTCACTATTGCAAGGCTTCCTGTTCCCCATAGGCCAGAACGGGCAGTTTTGATTATTACAGCTTATAATCATAACTGACCCCGGGAACATGGTAGAAATTCGAGTTTAGTATGCCTGGACTCAGAATGATAAAATGCCTCTTTAGTGAAGTTGGTTTTAACATTCTGTGTTTGAAAATACCACTTTTAGAAAGTGGGTATTTTCTTGTCTAACCATCCAAGCCTGCCTCTGCGAGGTTGTGTATTCCTTGTCTGGAGTGTGAGTGACAGGGGCTGGGGGATGCCAGGAGACAGGGTGAGTCAGCACAGGGCTGAATAGCAAGATCTACATGTAGATGGGTGGGAGGGGTTGCACCTGGGCCCTGAATAGGACAGTGCCTTCCCTCCACAATGCTGGCTCCACCTCCTGTGGTGCGTCTGATGTCCCTGGCCTACTCTCTGAAAGAAGGGACGGAGACTTGTCAACAAAGTGCTCCAGAACTGGTTTGGACTAGGCAAAGGCCTCTCTGCCTTCAGAGAACAAAGGAATTTGGGATATAAATATTGGGGCCCTGACCCCATGAATTTAGATCTCGCTGGAATCAAGGAACCTGCCAAGACGAAGAGCTGGAAGAGCTGCCAGGAGGAGTACTGCCCCTTTGCTGTGTTGTTGCTTTGTTGGGTTGGCCTGCAGCTGCTGCTTCTGCCTTGGGCAGTGAAAGGACTGAACTTTCTACAAACTTGTGCTGAGTATCTCCAAGGGCCTGGAACCGAGCTGGCCTCCTGTTAAGAAGTCTCAGGGACTACAAAGACTTCACAAGCCTCTGGGTACCGCTTCTGGAACGCTGTTTCAGTTGCCACAGAGGAAGGGAACTGCAACCGACTCCGTCAACCGAATCCATCCCTGACCGGTGACCTGTTTGCACCGCAGACCGCATCGCCCCGCTTCGCATCGCAACCCTGGTCTCACCGTAGGCGACGTCCGACGCCGTCAACACCGAGCCGCTGCTTGCACCGTGACCTGTGGGCACCGCAGTTCGCATCGCATCGCTTCACTGAACCAGCCGGACCCGACCGACGCGGTCGCTGCAACTGGCTCAACAGTCGTGACCGCATCGCATTTGGGGCACCGCTCGCACGTTTGCGACGCACCGCTCCGACTCGCACCGCTGTCCGACGCCAGCTCCCGCACTCTGGCTTGGTCGCCTGCATCGCAACCTGTCAGCACCGCATCGTACAACGTCTCGCCCTGCACCGCACGCCTTGGACTCACCGACTCCGTCTGCACGACGCTCATCGAGCCGCTGCCTGCACCGCATCGAGGGACACCGCACCTTGCATCGCTCCGTCTTGCACCGCAACCGCGACGAACGCCCGACCGGCTCGTACACTCCGTACCAGCCACAACGAGAAAGGTACTGTGACTGAGTCTGTTCACGACTCTGCTGGCCCGTAGCGACGCGGTCGGCTGGAACTGTTGGACTCTGTGTAATTCAGCATCGCGGTAGACCCGGACGGGGCTACCGACTCGTACGAACTTTGCTTTTGTGCTATTCCTGCAAAGAAGAAGTTACCTTATCAAGCATTCATTTTTAAAGTATAGTATTGTGGATTTTTGACGTAATTGGTCTTGTCTTGAGTATATAAAAATATTGGTTATTTTTCTAAACTGGTGTGGTGTCCGTTTGTAGTGCTTACACTGTATTACTGTGGGTTATGTGCAAATGCTTTACACACTGCCTCTAGAATAAGCCTGACTGCTCGTGCCAAGCTACCAAGGGGGTGAGCAGGGGTTATTTTAGGAGTGTAACTCCCTTACCCTGACTAGGAAGAAGGGTCCCTACTTGGACAAAGGTGCAAGCCCTTGCCAACTAGAGATCCCATTTCTAACATTGGTTGTCAGCGGTGAGGATAGGACTTGTGTTTGCACTTGACTTTCAGTGATTGGTGTGCACTACTACCATATCGCAGACCATTACATACCACATACTGGTTCTTTTTCTTTTGGCCTAATTTTGATCTTGCCAGTTTTCAACTCACTACTTTTGTCATGCCTGACTCAGCTGCATCATCCGTTGTATCTCTGGAAGTTATCTTTGAGGAGGATAGGTTGGAAACCTACGCCGTAAAGGAACTACGAGCAATTTGTAAAAACCTGAAAGTCCAAATTAAAGGCCTCACAAGGAAGGAGGAGCTACAGAAGGCGCTGAGGGCCTGGGTAGCAGCCAGACATGCCAGTGGGCAGCCTGGTAATCTCAGTGAGGAGGTGGAGGAGCCTATTTCCAGGGTAGATGTGCTTTTGGGTGGGGGGGAACCCGCCAGGTCAGGCAGCAGCAGTCTGTCCCCAGAGGAGCTGGAGGACAGGCGAGAGGCAAGGCAGTTTGAGCTGCAGAAGCTCAGGCTGGAGGGTGAGCGGGAGGACAAGAGGGAGGAGAGGAGATTGGCCATGGAGGAGAAGAAGATGCTCTTAGAGCATGAGAGGGAACTGAAGGAGCTAGAACTTAGGAGTAAGTCAGGCTCAGATGGTGGCAGCAATTCGTCCAGAAAGGCAGACAGGATTGTGCACATTCCCAAGAATGTAGGCAAGGAGTTCAAGAAGGGGGATGACATACAAAGGTGGTTCCAGGGTTATGAGGCAGCCATACACATGAATGGGGTCCCTGAGGAAAATTGGGGAGCAGGATTGTGGCCACTTTTCCCTGAAGAAGCAAGGGATGCTCTGATAGCTTTGGGTAAGGGGTATCACCTCACCTATGCTGACATGAAGGATGCCCTTCTCACTAAGTATGGTCTTACTCCTGAAAAGTACAGGGATCAGTTCAGGTCCAGTAAGAAGTCTGATGCCAACACTTGGTTGGAATGTGTGGATGTGTTCTGCAGGTCGCTGGATGGTTGGGTAAAGGGCAGTAGTGTAACAGATTTTCAGGGGCTCTACAACTTGATTGCATGGGAGCACTTGTCTAGTCTATGTTTTGCAGATCTGCGCCAGCACCTAGTGGATAGTAAGCTAACTGACCCCAGGAAGCTTGCTATGGAAGCGGACCGCTGGGTGAGTACCAGGGTCCACAAGAAAGCGTTTGGGGAGACTCAGCCAAAGGTGGGCAGGGTCCCCAGCAGAAAGGTGGGGGGACAAGGGTAAAGCACAGGAGTTCTCTAAAGGGCCCCAAACTAGTACCCAGGGTAAAGGTTCCCAGCCCCCGGTGATAAGAAGAAAGGGGTCTCTACAGGGAAGCCTGTTGAGACCGGCCCCCGCAAGTGTTATGCATGTGACCAGGTAGGTCACTTTAAGGGGGACCCCAAGTGCCCAAAGGGGACACAGCCACCCACCGGTGGACAGTCCAAAGTGTTGGCTAGTGTAGTGCTTGGGGAGGAGGGGTGCCCAAAGGAGGGTGGGGATCCCGCAGAAATGACCCTTGTCTCACTAGGGGACAGTGAGATGGTCCCAGGAAACCAGGTGCCCCCTAACACAAAGAAATATAGCACCTGGGTGACCATCAATGGGAATAGGGTAGAGGCTCTCAGAGACACTGGAGCCAGTGTGACCTCAGTCCGGTGTCACCTGGTGTCTGAGAAGCAAGTAGTCCCAGGAACATTCCACCAAGTAGTTGCTGTAGACAACTCTGAGCGCCAGTGTATGGTGGCGCAGGTTCCCTTTGAATGGGGGGTCTCAGGTCCCTTGAGGGTGGTTGTGAGCCCTACCATGCCTGTAGATTGTCTGCTAGGTAACGACCTGGAGCAGTCCTTATGGAAGGATGTTGAGCTCAGGTCTCACTTGGAGATGCTTGGGTTGCCAGATCAGTTGACTGGGGGTGAGTGTTTGATTGGCTCAAACGTTCCGTCCATCATCCCCTTTTGCATCCCCTTTTGTATCGGGTTGCCAGAGTGGGCATGCGTGTCTACTTGGTCAATGGCAGCCAGAAAGGGTGATCAAGAGGACTTGGAGCCTGGAACAGTGGCCCAA
This sequence comes from Calotriton arnoldi, assembly GCA_963921515.1. Lineage (NCBI taxonomy): Eukaryota > Metazoa > Chordata > Amphibia > Caudata > Salamandridae > Calotriton > Calotriton arnoldi. The sequence goes on along the minus strand of CAWUFW010002135.1, from coordinate 230,766 downwards.
GTCCCTGCCAAGAGAAAGGGCAGGGGGCGCGGAAACCGGCCCCCGAAGTTCCCACGGACCGGGAGGAGGCGGACCTCGAGGGGGACGCCCGGTGCCTACAGGGGAGCAGGTAGCCGAACTGGGAGACATCTCTGAGCTGACCCATTGGCAGCAAGAAGGGGGTCCCACCAGGGAGGAGTTCTGCAGGGAGCAGAACGAGTGCCCTACTCTGGAGGGTCTGCGGCGGCAGGCTGCAGACCAGGCAGCTGGTAATCAGTCCGGGTCACATCTGATCTACTGGGAGAGTGGTCTCCTATACAGTGAGCCTAAGGTTGCTGAGCCTGGGTCAGCCCGTGTGCTGGTGGTACCCCAGCGCTTCAGGACCTTCCTACTGGGTCTGGCTCATGACGTGCCTTTGGCAGGACATTTGGGGCAGGACAAGACCTTTGACAGGCTTGTCACCCACTTCTTTTGGCCCCAAATGCGAAGGCAGTCAGATGCACACTGTAGGTCTTGCCAAACTTGCCAGGCAAGTGGTAAGAGTGGGAGGAAGGTCAAAGCTCCTCTCCAACCTTTTCCTGTTGTTGGTACACCCTTTGAAAGGGTAGGGATGGATATTGTGGGGCCACTGGATCCCAAGACAGCCATGCGCAACAGGTACATCCTGGTCTTGGTGGACCATGCCACCCGGTACCCGGAGGCAATCCCTCTCAGGACAACGACGGCACCAGTGGTGGGCCGGGCGTTAATGGGGATCTTTTCCCGTGTGGGATTCCCCAGAGAGGTGGTTTCTGATAGGGGACCAATTTCATATCCAAGTATATGACATCCCTGTGGAAGGAGTGTGGTGTAACCTACAAGTTCACCACTCCTTACCACCCACAAGGAAACGGTCTGGTGGAGAGATTCAACCAGACCTTGAAAGGCATGATCAAGGGTCTAACAGAACCCATGAGGCGTAAGTGGGACGTCCTCTTGCCATGCCTACTCTTTGCATACAGGGAGGTGCCTCAGAAGTCTCTTGGGTACAGCCCCTTTGAGCTCCTGTATAGCCACCCTGTCAGAGGACCTCTGAGTTTGGTAAAGGAAGGCTGGGAGGCAGCTCCCAGGAAAACTCCCAGGATGTGTTTAGCTACATGCTGGCCTTTAGAAACCAAACTGCCCGCTTCAGGAAACTCGCTCAGGCGAACCTAGAAGCAAGCCAGGAAGAAATGAAGAGATGGTATGACCAGAATGCCACTCTGGTCGAATTTCAACCTGGGCAAAAGTGTGGGTCATGGCCCCAGTGGCACCTTGTGCCTTGCAGGACAAGTGGACTGGGCCATATGAGGTGGTGGAGCGCAAAGTGACGAAACCTACCTGGTGGATTTGCAAGCTCCAAGGAACCCTTGAGGGTCCTTCACGTGAACCGCCTCAAGCCCCACTTCGAGAGGTCCGAGTAAGTATGCTCTTGGCGACAGATGATGGGGTGGAAGAGGAGAGTGAGCCTCTCCCTGACCTCCTGTCTACCAAGGAGCATGATGGGTCAGTAGAAGGTGTGATCCTCTCCCCTACTCTGACTCAGGAGCAGCAGGGGGCTGTCACCAGTTGTTGGGACAGTTCGCCCCACTGTTCTCTCTGACCCCCGGTGTTACTCACTGGTGTACCCATGACGTGGACACTGGTGACAGCCCTCCCGTGAAGCACAAGATTTACAGGTTGACTGACCGGGTCAGAGCCAGCATCAAGGAGGAGGTCTCTAAGATGTTGGCGTTAGGGGTGATTGAGCCCTCCCACAGTCCTTGGGCCAGCCCAGTGGTCTTGGTCCCAAAGGCTGCTGCGCCCGGTGCCACTCCAGAACTCCGGTTTTGTGTGGACTACCGTGGGCTCAATGCCGTCACCAGGACTGACGTGCACCCCATCCCCAGAGCTGATGAGCTCATTGATCGGTTGGGAGCTGCCCGGTTCCTCAGCACGTTTGATTTGACGTCTGGGTACTGGCAGATTGCCTTAACCGATGGGGCCAAGGAGAGATCAGCATTCTCAACCCCAGAAGGTCATTACCAATTCCGGGTGATGCCCTTTGGGTTGAAGAATGCCCCTGCCACCTTTCAGAGGTTGGTCAATCAGGTGTTGGCTGGGCTGGAGGATTTCAGTGCCGCCTACCTGGATGACATTGCTGTGTTCAGTTCCAGCTGGGAAGAACATTTACAGCACCTTGAGAAAGTGTTGAGGGCTCTGCAAGGTGCAGGCCTCACGATCAAGGCCAGTAAGTGCCAGATCGGGCAGGGTTCTGTGGTGTACTTGGGACACCAGGTAGGAAGCGGCCAGGTGGCGCCCCTACAACCCAAGATTGACACCATTCTGGCTTGGGAGCCCCCAAGACCCAGACAGAGGTGAGAGCCTTCTTAGGTCTCACCGGCTACTATAGGAGATTTGTTAAGGGCTATGGCACCATCGTTGCCCCCTTAACAGAGCTGACTTCTAAGAAGCAGCCCAGGAAAGTGATCTGGACTGAGTCCTGCCAGAAAGCTTTTGATGCCCTGAAGGCAGCCATGTGCACGGCGCCCGTGCTCAAGGCACCTGACTTCTCCAAGGAAATCGTCGTGCAGACTGACGCTTCAGAGCATGGTGTGGGAGCGGTGCTCTCACAACTGAACGAAGAGGGCCTGGATCAGCCTCTAGTCTTCCTTAGCAGGAGACTACTCCCCAGGGAACAGAGGTGGAGTGCCATAGAAAGGGAAGGTTTTTCTGTGGTCTGGGCGCTGAAGAAGTTGAGACCATACCTGTTTGGGACTCACTTCCGGGTTCAGACAGACCACAGGCCCCTCAGATGGTTGATGCAAATGAGGGGAGAATATCCAAAACTGCTGAGGTGGTCCATCTCCCTACAGGGAATGGACTTTACGGTGGAACACCGTCCTGGTACAGAACACGCCAACGCAGATGGTCTGTCCAGGTTCTTCCGCCTTAGTGAAGAGAACTCCAATGGGGTTGGGTAGTTCTCCCTACTTTCAGCTGGAGGGGACATGTGTTAGACTTGGCATCTTTTGGCGTGTTTCCCCTGACTTTTTGCTTTCTGACCTCCCGGTTTTGACTCTGTTTTTGCTGGTGTAATGATTCTGCGCACTTTCCTCACTGCTGTCCAGTGGGAAAGTGCAAGTGCTCCTGTATGAAATGTGTTATGGATTGGCGTTTCCATGATTGGCCTATTTGGTTTATGTGTCAGTCCCTTGTAAAGTGCACTGCGAGTGCCAGGGCCTATAGACCAAATGCTGTTGGTGGGCTGCAGCACTGGATTGTGCCACCCACGCAAACAGCCCGTAAAGTGTAACTCGGACCTGCCATTGCAGAGCCTGTGCGCAGCCTGGGGCTGCCATGTCGACTTGGCAAGTGCGCACACTTGCAAGTCCCTAAACCTTCCCTTTTCTACATGTTAGTCACCCCTAAGGTAGGCCCAAGGTACCCCTGTGGGCAGGGTGCGTTGTATGCGAAAGGTAGGACATGCCCTGGTGTGTGTGGCATGTCCTGATAGTGAATTACAGCCTAGTTCGTTTTTCACTATTGCAAGGCTACCTGTTCCCCATAGGCCAGAACGGGCAGTTTTGATTATTACAGCTTATAATCATAACTGACCCCGGGAACATGGTAGAAATTCGGAGTTTAGTATGCCTGGACTCAGAATGATAAAATGCCTCTTTTAGTGAAGTTGGTTTTAACATTCTGTGTTTGAAAATACCACTTTTAGAAAGTGGGTATTTTCTTGTCTAACCATCCAAGCCTGCCTCTGCGAGGTTGTGTATTCCTTGTCTGGAGTGTGATTGACAGGGGCTGGGGATGCCAGGAGACAGGGTGAGTCAGCACAGGGCTGAATAGCAAGATCTACATGTAAATGGGTGGGAGGGGTTGCACCTGGGCCCTGAATAGGACAGTGCCTTCCCTCCACAATGCTGGCTCCACCTCCTGTGGTGCGTCTGATGTCCCTGGCCTACTCTCTGAAAGAAGGGACGGAGACTTGTCAACAAAGTGCTCCAGAACTGGTTTGGACTAGGCAAAGGCCTCTCTGCCTTCAGAGAACAAAGGAATTTTGGATATAAATATTGGGGCCCTGACCCCATGAATTTAGATCTCGCTGGAATCAAGGAACCTGCCAAGACGAAGAGCTGGAAGAGCTGCCAGGAGGAGTACTGCCCCTTTGCTGTGTTGTTGCTTTGTTGGGTTGGCCTGCAGCTGCTGCTTCTGCCTTGGGCAGTGAAAGGACTGAACTTTCTACAAACTTGTGCTGAGTATCTCCAAGGGCCTGGAACTGAGCTGGCCTCCTGTTAAGAAGTCTCAGGGACTACAAAGACTTCACAAGCCTCTGGGTACCGCTTCTGGAACGCTGTTTCAGTTGCCACAGAGGAAGGGAACTGCAACCGACTCCGTCAACCGAATCCATCCCTGACCGGTGACCTGTTTGCACCGCAGACCGCATCGCCCCGCTTCGCATCGCAACCCTGGTCTCACCGTAGGTGACGTCCGACGCCGTCAACACCGAGCCGCTGCTTGCACCGTGACCTGTGGGCACCGCAGTTCGCATCGCATCGCTTCACTGAACCAGCCGGACCCGACCGACGCGGTCGCTGCAACTGGCTCAACAGTCGTGACCGCATCGCATTTGGGGCACCGCTCGCACGTTTGCGACGCACCGCTCCGACTCGCACCGCTGTCCGACGCCAGCTCCCGCACTCCGGCTTGGTCGCCTGCATCGCAACCTGTCAGCACCGCATCGTACAACGTCTCACCCTGCACCGCACGCCTTGGACTCACCGACTCCGTCTGCACGACGCTCATCGAGCCGCTGCCTGCACCGCATCGAGGGACACCGCACCTTGCATCGCTCCGTCTTGCACCGCAACCGCGACGAACGCCGACCGGCTCGTACACTCCGTACCAGCCACAACGAGAAAGGTACTGTGACCGAGTCTGTTCACGACTCTGCTGGCCCGTAGCGAAGCGGTCGGCTGGAACTGTTGGACTCTGTGTAATTCAGCATCGCGGTAGACCCGGACGGGGCTACCGACTCGTACGAACTTTGCTTTTGTGCTATTCCTGCAAAGAAGAAGTTACCTTATCAAGCATTCATTTTTAAAGTATAGTATTGTGGATTTTTGTCGTAATTGGTCTTGTCTTGAGTATATAAAAATATTGGTTATTTTTCTAAACTGGTGTGGTGTCCGTTTGTAGTGCTTACACTGTATTACTGTGGGTTATGTGCAAATGCTTTACACAATGCCTCTAGAATAAGCCTGACTGCTCGTGCAAAGCTACCAAGGGGGTGAGCAGGGGTTATTTTAGGAGTGTAACTCCCTTACCCTGACTAGGAAGAAGGGTCCCTACTTGGACAAAGGTGCAAGCCCTTGCCAACTAGAGATCCCATTTCTAACATTGCAGTTTTTCATTACTGGATTGAAATGCTCACCTCATTGTAGAGCTCACTTTCTACAGAGGGAGAAAGTGCCTGCACCCAAAGGTGACTGATACACAAAGCACTATAAAGAAGATGGATACCAGCTGTTTGCATAGCTCTGCTAATTCATGTATGTGGCAGTGTGGCACCTAGGTGAGGGAACCATTAGATGTCCCCCAGGAGGGTGGTCTGATGGAGTGCATGGTATACATTTAGCTGCAAATGTGCCTTCTGTGAATGAGTAATTGGTTAGGTGGGTGGATGACCAAGTCTGAAGCCAACCTGGGGGAATCCATCAATTGCCAGCTAGAGTTAGAGTAGCGGCTGAGAGGTGACATGACTCAAAGAATGCAGATGCTCAGCAGTCCGCATGGTGCCCCCCTGAGGCAAGACCATAAGAAGAGACCTGACCAAAGGAGAACCCCAAGAGAAGGACAGAGTATTTTATTTCTTTGTCTATTTACAAGTGGTGGTTGGCATCAAACTTACTGAACTCGGCGACTTCCTCGCTCCGGACCTCTTTTTTCGCTGACACGGGAACTGGATGCTGGAACTCCCTTAGCCAATCCTGGTGCTGCTCTCACCAGCATGAGAGCAGCACTAGAATTTGTGGTATGGGCCCTCTCGGCGCTTCACAGCGCTCTGGAAGCTTTGGCTTGCTCTAGCCCAGCTGTCTCAAGCCAGCTGGGTTAGAGATGTTTAAAGTGTGCATATGTGGCTGGCCGTCGCAAGACGACTGGCCAAAAAGACATGCGCACTTTAAACAGTGTAACACCAGCCCACCCTCCTCCCTGCTGCTGTCACTTAACAGCGGCCCGCCCCCGTCCTGATGCTCGGCTTGGGACAGGGGATGAAAAATAAAATGGTAATTATTTGCCATTTTATTTTTCATCTATGGGTCTCGGGGGGGATTTTTAAGTGAGGCGACGCTCCTCCGCTCAAACGGAGGAGCCGCCCCTGCTATTTACATATAGCACCACTATCACCCAGGGTGCCAGAACCCTTCATAAGGAACAATAAAGCACAAGGACATATACACAGGACAAATACATTTAATTGTGCATAGCAAACCTGAACTCAGTGTGTCTAAAACATTAAGAAGACAAAAGGGGAATTTAGGAAACGATTCAGAAAAAGTAAAGTGAAAAGAGACGAGAAGGGCACGTCAGAGACAAAATTGTTGCAAGAAGAAAGCATAATTTAGTCTTTTATTTCATAGAAATTGAGAGAAACCATATTAAACGTTCAAGTGTAAGTTGGAGAGCAGTGCTTTACGTTTCTTCTGACAGAGTTCCTCAATAGTGGGGCAGCCTGGAAAGATGCTGCCGAGACTGATTTGAATTTCTTGTTCTTGAAGTGAAGAGTCTCTTTGCTCTTTATGGTTCTGATATCACCAGAGATGTAAAGGAAAGAGGGAAAATAGTTTGGGTGAAATTCCAAAGCTTTCAACGTCATATAGAAGAGTTTACATCCGACCCTAGCCTCCAAAGGTAGCCAGTGGAGGTCTGTCGATCACGGTGGTATGTGATTACATTTGTTAATGTCTGTAGTCTAACAGACAGCAGAGCAAAAGAGGCTGTTGTTGCCTTCATTCTTCACACTAAAACCAACAGGAAGGTGTTCGGCTCCACAAATGATTTCATCTGATTTACAGCGTGCGTGGTTTGTCATCTGGGTGTTGTGACTTCTGATCTGATCTGCTCAGATACGGCTGCTGTTCGACAGCCCTCTGACAAACAATCGCAGGATGTCCTGTTCTGTGGGGCCTCCGGACATGGAAAGCCAGCAAAGGGCAGCTCCTCTGAGGATGGGCACAAAATGCAGCTCCTGGTAGGACCGACGTTACATGCTTTTTCTGTCCCTGGAAGCTCGCCGACTATGCTTTCCCCAGGGCGCAAGTCTTCAAAAAAAGCGGGTCGACTAATTAGCATAGGCAGTGATCAATTACCTCACGCGCAGTGAAGTCACAGAAAATAATTTAACAGCATTATCGTATCTCTCACTTTACTAGGTAAAGGCCAATTTTAAAGAGAAAGCTGAGATATAGTTTTTGGTTTATTATAAACTTGAATGCACAAACAGATAAACAATATGTTATATTCACATCTAAACCATGGAGGCGTCCAGCTGCTTGTTGTCCGTGATTGCTTACAGAATGTTTTACGCAGTGCGCATGTACGCACGTTTAAAAGAATGAAACATTTACGCATTACAAAAAAATAAACTTGTATAGCTGCCATTCAAATAAGCAAGAGTTATTGTCATGGCCACTGGAATTATGCGGCATGCGAGAGCCAAATTAAGCGGCAGGGTTGAGTGGATTATTCAGCAAGAAAAGGCAAATTATGCGGCATAATGCGGCACATTTTTTGATAGCATTAATTCATTATTTAGTACTTTTACACTTGTTAACACTGTCTGGGCATTGGGTGTATCTCCTTAGTACCAGTTTAGCACCCAAATATAGCAATAAGCAAAAGAAAGATGACCAGTCAAGCTTTCCAAAGGGCCTTCCACTGCAAAGCAACACATGTCCCAGAATCTTTAGTAACTTTTGAACCGTTTGAGCTAGAAACATTTTTCTTAAAATCTGCAGATTATGCAGCAGATGATGAATTATGTGGCAATTGCAACAAATCTATAGTTATGCGAAAATCACAGAGGCCGCACAATCGCATAATTTCATTCAATCAATCAATAAATAACTACCGCCCAATATCCAACATCCCTACTCTGGCCAAACTCTTAGAAAAATGTGTACACATTCAGCTTGGCAAACAGAAGGGGATGATGGACGGAGCGCTGAAACTTTTCAGACACTCACCCCCAGTCACAGATCTGGGTTGAATCCATCATCATTCTTTAGCTCACTTCGCCACCCCAGTTCATACACAGCTATAGGCAAATCAGTCTTGACCCTGTGCCTCATGGGAACAGTCCAGCCCGAACTGCCAAGCCATTGATTTGTCAGTGAGGTGTGTGGCGGGAGGTCATCCTTGACGAATGTGTGACTACAGAAGACCCCCTCTTCCAGGATCCGTTTGATCTTTTATTTCTCAGCTGGTATCTCAAACCAGTAAGTGGGTCCGTAAGTACGGCTATACCACTACATACACAGCACACCTTAGTGTGTGTGCTGATATTTCACTCACATGGCTATCTACACCTTTGTAGCCACTTCACATTTTCACGTCCTTTTTGGTCCTGAAGAAAGCCTCGCGACTATCGGAGAGGCTGAAACATGTCGATCAGCACTTAGGGGATATGGAAGACCCAATTTTCATCTTCATTATATCCCCGCCTTTGATTTTAAATGTGTCCTAGGACCCTAGGAATAAAGCATTTACGGTTGGGCCATCCTAGAGACACTTTTAACCTCACCACCCCTTAAGCACACACCTCACTGACAAATCAAAAACCCGCTCCGCTGTAACTCAGGCGTCGAAGCACAGCTGGGTTGCACTCGGCAGCCCAGCTGGGAACCCGATGATGAAGCATGCCACCAACTAGGTTGGTGGGTGAGGGTTCTTCTTACAAATCCATTGGATTTTTGTACTCTGGTACGCTGCACTGAGTCGTTAAACCTAAAGGATTAACTAGTGGGTCCGTCCACGTTGTTGTATCTATCGATTGAGTATTATAGCCTGCTGCTGAGGGCAATGAAAGTTTGTTAAAGACCCTGAACTTGAGGGCCGCCTTTAGTGTTATTGCCTGAGGCAGAAGAACTATAAAGCTATTGTAACATTCCACCCATGAGAAAAGGACTCCTGGCAATTATTTGGACCTAACCTGAAGTCTGATCCGGCTCTGGTAGGGCACAAACTGGTTTGGGAATACTTTAAGGGCACCTTAACCATCTCATTGTGCATACTTTTTCAACAAACCAGGTGAAAATGAAAGAGAAGCAGTTATTGAATCATTATAGATACTTACCCACCTGACCTGTTGATAGTCTATGATGTTGGCAATGATTAAGATTTTATTGAGAAGTCAGATTATGGTACTTTAGAAAGTCATGAAGCTGATGTCAAACATGAAGTTTATTGATGAATAATAGTGAATTATCTTGAAAGTTGTGCACATAAAATAGCTCAAGAGTGGGGCGATTGTGAAAATGCTAACAGGCCCCCCTCACAACCATCGCAAGGAACTGCAGGCTGAACATCCTCTCTTACACTGACGACACCCAACTGATCCTCTCCCTCACCAATAAACCCAACATCACCAAACACAACTTCCAAGAAGGGACGAAAGCCGGCGCCACCTGGATGAAGAACAGCTGCCTGAAACTCAATTAAAAAAAGACAGAAGTCCTCATCCTCGGCTCCACCCCCTCCGCATGGAACGACTCATGGCGGCCCTCCGCCCTCGGGAATCCCTCTACCCCGACAGACCATGCACAAAACTTCAGCATCATACTGGACTCATTGCTCACAATGAACTGCCAGATCAAACCTGTATCCTCAACCTGCTTCAACACCCTCTGCATCCTTCGAAAGACTTTCAGATGGATCCCAACCAAATCCAGGAAAATTGTCACACACGCACTCATCAGCAGCAGACTGGACCACTGCAACGCTCTCTACACCGGAATCAAAAAGAAACTCCTTCACAAACTCCAGACTGTCCAGTACACCGCAGCCAGACTGATCATCGACATACCCCGTCGCAGTTACATCACCCAACACCTCCGCGATCTCCACTGGCTTCTAGTCGAAAGAAGAATAATCTTCAAACTCCTCACTCATGCATACACGGCCCTTCACAATGCCGGACCGGCATACCTGAACAGCTGCCTCTATTTCCACGCACCCAAAAGACACCTCCGCTCAGCCCAGCTCTCTCTGGCCACTGTCCCACGTATCAACAAGACCAGAACTGGAGAAAAGTCCTTCTCCTACCTCGCAGCCAAAGCCTGGAACACCCTCCCCCTCCACCTCCGGCAATATCTCACATTACCCCAGTTCAGGAAGCACCTCAAGACTTGGCTCTTCGGCTGACCCCAACACTCAACGGAGTCACCCGCCAGCACCTTGAGACCCTCACGGATGAGTCGTTTCTCTTTACCAACCCTGATTGATTGATTGATTGATTGGTTTGCTAAGCTTAATTGTAGCCTGCTTCAGCCATGTTCTCTGATTCTGAGACATGACGCGAATTGGTATTTGAGACATGAAGTTAAAAAAGCTTGCTCAGGTGAAAACTGTTTCCATTTTTGTTACTTTAGAAGGCAATTTCCCAGTTCTCATGAGCCCAAGTCAGAACCTGCTTGAATTATTTGTGAAACTTCTGTCATGTGATGGATTCTAGATATCTGTGTGTAGTAAAATATAAATCTGAGTCTTACCTGGGAGTTTTATTCCAGTGTGCTCAGGTCAGGTTTTGCTTTTCTGTTCAAAACTTTCTGATGGTTGTGAACAGGAAAAAACGAATTAGGAAAATCAGCCCTAAATAGAGCCTAATATCCGTGGAGTCGAGCCATGGGTCTGTGGTTTCATCTAGTGGAACCAGCAGAGGCTCAACCGGTGGAGATGTGACAGCTTGCCTGACTCTGAACTGACTGTGTGAACTGGGAGTTTGGCATACAGGCTACTCCGTCACTTTTATGGTGGGGTTCCCTGTCTGCCAAACCATAAATAAGCCACATAGAGTTTTAAACAGCTTCATAAAAGACTTATTACAGTTGTGGGGATATCACTGTAGTTGCTAAAATTGATTCAACAAACTAATCATTTCACTAGCAAGCTGCCCTTTAATTGATCCCTTACTTGTCAGTTGAATCACTTTTAAATAAATTTAAATAAGATACAGAAAATACTTTTGTTAGGATTCTTCCACAAATGAAAAAGTTATTATACCATTGCATGAAAATGAGGCAGTTTGCTCTGTATATTGCATACAGAAGTCAGCCATATTCCTTTTCCAACCAGGACCTTTACTTTTTCTTAGTTGTTGTATGACATCTATAATCTTCTACCTTTGTAATTGTGGATAACCTAGCTAATCTCTCCCACTCTTAACGTCTTGGGTCCCACACACAACCCTTTGAATCCTGGTTATATGAGAAATTACTCCCATAGATAATACTATCTTGTACCTAAGACACCTTTATAAGTAGTGTTGGAAACTACATTGCCATTTTCAAGAGAAAAGAAAAAAACCCTGGTCCATGTGCAAAGTTGCGAGAAACCCAGCTGTAATTTTGATGTAAGATATGTGCCAATCCTGATGCAGGAAATGGGTTAGACTCCTTTTCCAACAATACTACCAAGGATCTTCTACATATTTACTGGACTATGTAGACCGTTCATGTTCCAAGATAGGAGAGTGAGTGGCGTGCTCATTTGAAAACAGGAATGAACGTGGATAGCCCAATTGAATCTTAAATAAAAAAATTTAAATGCAGCGCACCTTCTTAATTTGGGCTGTGCCGTCTTCCTTGGGGCAGGGTTGGAAAGAGGTGCACAGTATGATACAAATCTGCATTCCCTAAAGTGGAGGCTAAATGCGAGCAGACCATGACCTGCTTCTTAGCATGATGACATCACTCCACAGTGAAGAAAATCTCCTCTTATCTTCCAATCCTTTTCCAACCCTATAATGTGCCGGCTGATTTGGGAGTTCTTCTTTGAAACTGCAAATTTCTCATTTTTGCATATTTGGAAACTTGTGGCTGATTCCCAATTTAACATTTATGTCTCATTTCACCTTATTCTAGAACCTACTTTTTCATCACAGGTTTTTGATTGACTCGTCCTTTTTTGATCCCGCCCTCCAGATTTTGTTTGTGAGTCCAAACGCCTCCTCTCAATGAAACTGATGTATTTTGAGGGTGTTGAACTTGCAGGCTGGGCCAGGGATTGTTTAGCTTACTGTATTATCCTAAGCTAATATGTAACAGATATAGCAACATTTGAAAAATATTTTTTAAACATGTGCCACCACTTATATCATTAAAGCCATTCTCTCCGAGGGATCCTTTACATCATATCACACACTAAAATCTGACATGATGCCAAAAACAAATTTTTGGGGGACTGGAAAACAGTGCTCATCATACTTAGTGGCCCTAAATAATTTTTGTTGTTGTTTTTATTTAGTTAACATTTATTTATAATGCAGTTCTACCAACCGAAATTAGAGAGCTTTACATTGTAATAGGAAAATATAAAGAAAGAACCGTGCAAGCAATAGTAGCATTGCATGTTTCAATTCACTCAAGAACAATTCAAAATAATGTAGAGACATATAGTCGTACGCATCTTAGTACTATGGATGTGAGGATAAATAGTTCGGAGGGAGAGTTAGGCTAACTGCATTCGCAAAAGAAGTGTATTCAATAACTTTATGAAGGATAGAATGGTGAGCTGAGTTCACAGAAGGGTGAGGAGAAAGTTCTGTAGGTGCGTGGAACTCTCTGAGAAGGACTGTTTCAAGGCTTGAGTTACTGAAAATGTCATTGTTTCCAGCAAGAAAGAGTATTTGCTCCTCAGATCCTGTCAGACACCTGAAATAGGAGATTATCCAGAAAGGTAGGGCTTTTCTTATGGACAGCTTTGCAAGCTATTCAGCAGAATTTAAATTTGATCCTCTCTTCTATCGCAAGTCAGTGTTTGTCCCTTGGTTGAGACAAGTCTGGCTTTGAGTTGAAGCAAAGATGATTGGCAAAAGCCAGTGAGTTGAGATAAGAACACATGGTCCATTTCATTTGCATGGGAGATAGAAGGCTTTAGATGTTTTTTTTTTGCTGTGTGGGGTTGGAAGTTAGCCAATTTGAGGAGTATATTTATCTGAAGGGATATTGATAGAATATCATCCAGGGCAAAGCCCTGAGAAATTACTTTTTGGACTGGTATTGGGAAGAAAACGTCAATGTTCAGTTTATTCATTAGAGCCGGGTCAAATCTGTATTGAAATTTGAGGATGTTGAGAAGGAATTCTGCTGTCTGTGGATTTAATATTAGGAGAAAGACCGCCATCGTAGTTGGACAGTCATGAGGAATTATCGCAGTGTGAAGGTTTTTAGGTAAGTTGTCTGTCGCCAGCATATTGATAAATTGTAACTATGGACTCCAACAGTGATCGGCTGAGTGCTTTCTAGGTTGGGGTTGAACATTGTGGGAGTGAGAATCCAATCTTGGCGGCCACCACATAACATGCAGGAGGATCTAATATGCAGCTTTTCCACCATAGTCGGTTATTTAATTCGTAAAAGGATATCAATAGAGGAATTCTGAATTTTTATGAATGATTTTGCCAATGTCTCATTCAGGTGGAAAAATGTTTAAAACAAAAATTTAGATTTGTTTGTGTACCAATTGACTGAAAGTAGTGTAAACATTGAAAAAAATGTCCGTCGTTCAGCAAGTATTCTTGAGAAACCTCTAATATGTCCTCCAGGTGCCCAGGCACAGTAGCCAGATACTGTGGGTCCCACCTTCTCTCAATGCATGCACTGAAGAGCGAAAAATTAAAGATGTTCACAATGTTGCCTAATCGAAGTCAGAAGGCCATGGGTAACAATTGAAACAGGCAAAACTTTTTATTAAGTACAAACTAGGCCAAATCAGGTGACAGAGAGCGGTGCAAGTGATGTGTATGATAAATCATTGCTAGGGATCATACATAGGGAAACCAGACAAGGAGTCCATGCAGAGATTGTATGGCTAACAGTAAGCGAAAGAAAGAAAGGAATCTACTATGTTGGGGGGTAGCTTTCCAAGATTCAGATCCCCTAACACATGGTGACCCAATACTATACCTGCTATCTGTGGGCAACAAATAGGTAAAAGAATAGTGGGCGTCATTGTGGGTATAACAGATTACATGAATGCATGGTTGGTTCTGGGACTGGAGTTGGTAAAAAAAACTTAAATGTTCGGTTCATTCAGCAGAGCCTGGGCAAATCTGTTTTGAAATGTGAGGGTGACAAGAAGCAATTCTGTTGTTGACTTGAGTCACTTCATCCAGGCGTGATTCGAGGACAGCACGTTACACTAAGTAGCGTAACAAAACTTGAGGGGGACCCCCCTGCAAGGTTCATAGAGGGGCCCCCGCTCCAGGTTTAACCAGGAGCTCTGGGGCCAGAGTACTGTGCTGAGGGGGCCCCCTGAAGCTCAGGCACCCTGCACCGCGGGGGCTGTGGTGGCTTGTGTTACACCACTGGTTACACTAGGCAGGCAATGGCTAACATTACAAAGGATTATTGTCCTGATAAAAAGGCCATTTTTGAATCTGCACTTAGAGATTATAAAAATACTATCCTCCTGACCAAAGCAGAATACTTTTCTTCAAAAATTCTTAAATCATCTAACAAAGCTAAGGACATCTTCTCTATAGTAGATGAACTTGTCAAACCAGATCGGGTCACTGCTAAACCCACCCCATGACAACTCTTATGTGATTCCCTTAATACATTTTTTATTGATAAAATTGTCACTATCAAAACAAGCATTCCCAAGGTCACTATACCTGTGGACTCCCCATGCGCACAAACCAACCCAATTTATTTAGACCAAATCCCTCACATCACCCAAGATGCCTTTTTTAATTAACTTAAAAAAGTCAGATCCGGTTCCCCTACAGATAGTTGTCCTCCCCATATTCTTCAAGAAGTTTTTTTACACTGCCCAGATCCCCCTTTGTCGCTTCTTAACAATTCCCTTACCTAAGGGGTGGTTCCCAACTTATTCAAAAGTGCGGAAGTTGTTCCTATCCTGAAAAAACCGAGTGCTGATCCCTCGATACCTAGCAACTACCGCCCCATATCTCTGTTGCCTTATCTGAGCAAAATTTTGGAAGCCCACGTTGCTAACTGTTTTAGCACTTTTATAGAGCATTCACACTACTCGGATTCACATCAAGCGGGATTTAGACCCGCCCACTCGACTGAGTCAGTCATCTTGGCAGCCCTAGATGAATTAAGAGGGGGGGGGGGCGACCAGGGCTCCACTCAAGCCCTGGTGCTCCTAGATCTGTCGGCCGCCTTTGACACGGTCGACCATCACTTGCTGATCGGCCGTGTCAGCTGTGCCGGGATCCAGGGTCTGGCATTGAAGTGGGTCTCCTCTTTTCTCAGCAATCGCTTCCAAGCAGTTCGTCTTGCCAACTTTTCTGCTGGGAAGAGAGGACTGACCTGCGGGGTCCCACAGGGCTCTTCCCTCTCACCTCTCTTGTTTAATTTGTACAATTTTCCACTGATTCTGGCCCTCCGAAAGAGAGAGGTCGTAACTTTCAACTATGCTGACGATCTTCAGCTAGTGTTCAAGATCGATGCCTCCCCATCATCGATGGCTAGTTTCCAATCCACAATGAACTTTATTAGTAATTGGTTGAATGCCAACCAGTTCAAATTAAATCCCGATAAAACTGAGCTTATTCTTACTGGTGGCTCATCCAATCCGTGGAATTCTAACTTTTGGCCTCCACTACTAGGGTGTCCCCCTTCCCCTGTGAGCTCGGTCAAAAGTTTGGGAATCATGATTAGTGATGATCTCACTATGAAGGTCCAGATCAGCTCAGTGGTCTCCGTTTGTTTTTTTCATCTGCGGAGAATACGGAAAATCAGCAGATTTTTGACCACTGAGGCTCTGATTCAAGTCGTCCTCGCACTGGTAATGTCGCGTATTGATTACGCAAACTCTTTGTATGTTGGTATTCCTGCATACCAATTACGTTGACTTCAATTGGCTCAGAATCAAGCGGCCAGACTTGTTTATGGTCAACCTAAGCACCATCACGTGAGACCTTTATTGAAGAGCCTCCATTGGCTCCCGGTGGCCCAACGCTGCCTCTTCAAGTTGGGCTGCACCATCTACAAAGCCCTCTCGGGTTGTGGTCCGGCCTTCATCGCCTCAAAGATACAGCGGTATGCCCCCTCCCGTGACTTACGCTCTTCAAATAAAAACCTACTGATCTCTAGCTCTTTTAAACGTAAAAAACATGGGGGCCTCAGATTCTCGACCTTGACACCTCAATTCTGGAATTCTCTCTCTCCTGAACTACGATTGGCCACCTCCAATACTCAGTTCAGGAAATTACTTAAAACATGGCTATTCTCCCAGGCTTACAACTGAATTCATCGTCTAGTGTCTGTAACTGCTTCGGCTCAGCGCCAAGAAACCGTTTGGTGTATGTGCGCTCAACAAGTCTTTTTAACATAACATAACATAACAAGGAGGATATCATGGAGCCAAGTATGCATTCCTGTGCATATCTATATTTCCCCAGATTATTATAACCAAAGGTTTAAGATTATTTACATGGTGGTTGATACTAATTATTTTCAGAACCAGGGCCTGTAAGGCCTTTGCAGACAGGTGCCTTGCCATCAAAAATTGACACAATAGGGTGACAGATTGCAACAAATAGCCCAAAAAATGCCTCTTTGTCAGGAAATAGAGTGGCCCAAAAAGATTTTCTGTCTCGGACTCTGAAAATCCTTGCATTAGCCCTGTGCAGGACTGGCTAATATTTTAGGAGCAAATATTTTTCGTAGTGCGATTCAATGATCGTAGAGACACGCTCTTTAGTAAGCTTGTGTTCCTTATAATTCTTACATATATTGAGAGTCTTGTAATTCCCCATTCGGATGGTAACAGGAGCTCCAGGGAAGTAAGGAATTATAATGAATGCAGAGTAACCCCAAGCCTGAGGTTGCTCTAGCCCCCATGCCCATTTCATTAGGTAAAGATTATTGCAGGATTTGAATGCAGAAACCCTGATTCCTATGATAATTCTTTCTTCTAGGGGCTCATTGCGGGTAGGGGTGTCATTAAGCCCCCACTTTAGAAATTGGGAGGAGAGAGGGTGTCACTGTGCTATTTTGTGTAATATGAAACATGTATGCTGTTTTCATGACAAAATTATCAATCACAGGGAATCCCCAAATTATTACTAAAAGGTTCAGGAAAGGGTCAAACACAGCAACAATCAATAATAAACCTCTCGCTAATCCTATCGACATTTATCAATTAAATTAATCCAACATGAAGTGACCTGAAAAATTATTCTTTACATTTTTATTTCATTTTACATACTTTATTTTCTAACGAATTGTTTTGCGTTTATTAGTTCATTTTTACATATAAACTTTCTTTATATAAATCCAGTTATTTAAAACTCATATAGATTTCACACACAATACTACCATGAATACAATGTGAAGACTGCACAATACATTACAATACTATGTTTAATCCATCCCACTTACCAATCACTCTCTCTCATTCATACATCACTCCCATACACTCCATATGTACAAGTCCAATGGTCCCCAGATCAAAAATCTTTCAAAACAGGCCACCAAGGAGACCATTCTTCTATAGTCTTCCATTGATGCGTTTTAAGCTTGGTACTCACAAGAATCCCGATTGGAGTGTATGGGAGTGATGTATGAATGAGAGAGAGTGATTGGTGAGTGGGGTTATTGTAATGCAATCTGCTGTCTTCACATTGTATTAATTGTAGTATTGTTTGGGAAATCTATGTATGAGTTTTTAAGTATTGGATTTATATAAAGGAAGTTTATGTAAAAATGAAATATATAAACACAAGAAAATTCGTTAGAAAATAAAGAATGTAAAATGAAATAAAAAGGTAAAGAATAATTTTTTCAGGTCACTCCGTGTTGGATAAATTTAATTGATAAATGTAGATAGGTTTAGAGGGAAGTTAATTATTGATTGTTGTTTTTTATGGCTCCTTTAACTATGATCGGAGTCTGTGCGCTATAAGAAGCTATTAAAATGACCTCTTGCAGTCGAAGGAAGACAGGGATGGAAGAGTGGAGAGAAAGAGAGAGAAGAAGAGAAGGATGAAGAGCACATGGATGGATGCAGAGGTGGATGAATAGAGAGAAGGAATTAGGGATGATAGATCATGAGCTTGAGAGAGACAGCAGAGGTGGATGATGGATGAATAGAAAGAGAGATGAATGAGAGAAGGATGAATTAAAGGAAAGAAAAGATAGAGTGACGGAAGGAAAGAAGGAAGGAAGGTCAGAAGGATAGATGAACGGATGGGGTAGATGACAGCAAGAACAAAGGATGAATGATGGATTCAAAAGGAAGGATGGAAAAAGACAAAGAAGGATGGAGAGTAGGAAAGATGGATAAAATAAAGAGGAAAGGAAAGAAGGAAAGATGGTGGATGGAAAAGACAGAAGATGGATGGATGGGCAAATACATAAAAGAAAAAAGGAAGGAAAGCAATATGGAAAAAGACAGAAAGATAGATAGAGAGAAGGAAGTACAAACAACTGACAGAACGATGGAGAGATGGAAAGAAGAAAATGTAAGAATTAAAAAAAAATCCCTAAGGGGAAGCAATCTCCTGAATTGCTGTTGGATTCACTTCCCTCGCCACTTTGCTCAGAGCTATTTCGTACCTGGTTCAAAGTGGGAGGTATTTTATTTTTCTAACCACTCCAGTGATTACAGGTATGACTCCGTTACCACAGTATTCCCACACGCAGAATTCCCAGAACCTTTTGCATTGGAATTCTGGTTGCGGTATTACTGTTATTAAAATGATCATCGACCTACGATCAGAAATTTTAAAATGTAAAATAACTCAAAATAATGTTTACTGCTGTTTGTGTTTATTTGAGGAGCGCACACTACCCAATTGATTTGCTTCAATGCACATTAAAATGATGATTGCTGTAGCCCCAGTGCTTAATTTGAGCCGGTGGTTTCTGGTGCTTCGCACCAGCACTTAATCATCAACACCAGCGCCAGCGCCTTTCATCAGCACCAGTTAAGGACAGATTCATTTACGAAGAGATTATGTGATTTACCCAGAATCACAGGGTGTTGAGCCGACGCCGAGACTCGAACCTGGTTCCCCAGCTCAGAGGTCGGCAGCTCTGGCCATTACACCACAGCCTCCCCCCACTTTCATGTGTAGTAGTTGGTTCTGTTTTAGACGGCGCTAACAGGAAAAATGGACTGGTGCAAGGTGCCTCCTGAAGAGAGCCCCGGCACTTTTTTTTACAAATTAACCACTGTAGTAGCCCCCTTCACTTAATATTTTGTTAAATGTTCCCTCCAGTTTGCAATGTCTTTAGATTTCTTTCCTTGTAAAATGCATATTAGCCAACTAGGAAATACAATTTGCTTTGACTGCTGTCTCGTTTTAGAAAGAGTCCTAATCACATAAAATGTTAAAGCATGTGATTTCTTGAAGAGCCAGAAAGGGCTGCGAGCGCCCAATCCGCCAGCCCTCTCCTCTGCTCTGCTAGGTGGTTCTAAATAAAGCATGCAGTCAACAACAGGAAATAACTCCCACAGAAAAAGGGCAGAATGCAAACTCTCACCAACTCTCAGCACACAGCTCACAACGGCCTTTTGTTCAAGCAGCAGCAGTTAGCTGCATTATTTATCTCAGCTTTGACCTTACGAGCTTTACTCGGCCTCGTTTACTTGCATAAAGGCACGCTGTCCCTAATACAGGAGTAGAAATGGTACTGTCTGGGCCTAGTGTCATCGCAGGCACAGACAGTACCATTACTGGAGGGGTGGGGAGGTGGAAAGGAGTGGGGGCTGGTAGGACCGGTGCCCCATCTGCAAAACTCCTGCACCCTCTTGTGTTCAACTATCGGTGACAACAGCAACAAGCATTGGCAAAGCCAATCGGGCTGGCATTTCCCATAGCTACAGTTACCTCAAGTAAATTACTAAATGTCCTTTTTGTGTCAGAAAAAAACAGAGTGAAGTCTTTAACAAGACTGCAGCCCTTCAGAACTCTACTGGATGTTCTAATCAAGTCAGAACCTAGGGGCATATTTACAAGCCACTTACGCCGCTGGTGCATCACTTTTTTTTAATCACTGGCGGTGCGGTGCTCCATATTTACAAGGCCACGTAAAGCCGCCCTGCTTGGCTTTTCGTGGCCTTGTAACTACGGCCTCTTTTCACGCAGCACTTTGCGTGAAAGGGGCGTTCCATGGGTGTTGCTGTGGGTGTTGCCACGCAACACCCATGGATTCTGCCGCATTCCCAGATTTACAACGTTTCGTAAACCTGGGAATGCGTCAAAATACAAAGCCTCCTCAGGAGAAATACTTTTTTCTTTTTCTGCAGCACATATAGAAAGAGGAAAACACCTCAAATGATAGTTTTTGTGCAGGAAGGTGTCCCTTCCTGCACAAAAACTATCATCCCCGCAATGTAGGCATCCTTTTACCATGGTGCAGGGGTGCCTGTGTTGATGCATGGCATTTTAATTGTGCGCCAGCGCAGGGGAGAGCTCAGGGATACGTCACATTGTTGTAAATATGACGCATCCCTTTGCTTTGAAAGTAACGCAGCGCGGCGCAGCCAAATGGCTTGCAGCACCGCCCTGCGTTACTTTCTTGTAAATATGGCCCCAAGTGCTTAACAAGACTTTCACAAAACTGCAATAACTCACATTGTTACTAAATGTCCCTCTTGAGTAAGATATAACTGCTTAAAGTGTCCTTCACAAAATTGAGGGTGTGTGGCTTCAACATAAAAATGTATATATCAACTTTTGCTACTATAATACATTGAACTTGATTTCAATAGGATAAGAAAATGTGCAAATGTTAGTATATGCTGATGAATCAATATTGATACTTTCAATAAATGCTTTGATTACTATGGAACATTTGTAAAGACAACCTAGCATATATATGTACTAGCAATCACTGGTTAAGTCGAGATCCTCCTAGCGTATTGTTGGAAAACATTTTTGGAGTAACACTATAGTTATGTACTGGTAAAATGGCCATTGCCTTATGGTATGGGCTGGGTAGGAAGAAACAAAAGGCAAGCCAATAGATACATATATTTAGTGAAGGGTTCATATATATGTATAAATAGGCAATTATCATGAAGCAACTATGCAACCAATGCTTTCTAAATGAATCTGCAATGTGGACGGATAATAGGTGGCGGAGAACAGACCAACAGAATGTGAAAAACAAGTACTATGATGCTAGCAAATGGCAGGCAATACTCCCTAATTAGTGCTGGAGAAGAGCATTGTTTGTTGGGTGAGTGAAATTGACAAGGGATTGGTTTACTATATGTCTGTGGTTTACACAATGGAATTATGGTCAATTTGAAGGTGTTAGTGATGTTAGTTTGTTGTTATTTAAGTTCTTTTTTTACCCACACTATGTAATGGATTAATGAAGTCTGTAATTGATCACATTCCTGGAGTACCCTGAGAGTCCTGTCTGGATTGATTGACAGAGAGATTGGTGAATATATATGTCTATATATATTTTGGACTGAACAAAAAACAAACGTTAAAGTAATGTTATAGTTAGGTGAACATTTGAGTGAAAACGTAACATTTTAAACAAAGAAAACCACTGAAGTTCAGCAGTTATAGTTATCTCAAGTAACAAAAGCTCGTGCCTTAAAGTACTATGTCTTGCGCCCCGGCCACGCACTGTTTTCTCATCAATATTTTCATTGAAAATGTTGCAGTGATATCGATGATGTCATAGAAGATGTCATGAGTGATGTAACTTGTGGGGTATTAAGCAGTACCTAATTCTAACTAACACCTAACTATAATGTTACGTTAACCTTTGGTTATTTAAGTGAATTTCTAGGGTTTTTTATTGTCACACATAAAGTCAACACCCTACTATGCATGGCCTATGGCCAGGCCCTGTGTTCAAACCCCGCAGGCAGCCAACCCCATGTAGTGCGTGTCATGGGATTAACAACAGTGCCTGCATCCAACTCCTGCGGGCAACCAAGTCATCGCTGCACATGGCTGTCGACGATGCACACTGTGAGGTTGGCCACAGGGGCTGGCCTGTAGCCAGGCTCTGCGTCAAACCCATTGGTGCAGCCCCCATCTCAAGCTACTTTGGGTCACGGTGACCTCATCCCCAGAGCTTTTTTCTTTTAAGGGGAGGGGCATGCAGTCCCCCTCCCCAAGTCATTTCAGGGCCCAGTGACGCCATCTCCCAGGGCCTTTGTATTTGTATTAAGGAGAGGGGGCACGTGGCCCCCCTCCCTGACCCACTAGGGATCCCAGCCCCGGGGCCTTTGTTTTTAATTAAGATTAGGAGGGCCCGCCCCCCTCTTCATGCCAATAGTGGCCCCGGGGACTCCATTCCCTGGGGTCAAAAGATATTTGTAATGGGGAGGGAGGCATGAGGCCCCTGACCCTGAGTCACAAGGGGCCCGGAGACCTCATTCCAGAGGGCCTTTAAAGGAAGGAGGGCATGCACCCCCCACCTGAGCCAATATTGGCCCTAAGGAACCAATCTCCTGAGGCCAAAACATATTTTAAGGGAAGGGAGGCTCATGGCCCCCCTCTCCCAGCCACTATGACACCATCCCCCAGGGCCTTCATTTTTATTAAGGGGATGGGGCGCACGGCTCCCCTCCCTGAGCCTATAGTGCCCTGGGGCCCCATCTCCTGGGGCCTGGTACTTGTCAGTGGGTGCCCTGGTGCCCACCAGGGGAACCCACCAAACAGTATGTTGAGGGTCGCGTGGGGATCCTCCGAGGCCCCCGCAGCCCCAGCCGGCTCCCCGCAAACACAAATCCTGGGTGCTGAGGCAGCCGTCACTCTTCCCATCCTGCAGAAGCAGCTGTTTTTGTTTGCTCACACCAGACGGATCAATGTGAGTTTCCCTGCCTGCAAGAGTGTGGGCACGGAAACAAAAGTCTGCTCCCATCCGGTGGAATCATTTTTAAAGCTCCCACTGACTGGAAGCAGACATGCCTTTTTTACAAGCGTTTCTGTGAGCAGGGAAGGCATGTCTGCTCCCACCCATGGGAGCTTTAAAAATTCTCCCGCCAGGTGGGAGCAGAGATATGTTTCCCTAATGCGGGCAGGGAAACTACTGCGTTCCAGGGGTGGACTCCCCGGGGACACAGTAATTGATCCGGCCCCGGGAGCCTTCAGTTTAATATTGGCACAGCATGGATGTGGTCCCCGGGGCCTATTAAGGACGGGGAGCGTACCCCTCCCCATTTTAATGGACTTCAGCCCAGGGGTTGGGATCCCAGGGCCTATTGAGGTTCGAGGAGGGGAGCTGCGTGCCGCCTCCCCTTTAATGTTACATTGGCCCTGGGAGATTGGGTCCCTGGGGCCTATTAAGGCTCAGGGAGGGGGCAGCAAAATTTAAAAAAAATCATTTTTGGCCCCAGACCTATGGGGTCAGGGTATCCCTACCCTGACCCCCTTATGTCTATTTTTTACTTTTTTTGTGGAACTTGGGACTGAGTCCCGAAACCTAAGATGGATGCTGCCATATACTTGTTGATGTGCTGGTGGCCAATCAGATCTCAGCATGAGATCTGCTGGCTCCGCGGATCCTCTGCGTCATGAAATATACAATTTTTTTGCTTTAATTGCTCAAAAACACCAAATCACAAAAAGCACACATTCAGGACCTAAATCTTGATTCCTGCTAAATTTGGTGTAAATCTGTTCATGCGTCTTACCTGTAGCTCTTTCTAAAGATCCTATAGAATAATTAATGGGGAAAAAGCCTTTTGGGCCCCCCCTTTTTCTTGGCCCCCACTTGACAGAACACCATGAAACTTTCCAGGATGGAGCTGAGGTGGAAAAACATTTTTGGGGAAAGTTTCATGGAGATTTGTCAAACAGCACCAAAGTTAAAAACAAACCCAAAAAATGTTTTTCCTATGGAAACACAATCCTAACTATACCTACCCAGTGGCGGCCGCCATATATTTATATATATGGATAACCAGGATGGACTGTATCCTAACAGCAACTGTCTATTAGACTCCTGAACACGTGTCCGATTGTGGAGTTACCGTGGGCTCCTTAGCCCCTTCTATGCTCATGACGAGCTCAGCTCGTCATGCTGCGCGGTGGGCGTGTGCGCATGACGAGCTGAGCTCGTCACGACCACGCCCGCGATCGGAATGTCCAGCACCTGGGCGGAATTCCGATCACGGCGAAGCGGTTAATTGTGTCCCACGCATCCTGGCTATCCATCTGCCTGCAACTTTCTCTCACGGGTACGGCACCCATGAGTATATTTTCCTGTTAAGTTGTTGTACTCACTTGGTGCTTTTTTTAGCACCTTGTGCGCAATAATTTACAGACTGCTGGTCTTCAGTTCACCCAGGCTCTCTATTAGTCCTGATGAGACCCTAATGTCCCTTGATGGGTCGAAACGCCGCTGACAATGTTTGCAAACAAACCTTTTGATATGTCACAAGAGTTGTGTGGATAGGCAACTATGTGCCTGGTCTAATAGGACTTAACTGCATGGTTGATTGGATACCAACATACCTACGATTCTTAACACTTGTTTCATCTATATTTTTAGTTTTGGTTGTTGCTCACGTGAGGGTCATTTTGCACTTATGTTTAAACATTGAATTCATGATGCGATTTTTGATATAAATAAATCCGTACTGATGCACTGGAAACCTACTTCCTGGATTGTCACAATACTATACTATAACTATACAGTTATTTTGCTGTTTTTATCTAATACTTTCTGGCTAAATGAGCTCTGTGTGAACCATTTTCGTTGTTTGTACATGCATTTCCCAGGGTCGCATGGACATTTGGGTTGCTCTTGTTTATTTCGTAAATATGGTACTGTCATTGGCAGCGCTGGAAGGGGCAACGGGTGCGGCAAGCTGCAGTTGCCTCCTGATGAGGGTCCTACCACTTATTTTTTTTACAAATTAAGCACTGCAAATGGTAATAGGCTAATGGAGTGCTGTAGATAACAGTTGATAAATCTAAACAATGGCATTTTTAACAAACTTGTTTGGGTGAGGTCCATAATGGACCGAAAGCAATACTTTGTTGAACCAATGTAGAGTTGATTGGACAACAAAGTGGATAGGAAGGAGAAGACACAAAGGGCCTACAAGGTGGAAGCCATTTTACATTAAAGGTCATTTGAGCAGTATAGTGGGTATTTGGGAAGCAGATAAGGTCAGGGATGCATTTTGAATAGGCTTAATGGAAAAAACTTGCAATTCCTTCCTGATGCAGTAAGAAAGGAAGAGGGAGCTAGTGCAGAGACTGGAAGAAATAATAAACATACAGATTCTTCTACAAAGAAGGAAGAGTCCAGAAACCATTGCTTATACATTAGATATTTGTAGCATGCCTTGTCATCACCCCCCACCCCCTTCTCTTTTCAGACTTTAGCTAATAAACTACCTATACACCAATACACAGGAGGGGCATGGCGAGCAGCCAATGCTGTCAGATGTTATGATAAAAAATAAGAATATTTCCAAAATGGAAGCAATTCTCAATCTATCATACGTGTCAGTGAATGCCACTCAATCCTGACTCCAGTGTTCTGTAGAGTATGGATCCTGTGCATATCATTATTTGCCACTGAAATCACTACCTGAACTTAAAAGTGGCAAAGGACAGACATTTCACAAGCCTACATGCTCCTCAAGAGTCAGAGAGGAGTCATATCAATTGTAATAATCAAAGGAGTTTTAAGAGAAGGGACACACTTAAATGTCCTAACGTGGTAGCATGACTGGTGGAACCTCAGCAGACTCTGGAAGAAGGCAGCATCAGTGGCAGCAACAGGTCAGAACTGAAGGCTCCAGTTACTGAAGAGAGCAAGACTCTGGTGGACAACATGCGCGCTCTCATGAATGGTTTGAACATTGTATGGCAGAGTGGGAAAACAGCCTCACAGGTTTTATCATGGCGAAAAGCGAATATAGAAAATGGATGATGCAATGCATGCCCATATCAGGGGCAAAGTTAGGGAAGTAGTACTGAACAGAGCCTTACTGACAACAATAGTTCAGAATCAACATACATTTAGAAATGTTCGAATTGCCTTCTTTTGCCTCAGTCAACATATAAATGATACAGAATAAAGAAGAGTCAAGGTGTTATGTGCCCAATGTACCCCAATCTAGGTCTAGGTTGCTACATAACCTTTTACCTACATGTGTCCTACCTTGCTCTGCATAACGATTCTAGCACTGACCTTTTACCCAGTTATGTGCGGAATAAATGTCGATCAGTTTCTTGGAGGCTAAGTCCCTGCACAAGATGTACGTAACAGCATGAACATATTCTGTGTAAAATGTCATGGTCCTCTTTATCCTAGGACGAAATAACTACTTTGCTTAATCGCAGGTATTGTTCTAGGCTCATTTGCATAATTATACTTACAACACATCGATTATGTAAGGAACCCTGGGGCTATCTTTATGGTATAAAAGACCCATACCAACACTAAATAGGCAGAGGAGAAGCTTCAACGCTGACACTAGACACTGAGGTCCCGGCCTGCAGAAACTACAACGTGCAGCGGTCTGACATCCCTTGCGGGGTGTCCAAATCAAGACCAAGACGGGGTCCTTCATTCTCTCCCATCAGGTAATGGGGTTCGTTCTTTCCTATGGGATTCTTTGCTTTACACCCACATACATGCTATGTACACTTAAATAGGGTTTGCATCGTAGGAGTATGCCTGATTACCGCTATGTATCTATATGCCTGCATATATTCACTGTTTTAGCATCATGGTAGAATTCTACCTTTTATTTACTCTGTTGGTGCTTGTAATCTTATACATCTGTTTCTGTCTAATGGTTGTCGCAGCACACATGTTTTATACTAGAATGATGCTGGTTCAATAAATGCTTATTGAAAACGTCCCCATAATTTATTCTGTGTATTTCTCAGAGACCAAGTGAGCACGATTGACTGAGCGAAAAGTACTGCACTGTTTCCACAATCCCTGGAGGATCAAGGGTTGTCATGTTCGATATTTGCCAGAAACTATTCGCTCCTTGGTAAGGTTAGGGGGCTTATGGTAGCACTGTGAGCTAGCTGGTCTAAAGGCTAGCATATCCTTTGGGTGTCTGGAATCAGTCTGGACACCAATCCCTCAGTTTATGTTGTCTAAATGCGCAGATCCTATGTACTTTTAGGAACTACACGACAAAGGAGATGGAAAATTGTTTGTGTGATCTCAAAAGATGGGACAAGGCTATTGCAAACATACAAATCTCTCAAACTCTTGGCCCTTAATGTAGGAGTTCTCAATGCATGGTCATTGAGATTACACATCAACATTTCTCTCATCAAAGAGGACTTTGAAAGGCACTAGCCCAGTGGGTGCTCGGTGAAACTTCTTTTCTAGGCTACGCCAATAATGAAAGAGTGGAACTTAAAAAGAGAAAATGAGCATTCTCATCAGTGCTGTTTACAAATATCTCCAAGTTAACTCATCACCTATTCCCTTTCTACCTCATGTTGGGACCTGTCTGCTCAGATAGCAAATCATGGCATGAATGTCAACTAAGAAGTCAGAAACCTTTGAAGGCAGGGCACTTTTTGGACCGGATGCATTGGAGACATGGTGTAGGATGAAATCTTTCTTTGATAAATTAGAAGCACCGCAATGAAGTGTGTCTACAGCAAGCAGCACACTTAAAACTTAACCGGTGACAAAAATACTTCAGCAGATCCGAGGAACAAGGGGCAAAGTTTTCAAGATCTCAAACAGTTTAAAATCAGTCCATCAGAGCCTGAGTAAAGCCAGACATTCTATATGACTGGTTTAGTTTTAGGCATCCTGAACATATGGGGCTGAAAAGGAAGAAACAGGGGGGGAAACATGGTCTAACTGCAGGGAAGTGATAAGAATCCAGAATGGTCAAAAAGCTTTTGTCCACTGCTGCATTGGGGGTAAGGCACAGGGGGCTCACATGGAGGGCGAGAAGAGGAAGCTGCCCTGGGAGAGTGTGGGAGAAATAAAGGTGACAGGGCAGATTTTTGTATGCGTCAGATAGCATATTATATAACAAGCACTGGCAAAGCCAATAGGTTTCGACTCTCTGATATCTATTGGTTTTGTTAATGTTTTTGTAGACATGCTGCACAGCAGCACAAGCATGGCTTAAATAAAAAAAATAATAAAAAACTGCTAAGACGCAGCCAACGTTTACTACATTATAGCAGTTTTGCCATTTAAGATATGTTGCACAGCACCTCATGCTACTTTGCAATATGTGTAAAAACAGCGTCACCTTCGAAATGTGCATTTGTGCTGCCTGGTGTCCCTATAGTGGTGGCAACAGTTGCAACTTTTGCTGACTTTTGGTGTGTGCACATACATAACCTCAGCCAAACCCTATATTTAGGATCATCACCCCCCTTTGCTATAGATAACGAATCTACACCTGTACTTCATTGTTCGAAAGGCACTATAGCTCTGAGGTTAAAGTGCTCGTTGCTATCACTGGCATCTTCAACCGTTCATCCTTCTGAGGATGATAACATGAATATATAGCAGAGACAACTGTGACGCGTGTTGCATGCAATGTTATTAAAAGGCCTAACTTTGGTAGAAAATGACACGTGAACATTGTCCCATGCGCACACAAACACCAGTGTCTGCATACAACAACACACAGGGTCAAACAAAATAAAAGTCAAACAGATAGACCTAGAGAAGGAGAAATGTGCACAACAGTATTTGTGCTCCTGCCTTCCTCGGGTACGCAAGGTTTGCTCAATGTATACAATGTACTCATCGTGTGAGGGCAAAGACGGAGCTGAATACATTACAGGGGCTGCAGTGTTGCAACAAGCATCAAATTTGGCAGATCGGCACTGGCTTCAGGCCTTTGTCTATAAATAACATTTAAGGAACTGTGTAAACAAGGCAAGGCACCCATGTGATAGCTATAGACTCCTCGCATGTTGCATATTCTGAGAAATTGCAGAATTGGGATTCCTTCAGTCAGATGTCGGCATCCCCGAGTCCAGCCATGTAGGCGTGAGGCGCTGTGACACTTCTAAAAGTGGCATCAGTGCCCTGCTTCACTGGACAGCAGTGTTTATATCATTTTGGACTAATTGTGAGCAGAGCGTTTAGATGCAAATTAATGGACATTGGGAGCTACTGTAGCAAAATGTTAACACAAATGAATTTGAGAAAGAATGACATGGTGCTTGGGCAGCTCTTGACATACCAGACGCACATTCCAGTCAGTGCACAGCGCTGCGAGGCCATACCAATGTCAGGTATGTGCTATAGAAATACGAGTAACATGAGAAAACGTCACATAACAAAACTAGTGCCGTAAGCTACTGACAAGTCTCTCATTGACAAACCTGACCCCTACCAGCATTTAAAGCAGCACTTCAAAAACTGTCTGTCGATTTGATATCACTGTGGAGTGGGTAATAGCTCGGGACTCGGCTCTATCTATCTGTCTGTGTGCAGGGCAGGGGGTGTCAGTAGGTGGCGCCGAGAGCGTGGAGGCTCGGGCTGTTCTTGGGGGTTGCTCTGGGTGTTGTGGCTCTTGGCTGAGCGTATTTTACCTGTGCAGGACTCCGCGTGTCTTTTTGCTGCGGATCCTGCGCTCAGGTCTCTGTCCAACGGGAAGCTGTGGGGGCTCAGGCGAAGGATGGGCTGCACGGTGAGCGCTGAGGATAAAGCAGCAGCTGAGCGTCCAAGATGATAAGAATTTGTGGTAGGAGCGGCACAGGAGGTCAAGCTGCTGCACGGGGTAAGAGGCCTGGGGGGAGGAGGGGACAAGTAAGGGTGCTGCTAGGCATGGGATCGGGAGAGCTACACAAATAACATGCAGTCCCCAATCACGCTTGAGCACAAAGAAAAAAGTAGTACCATAAAAGGTGGAGGAAAAGTTCAAAGGAAGTACTTGGTCCAAGCTCCACTGATAAGAAAACACACAAAGATAAAGACGAACATAACAGGAAATAACATGCTGCATCCAATAGAGAACATGCAAAACAGAGTGACAAGCATATGAACAGATGGAAAGTAAGGGTAGGCTATAAGTCCCTTGTGAGATTTTTTGTTTTAATACAAAAGATTTTGCAAGCGCTGTCCAGGCGAAACCTAAAAAGAGTCTATTTGTCTTGACCTGGGCTTTAAAAGAGACACAGCGCAACAGAATGTGGTATGCAAACTTTAATTATGCAACTCCACTAA
The DNA here is from genome assembly GCA_963921515.1 of Calotriton arnoldi. Lineage (NCBI taxonomy): Eukaryota > Metazoa > Chordata > Amphibia > Caudata > Salamandridae > Calotriton > Calotriton arnoldi. The sequence continues at coordinate 200,413 of CAWUFW010002135.1, read as the reverse complement.
ATTTGAGTCAATAATTCCAAAAATACTGGTTACTTCCAAATTATTTAGTTGAAATGTAACTGGCCGTTTGGGGATGGGTAAGTGGCTGATTGGCTTCTTGTAAATGTCTTTATAGAAGCCAGATATTATGGGTCCTCAGAAGATACATCTATGACATAGCGAATGTAACCCATTGGAACTTTACAACAAATGACAATTTGCTGCGACCGAATGCAGTGTCTTAGCTGAGGAACTCCAATTATAAAGTGTATTCAGAGAACACTAGTTCTAGTATATTAGAAACAAATCTGATCAATACATGGTTGCGCCTTTGAAAACAATGGACTTTCTTTGTTCTGATTAAGACTCAATGTAGCCGCAACACATTGACTTGGCTATTGGGTATTCAATAAATAACACTGACTTCTGCACCCTGAGTGCCAGCGTTGAGTTCTATTGTAACCTTAAGTTTTGTGGAAATAAGGATGGGCAACCAGTCTTCTTTCGCTGACGGCACCCTTTCTGGTCTTGGTGTATGAATATAAAACTTAATTTATATCTGCTGGTTTTAAACTAATGAACATACTACTCTAATAGTTTCCAATATTATTCACAATTATGTTTCGTTGTATAGAAAATCCCTCCATGGCTCTGGAGGGTGTGCTTCCCTGGCCTAAATCGTTTGCTCTGTGCAGTCATTCTGTTTTTTTCATTTTTGCCCAACTGAGCCTCACAATAAAAGGACTCAGATCCTAGGGGGGGGTGCACTCAGGTTGGAGGGCACCCTAAGTGCACAGCTGTTTAAGTGAGCAACTACTGTACATTCTAACTGTGCTTTGTGCAGTGGTTCATTTGTGAAAAAATAAGTGCCGGGGCTCTCGTCAGGAGGCAGCTTGCTCCAACCCATTGTTCCTATTAGCACCGCCGATAACAGAACCACCTACTAACCATGAAGGTGGGGACAGGATGTGCCATAATGGCCAGAGCTGCCAACTCTGAAACTGGGGAACCAGGCTCCAATCTCATAGGCTCAACATCCTGTGATTCTAGCCAAATCACAAATGAATGTGTTCTCCAATACCGTTGGGTCAAGTTTGCTCTATAAGCACTGGTGTTGCTGATTAGGTGCCGAGCACCGAAAACCACCGGCTTAAATTAAGCACTGGCTTTGTGGCACTGGCAGTGTTGCCAGCGTGATTTCCAGTGAAGGGACAGGCCTTTTTGCCCATCTCTTTCTAGGAGCACATGCCTATTGGCCTCCCCTGTGTGAATTGTTCTGGCAGGCTCCATTATCTGAGTGTTTCACTTAATGATGATAGGACTAAGCATGGAAGCGTATGTACAATTCATATGTGTTAAATGGGTTGGAGGTGAGGACTGTATGCATATCTGGTTGAATGAAGGAGGAGGGAATCCGTTTTTAATTCAATGTGTGAGACAACCTGAAAGGATGGAGCGCTAAGCGTGAGGCTGCCCATTCCACTGGGCACTGGGAGAGCTCGCCCTTTGAGCATTTGTTGCCATCAAGGGAGTTGGCTGAAGAGGGGTACTGTGTCCTGTGGGTTGGGTGTCAGGACCATTTGCTGCCATGCCTCTGCCAAAAGTCTCTCAGACCCTCCTTTTCTTCCTGACTGATCTGCATCTACTAAAGTTACAGTCTGCTGCCTGGGAGAAACAGTCGGAACAATGCGGGCTCAGCCACCCGTGTTCCGACAACGCAAGTGCTCCCACGCTTGCCTTAACCACTCATATGGATTAACCACGCATATGCGTGGATAAGGCAGTGTGCAGTCTAGCTGCTGCTGGGCAGAAGCAGGAAGGATCAGGAGAGTCAGAGGACGCAGTGAGGTAAGTAGGGATGGGGGAGGGTTTTGGGGGATTTGGGGGTAGTTTGTATGAGTTGGGGGACAGTTTTCAGGGCTAGGGGTCGGGTACATTTTCAGGGCTGGGGGCGGGTAGTTTGCGGGGCTATGGGGTCGAGGTAGTATTCAGGGCTGGGCGGGTCGAAATAGTTTTCAGGGCTGGCCAGTCGGGGTAGTTTTTAGGGCTTGGGGTGGCATCGATGTTTTTAGGGCTGGGGGGAGGGATTGGTTTTTCGGAGGGAAGGGGTAGTTTTGGGTGTCAGGGCGGAGGCTTGGGGGCCGTTTTAGGGCTCAGGGCAGGGGGCAGGGATCAGTGCCATTTTTTAGGGCTTAGGGGAGGGCGGGGCAGTTTTTAGGACTGGGGGCAGGGAAGTTTTAGGGGCTCAGAGGGGAGGTGTTGGTTTTCAGGAGGAAGATAGGTCGTTTTTGGACTCAGGGCGGGGACAGGGTTCAGGGGGGGGTAAGACTTACCTGTCAAGTGCACAAACACCTCCCCCCAACACAAGGGGGGCCCGCAACGGGCCCCCGAAACCAATCCCGCCAGCCTTTCAATGGCAGTTTACCCGCCACAGAAAGGCCGGCTTCCGCCAGCATCGTAATTCGGCAGACGGACCCTGCTAGGCTCCGCCACCATTTTAAGCATGCTGACCGCTCCGCCAGGCAATTGTAACGATTGCCTGTGGCGGTTCCGTGGCGGATGGTCTTTGCGACCGCTGCGGTTCGAAAGCGATTCCCACCGTCATCGTAATTCGGCGGTGGGAAAATTGCTGTCAATTGACGGAAGGATCGCCACCACCGGGCTGGCGGTGACGATCCTTCCGCCATCGTAATCAGCCCCTATGAGAAGATAGGGAGGATACAGGGATCATAGACAAAGACTTGGAACAATGGTAGCAATATAGCTGCAATCAAGACTAGTTTAGGTGAGTTGAGACCAATGGTGTGGCTATGGAGCCATGGACCAGGAGCAATGGTAGTAACCTAGTGCCAGGGCCCTGATGCAATTACAGAACTTGGGCCACCCATCTCTGGTTTTGTAATAAAAAACTGCTTTTAAGTTGAGTGAAGTGGAGCCCTCACACTCCTTTGCCCCAGTACACTATTGATAAATACGCCCCTGAGCAAATCCCAATAATCAAGACAGTCTTTAAATACATTCTAAATTAGAGAAAAGGGGAATTTTATTCAAGATAAGTTACATGACCATCCAAACGGCAAAACACAAATAACTACAAAAGAACCATACACAGTTAGGTGACCCTGGAAGAGGCGATAAGTGCAATGGAGCATGTCCTCAAAGTACAAGCACAAACATTAGCCACATCATGTAGCCACATATTTAAACAAGTTGCAGTGGCTATAAAGACAGCTTTATACTTCCAAGATTACAACTAAAAAAGCCTTTACAAAAATAACAAAGCTCTCTTCTAGTATGAACTCTATTTGTTTACATTGCTGCCGAATGCAGACAGTAAAATATTTGAAAAATTCCTGGAGAATAGCTGATCACTGACATGACTATAATTGTTTTTAAACAAGAAGAATGCGTGCTTTGTAGGGAAGCATGTGACTCTGGCAAGTGCCTGGGGGGACATCACTCCTAAATCAGACCTACCCTTAGTGAACATGCGTTAGTGCCAAAACGCCTTTTGCTAAGTGGGATGGGAGTGGTTATGACCTTTACTTGACATTATTTTTTAATAAATGATATACTTACTTGATGTCTTTGGTATATTTGACTTCAGCAGCTGCAATATGTACAAATGCATTCTCTCCGAGGAGGCTGCAGTAGAGAGTCACAGGGCAAAGCTACCCTCTGCCACCTGCCCTGTTTCTAATATCTATAGTCTGTGAACCATTTATTTACAAAATAAAATAACATTTTGGCCTGCTTCTGTTCGTATACAGAAAAATAAAAATACATATGTGTATATGTGGATGGTGCGAACCTCGGGCTGCACTTCCTGAGATCGGATATGACGCAAAAGATTTTGAAGTGGATATGTGGCCAAACTGCAAACAAGGAGAAGATGAGTATTGTAGCTTGGAATTTGGATGAGCAAACAATCAACATTTGACATATTGCCGGTAAGACGCCACAGACTCCTTTGTCACAGCTACCAAGGATGGAACTCAATGTGAGGAATATATTCCAGTATCCTACACTGATAAAACATAGAATACAGCAGGATGAGTTTTGAATCGATGATCAGTTTAATATCTTGCACTGCCTCTGACAACAGAGTATAAGAGTCTGTTGAGTTTGGGAAAACATTCGAAGAATTAGAATGTAGTAGCAGGGACTTCCAGGTATTAATTAATATCTCAGTGTTGGTGAGTTAATTTTCAAACCGTTTGTTGACGTCCATTCTCTAATCTCAGATAAGTTTAACTTATAATTAGAAATTGGAGCCGAGATGTCTTAGGTATTGGTGATGATCTTGCAGTTGTTGACATACCTAAAAAGCAGTCTTGCGTTGCTTGTGTTCTGGTTCAAGGAGGACCTGGCCTGGCAGTTCGGGCTGGACTGTTCACATTAGAGCAGGGTCAAGACTGATTTGGAAATGGCTGGGTCCAAATGGAGGTGGCATTGTGTGAAAAATAACGATGGACTAGGATGCGACCCAGAGTAAATACCACTGGCTGAGATTATTTCGAGCATTCCATCTATCACTTATTTGTATACTTTAGTGTGACGCCCTAAGGGGGATGGGGTCCCTATGTGGTTCCGTGCATACTGTGTCACTGGAACCAAGCTATACTTGATTAATGAGCCCTAATATGGGTGAAACAGTCCCAGCTTCCCAAAATATGATGATAAATAAAATGTTTAACTTTTGGACTTATACAGTGATATATGGCAGGCAATGTGTAGGGATAGTAGATGTTTCAAAGCAGAAATGGCTACCTTAATTTTTTCCAGGGTCAGCACAGGACGCAAAGTGACAGGTCAGGAGGTCACTAGTTTAGATCTACACATACGCATTTTTTTCTTGTAATGGTCAATGTCGGGTTTTTTATTTATCTTCCACAATCCTGTCGTTTGTGATCCCTCAAGAATAATTAAACAAACCTAAGATTACCATTATAGTCCTGGCCCCTTGATAAACCTCTGTAAAAAAATGTTGTCCAGAGATTTTCATTTTTGATTTGTGTTTTTGTATCATTAGAGAAGCAATTTAGCTTGGGTAGACATTGCTATTCTGGGCTGAATTTTTCTGTGCGCATTTATAAAAATGGCGGATATGTTGCAGTGATGATGTAATATTTCAGGAACTATGAGACCTAAATACTTCATTTTGGTGTCAAAACATAGGTTTTGGGTGGCAAATAGTCTTATAGAGACAGAAAATAACTCCTCAGAGCAACCCTTCCATCATCTACCAAAATGGCGGCTTTGTAATGATGTGTTTTAGCCATCATATTGATAATTTATTTTAATATTGTTTTTGTTTCAGGTTTTCTGTTGATTTAAATTCGTAAACATGAGCGAAGCAGGTGGGAGCAGAGGACCTTTGCCTCCTGACAGAGTGTTGCTAACTACAAAATCTGAGGACGCCTTCAACAAAGAAAAATGTGTCATATGCCAAACTAATCTGAAAGAAAAGCCAACATCAACTGCGGCTGGACAGAAGAGAGTTTGAGATGCTGCAGAAATTCGGCAAGACGAAGTTCACAAAAGATTGAAACTGATGGGTGAATATTTTATCTTTGTAACAACAAGTGCTACAAGTCATATACAATGGAAAATATTTGTAAAAAAATAGCAGGAATCAGTGAATCACAACAAGAATCCGAGTCTTCTGAGGAAGCGACGACAACCAAACCCAATGCCCATCCACTTAGAAGATCAATGGCTACCCCTTGTCCACCTCCAACAACTGATCAGAAAGCAGACGATCTTCAATCTGCTATCTGTGGTTTAGCCAGAACAAGGGCCAAAGGGATTGACAAAAGAACAAAGTACAGTGTATGTGAGTCTCAAAGGGCAAACATGTTTTTATCTGCAGTTAGTTTCTTCCAAGATTAAGGGGGTGATTAGGATGTAGGGCGGATCCGCCCTACATTTCCCTCCGCCCGCCACCCATTTCCCCCCGCCATATTAGTATGGCGGGGGGACCCCGGCGGACGGAAAGACCGTCCGCCGGTTTTCCGCCGGTAGGCAATCCGCCTGATTGCCTACCGGGCGGAAAAGGCCTGCAATATGGAGGTGGTGCCTTGCAGGCACCGCCATCCATATTAGGATGATGGCGGTCACATGCCTTTCCATGGCGGAGACTCCGCCATGGAAAGGCATGCAGAGAATGCCTTTGGGGACCCGTTGCAGGCCCCCTGGGGGGTGGGGGGTGGGGGGCTGCACTTGGGGGATACCCATGGTACCCCCCAACATTGGCATGCACAAGGTGGCAGGCACCGCGCGGTGCCTGCCACCTTGTGCATGCCAATGCACACAGTGCATTCCCAGCATTGTGGTGGGCGGTGCTGTGTCCACCACCCGCCACAATGCTGGGAATGGAGGATGCCACCGCCACGGTGGCGGTGGCATCCTAATCGCCTGTGTGGGACCGCCGCACCACTGGCGGCCGGTCCCAGCACCGCTAGGGTGGCGAGCGGACGAAAGTCCGCCCGTCATCCTAATAGGCCCCTAAGTGTTCAGCTGAGTAAAACAGTGAGGTGAATGTATTTGCAGTGGATTTGTATGCCCACCCAACCTGCATGCGTGCATAAATTCGAAATTATGAATGTACAATGAGCTCCCGGCAGCGACGTAACCACCAGCCTTCTGTTAAGTCTGGACTCTTTGAAAAAGCAAATGTAAGTTTTAAAGCCCACTCTTGAGTGCTGGCTACTGGATCACACTCAGTGAGATCAGAGAAATAATGGTCAGCATTGATGAAACTGTATTAATCCATAATAATGAAATTATGATTTTTCTGGTGTGAATGTACAATGATTGAATTCGTTTTTGTCAGTGTAACAAAAAGGATGAACCACTGATGGTGTTCTCAGCTGATTTGACTCCTGAAGTTCTTGCTGCCAAAATAAGATCATAGGATGCAGTAAAATCAGCAGGAACCATTTTAAGAAATGTACTGAAAGATTTAGATTTTGAACTTAATGACAAATTTTGTGATACCCCAGAGCGCCGCAAATCATGGGAGCAACAAGAATGCCTGATGTTGTCTTAACATTTTTTACATCATTGTTTAATATCAGAAAAGCAAAACTGTTACAAACTGAAGTTCTTGAGTTCGGAACAGAAGCCAACAACATTGATGATAGCTTTGATGATATAAGCAAAGAAGTGGAAGACAATCCCAAGGACCTACAGGCTTATGCTGTGCAAATGTACTGACTTTTCCAAATCATGATTTATGAATTCCATCATGGCAAAAAGAAAACTCTGCTACACATGATGACTGCCCACACAATCTATGACAAGTGCAAAAGTAGAGAGCTAATCACTTCAAAGAATAGGATTTGGTGTATCAACAATTTAAAATGACAGGACGGAGGAAGAACTTATTAGCAGCCAATGCTGTAAAATCTTGTGAATCTGACAGCACACCACTTCCAAGTCACTTTACCAGGAAAGGATTTACAATTGCTGCTCTTGATAATTTTGATTTTGAAGACATCTCGTCTTTGTCTGGAAAATCCAGCACACATGATACAGCCATAGTGCCTTTTCAAGACTGTACCAATGAAGTTGCTGCTGGGAAACGATCTGTGTCAGCTGTGGGCATAAACAAAGAAGCTGCAAACTTATAACTTAACTGCCTTGCCAATGTGTGGAAAATCACTACAAGCCATCAGCAAGTCCCAGTCTACCAGAAAGTTTCAACGTGGCTGAGGACATGGATCTTCTTCTACCTGATGCTGCGGTCCCCAAGGATGATTTAACTGAATCTATCATATCGCTTATTCGGTGCGGACTGAAGGATGAAGAAAATCAGTTCCGCTGTGAGATAAAATTCATGCTCTGATTTCCCAGAATACCGTCCTACTAAAGAACGTTGGGTTTTTACCAGTAATACCATCTCCAGTCACAAACTACTCAACAGTATATCAGCTCTAAAAAATGTCCAAAATGTGTGTGCTGAGCTTGAGGACCAGCCTATCCTGCCAATTTTCTGAAATGAAGGTGTTTTCTGTATTGTAGCTGACATTTGTATGAGCAATCCAGTAGAATTTGATGTTCTTTATCTAATGATAGGCATTTTTGGTTCACTGAAAGAATATCGATGTCACAAACATCGATGTTCTAAATATCGACTGCAAAAATATCGACTGCAAAAATATCGACTCTCATACCTTAACAGGTAAGTACAAAAATATTGACTCCAAAATATTGAGGTAAAAAATATAGATGTAAAAAATATCGATTTAAAAATATATATAAAATTAAATAATATATATTAAATATGTTAAATACTAATATTATTTTTAACAAAATAAATTAAATTTAATATACATTTTAACTAACTATAACAAATATTTAAAAAATATATAAACACACAAACATAATAATTTATACATATACATATATTTACTTAAAAATAATTTATTAACTATTATCTTTATATAATTTTTAAACTTTAAAATTATATAAAAATAATATATATATATATATATATCCATAATTTAAAATAAAAAAATTCTATAATAAATTAAAACATTAATCTATTAAAAAAATGTAAACAGTTCCCAATACAATAAGTGCAACAGTAGGGAAAGTGTTGGATAGCAGAATAATTCAATTTACTATTCCAACGCCAGTGAGTGCAACAGTAGGAAAAGTGTTGGATAGCGGAGGGGTAAAAATTACTATTCCCACTTCAGTGATAGCAACAGTGGGGAAAGTGTTGGATAGCGCAGGGGAAAAATTACAATTCCCACTCCAAAGAGTGCAACAGTAGGGAAAGTTTTGGATAATGGAGGTGTAAAATTACTATTCCCACTCCAAAGAGTGCAACAGTAGGGAAAGTGTTGGATAGCTGAGGGGTAAAAATTACTATTCCCACTCCAGTGAGTGCAAAAGTAGGGTAAGTGTTGGATAGCGGAGGAATTAAATTTACTATTCCAACTCCAGTGAGTGCAACAGTAGGGGGAATGTTGGATAGCGGAGGGGTAAAAATTACTATTCCCACTCCAGTAAGTGCAACAGTAGCGAAAGTTTTGGATAGCAAAGGGGCAAAAATTACTATTCCCACTCCAAAGAGTGCAACAGTAGGGAAAGTGTTGGATAGCTGAGGGGTAAAAATTACTATTCCCACTCCAGTGAGTGCAAAAGTAGGGTAAGTGTTGGATAGCGGAGGAATTAAATTTACTATTTCAACTCCAGTGAGTGCAACAGTAGGGAAAATGTTGGATAGCGAAGGGGTAAAAATTACTATTCCCACTCCAAAGAGTGCAACATTAGGGAAAGTGTTGGATAGCGGAGGGGCAAAAATTACTATTCCCACTCCAGTGAGTGCAATAGTAGGGAAAGTATTGGATAGCGGAGGAGTAAAAATTACTATTTCCACTCCAAAGAATGCAACAGTAGAGAAAGTGTTGGATAGCGGAGGGGTAAAAATTACTATTCCCACTCCACTGAATGCAACAGTAGGATAAGTGTTGGATAGTGGAGGGGTAAAATCTTTTATTCCCACTCCAGTGAGTGCAACAGTAGGGAAAGTGTTGAATAGCGGAGGGGTAAAAATTACTATTCCCACTCCAGTGAGTGCAACATTAGGGAAAGTGCTGGATAGCGGAGGGGTAAAAATTACTATTTCCACTCCAGTGAATGCAACAGTAGGGAAAGTGCTGCATAGCGAAGAGGTAAAAATTACTATTCCCACTCCAGTGAGTGCAACATTAGGGAAGTGTTGGATAGCAGAGAAACAAAAAATACTAATAACACTTAAACTGTTGAAAAAAATATATTACAAAATGTAAAAAATCATAAAAATAAAAAGACAATATTTAAAATATATACATTTAAATATATTAAACATATAAAAAGAATGCATATTATAATATTAATTACACATAACAAAAACCTACAAATAATATATAAAATAAATTGATAAATACATATATAAACAATAATTATTTAAAAGTAGCAAATATTAACAAGCAAAAAAATTATTTAAAACATAAATTTATTTATTTTACTTCATACCCTATAACATCACACCAATAACAATACACTTCAACATTTTTAATTACATTTAATTCCATACTTAACATAATTAATAATCAATTAAAAAACATCTTATTAATAAAAAAAGAAAAATAAACATTATTTGAGTACACAAGCTTTAACACTCTAATATCCACAACACACACCTAAATTAAACTATAAAATAATAAAACACAATTATATATTATTTTTTAAAGAAAAACTATTACTATTACCAACTAAAATGAAATAAAATGTTATTTAATACCCACCCTTTACCCCTTTAAAAGTAAAAACAAAACACAAAAAATAAACATTTACCCAAAATAAATATCAAATAATTAACATTAACAACTATATATTAATTAATTAAACACAAATTACTTCCCACCCTTTACTCCTATAAACACAACACACACATAAAATTAATTACACAATTACCATAATTTATTACCAATTAATTCATTAAAATTAATTAACAAGTAATGATTAATAAATCAATTAAAAATAATTTACTTCCCACCCTTCCCATCCTTTACACCTATAAAAAATACCACACACAAATATAATTAATTACACAATTACCAAAATTAATTACAAATTAATTAATTAAAATTAATTAACAACCACTTATTAATTCATAAATTGAAAATACATTTCTTCCCACCATTTACACCTATAAATACCACAACACACACCTAAAATTCATTACACAATTACCATAATTAATTACCAATTAATTAATTAAAATTAATCAACCAATTATTAATTAATTAATAATTAATTTACACATTCAACACTATAACATCTCAATTAAACAAATATTAATAAATAAAAATTAATCAATAAATTAAATATAATTAAATTACTTCCCACCCTATTCCTCTATAAACCCACAACCCACTACGGAACTGAAAACGCAAAATTCAAATAAAAAAAATAATACATTTTATATATAACCCGCTTTGGGACTAAGGGGCATATGTATCAAAAATCCCTTTTGCGAGTCCTTAATAGCGAATTTTAGCGATTCGCTATTAAGGACTCGCAAAAGGCAATGTATGTAGGATTTGCAATATTATTTGCGATTCCTACATATTCCTTTATTGTGAATCGCAAATTGCGATTCGCAATTAAGGAATACCTTCCCATTCATTCCTATGGGCCTAGAGGCCCATTGGAATGAATGGGAAGACATTCGCAATTTGCGAGTACCCATTAGGTACTCGCAAATTGCGAATGCATTTCAGGGTGCAAGGGTGTCAAAAGGACACCCTGTTGCACCCCTGGAATAAGCATGTGTGCACATGTGGCGCACATACATGCCCTAAGGGCATGCCCATGCATGCCCTTAGGACATGTATGTGCGCCACATGGCACCATGAAAAATGCAAAAAAGTGCATTTTTCAAAGAAATCGCAAATTACGACCAACTTGAAGTTGGTGGTAATTTGCGATTTCTAAAGGCAAAATCGCACAACTTGGGTGCTTCCAGAATTGCATTTAAGGAATTGCAATTTGCGATTCCTTAAATGCATTTGCAGAATAGGGAATCGCAAATTTTGCGAATCCCTATTGTGCGAGGGCCTTTTGGGATGATACATCCCAAAAGGCTTTTTCCCGTTCGCAAACGGGCCGATTCTGAGAATCGGCCCGCTTACAAACGGGAAAAAGGATTGATACATATACCCCTAAAAGCGCAAAATTCTAATATTTTTTTTTATAACTACTAAAAATTTAACACATATTAAAAATACAAACAAATCTTACAATAAAACATACATCACATACATATAAAATATATACTAAAATACATAACAATAATAAAAAACGATATTTTTAACAACTATATTTTTGCAAACGATATTAAACACTTTGATATTTTTAAAAACAATGGGGCATATTAGCAAGACCGGCGATAAAATTATCGCCGTTTTAGCGGCAGGAAACTGCCGCTAAAACGGCGATAATGGGCTTGCTAATATGCGTTATAGAATTCCAATAGAAGCCCAGGTTAGATGTCCTGCACATCTAACCTGGGCTTCTATTGGAATTCTATAGCGCATATTACCAAGCCCATTATCGCCGTTTTAGCGGCAGTTTCCTGCCGCAAAAAACGGCGATAATTTTATCGCCGGTCTTGCTAATACGCCCCAATATTTCTTACCAGAAGTCGAAATTCTTGACCACGATATTCTTGCTGTCGATATTCCTGACCCACGATATTAATGACTCGCTATTTGTGCAACTCGATATTTTGTACTCTATATTCTGTCTCTGCACCAGCGTTTTTCACATGACAAAAGTTGCATTGTGGTGGGCAGGAATTTATCTCAGTGGATGTGGCATAGACGATGCACTTATTGAGGCTGAAATCTTTAGAAGCAAAACTGTCCAGTCAGTATTGAGCAGAACTCATGTTCATTCGTTACAGGTTATGCTCATCATATCTGAGGCTATAGAAACATTGCATTGGAATGCTTTCTGGCACAAGGATGACAAATTAGGTTTAGCATATCTTATCTCAGAAGTGAACAAGGCACAGGGTGCACTTCATTGAAAAATACATAATCCAGAGCCTGGCAGTGTTAAATACACTCAGTTCAAAATCAGAAAACCTAAGAACCAAGAGGGTCATTACGATGGCGAGCGGAAAAAAATCCAACCGCCATGGTAGCGGAAAATTACCATCCGCAGGTACCGCCGAAACACCGCCGACCCTATTAGGATAAACCGCCAAAATATTCCAACCGTGGAGGTCGGAGGCATCAAAAAACCGCCCGTAGACGGCGGAGATGGGGAAAATCCAACCACGACGGTTGGGTTCTCAGCGTAAACACACAAAACCGCCGCCAGGCACGCGGAGTGACCGCCAATGATATTATGATATCCCGATGTCACAGCAGTACGTTCCACTGTATCCGACCGCCGCAGTCGCTAACAGTAATGAATGTGAGATACGGCGAAAGGCCTGCAGCATAGCCATCGCTGCGGATGCTCCGTCAACAAAATGGCGGCCAAGGAAAGAAACACACAATAAGGCCACCAAATGCACACAGGCAACTAGCCCTGCCCCCAAAATAACCTGAAACATCCCAATGACACACCCCTTCAAACATACAAATCACAGGACAACCCACACAGCACACCTGACAGCATTACACCATCTTGACACACCCACATAGCTGAGCATAAAACCAGCCCCTTCCCTGACCACAATCCTTTGCAAAATGACTCAACAGAAGGAAACAACACCAGAGCACTAAGGAGAGCCAAACCTGCACACATCACACCACCACCACAACACACACACACACCACCTACACCACCCACACCACCCTCACAACTGCACCCCAAAACATCAGCACAGCACACACCATGGCACCACAGAAAATGCCAAAATTCACAGACACTGAGTTGACAGTAATGGTAGATGAGATAATTAGAGTAGAACCACAACTCTTTGGTAGCTTGGTCCAACAGACACCATTAGCCACAAGAACAAACATGTGGGTAAGGATAGTGGACAAGGTCAATGCAGTAGGGAACGTGCCCCGCAACAAGCATGAAATCCAGAGGCGGTGGCATGACCTGAGGAGTGTTGTCAAGAAGAAGAGGGCCAAGAACCGTGAGCTGGCTGATGCGACTGGTGGAGGCCCTCCCATTCCACCAAAACCATTCTCTGCGTGGGAGGAGAAGGTGCTTGCCATACTGCATCCAGAGAGTCTTGAAGGAATACCCGGGGGAGTGGAGGCTGGTAAGTACCAACTAATGTATACCATGAAACTGCCATGTACTGTCTTGCACAACTACAAAGCTACATCTCTGAGGCACTAGTATATTCATTTGCACCCCAATACCAAACACAGGTCTCACTGATTTAACATTCACCCCATCTGAATCATCACAAAGGTACACAACATCAACTGTGTTGTATGTGTCCAGGCAAGCAGCACTACAACTCCCACCAGCCACCCCTGGCCATTGTGTGCTAAACCCTCACCTAACAGGTAGGTAGCCATCTTTCCAGGGAGGTGTGTTTGGAATAGGGAGGCCTGCACTACAACTCCCACCAGGCCCCCTTGTCCCACAACTGCGCAGGATGGACTACTCCCCCATCCAGAACCATGTGGCAGCCATTGTGTGCTACACCCTCACCTAACAGGTAGGTATCCATCTTCCCAGGGAGGTGTGTTTGGAATAGGGAGGCCTGCACTACAACTCCCACCAGGCCCCCTTGTCCCACAGCTGAGCAGGATGGACTACTCCCCCACCCAGAACCATGTGGCAGCCATTGTGTGCTACACCCTCACCTAACAGGTAGGTAGCCATCTTTCCAGGGAGGTGTGATTGGAATAGGGAGGCCTGCACTACAACTCCCACCAGGCACACTCTGCCCCATCCCTCAGCAGTATGGAGCACTCCCTCCCACCCAGAAGCATGTGGTAGACATTGTGTCACCACAAACAAACTGACAGGTAGGTATCCATCTTCCCAGGGAGGTGTGTTTGGGGGTGGGAGGCCTGCACCACAACTCCCACCAGCCACCCCTGTCCCACCTCTCAGAAGGAGGAGCACTGCCCCCCACCCAGAAGCATGTCTCAGCCATTGTGTGCTTCACCCTCACCTAACAGGTAGGTAGCCATCTTCCCAGGGAGGTGTGTTTGGAATAGGGAGGCCTGCACTACAACTCCCACCAGGCCCCCTTGTCCCACAGCTGAGCAGGATGGACTACTCCCCCCACCCAGAACCATGTGGCAGCCATTGTGTGCTACACCCTCACCTAACAGGTAGGTAGCCATCTTCCCAGGGAGGTGTGTTCGGAATAGGGAGGCCTGCACTACAACTCCCACCAGGCCCCCTTGTCCCACAGCTGAGCAGGATGGACTACTCCCCCCACCCAGAACCATGTGGCAGCCATTGTGTGCTACACCCTCACCTAACAGGTAGGTAGCCATCTTTCCAGGGAGGTGTGTTTGGAATAGGGAGGCCTGCACTACAACTCCTACCAGGCACACCCTGCCCCATCCCTCAGCAGGATGGAGCACTCCCTCCCACCCAGAAGAATGTGGTAGACATTGTATCACCACAAACAAACTGACAGGTAGGTATCCATCTTCCCAGGGAGGACTGTTTGGGGGGTGGGAGGCCTGTACCACAACTCCCACCAGCCAACCCTGTCCCACCTCTCAGAAGGAGGAGCACTGCCCCCCACCCAGAAGCATGTCTCAGCCATTGTGTGCTTCACCCTCACCTAACAGGTAGGTAGCCATCTTTCCAGGGAGGTGTGTTTGGAATAGGGAGGCCTGCACTACAACTCCCACCAGGCCCCCTTGTCCCACAGCTGAGCAGGATGGACTACTCCCCCCACCCAGAACCACGTGGCAGCCATTGTGTGCTACACCCTCACCTAACAGGTAGGTAGCCATCTTCCCAGGGAGGGCTGTTTGGGGGGTGGAGGCCTGCACTACAACTCCCACCAGCCACCCCTGTCACACCTCTCAGAAGGAGGAGCACTCCCCCCACCCAGAAGCATGTGTCAGAAAGTCCACCTAAAAATGACAACTGGACAGGTAAGCAGACAGTGCATGCACCCCACCATTCCTCAACAAAAGCATTGAGCTAATGACAACACAAGGCCTCACATCACAACAAAATACACCCCAATAAAATAGCAATTGATAGTATGCAGACAGCTAAGCGTATGTAACTGTGACAGAAACAGAACTGTGACTCAACCAAACCCATGTGTAAGCAAATCAGGGGCCATATATGCACTGCACCGAATGCTATCTGTAAATGCCATGGGTGCTGAGCATGAAGGACCATAGTAACAATAAACAGGCATGGTCTGTTGAACAAAGAAATCCAAGCACAGAACATTACAAAGGTATGCATGAGATAACAATGGTACAATGGCTAGTACATGTGCATATGTAACATCTGCCAGGAAGAGTAATCAGCAAAGATGCATCACATCAAGTTGTATAGCAGCCAGTTGTCAGATGACAACCTTTCAGTTTAATACTAAGAGCTTCACGTGGGGCATGGTATCCAATGACTTGTCACACCATGGAAAAAGATGTATGTACCGCCACATCATGTCATGACGCACATCACTGTGCAGACATACAATTTATGAAATATATAACTGTGTGTTGCATAACATGTAAATAAGAGACATCAAACACATCAAGCCTGATAGGTGTAAGTCAATGACTATGTACCCTCTGTTCCACAGGTGACCAACAACTGACTGCAGAGGACGACAACCTCAACCTGCAGAGCCAGTATCCTCCCCCGGAACATGGACACTCTGATGCGGAGTTCCTGTATTCTTTGGATGAGCAGTTCCAAGCCGCCCCATCTGGTGTGCCAGGGCGCAACTGGTCACATGACCCCACTGCCCCCCCACCCTCCGCAACAACATCAACGCTGACCCCTGCTGGAATGACCTGTGCCGCCACCACCACCACCACCACCACTACCACTGCTGCCTGCAACACTCGCCCTGCCCCAGAGGATGCCCAGCCCACACCAACAACTGCGGAGGGCAGGGAGAGTAGGCGTGTGCCTAGAGTGGTGAGGCAACAGGTCAGTGATAGCAGGGCAGGTGGGAGGACAAGTGGGACTCCAACAACACAGGACACTGTGACCGAAGCCCTGGCTAACATCACCAGAGTTGTTGGTGCCTATGAACACACACAGGCACAAATGGGCCAAGTCCACGTAGATGCCCTGGAGCTTCAACGTCTGCTGAGGTCCATGGACAACCGTATGGGACAAATTGTGGACCTCATGGGCCAGTTTCTGGTGGTACAGAGGGACAGGCCAGTGCCACATACCACACCTACACCTCCCCCCGTTGCCACGCAGGATGACAGTTCATCATCCACACCTGCGGGCACGGAGAGGGGTGACTCCTCAGACCCCACTGGCCCAGCAGACGATGCCCCCCCTGCCAAAAGAAGAAGGGGCCGTCCAAAGAAAAACTTGGGACTCACCCGTGGCAAAGCACCTGCCAAACGCCAGTCAAAGGGCCAGCCATGATGGCAACACTCTTCACCCTGCCATTGACTTTGTGCACTGTCCTTGCCCACACTGCCATGGTAATGGCATCCGTCTGTTGGACTGTGTCACCACATCAATGTGGTGCCTACTCGATTGTCTTATCTACCATCACTGCCAACTCATTGATTCACCATTCACACTTATGTAAATATCCACATCCCTCTCACATATACCCATTGAAAATAAACAACAATAACGTACCAATGTAGTTGTGTCGGCTCCATGTTTATCACAGTATGTGCAATGTTTACCATGGTTACAATGTCACAGGAGCATGGATTCTCTGTAGGCAAGGAGAGGCAGAAGGGACCTAGCAAAACACAACAGAACAAAAGTCACTAGTCAGGTGGTAGCATCACAGCCATCACACAACACATGTCATCAACATACTCCAATATGCACACATTACAATGTGCAACAGTACCAACATACACATCCTGTAGCTGTGCCAAACTACCCTGTACCCTACACATAGGCAGCCAGCACTGAGTCAACAACAGGATGCAGTCACAAAGATCACATAGACCTTTACGCAAACAACTACATCAACAGACAATGGACCAGTTGTACATTGTCACTCACCTTCAAGTGAAGTAGCGGTTGATGAGCTGCTGACGCTGGTCGACACCTTCCTCCTCTCCACTATCCTCGTCACTGGACATTTGTGGGATCGCAGGTGGGGGCCTCGGCTGTTCATCATCCTCCAGGATCAGGGGGATTTGTTTCCGTAAGGCCAGGTTGTGCAGCATGCAGCATGCTACCACTATCTGACACACCTTTTTGGGTGAGTACATGAGTGCCCCTCCGGTCCTGTCCAGGCAGCGAAATCTCAATTTTAGGAGACCAAAGGTTCGCTCCACCACCCAACGTGTTCTCCCATGGGCATTGTTGTAGCGGACTTCAGACGGTGTCCTAGGATTGCGTAGTGGGCTCAGCAACCAAGGTCTGTTGAGATATGCAGAGTCACCTAGGTGTGAAAAACACATACAGATTAAGTGATACAACTGTGGCAGAGGACAGCATGGCACACACAGCACACAACTTGACTCTGCCCACTCACCCACAATCCATGCCCGCTCCGGAAGTAGATTGTCCATCAGCTGGGGCACAATGCTGTTGCGCATGATGTAGGAATCATGTGCAGAGCCGGGAAACTTGGCACAGACATGCGATATGATCATATCGGCCTGGCACACCACCTGCACATTGATGGAATGTGAATGTTTACGATTCCTATATATGTGTTCCCGTGCCTGTGGTGGAACCAGGCCAACATGTGTGCAGTCAATAGCACCTACAACATTAGGGATGTGACCAAGGGCATAAAAATCCGCCTTCACAGCCGCCAAAGCCGCCCTCCTTGGAAAACTTATGTATCGGTCTTTGTATTGCATCATGGCCGACAGGAAATCCCGTAGCACCATGCTGAAGGTGGGCTGAGACATCCCCCCTGCAATGCCCACCGTCTCCTGGAATGACCCACTAGCCAGGAAATGCAGTGCCGCCATCACCTTCGATTCAGTTGTTAATGCTGTTGGATATGTCCTGCCAGCCCGCAGGTGTGGCTCCAACATGGCACACAGGTCTTGGATGTTTGTGCGGTCCAGACGGAATCTGAGTATTATGTTTTCATCCTCAATGTTAGCCAGCAGGGTGACTGGACGATACACATTAGGTCGCCTCCTAGGTGAGATGAAAGGGGACACGTCATTGCAACAGAACATGAGATGTGCACAAATCCGTAGCTTCTGATTGACACAGCGCAAACATTGACTGGCATCACAATGCAGCATACAGTGCAAGTCAAATGTCGTGACACCTTGAGAAAACATTGTTGTACACTTGTTCAGTATTCGCACAGTGAGAACAACCAACATGGAAACTGTCTCTGTGAATGCTAATAGTCACATTTCAAACTCTTGTGTAAACAACCCTGACAGTATATGATACAGGACATGTGTGAAACAGAAACACTGCTGGCTTCCAAGTGGCTGCTGTACCAGCCACACATTCTTGTGCAATCATGACAGGGGACACATTAACAACACAATTTGTCTAGTTCTGAAGGACTCATTATGGAATTTGAGCCACTTCAAATCCACACAAGTTTAGAGACATTCACATACATATTCACAAGCCTGTGCTAATATCCACTGTCATCAGTAGACATGCCATACATGCTGGTAATCACAATTCAAAGTCAGTCAATGACTAATAATGAAAAGCATTTGCAGATTCTGTGTCGCCGTGGATCAAGACCCAATGACACCATTGCACAATATCATCAACAAGCAGACAGATTGTCAATGTGGCACAAAAAAGTGGATAAGGTACGTGATCCAAAAGGACTGCAGACAAACGTTAATCTGCACTTAAGTTGCACTATGACATGCAGTATGAAGGTAGCACTGCCCAAACACACAACTGAAGTACAACAGTTGCCATGGAGCTAATCATCCAGCTGCTTGGAGACACAACAGTGCCACAAAAACAACCTACAACACCACCAGGACAAACCCACACCAGTATACCTACAAGTAAGCGCATGAATATACGGAGTACATAACAAAAACACAACAGCCTCATACACATAACACCAGCGGATGTCATTGCACAACACAGGTACTAAAGGACAAACATCAAAAGCATCCTGAGCCACATTCCCCACAGGCTGTCAGGACCAACACAGCGGACTATCAACATCCCTCCGCAGACAAAGATGCTGGCTGTGCATCACTTGTTGGCCTATGGTACCTTCAAAACAACAAAAGTTAGAGTTGGATGAGTGTCACAGCCAGCCCTATCAAGGTATATCTCACCTGTCTTGGATGCCATCATTAGCTAGATTCAACAGCACCTTCAGTTCACCCACACTGCGCAGGAACAGCTTGTGCCCCAGAAAGGCTACTACGACATAGCAGGCTTATCCACTCGTGTTGGTTTAAAATCACTGCACACGTGTCCTACTTGTGCACCCTGCCAACACTGCACACAATTACTGCAAATGAAAGCACACGCATTACATCAATGTGCAGCCAATTGTGGCACACCGTCTACTGTTCACAGATGCCATATCAAAGTTACCAGTCAGTGAGCACCATCACCACTTTTGGCTACAGTCCATCATCCAAGCCAACAATCTTTATGTGAACAAGGTCAATGCACCTGTCCTTGGTGAGTACCAACGTAACACACCACACACATCAAATCCACTATCAACATACTCACAACTGTGGAAATATACATGTAACAAAATCACATATGACAGGCCGAACAACATGAGCACATACCAGACACAATGACACAAGTAATGGTGATAACATTTGGCAGATATGGAGACAAAACGTACCCAAAGGCATAGATACAAGTGAAAAATAATAAGGATGTACAGAATGCCAAGTGTGCCGGTGATGTAATTAACATCCTTGAGTATGTAGAGCACACACATGTCCATGTGGACATATACTGTTGGATTTGCTACTGTGAACAATAACATTACATGAAGGCTGTAATAGGTGTTACCAAACAGACAACAGTGTGACATATGTGGTGAGTAATGAAAATAATGCTGAAATGTTTGTAAAATCATGTAATGTATTGTGACATATTGTGTGAGATATCAATATGTGTCTAAATATTGGGATCAGATATGAAATTGGGGGTAAGTTTTTGGGGCTAAAATGTGGTGACATATATGAAATTGGGGATACATTTGGGGGTCAGATATGAAATCGGGGCTAAAATGTGGTGACATATGAAATTGGGGCTAAATTTGGGGGACAGATGTGAAAATGTGTGTAAATGTGGGCTCAGATATGAAATTGTGTAGAAGTAATGTGCCCCATTAGTTCTTTCAGTGTGACATTTGGTGTTAGATATGAAGTTAAGGCTGTCATTACTAACTATAGCCCATTTAAATTACATCCAGTGCCATGATATTTTGTAAGTGACCACTGTTCGAAGTACAGATATGACCCATGACATTGACACAGCACGATGTGTCCATTGGTGCCTTAAACGTGCTCAAACAACACTATCCCGCCCATAGTCAACAATGTCATGCTGCACCCTCGCCGTAGCGAGCGCCTGGCACCAGCGGTGTGTCACCGCCAATGGCCCAAGACACACTCAACGCAGTGATAGGCATATACACATGATCAAATGGCGGTTGGCATGTCCCGCCACACAAATCACGGTCACTCATAGCAATGCATGCCACCCATATCGCGGAAACTACCGCCTGGCACCAGCAGTGTGTCACCGCCAATGGCCCAAGACACACTCACCGTAGTGATAGGCATATACACATGATCAAATGGCGGTTGGCATGTCCCGCCACACAAATCACGGTCACTCATAGCAATGCATGCCACCCATATCGCGGAAACTACCGCCTGGCACCAGCGGTGTGTCACCGCCATGGCCCAAGACACACTCACCGTAGTGATAGGCATATACACATGATCAAATGGCGGTTGGCATGTCCCGCCACACAAATCACAGTCACTCATAGCAATGCATGCCACCCATATCGCGGAAACTAGTGGTGTGTCACCACCATGGCCCAAGACACCATAGCGGGATTGATAGGCATATACACATGGCTAATGGCGGTTGGCATGCTCCAACACCCAGATCCCGGTCACTCATAGCAATGTATGTGCCCGGAATCGCGGTAGCTACCGCCTGGCACCAGCAGTGTGTCACCGCCATGGCCCAAGACACCATAGCGGGATTGATAGGTATATACACATGGCTAATGGCGGTTGGCATGCTCCAACACCCAGATCCCGGTCACTCTTAGCAATGCATGTGCCCGGAATCGCGGTAGCTACAGCCTGGCACCAGCGGTGTGTCACCGCCATGGCCCATGCATTGACAGCCAATGGGAAGCGCAATCGCAGTAGCCTGATGCAATTTTGAAAACGCGGTAGGCGTGCTCCGCCACCGCGGGGCCGGTCATTGGTTGCACTTGAAAGATGCACCACCCCGGTACCGCACGCCTGTCCCCTGCGGTGTGTCACCGCCATGGACCATGCCCTTCCAGCCAATGGGTAGCGCAATCGCGGTTGCCTGATGCAAGTTTGAAAATCAGGGTAGGCGTGCTCCGCCACCGCGGAGGCGGTCATTGGATGTATTTGAATGAGGCAGACCTGACACACCAATTGCAGCAGCTTAGAACCACAGAAACGAGCCCTGGGGGCTATATATGTGTGTGAGAGAGCCACACATTTCTACAGCTCACTGAGCCTGCTGCCTGAGACCCCTCACCTGCTGCTGCCTCTAGGGACTGCTGCCTGAGACCCCTCACCTGCTGCTGCCTCCAGGGACTGCTGCCTGAGACCCCTCACCTGCTGCTGCCTCCAGGGACTGCTGCCTGAGACCCCTCACCTGCTGCTGCCTCCAGGGACTGCTGCCTGAGACCCCTCACCACCAACTGCCGCTGCTGCTGTTTCCTGCCCACAGTGATGGCGAGGACTGAGAAGATCCGTGCCACTCCCTTCACCACTGAGGAGCTGGAGGTCCTGGTGGACGAGGTGCTCACCCAGTATCCAAGGCTATATGGTGCGCCAAATGTCGTGGTAAGTATCTCAGAGTGTGAGTGAGAGTGCAGGGGGCACACATGAAGTTGATCTGCTGCAGTATGTGCGTGAGAGTGTGGGGTTGGGTCATGCACTGCCTAGCATGCTGTTTCCAGGGGGAAGGTGTGTTTAGCCTATTCAACATGTTTCCCTGCCTGCACATCCAGATGTGAGGGAAATGTAATGTCTTGTCAGACATACAGTGAGGCTGCAACTTTTCAATTTAGGAGTCAGGTCAGTGATTGCCAGTCTGAATGTCTGTGTGTGTCCCTGATGTCCTTCAAAGGCCCATCTGTGGCCGTAGCTAGGGTTGTTGTCCAGAGGGTAGTGAGGGAATTGTTTCTGACTCAATATATGCCTCATCTCAAGTTCTGCACTATGCTCAGGACCTCAATCCCCCAGGGTGACACTCTTGTTGGTCATTCACCTATGACACTGTACATTCCAACATTATTGTGCCTAGACCCTTCCATCACCACCAGCATGTGCACATACTCGCATGTGTTGGCACTGTTTGTGTTTCCAAATAGTCCCCCCATTTAAAATATCAGATGCCCCACGTTGGACCTCTGTGTGACCCCAACTGACCTGCACATTCACCGCCCAATCTGACAGTGACACAACACTGAATGTACAGCGTGTCAAATCTGTGCTTTTCCTCTTGACTCTCCATCAATGAGCCATTACAGACATGTAGATTGCACACGACAGGCCTTGTGATGAGGGTTTGCGTTTGTGAGGTCATGTCCCTCAATGTGACCTCCATGACACAGTGTGGCAGTTTAAGGGCAAGTGCTTTGAGGGCTGCGCAGTGTTGGGCACAGTGAGTATTCACAGTGACATATGTAATAATGTCCTGCATGTCTTGGTATTCCCAAAAATTTGCAGTAGATGTGGTCAGCATACACATTTTGCTCTCTGCTGGCATCCTGCATGGCTATGAGTTGGGCATGTACTGTGTCCACCCTCATACCTGCATGCATTAATGTGTGTTTCCCACATGATGATGTTTGAATGTCGCAGATTTATTGTCTCTGCTAAAGTTATGGCTGAAGTTGGGATGAGTCAGTGTCATGCTCCTGCCCTGGGAAATGGTGGTAGGTTACACTGATTATTGCACCCTCTTGTCTCCCATGTCTGCAGCTCAAAGTCAACCAGCGCAAGGCCGTGTGGAGGGCCATTGCATGCAAGGTGCGTGCTCTGGGTGTCTCCAAACGACGGCGCTCCCACTGTCACAAGAGGTGGGATGACATCTGCCGGCTGAGCAGGAACGTGGCTGAGATGACACTGGGGCTGATCCCTCGGGCCGGCAGGTTGGCGCGGCGCAGCATGACACCACTAATGGCACGCATTTTAGCTGTGACGCAGCTTGAACTGGATGCACGTCTGAAGGGGCATCAGCAGCAAGCTGGTGGTGAGTATTCTGTGATGTTTGGCTGCATGTGCTCCAAGCCTGGGCCAGTTCAGGGCTGTGATGTTGCTAGTGTGATGCAATGGCGTGTAAGTGGCCACGGTGTTGGGTGCAGTTGTCATGCATTCCCCCTACATGTACCTTCCCATGTCATTGGTGTAATGGCCCTTGACTTCACATTTGTAGTTGTGGCCTTCTGGTATCATTTTCATTGGGGTAGTCACGGACATCCCATGTCAGGGTCCGGCAGAGTGCATAATCTGAGTGTGCCATCATCAATGTGTGCACTGCCTGACGTCAGATTTGTGCTGGCTACACATCTAACACCAATGTGCAACTGTAGTTGTGCCCCAAGATACGACATGGTGGATGGCATGTGCTCATGGCCATTGTGGGCGTATATGTTGGAGTCTGTCTCTGTGTTGGACACTTCTGCTGGCTCAAGATGTGACAGTGGCAACATGTTGTGAGTAGAATCTTTTACCCCCTCAGGGCCCTAGGTGTGCACAGAGGGATATGTATGTCTGGTTAGACGGAGCCACCAACAGGCTAATTGGCTGTGTGTTCATCATATGGGTGAATAATGCCAAGTTTGCATTATGCCACGGTAATTTCGATGTTTGGATTGAGGTTGCACAATGTTACTGCCCATGGTGTTGTCCAACATGGATGATTGTTCATCATTAGTGATGCTTTCCTTGCAGATATTTGTAATCTTGATGCCAATGTACTGATCCTACCTCTCTCTCTCTCTCATGCAGCAGCTCACATGGGCACGGAAGGACAGGGGACGGACACCAGTGGTGAGGCATCAAGCACAAGTGCTGCACACCAGCATAGTGACACGGATGTCACCAGCGCATCAGAGGGGGACCGTAGTCTTCTAGAGGACTCACAGCCAGAGACGCAGACCTCTACGTCATCTAACCAAGGCGGTGACGCATCTATGTTTTCGGCCACAGGAAACGGGGACTCTGCCTCCTCGTCCACCACACAGCGTTCAGTGCCCACCCTCCCTGCTACTCCCACTGTTGCTGCCCGTGTTCACACCACAAAAAAGGGAAGAGTGTCCTTCATCCCAGGCACCGCTGCCCCTGCCCCTGTCCCCCCTGCTGCCATCAGTGCTGAGTCTGTGGACCTTTTGCGCCAGCTGTGTGTGGGTCAGACAGCTCTCCTCAATGCCTTCCTGGACCATGACAAAAAATTGGCACAGGTGGTGGCTTACATGGAGGGCGTTCATTCCGACGTGGGTGGGTTACACCGGACTGTACAGTCTCTGTCCTCTGCAGTGACAGCAGCCATTCAACTTGCCCAATCCCATAGTCCTGCTCCAGTCGATAGGCCCACCACCCTGCCAGTGGCCACATCTGATGATAGTGACCACACACCCAGACATCAAGGGAAAGATACGGCACACGCAGCACACGGCAGCAGCAGCAGCCCAAGCAGTCCAGGGCGCAGACACCATCCCCACAGAAAGGTAAACCCACACCAGAGCGCAGAGGCAAAAGCCCTTCAGGCCACACCCAGGGCAAGGATGGCAAGAAGCAGGCCTCAGGCTCACATGCCTCAGAGGCATCCCCAGCCAAGGACTCACCTGTCCCAAAAGTTTCTCGCATAGACAAGCGCACAGTTTCCATGCCCAGTGACAAACAGGTGCCTGCTAAGGGTACACGTAAGAAGAGCTCCAAGGCAAGTTCACCCACAACATCAACTCCCATCCAGAGCCCTGTGAAGCAGGGAAAGGAGGCAACTGTAGGGGGGACACCTGGTTAACAGGTGATGCAGGGGCAGAGGCAATCCGGGGCCAAGCGTCTTGCTGAATCCAGCATGTCCCCAGAGGGGGGACCAGCATCTGCACATGATCCTGCTTTTGTGACGAGTGTGCCTGTTGTATACACCCCACTTGGCATTAATCCCAGGACAGGGAAGCCATATCAAATCCCCAAGAAGCGGAAGGGCACCCCTCCAGATTCTCACACACACACTGGGTCTCATGCAAGCATGAGTCCACCTCCACGTGCCACCACCCCACCTGGACCTAGCAGCCCTCAGGCTTCCCAAACCACTGATGGCTCTACCACACCTGGACCTAGCAGCCCTCAGGCTTCCCAGACCACTGATGGCTCTACCCCAGCTGGGCCTCTCTCTCCCCAAGCCAGTACCCCAACTGGCCCCGACAGACAGCCACCTCCCAGTCATACTGCCAGCCAAGTCTGAGTGTTAGTCCCCCTCACACACATGTCTCTCCCACAGTGGTGCCATGGACTGCCCATTTTTGACACCCTGAGTGTGTTGCTGACCATGGCAGGGTACAGTACCAACCATTCCCAGTGCTGGATATCATGTACTCACTCTGCACTTTTTACTGGCCCTTGGCCTTGTTGTTGACTGTTGTTCTAGACTTGCCTGTGCAGCTTCTCATGTACCTCACCTGCACTGTGTCCTGGACACTGGCCTTGTTGTTGACTGATGTTCTAGACTTGCCTGTGCAGCTTCTCATGTACCTCACCTGCACTGTGTCCTGGCCACTGGCCTTGTTGTTGACTGTTGTTCTAGACTTGCCTGTGCAGGATCTCATGTACCTCACCTGCACTTTGGACTGGTCACTGGCCTTGCTGTTCACTGCTGTTTGCCCCTTGCCTGTGCAGGATCTCATGTACCTCATCTGCACTTTGGACTGGTCACTGGCCTTGCTGTTCACTGCTGTTTGCCCTTTGCCTGTGCAGGATCTCATGTACCTCATCTGCACTTTGGACTGGTTACTGACCATGCTGTTCACTGCTGTTTGCCCCTTGCCTGTGCAGGATCTCATGTACCTCAACTGCACTTTGGACTGGTCACTGGCCTTGCTGTTCACTGCTGTTTGCCCTTTGCCTGTGCAGGATCTCATGTACCTCATCTGCACTTTGGACTGGTCACTGGCCTTGCTGTTCACTGCTGTTTGCCCCTTGCCTGTGCAGGATCTCATGTACCTCATCTGCACTTTGGACTGGTCACTGGCCTTGCTGTTCACTGCTGCTTGCCCTTTGCCTGTGCAGGATCTCATGTACCTCATCTGCACTTTGGACTGGTCACTGGCCTTGCTGTTCACTGCTGTTTGCCCTTTGCCTGTGCAGGATCTCATGTACCTCATCTGCACTTTGGACTGGCCACTGGCCTTGCTCTTGTCTAAATTTTGCTGCATAACTGTGTAAAATGTAAATATTTTGTTTTTTACTACTATTGTCTGCCTTGTCAGTGTCCTTGCTAAATAAAGGGTTACTGTGTGGGTATAGTTTACTGTGACACATGCTCTATATGCCACTTCAACATTGCCAATGTCTTGTTTCCTCTGATCATGTTGTTTCAACTTTGGTGTCCCAGACTTGTGCATCTGTGTGTGTTGACTTAGATGTAGGTGTGCTTGCTGTGGACTGTTTAACTTCCTGGGTGTGTTGTTGTGTGTGTGATGTTTAGATTGTTGTTGTGTGTGTTCATGGTGTGTCACTCATCTCTGTTTGTAACTGGTATGTCTGTTGTGCACACACTGCTTGGTGTGCATGCAGTGCTGTGCGTGTATGTTGCCTTGTCCTTGCCTGGTGTGCACCCCCTGATGTTTAGCTGTTGTAGCATATTGATATCTTTGCATGTGCATGTGTTGTGTCTGATGTGGCTGTGTGCAGTGTTTGTGTTGTCTCATGCAGTTGACAGATGCTCTGTGTGTGGTGTTCTATTTGCCTGTCAGTGTGTGTGTTTTGTTGTTGTGTTTGATTCAGATGTGTGTTGCCATTGTGGTGTGCCTTACTTGTGTGTCTGTCACATGAACTGAGGTCTATTGTAGTTCCCGTGCTTGTTTTAGGTGCATCCTTGGTGTTTTCTCCTCTCATATTTGATGTGTCTCTTGTCATTCTTGTGCATGTGCAGACATGTGGTACACTATGACACCATTTTGAGTTGATGGGTGGTGTGGTCTGTCTGTGTGTCATTGTAGGCCCATTTCTCCCTGTTTGTCTCCATTATTGTTTTGTGTGGATGCACTTCTTATATGTGTTGTGGTATGTTGTCTGTGCATTTTTCCTGACTAATGAGGTTGTGTACTCCTGTTGTGTCTGTGCTCCCATTGAATTTCCACTGTTTAACTGCACAGGTCTTGTCTGTTATTGTAGTAGTTCTGTGTGTGTGTTTTTTGATTGCGTTCTGTGTTTGACTGTTGTTTTTGTGCGTACAGTGGTTCTGCCATACCTGTGTGTGTGTGTGATGTTTATGGATACCCCCCATGGGGTGTGTTTGCTTGTCAGTGTATTGACTGAACATTATTGGCAAGCTTCTGTGTGTTTGTCACTGGTGTTGTGTGCTGCAGGTGTGATGGGTGTGGGGGTTGTGTGAAGGTTCATACTTGTGTTTGACAGTCATGGAGTGTTGCAATGGGCCCTGTGTGTTGTGCTGCTGACATACTCCTGTGATGTATTTGGATACAGATGTGTGGCTGATCAGTGTTAGACTTCATACCCTTCCTTTCATCCCTAGGCCTATACATGGGTTGCCTTGCTGTCTCCCTGAGTTGTTGCAGTGAGGTGACTGTGGTTTGACTTCACTCACTGTGACTGCCATGTGTGATTTGTTGGGCTGGGGTTGTTGTTATATGTTCCTTCCCTTGCATGTGATGTACACATGCTTGGTGTTCAGCTCCTTGCCATTCCATTTGTGTGCACCTCACTTTAGGTTTCCTATTTGTTGTTCTCCATTACTGCTGGCATGTGGTCTGTGTTTGTTGCTGTGGGTCAGTGTGGGGTATGTCTGTGTGACTTGGCAGGCTGTGTGTCCATTAGAGTGTTTGTTCATTATCTGTGTGTGTTTATTTTGTGCTTGGACTAATTTTACTTGCCATGAGTGTGGTGTTGTTGTGGTGTGTGGGTTCCCCTGGCCCTGTGCTTCTACGCTGTGTGTTACTCTGCAGCCACACCTGATGAGGCTGTCTCCCTAGTTGTTTGTTGTGTGGTGCAGTGTGTGTGTTCACCTGGCTGGTTATTGGGCATGTGGGAGCACAGGAGGGTCACGTGGCATGTCCCTTCATGTTGTGGGTGGGCCTAGTGTGTGGAGTGTGGAGGTGTTGCCCTGTGTACTTTGTGCACTGCCCATGCCTTGCGCTGGCCCTGCCTACTACATTGTGCGCATTTTTTAACGCAGATTCACCGCTGCGGTCACGTGAACTGAACTTTATTTCAAGATCGCGGACATGGTGACCTGGATGAGGAGGGGTGAACTAGTGACAGGTAGGACATGTGTGGCTACACCTGTGGTTGTGTTCCTGTCCCCACCAGGGTGTCTGGTGGGGACAGGAACCTTACATCAGCCATGGAGTTGTGGGTTGTGTTTGTGTGCAGAGTTGTGTGATCGCGTACCTGCGGAGGCGTCCGCCACGGTCCATGGCTTGCTGGAGGTGTATCATGTACAGCGCCGGGAAGACGTGTAGTGCCGGGTCCATGGCAGTCGGCTCCGGTATTCACTTTTGCGCTCCGCTGTGGTGCTTCCGCCTGCTCAGATTGGCCGGTTTCTCCGCTGCGGTGTGCCTGGCTGTTTGGCGCATCCTAATTTGTACGGCGGGAGGGACGTCATTCCGCACGGCGGTGGCTCTCGATTGGTTATCTACCCCGCGGTGGCGGGCGCATTTTGATGGCGGTTCACGTCGCAGCACGGCGGTCGGAAAATGGGCTGTGTTTGACCATTGTAATATGGCGGACGTGTGCACCTCTGCTCGCGAGCGGAAAACAGGGTTTTCTCCCACCGCCAGCATCGCGGAGGTGCATCCGCCAGTCATCGTAATGGGCCCCTAAGTTTGTAGAGTTTGTCAAAGAATGTGAAGAAAAATAAGAACTTTGCAAATACTGGGGAAATGTTTTACACCTGATAGCTCTAGTGAAAAACGTGGTACAAGCTGATCGGGAAGGTGATTGGGAGCTGCACGTGAAGACTGTGGAGTCACTGATTACAGTGTTTTGCTAATTCAATTGCAGAAACTACCTGAGATATAGGTCCTGGTATTTGGAAAGATTGAAGAAGCTAGAGGTGGTAAAACCATACCTCTATAGGAAATTCATCCAAAGACATTTTGTGGTGAAAGACGGAGAGGGAAGGTTCAATGCTGTGGCTCCAGATATGAATCTGGAACAGACAATCCAGAGATCACAGAAAAGCTCCAAGGGAATTGTTGGTCAGACAAGTAAAAGTGAATATGTTGCTCAATGGCAGCTAGTTTACCTTAAAGTCCGTTCTATTTGCAATGTTTTCAGAGAGAGGACAAATTCAAAATGAATGGACCATTGTGAAACTGTTCCTCACCACAAACTTGTGGGAAGAAAGGGGTACGTTTTAATAAACATGTTGACAGCCTTCTTCATTTCATGCAGCAGCAAGGAAGCCTCTTTGAAATGACTGAACCTGTGCAACTACACAACTTTGTGACCAAACAATATGTGGATAACAATATAAAGACACTTTTACTAGATGTCTTGGAGCACGTATCAAAACTATGCATAGATCTGAAGCA
Source organism: Calotriton arnoldi (assembly GCA_963921515.1). NCBI lineage: Eukaryota > Metazoa > Chordata > Amphibia > Caudata > Salamandridae > Calotriton > Calotriton arnoldi. Next base: position 169,812 of record CAWUFW010002135.1, on the reverse strand, counting down.
GGAGAGATTTGTATTGAAAGAGAAAAGGCTGTTTCACATAATCACTAAAGCTAAACTTCCATGCTTTAATAAGAGTTTTGTCCAACCAGCCACTACAAAACAGGTTACAAAAAAAGAACTTTCGCAAGCACATGGAGAGATGGATGTAGCAAAAAAAGGGGTGAATTTATCAAGGACATTCTGTCACAGGGTCTTCTTCCAACAAATGCATTATTTGATGGATATGCTGCAACCACACCAGCAAAGTACAAAGTCGTATAAGAGCTAAAAAAAAAAACTTTATCCTGAAGAATTTCATTTCGAAAAGGAGTCCTCATTGAAAATGGCTGTTGTTGTGGACTATATGTCACAATAGCGAATGGTCAAGATTTCATCCATGAAAAACTTTGGAGAGGTTGGTCAGACTGTTCTGCAGATATCAAAGTCAGTGTGCACCTTGCAAGAAATGCACATTGTCTTTGACAGTTATCTTGAATCATCTGTCAAAGAATGTGAGCGAATCAGACGTATGTCTACAAGTGGAACAATTGACCTTGTCTGCATTAAGAATTCGACACCCATATTTGTGCAACTTGATAAATTGTGGTCAACAACATCGAACAAGATGAACTTGGAGATGTTAACTCGCCAACATATTGCTGATGCTTCAGTGAACACTGAATTTCCAATTATTGCAAGTGGAATAATTGTCAATGAGGAGTTGGTGCCTGCAGAGATATATTCAAAAGGTACAGGCCATATTGTTCAAGAACTTAACAGCAAATTGGGGGAAGCTGAACTTCGTGTTGTGCCACGTGTTGAGTGGGCTGTTCAAAATGGTTCCAATCGAGTTATTGTATTGTCAAATGACATAGATATTATTGTGCTACTTAGATTTGTTGCAATGTTCACAAATCCCGGATTGTCAGAGTTATGGATACGTTATGGAACAGATGAGAAAATGCACTTAATCCCGCTTCATATTCTGTACAAAAATCTTGACCCAGAGATGCCAAGGGGGCTTATCAAGGCATATATTCTTAAGGGTGATGACACTATGAGCAAAATTGGAACAAAGCTTGGAGCTTTAACTGCTGACCCTATGAAGTTTCTAAAAGCATTTGCTGAGTCAGAAGAAGAATATGACTTTAAAGACGTAGAAAAATGGCTTGTGCGGAAAATGAGTACTGACTGTCACAGATTTGATGATCTTCGGTACAGTGAGTTCAAGAGGTCAGTCCACACTAAGAGACCTTCCAAGATGTCATATGACACATTAAAAGAGCGTTCTACTTGATCAGAAGATATATAAATGTGTTGGATCATATATCTGTAGAGAAAGATCTGTGTGAATTTGGTTGGAAAGATATTGATGGGGTGCTAAAACCTACGAAATTTCTAAAGCCTCTACCCACAGAGCTTACAAGTACATGTACTTGCAAAACCCGTGCTACAGAAAGTTGTCCCTGTCAATATTCACTTCTCAAATGTTCAACATTCTGCAAATGTACCACAAGCGATTGCTGCAACAAATAAATGAAGTGATCTATGAAAATGTGTCTAAAACAGGAGTGATAAACATATTTTTTTCATATTCAGATCATAAACATTGTTTGGTGTATCTGTAAAAGGATTAAAACCATTATTATTTGTTTTGTTCCTATATATGTCTCTTCTTCCTCTATTATAGCCCTATTTTGGAAAATGGCAGAAGGGTTGTTCTGAGGAGTTATTTTCTGTCTCTATAAGACTACGTGCCCCCAAAACCTATGTTTTGATACCAAAATGAAGTATGTAGGTCTCATGGTTCCTGAAGTATTGCATCATCACTGCAAAACATCCGCCATTTTTAAAAATGTCTTCCAGAAAAATTTGGCCTGAATCAGCAATATCTACCAAAGCTAAATTACTTCTCCAATGATCCAAAAACACAAATCAAAAATGAAAATGCCTGGACAACAATTTTTTACAGAGATATATCAGGGGCCAGGATTATTAGTCTCTCTATCTCTTTATCATACCCCTCTTTTTCCTTAAACTTCCTGGCCCCTATCTCCTCTATAAACCCCAGACATCTCCTTTTGAGCACCTCCTTTCTCATAGGGCACATATCCCATTGATATCTAAAGCACAGGGATCATGCAGCACTTTATAAAGAAACATAATGATAGGGCAAACACAAAGGCCCATGCCCCAGGAGAAGAAGGAATCTAGACACCTTTCTTTCTGAATTGTGTCAATGTGCCCTGCTTCATATTGTTCTGAGAAGTGCCCCATTAGCTGTCTGCAATTAGTGCTTCATGGACTGATGGATAAGCGTGATATCTTTCATATTAGCACCTAGTTTAGTCAAATCAAATTCTTTTTGGGAAATTTAATAAATACAATCCCACCTAAAGTAAAATATATATTTTTGTATATATATAAAATCATTAAAAGAAATAACTAACAGTCATTCAATTATTTATATTTGTAATAAATATTCATGTTATATTTTTGGCTGTTGTAACTATAAAAGGACAGTGTGTGAATAGAAATGGCCTCATTCTTTTGTGTGTGGGTGCATGTCTCTCCCTAAATCACTCCCTAACCATCCCTTTACCCCTACTTACTCCTCCCTCAACTGCTTCCCTTTAGTAGTAAATATTTCCCAATTGACAGCCACTTTACCCCATATTAACTACTAAAACATATAACTTTTATTGTGCAGAGCCGGGGCAAAGATCTCTATACAGAAAAGATAGGAGAGGTGGAGGCGTTCCTAGGTTTGTGAATAGCATTTTGTAGTTCGTTAGTAGTAATATTGTAATACTATTAATGTACTATTAATGCAGTTTGTGAATAGACTCCATAGTGTTCAACTTGACAATTGAGTGGCATAATTCAAGCAAGGCATCCTGCATTTATAAACAGTTGCAGCTTCCCGTAACTTTTACCTTGTACAGTCATACACAGCAAGCAACGTCTAGGGACAGCGGGAGTCTTAAAGCAGAAACGGCTGGCTTGCATTTTCCCAGTGCCAGCAGAGGACAAAAACTGACCTACACAGATGTGCTTGGTATGGTGGAGAGGACCACTGGTCAGGAGGTCACAGGACACAAGTTTATAGCTGTACATACACATTTGTTTCCAAACTATGGCCACTGTTGTGTTGTTTCTTTATCTACCACAGTTGACATAACACACTCTTTGTTTATGTCCATAACTGAGTTGCACCATTACAGACAGCACTTTCCTGAGAACATTGCATCATCGGGTTTAGGCGGGAAGTTCTAAATGGGACCTTGCAGATAGAATGTGATAACACCGGAAGTGTAAGTAAGCAGAGGGTGGACAATGATCTTGGGTGGAAAATAACAGATGCACTATATTGACGTGCTGCATTGACAAATGGAGTTATGGCTAAAGCTCATCGTAAATTCAATGATTTCCATTTGTACACCAGATTAATCCTTGCAACTGTAATACATTATCAAGATGCCCAGGGTGGTAGGCTCATTTCAACATTTGCTGAGGGAATGCAACAAAGTGGACAAGTTCTGGTGCACAATGACTGAACATATTTATGAATTGACACTGAAAGTTCCAAGAGGAGAAAAAGAATAAAAACATCTTCATAGAGCTCCGTTAGAACTGGCCTGATCCTGAGCTACATAAAACTCCTAAGCAACCGACTGCTATAGTCAAACATTCATCAACATCAACTACCCAGTTGTTTCAAGGACAACAGAGAGTAAATGCAATGACCCAACCTGACCTCAATGAGTATTTTGTCTTTCACTAGATAAACAACTTGTTGGCTAGTCTGCTTCGTTGCTTGTACCTGTCCCCTTTACCTGTCTCAACTCACATGGAGCAAAGATTGGAACACCTCCACGTGTATGTGGGCACCAGAGAGACACAAGAACATTCATTTTGGATCTGTGATGACCCCATTTTGATTGTGGAAGTGGATCACAAATATCAAAGTCCCAAATTCCCAAGGAAAAAAGATGTTCAATCCAGAGTTCTTTGTGGAAGCCATCTGCAAGTTTCAATCTCAACAAGCTGGTAGAATTGAAGACTCTGAACCTATGTATACCCACAAATCAAGTATTATACAAAACTGTACCAGAGAGGCTTGTAATGACCATCTCAGTTCAAAATCATAAAACTAATGACCCTTAGTGAAGATACATATCATAAAGAGAACCAAAAGACAAGGGGATAAGAAATTGAGGAAATAAAATTTCCACATGTACGATTTGATTCAGTGCCTTAGCAACATGAAAGGCAATAATGTAGCTATTATAGCAATTAAGAAGTTTTTCCATCTAAAACCCTTAATATAAAGCAGAAAATGAGTCAAAAATTATTTAGTATACAGTTTGGAATAATCTGATCTCCACATCCTTTTTAAAAAACTTGTGGAGTTGTTACCATACTAATCATTTAAATCAGGTTAACAGGTTTGCGTGTGTCCTGTTTGAATAAATGCATAACATGCACAATGTGGGGATTCCGTGTTTTATTCAGAATAACTGGTTTGCAAAAATCAGTGTTCTCAGGGCCTTGCTTCTGACAGATTGTCCCACTGGCTGCACTAGCCTATAATTAATGTACTATGGGGAGAGGATGTGGTCTCACGGCTAGACTGCAGACTTTTGGAGCTGGGAAACCAAGGTTCGAACCTCGGGGTCGACTCCACATCCTGTGATTCTGGGCAAATCACTTAAGCTCCCCGTGCCTACCAAAAAATGAATGTGTCCATGTGTAACGTAACTGGTGCTCGTGTAAAGCGCTCCAATACCTTCGGGTCGAGTTAGCGCTATATAAATCAGCAACAAAAAAAAACTAATTATCAACAGAGAATCTGACCATAAACCCAGCAGACACTGACTTTTATTTCCGGATGGTGCTAAAGCAGTATTCTTTGACAGCTACACCAGGGTTTTGCCCCAGATGTTTAAACAGGTATAAAAAGAAAATTACAAATCCAGAGTTATCAGACAATTATAAGACACAAGAAATCTCTTGCTGTCAACACAGCATTTTCTTATTGTGTCAAAGTCTAACAACGGAGTTCATTTTAAGTTGTTATTCACACTGCTTAGGTAGGAACAACGCTGAAGTCAGAGGTTTTGTAAGTATTGGCAAATGCTATATGTAAGGAAACTTAAAATCTTTGGCAACATGTTATTTGTGCACTGTACCACATGGTAATAACTGATTTCCTATCTTAAGAGCACATTTTCACGATGGTATTTTACCTAAAATTGCTTGCTGCTTTTCTCTTATGAATATGAGTGTGGTTGTGTGTGTAATATAATATAACAGGAAAATATTTGTCATCATAGATCTAGAAAATCTTTGGGGCTTGTCCAAGCACGCCTAGCACAAATCTTAAAGCAGAATACAGATTTTCAGAATAATATGCTGCACTCGTTATCTCGAGATTACTGGAACGCCATGGGCACCTTCGAACCAACGATGCAAGGTGGCAAACGGTAGGGTTCAGAAAGGACTCTTTTTGGGTAGCTTGATGCACGAGATTTGAGTAGTGGGGTAATGTGAATGCTGGAATACAAATTTGAATCAAGTAATCTCTATTTTTCACCCACTTATTGCGGTGAGAATACTTTTTGTTCTAATATCTTTATTAATTTAAGAAGAAATATAAATAATTAAAATACCATAAAAAGCAATACACCGACAAAGCGCATTACATAATAAATAAGTAGATACATAAGCCAACATCAGTATAAATAATGTCATATATAACCCCTACATATCAAATAATATGTTGTAAAAAAAAAAAAACGTAGAGGAACAATACGAGAAAGTCAGTTGTATCGCTTGGATAAGTAATTAGCAAGAGAAAGAGAGAAAGGAAGAAAGAAAGAGAGAGGAAAAAAGCGAGGAAGAGAAAGAAAAATAAGAAAGAGAGTAAAGAAGAGAAAGAGAGAGCTCGAGTCCCCTGCTACAATAGGGAGGGAAAAATTAAGGAGAAGACACAAAGGGATATTGCTCCACCATGCCTTGTGAAGCTAAGTCCACATATCTATCCAAAGATCTCCATACCCCACTAGAAATAAAGGGTGAAAAATGTTTCTCCTCCACAGAAGTATGAGCCCCTTGGAGAAAAGATACCCAAGCCCATCATGTATGTTAGGATATGGACCCAAATGATTTCCATTCTGTTAGGATAATCTTAACCGCAATTGTCAACAACAAGTCTAGTAACTGCATATCTAAAGGATCCAACGGCAATGGCGATGTTGTAGCCCATGGGCCCAACAAAATTAAAGGCAGCGAGAGCTGAAATTGAATGTTAAAGATTAGCACGAGATGTTTGTGAACCAGCTCCCACAAAGGTTGGAGTAAAGAACATTCAAAAAACATATGTTGATGTGTACCAGCGGCTAAGTTACAACTCCAACAGAGATCATTATCCTTAAGTTTGAGGGAGTACAGGCGCGCCGGAGTCCAATGTAAAATATTGAGAGAATTTTTTTTGGCTGAATAAGAGAAGGAGCAATTTTATTACGTAGGGAAAATTTCCCAATAAGTTGCCAAGTTTCTGGTGAAATATGTTTAAAAAGGTCATGGTCAAAATGATGTAGCCATTTCTGTTGTGTGACCGTATTCAGCAAAGGCGGCGTGGTGGATACAAATTTATATATTTTAGAGGCCACATGACCTGCTTTATGCCACATAGATAGAAGGAAACTGTGTGTGAATCCGGGTCAAAATGAACCTTAGCTACAGCAACCTTTATTTTTAAAAATGTATAGAAATCTAAATTACTGAGAGAATACTGCCGAGCTAAGAAAGAAAAGGCAACGGATCATGATTTGAATCATAAAGGTGTTTAACCAACGTGATACCTTTGCTAGCCCAGTATTCCACTGTTGTCGAGTCAAAATCAAGCTTAATTTTAGGATTGTGCCACAAAGAAGACCATTGAGACTTATGAGTTGGCTTAGAGACTTTTTATCTATAGCCTTCAAGGCAGCAATGGTATCCAAAATAATACAACGAGAAAAAGGAATAGATAATGTGGACGCAGTTAAAAAGGAGGAGGTAGATAGAGGAGAAGACAAATCCCGCTCAATAAACAACCACGGCGGAATATGTCGAGGATCCGTAGAAAACCAAAGAGCCCCTTGAGAGGCTAAGAATGCCACTTGGTATCGATCCCAATCTGGAAGATTACAACCTCCCATATCATAAGGTTTCCTCAAATGCTTATAGGCTATTCTGGCTCGCTTATCGCTCCAGAGGAATTTTGAAGTAAGGGCATCGATCTCATGGAAGAAAGACGAAGACAACTTGACAGGAAGCATTGAGGACACAAAATTAATAATGGGAGTTATCATCATCTTCAAAGTTTGAAGACGTCCCCACCATGAAATATATTTAGGTGACCATGTATCCAACAATTGTCTAACCTTAACTAAAGTTTGAGATTCATTATACAAGACGGTGTCTGTTAAATTATGACAGAACCAAATCCCTAGATATTTACTGTGCTTTGATTGCCATTTAAAGCCAGCATTCCCCATGTGGGCAGGAAAACAATACGCGTTGAGAGGAAACATCTCCGTCTTATCTTTATTCAGAGTATACCCTGAAATACTAGAAAATACTTTAATAGTCTCGGAAATGGCAGGAATTGCATTAGCTATATCTTCAGAAAAGATGAGCACATCGTCTGCATAGGCAGCTGTTTTGATAGTGGTTGAACCAAATTGAAAGCCTTTAATGTCTCGATTAAGATTAAGTTGCCGAAGAAGAGGGTCAATAGATAGCAAAAAAAGAAGAGGAGATAACGGGCATCCTTGTCTAGTACCCTGACACAGATTAAAAAAGGAAGAGGTAGCTCCATTAACCCTGATATTTGCTCTAGGTTGCGCGTACAAAGACATCACCATATTAACAAAGGAATCTCCAAGATTGTGAGACTGAAGTACTGCTTGGAAAAACGGCCAAGAAACCTTATCAAAAGCCTTTTCGGCGTCGAGAGCAATGGCTGCCGAAGGGAGGCTAGTTAACTTTGCTTTCCCCAGGATATGGCAAAAAGTCCGAATATTATCCCTAGCCAACCTGCCCTTAACAAAGCCAGTCTGGGATGGGTGAATAAGCGAAGGAATATATGGTTCCAGACGTTTGGCCAAAATCTTGGCAAAAATGTTTGCTTCCATATTCCGAAGGGATATGGGGCAAAAATTCTTAGGGTCCGAATGATCCTTACCCTCTTTAAGGATTACCACAATAGTAGCCTCAGCCGCTGAACCAGAGACCGACCCTGACGAAACAAAGTTATCAAAAACATCTTTGAGACAAGATACTAAAGATGGGAGAAAAGTCTTATAAAAAAGAATAGGAAACCCATCTGGACCCGGAGCTTTCCCTGAGCGAGTGGTCTTAATAGCATGGATAATTTCTTCGGGATCAATCGGTTTCCCCAGCTTTACCCCATCAGCATCAGAAACAGTATGAGTAGGAATTGAATTCAAAAATTGTTGGCATTGATCAAGAGACGATTGATTATGGGGAGTATATAATTTGCTATAATATTCACGAAATACTTCAAGAATCTCTTTAGTTTGAAACTTCCTAGCTACAGAACTGTCATTTATACAAGATATCTGCGCTGATCTAATATTAGAATCTTGATACTTTAACGTAGCCGCCAATACTTTCCCTGCTCGATTCTTCAGGAGCAACTGTTTGGACTTCTGTGCCTGGACACCAATATGAGCTCTGTTAGTTACAATAGAGTTGTAAGTATATTTTAGATTCTTGATATCTTGTAAAATCAATTTATCTTTAGAGCATCTATATAGGCATTCTTTACGTTTAATATTATCCGCTAAAACAGAAAGTTCCTTCCTAATGTCTGAATTCCTTTTTGCCATTTTTTTAATAATCTGTCCCCTAATCGTACACTTGAATGCATCCCATAGAACCACTGGAGACTTAACCGAGGACGCATTCTCATGGAAAAAGTTTGTGATATCTATGTTAAGCAGATCAACCTGAGCCTGTTCATACAAGATCTCTGTATTCAGACGCCAAGTGCGTGGCCCCCTATTTTCTGAAAAATTCAGAAGCGTAAACGAGACCGCTGCATGATCAGAAACAAGTATAGGATGGATGACAGGATTCGATGAATATTTTAGGAGTGCTGAGTGAACCAGAAGATAGTCAATACGAGAAAAACTAGAGTGTGGTGAAGAAAAAAAGGTGAAGTCGCTACCGGTGGGATTATGCATTCTCCACACATCAGTAAGACTAGAGGAGGAACACATATTAGTCATCTGTTTGTGAGCCCTGGGAGGGCGAAACCTAAAAGCAGAGTGTCTGTCTAAGATGGGATCCATTGGGAGATTAAAGTCCCCACCAACAATCAAATTACCATTATGAGGAATTTCTGAGAGCTTTTTAGTAATAAAACGCCAAAAAGATGGATCATCACCATTAGGTGCATAAATATTCATGACGTAGATATCCAGAGAGCCATTGGATAAGCGAGTAAGCAACCACCTACCCTCTGAGTCATGCTCCGCAGTAACAATAGTCAGCCCAGAATTCTTGGAAATCATAGTCACCACTCCATTCCTCTTACCAGAGGCCTCAGAACAAGCGACATCAAGAACCCACTCCCTCCGCAACAATAAAGCTTCTTCATACGCTATTTTGGTTTCTTGTAGCAAGACTAAATCACTAGAAAGGCTTTTACAATAATCCAAAATTTTTGCCCTCTTCACAGGATGATTCAAACCATGCACATTTAGTGATAGAACATTCAGGCCCGGCATATTAGCGAGGGACCAATATACCAAATAACACTTGGTGCAAGAAAAAGGGAGCACATAGTACCAGGACTGAAAAATAAAGATAAAACGGATACAGTGGAGACACAAAAAATGGATTGTAGCAGGAGGCTCTAGAAAAGAAGGAATAAGTGAAGATTGGAAGAAAAAGAGAAGCGAATAGAAAAAATAAAACAAAACACAGCACAGAAGAGAAAAGAAACCCCACCAGGGGAAGTCTATAATAGACAAAATGCATACGAGGGAAAAACATGAAGGAGCAACCAAAGAGGCCAGCAAAACACCAACCGCCTATTAGAAAGAAAGCAATAGAAAATATAAAGTGTAGGTAGCGGAGAGAGGCAAAGTAAAATAAATATATAAATACATTCTATTAATTGATTAAAACAGTTAATATAACACAGGAGCTATCAATCTATATAGGCAACCTTAAGAGGAAAAACTTATGTAGTAGCCTTCCTGTTCAATACATGGCAAACCGAAATATATATATTACTATTGTACAGAGTATGAAAGAATTAACATATATAAATAGATATAAAATCGCATAAGCCAAAGTAGAATTCATATGCACTAATTCATATATCTTATCTAGTGAGTAGCAACTAGAAATGAATAAGCAGTTAATAATTGAAAAGAATATTCAATTGATACAGTAAGAAAGAAAGTTCATATACTATCAGCCTACCTAATAACTGTGGAGAAAAGAGAATGTGGGAACCATTGGAATGTCGTACAAAACATAAAAATAATGGAACAACATACTCAAGTACTAAATGTATAATATTAGTCTTGAAGACCCGTGAATAAATAGTAAATTACTGCATAATACACGTTCATAATGACAAGCTTGGATAATACATAACGAACAATAAAAACTCAGACACACCACCAAGGAAGGAACGAGAGAGGATAAATTGATATAGACCACAAACAAAACACCAACACAACATATATATACACTAAGCTATCCAATTAAGAAAGAGAGAAAGAAAATTGCCTTACATATATATCTCATTAGACTAAGACGTACCGAGGAACTGTAATCTAGAGCATAAAATGACAATAGCCCCCAAGCAAAGCATAACAGAAAAAGAATGAGATAAAATATTATAAGAAAATATAGAAGAGGAGAGAAGAAAATCAGACCAAAGAGAACAATAAGAAAGAGATCAGTTGCTGGAGCTATAGACAGATAAACAGATAGAAATGCTATAGATACAATATCATCCTGTACCATGGAAGCAAGACCTGCAAAGGAAAAGTTAGGACATTCATAGATCTGCGAATAGCAACAGATAGATCTCCTAAAGTGACAACAATTACCCTAGCTTATCGCAGGAATACTAGCAATAAAAATATGAGAAAAAGAACCATAAAAGCAATACTCGAGACATCAAACAAGAATTACTTAAGACCTAGATGGACCAGGAGAAGAACTAGATTCCATCTGAGACTCGGACTGGTTATCCAAAAAGGTGGAAAGCTCAGAAGGTTCATAGAATATCTGAGTACGACCTCTGAAAGTTATTCTAAAACCTGAGGGACCAGCAAAAGAAAACGGAATGTTCATCTCCAGAAGTCGTCTTCGAAGGTTGAGAAATCCTTTCCGCCTGATGACAGTATCTCTAGCAAAGTCCTGGGATATAGCGATTCTGTGGCCTTCCCAATTAATCGCTTTGATTTTCCTCATCTGCGCCAAAATTTGCTCAGTATGTTGATGTCTCAACGGTTTGAAGACCACCGGTCTAGGATGTGGTGAAGACTTTGGTCTAGATGTGGGAACCCCTGTGTGCACGCTCTATTTCAAACTCTCTCTGAAAAGAAATATTCAGCACAGTAGGAATCCAATTGAGCAAAAAGTCTAACATTGATGACGCGGTTTTCTCCGAGTCCTCTGGTAAACCAAATATACGTAGATTACTTCTACGGTTCCTGTCTTCCTGCTCCGTAAGATCTCTCCGTAAAGCAATCAGGGAGCGCTCCATATTCTGCATAGATTTAGAGTATTGGTGTGTGGAGTCCTCCACTACACTTATCCGAGATTCTGCGTTTGAAACACGAAGCGTCAAGTTCTTGAAGTCATTCCTGATTGCCGCTACTTCAACCTGAAGTAAATCAGTATTTGTTTTAGTGCTCTGCGCAATATCATGAACAGCATTCAGACGAGAGAGAATAGCATCTAACGTAGTACCAGAATCCTTCGGTACAAGTTCCGGAGTAGGAGAAGTTTGCTTAGATCTCTTAAGATTTCCTTTAGAGTCCTTGTCTTTGGGAGAAAGACCCATATTGTCTGCCATTAGAAAAAAGACAATAGAGACAGATGGGTAAGCACTCAGCGTGTATCTGCTTTTCACTAAAGTAGCACCAGATTCCTCACTGGCAGAGGGCAGCCTCTTGGAGACCGTCGTTATGGGTAAACCTGGGCCGTAACATATAACTCTCTAACTGCTCCGCACCGACAGGCTGAATGCAGCGCACACACCTTTACTGAGAGAAAACACACAATCAAACTTCAAAGTGTAGTGCACACAGCAAAGCAGCGATGGCTGATAGAGAACGGTAGTACCTCAGATTATAGTAGCCTAAAAGAGCAGCAGAAAATCCAATTTCCCATGGCAGACCACATAGAACAGAATGGTGCGTTTCAATGCCTGGTAAAGTTACTGAAATAATGCCAGAGAAGGAACAAGCATTTCGAATAGGCAAACATAATGAAGAAAATGCATGACGAAACTGGCACCGACTGCAGAAGATATCTGTGACCAGGGCATTAAATATATCAATAGCGCGTTGAGCACAAAGATGTGAAAATGGATATTCCGCTCATAAAGCTGCATTTCCGTGCGCAAAAGCAATATCATCAATCAAAAGGTGACTGAAATGCAATTCAGAAATCCAGCACCTGACGATAGTCAGTACTTATCGCTAGAGCGCTGCCATTTCACTCGTGTCGCTCGCGCCGCCATTTTGAGGGTTGCTCCTGAGGTAACAGCAAGCACGGTGATTGTGCTGTCAGGAGTGCACAGCAGCCGCTAAAAATCCACCACCATCACTCCTTCCGCGTTCCGCTACCAGAATCTGTATTTTCTGTAGGCAATGAAGGTCTCGGTCACATAATTATTTGTGTGACCTCCCGGCGACGCGCCGGAGCTCAAGAGAATGCGGCCATCTTGGCTGCTCGCAAGCCACGCCCCCGCGGTGAGAATACTTTATCTACTTGGTAACCCAAACCTGAAAGACCTTGGGATGAGATGTCTTCCAGAAGAGAAGATGTTTGAGTGTGAATTCAGAGGTTTAGGGCATAGCTGAAGACATAAAGGGGACACTAAAGTCATTGAAAATGCCTCCTATGCCGTAGATTTTCCTAGCTGTGGTGTGAACCTCCATGAAGGGATTGTTGGGGCCCAATCTGTTTCCCAACGTGGCGTATTTGGGACAGAAACAGACCTCCCTGAAAAGTGATATTTGTGGGTGAATAGATCTGACACCCTTAAACTTTGCTCCCTGCGATCATGGTGGGCCTTTACACCCCAAGAGGGTGGTGTGATGGTCGGTTCAAATCCTAAATTAATTTGTTCAGCGGTGGGTGCCAAATCATGATGAAGTAAGATTATGAGTGGGTTTAGGATGGTCGATACGCAGAGCAGGCATCTTGGGTTGAACCTGGGGATAGGAAACAGTAGTGAGGTGTCTGTCAATGGGGGGAGCAAAAGCACCTTGTTTTGTATGATATTAATAGGAAATACACAGCGACAAACTGATGGGAGGTTGTCTTATTTTGATACAGGTTAGTAAGGGATGACTGGTCATTAACCTAGTTTGAACCACTGATCTGCTGTAATATTGGTTGTTTCTGTGATGTCCGATGTTTCTTTTTCTTCTTTTATATGTAGAATATGCCATCAATCATAGTGGATGTACTTATGTAAACCATACACATTTTAAGAGATAAGTGAGGGTCCCACTTCCATGGAAATATGCATGTTATTACTTTGATATTATATGGCTGAATTGTCCTGAATAACTTTGTATGTATTAAACATTGGAAAATCTAATACAAACAGCTGGGGCTTAAGATACTTGTAAGTTGCTTTAAAAAATGATATCCATATGCTGTTTTTAGAAATGTCAGAAACACTGTGCCTCGGTATTGAATTGGTAAAGGTGGAGATCATATTTTGAAGATCAGAGTAAATTGAAATGCTGATAATTATGAGTATGTGGCTAAAATGGTTGCAAAATAGAGCTAACGTGACACTGCTTGGAGGTAAAACTAAAGATTTCCACTTACACCGAATAGTAGGAAAAATGCTTACAAACAACATCAAATCAAGTGACTATTTCATAAACGGTGGACAATTATAATTTTGGAGAAATAGTAAGCAAAACAAATGCTATAAAATCCTGCATGTGTTGTGCCTTTTTCGTCTAATGCATATTATTTTTGTAACAGCCTAGTCATCTGCCTTTTTCAGTCTGAGGAAGAGAACTACATGTTCTAGAAAACTGGCAACCTTATATTTACACTGCCAAAGAAGGGTATCGTCCTTGTCAGAATGCGTGTTGGTTTTTAGCTATTTTTATAAGTATGTTTCATCTGTTTTTCCACTAACTTTGGAGTAAATAAGGAATGTGGAATCGGACCTTGGCCACATGTAATTAGGGAGTATTATATAATGTTTTATTTTTGGCTTTTTATACGCCTCTTTATGTATTATCAAATATAGCCACTTAAACTTTATTAATTACGTTAGTTATGCTGGATGCGACTTTTTCTTTCTGAGATTATACTGAAGTTCAAACCATATGATAAAATGTATAAACAATAAGCACACACACACACAAAAATCCAGAAGTGCTTCTTCATACCTTGTTAAAAAAAAAGGTTGTAAAATGAAGTCACTCACAGACCTCCAACTCAAACAACGCTTTATTATTAACAACACACACACCAGGGCCCTATTCACAAAGTTAAACTTACACATGAGTAAATCTACACATGTAAGTTTATTCTTACACGTTTGAGTAACTTTACTATTTTGAACTATTCACCATTTCCGAATTTGAAGTTACTCAGAAGTGTAGACTTACATGTCACCACCCCCGAAATAGGGGTGGAGTCAGTAAAAATGTCAAATACTACCCTAAAACTACTATTTGTAGTGGATTTATGACAGTGTTTAATGTTCTACACACTTGACGGAGACCTCCACTATTGAAGCGGAGATCTGCACATAGTAGTTAACACATAAGGAAAAATTTATGAAACTTTTTTTTAAATTAGCTAAAATATTTTTAAATGAACTAGTAATATTAATTAATTTGATATATGTATTATAAATGTAGAATAATATGTTTCAGCACTACTAACATAATGTTAAATGAACATTTGTTTTTATTATCTTAAATTTCAAATAAAAAGATTTTTCTGAGTATTTAGAAAAAAACAGGCTAAAGTAAAAAAATATTTTCTTGTGAATTTTACATTATTAAAATTGATCTATAGAATTAATTAGCAGTAATTTAATGTTTAACACATATTAATGATACATTAATGTATACATTAAAAATATTAGGGGCCCATTACGATGGCGGGCAGAAGCACAACCGCCGTGCTGGCGGATGCAGAAACCACCAGTTACCGCCGGCACGCAGCAGTCCACACGCCCGCCCAATTACGATGCGAAAAGCAGGCCAAACACCGCCGGCAAGCCAGCAACACCGTCCGCCATCAAAGTGCGCCCGCACACGTAGCGGCGCAGCACAACTGACACACACCGTCCGACGAAACACGTCCCGCCCGGCGCATAAATTACGATGCCGCAAACAAACGGCTCCCACGGCAAAGAGACACCGCACGTGAAAGAGAGGCGGAAACACGGACGCAGAGCACGGACAACGAAGAAGCGGCACCCCGGGCATGAATCCAGCACTGCAGGCCCTTCCCATGCTTCTGCTGATGCACCACCAAGGACGCAACGTACCGCGGAGACGCAGGTAGGCACACACACAACAAGTGCACGCAAACAGCGCACACAGTGCAAGGGCGGAAAAAGCGGACAACCCCCCACCAGCGCGTGCACACTACACATCCACCATTGCATCCACATATGACACACAGGCCAAATCCTAACATCGCGGAACACATGTGTACACACCACCTGGGACTAGGAACCAACCACCCCGTCACGGCCCCAAAGCGCCGATGACGCCGCCACACATGCGCACAACGCAGAGGCCAACCGCAGCGCCATGCATGCGTCGCACACAGACACAGGGACACAACCAAGCAGCACACACATCAGCCCCACCCCGAACGCACATGACACGTGACAGGCCGGCCACAGACATGTCCCCAACGCCCAATTCACGGACAACACCCAACGCCACACAACCGACGCACACATGTCAGTGAAGACACGCAACTGCAGGACACCCCCAGTGTAACAAACATGGCGTAGCACACAGCAGCGGCAACACCAACTAGGAGAAGCAGGGCCCCTTCGGGAAGAGGAACGCCAGTACCACACTGAAAAACCCATACCACCCTGCACATATGAACAAGACACATGAAACGGAACACCAAAGAGCCCGGGGACCGACAACAGGTGGCCCAAGAATAACATCCACACACAAGGCCCAACGCAGAGCGGAAAGGCAGCCTGCCGCCCACACAAGGGAGAGCAGACAGCACTGAATGACCTTCCATTCCAACACCGAAACCACAGCCCTACGACAGAAGCCGGTGAATACAGCCATTGTCCAAGAATAGACCAACACAGGCATGCCGAGGAGACCGACCACAGGGCAGATAGCGCATATCACAGAAGCACACAACGGACGGGGAAGAAAGAAGAAAACACTCCCCATGTCGGCCACATGCAAGTTAATTGGAAGGAGTCACACAGCACTGACCTTGAACTGTCTGAGAAGCATGTGGGAAGAGGGCCCGTGTCCTCCAAACAAGCCAACAGAACACAAGTCTTGTCTCCCCACGACTACACAGAGCTCACAGCAACCCCGGAGCGTGCACATTGCAGACTGCACACACAGCCGGAGCACGCCACCTCTACGAACCGCTGCGAAATGGCAACCGCAACACACCTACCCAACTACGCCGAACAGCTCAAGCTGTACCAAACCAACACGATACATACATTGGGATGCGATCTCCTGTCCCTGCTGAACGTAAGTTACCGACTGACTTACCGCATCACATTGTTCAGCTGCGTCATGCCCGTCTTCTACTGTCGGAGGTGTCCCTACCAGCATCCCGTCGAGATATGCCTCTCCAACCCGGCATGTCTGAAGGCGGACCTGCTACCACTACTCCTCCCTCTGGACGCACACGACAGGGCCTGCTCTGCCTATGGGGGCATGGCGTATGTGGCCAACATCGCACGCGCACTGAAATGGAACCACTGTGCCTCCACACGACGGATCATCGAGAACAGCTACATCGAATGTCACCCAGCATGCCCCATCATGGTCCTCCAAGGGACAACCTACGAACAACACCTTGACAGCCACCATCCGCTTCATTGGCTGGCAAACATGTACACCACCAATGACATGGAAGCCCTGCTGGACGGCATTGCATACCTGACAACCTGTAAATACGTCGGACCACAACGCAGGTTCCCAGAGTGACCTATGAAGTCCAACCCCGCACCCATGCTCAGCTTCCGCACGGACTGGCCAGTCACCACCACAACAGCCATACCAAACGACCGGCAACTGTAACCACACCATCAACGACATCGCCATGACATCGGATATGACCGGGACATGCACACTGTTCCCCATCACATCCAGGAACACCGCATGCATCGTGGGAGGCAGTGGCATGGGCTCTGTGCATCGCACCCACATGGACGGAACTGCACGAACAACCAGGACACGACATGGATCCAGCGCACATGGACACACACACCGCTCAGTGGACATGAATAGGTCGCCTGGAGTCTGTGGGTGCTGCACCCCTCCCACCCCCGCCCCGGGAATCCCATACCAGGACCTTTGCATGGACGACAAGTGCATACAACAACAACACGACCCCAGTGACTGTGACATGTCCAGTAACCACCACAGTGCAACAACAAGTGGCACGCCGCTGCATGCACGCAAGCACATGCCCTGATGTCATCTCACATGCACGCGTGCATGAGGAACAACCGCAGCAAACCTGTCACATGGAACTGAGATGGACTGTGCCCATGATGCCGAGCGGTCTGGTAGGCTACATGTATACCGTCTGTGTCAAAGTCCGCAGCTCCGCAGCTATACGTAAATGTACATTAGCACAGCCTTGGCCAAGCAGATGTAACCCCACACCCTATCCCATTTGTAATCATGCTCAGTATATCCTCAACATGTATTCCGCTGCCAGTAGTGTCCACTATACTGCATCACAGAGGACAGAAGACTCAATATAATGTTTGAAACCAAAACTGTCTCCGCTGACTCATTTCACAAGTACGAATGAGAGAGGATGAGAGTATGTGAAGTACACGGCAGTCGTGACATGACCATGTAGTCCACTGGTATTGGATGTCAACGCAAATGAGTAGCACTACTGTGGAAGACACACATGTGTCGTGTGAAGTCGTATGGACGCAGTGCTCAGGTGGGTGGGTGCGACGGGTAGATGCGCACATGCCAAGTTGGAGCACGCCGTGTTGGGAGGGGTCATGAACAGTACACCACCGCTTCCCTGGGCATTGTGAGAGGACACCTGTCGGGGGGAGTGAACACGTGTGTGCACAGCAGCCGGGCACACGTACAAAGCGGTACCAGGCGCACCTCAGCCCACCCTCTGTGGACAAGCTGGATCCTGTTGTGCGCCCGCCATGCCCCTTGACAAGGCACACACAGCCCCAGTCGACCAGGTGTAACCCCAACATAGTCAATCCGCACAGGCGATACAGGGCACGGGATGGCAGTGGAGCATGGTGTGTGAGAGGTCTCCTCGCGCTCCTCCTGGTCATATCACGCAGGCAATAGAACCTCAACGTCTAGCATGGCACAAGTCAAATGGAAGTGTAGGGGGACGCACCACAGCACGAGCAGCACTGACGTCACGGGAGGTGGCTCGCACCATCCCATCCATTGCCCATCATACCAACCACGACACATGCCATTGCGACTAAGTGCAAGCGCGTGCGCCACCACCCCCGAGCCCTCCCCAGAGAGGCCAAAGAGTGAATGTGTGGGCCAACAGCCACAGACGGATGCGGCCTGGCCGCAAGGGCAGCCACAGCCACTGGGTGTCGCAGGTGGCGGATCCGGAAGGCGAAGACTGTGATGCATAGTCCATGCAGGCCGGGTCTCCATTTGGGGCACCACGCAGGTGGACGGCGTCCCGCCACACATCATACCCTGAGACAGCCCACTCGTGCAACTGGACCCACACATACACTCCTTGCCCTCTCTGGTGCGAGCTTGGGGCTGCCTGTGCAAGCGCTAGCCTCGCAGGTGAGCATGCATATTGGGGGGCGAGGGGAGGACATGAGGGCTGGGGAGAAGATGACTGTATCACTGTCAGTTAGTACAAGGGATGACCCAGATGTGGAAAGGAAGAGACGTGTCCCGTGTGTACTGCAACTAGTCGCCAATCCAACTACCCCCATGTCCGGAATGTAAGCCCGCACCTAGGCCCGCCCATCCGCCACATCGAACATACCACCAGCACGACAACCTTCCCATTCGAAACACTGACTGGGGGTGGCGACCAGTGAACAATCATGTGTAGCCTACCCACGCGTACATGTGGGCCCTCCATGATCCATGTCACCTGCGGCAAAGACATGACATGCGCAATGAGGGAAGTGAGGAGAGCTGCCCGCCCCACGCGCAGAAGGTGCATCAGCTCCACAGACCCAGCAGCGAGTCCAGCAGGGGTCACATGTGCAGGGGCAGCTGTGCCTGGTGTGAAGGCACATGCATATAGACAGCACATCGACCAATGTGTAGTCTGCCCACATCCACAGTCCATCATCATGCGGACATAGGAATTGAACACAGGGCAACACATCTTAGTTGGTGCACCCACCGTGACCAACAATGCGCAATCATCGACGTACCCGCCCTGTGCATGGCCCCCCACCCAACGGAGGCACATCCAGTGCCACCATCCCACACACACAAGCCTTCCATGGAACATGCTGTGTCCAATGGTCAGTACAGAGTCAGCGCCCATCTGGTGGATCCTGAACAGGAGACACATGCACACACATGCCAGCTCCCACTATGTACGTCTGCCACCTGGCACGTGCAATGTAACCTCTCACCTGTGACGTGTGACTGCAAGCACACAGCCGTCTTGGCATGGGGCTGTCAATGTGGACACCAGTCAATGTTTCGGGAGCTGTGATCCGTACAGTGCTGTACATAGGGTGCAGTGCTGACACCTACTACTGTCTCATATCCCCTCGTGCCACAGGTCCCACTTGTATTGGCCGCTCAGCCCGTGCCCACATCGTCGTCATCGTGTGCCATACTCATCCAGCCTCGGAAGCAGTTCCATGCTCAGCAGACACTCATGTTGCCGTGGCGTTGCCGCTTGACGAATATGCAGTCAGTCCCCATCAGCACGCCCCGCAAGTCATTGGGGCCTAGATCCCCATGTGCATGCACATGGCAGTGGTATGTCTCACTTGCCATTGCCATTGTTGGGAGACCTGTGTAAGTGTATTGTGGCCGTGCCGTCCCAGCTTGACAGCTGGGCTGTGGCTCATGTGCTTGCTCAGTCATGTCAGTGATGTGTATGCGAAATTGCTATGTGCCGTGTTGCTTTGACATGTGTCCTCTGCCATTTAACCCAGGCGGAGACCGAACATTGACCGCCCATACCAATTGCTGGCGGACATGGACGATACAGAGGTAATCAGGAAGTTTCGGCTGGACAGGCCAACTCTGCATCGACTGTGTGCCATGTTAGAGCCCCATCTCCGTCCCCGCAGGGTGTATCCGACTGCTGTCACCCCCACGGCTAAGGTGATGGCCGCCATGCATTTCTTCGCCACTGGGTCATTCCAGCACACAGTGGGCAGTGGAGGAGGGATGTCCCAGCCCATGTTCAGCAAGGTGCTGAGGGATGTACTGGCAGCCATGATGCTGTGCCGGAACAGGTACATCAGATTCCCCAGGGCTCGTGAATTGGCGGCAGTGAAGGGTGCATTCTATGCCCTTGGCAGAATCCCACACGTCGTGGGAGCCATTGACTGCACTCATGTTGGCCTTGTTCCACCACAGGCCACTGAGCACCTGTACCGCAACAGGAAGCACACGCACTCCCTGAATGTGCAAGTGGTGTGCCTTGCGGACATGGTGATCACCCACGTGTGTGCCAAGTTTCCAGGCTCGGCCCATGACGCACACATAATGCGCAACAGCATCTTGCCACGACTGATGGCCAATCTGCAACAGGATCGTGCCTGTATTGTCGGTGAGTATGTGGAGTGGTGTAGCGTGCTGGTTGTGCGATGCTGTCCCCTGTCCAGTTGGAATTGCAACGGTTCTCTGTGTCCCTCACACCCAGGTGACTCTGCGTATCCGAATGGGGCATGGCTGCTCAGTCCATTGAGGAATCCTCGCACCCCAGCAGACGATCGATACAATGAGGCACATGGGAGGACCAGACGTGTGGTCGAGCGTACCTTTGGCCTCCTCAAGTCCAGGTTCAGGTGCCTGGACC
This sequence comes from Calotriton arnoldi, assembly GCA_963921515.1. NCBI lineage: Eukaryota > Metazoa > Chordata > Amphibia > Caudata > Salamandridae > Calotriton > Calotriton arnoldi. The sequence goes on along the minus strand of CAWUFW010002135.1, from coordinate 148,317 downwards.
GCACCGAGGGTGCACTGGCGTACTCCCCACAGAAGGTGTGCCAGATAGTGGTGGCGTGCTGCATGCTGCACAATCTGGCCATTCGGAAGCAGATCCCCCTCATTGTGGATGACGGAGATCAACCAGGGCCCCAGCCCGCAGACCAGGACAGCTCGAGTGAGGTGGACAGCGGAGAGGAGGAAGCTGGGAATGTGCGCCAGCAGCTCATCGCCCGCTACTTCACTTGACGGTGAGTGTCCATGTACGACGGATGATGTGTCTGTATCTGTGCAGGTGTGTGTGTGCTGTGTCAGGGTGGCCGTATGTTCACTGCGTGCAGTGTGTCAACGCTCCATGGCCAGGGTAGTATGCCACTGTTGGTGACTGTGGCATTGTGCCCTATTGCTCTGTGCGATGTGTGTACATTGCTTGTAGTTGTTGACATGTACTGTGTGATGGGTGTGTGACACACTCATTGAATGTGCTCCTGTTCTGTCTCCCACCCCTAGGTCCCTACAGGCCCTCCGGATTCCATTGCCATGCCACGCATCAGGTGCCTTTCCGCCCAAGGTGGCCGTTGTATTCCGTACAAATAAAACACAGGGCACAAACAGCAGTTAGTGAAAAAGGTGCATTTATTACAAACTGTGACATGTGATTGTGTGTAAGGTGATGACAAAAGTGGTGCGTGCAGTGACAATGAGCTGTCGGTCATGGCTGCGTGATGATCAGGGTGTACCCACTGGTTCTATGTCCATAGTCCAACACACACATGCCATCCAGCTGGCTGTGTGGAGTGGGATCGTAGAGCAAGTCAATGCAGTGGCTGGTCAAGGAAGGCTGGCGGAAGGCTGGCTGGCTGCCTCACTTGCGACTGGAGCGTGCGAAGTCCTCCCGGGAGATCTGTTTCCTCTTCGGACGGCCCCTTCCACGTTTGGGAGGGGGTGTGTGGTGGCGACCTGCTGGTGGTGGGTGAGGTGTGCTCACTGGCTGTGGACGCAGGGGAAGTGGACACTGCTGCCCGAGCCTGCGCCCTAGCAGGTGGTGGCGGAGGTGGTGTTGCTGGCCTTGCCTGTGACCCCACCGCCACCACCAGCTGGCCCATGAGGTCCACGAGTTGGTCCATACGGGACACGAATTGGCCCATATGGGCGTCCATGGACCTCAGCACCCCCAGCACCTCCCGCGTGTCAGTAGCAGACCTGGCCCATTGTCCTTGGGCCTCTTCATAGGCCCCAAGGACTCTGGCCATTTGAGGCAGGGCATGGCTCCCAGGGGAGGCTGGCGTTTCCCTGACCCTGCTCCTCCTACCAGTCCTGCTGCCACCGGCCTGCCCACTAGCCACATTGCACACCACGGTCCTCGCTGTGGCTCCCAGGGTGGATCCAGTCGGCCGGGCCACCACCTGCGCTGGGGCTGGTGCCAGCGAAGACGTGGTGGTGGTGGAGGCGGTGGTGGTCGGTGCGGCGATGGTGGCGGTTGCGGCAGTGGTAGTGGCCGCAATGACCGTGGGTGTGGCCGCAACGACAGTGGCAGCAGGGGACTGGGACTGTTCAGCATCCCTGGATGATGGGTTGGTGGGTAGGAGGGGTCCTGGGGAGCGGCTGGGCCCTGCCACGCCAGATGGGCCAGCTTGGTGGTCCGTGTCCGAAGAGGAGGACAGATCCTCCAGATCCGTGTGTCCTCGTTTGGGGCTTGTAGGCTGGCTGTGCTGGCTGCTGTCTCCATCCCCAGCATCCAGCAGTTTGTCACCTGTGGAGAGAATGAGATTTGTTATTGTGTTGCACCTGGCGAAGTATGTATTAGTCGTCTGACATTGGCAGTTCGTGCAATCTCGTACATGGGTTTCCCGGAGGCGAGTGTGTGGCTGTGGCATCTGTAGTTGTGTGTGCTAGGCAATGGGACTGTGTGCTGTGCACATGTGGCATGGGACGGATTGGCCATGCCGATGGGTGTGTTGCTGTGCCCCTACTCATTGTGACTCTGGTGTATGCGGGCTCCTGGCCCATCCTGGGTCTGGTTTGTACTTTGCTTTTGGAGTTCATATGGAACGCTTAGGAACGCATATGGCAACATGGGGGCCATGCCCCAGATTCGCATTTGGGAGGGGATATGCTTTTGGGGTTCAAATGGAACGCTTAGGAACGCATATGGCAACATGGGGGCCATGCCCCAGATTCGCATTTGGGTGGGGATATGCTTTTGGGGTTCAAATGGAACGCTTAGGAACGCATATGGCAACATGGGGGCCATGCCCCAGATTCGCATTTGGGAGGGGATATGCTTTTGGGGTTCAAATGGAACGCTTAGGAACGCATATGGCAACATGGGGGCCATGCCCCAGATTCGCATTTGGGAGGGGATATGCTTTTGGGGTACATGCTGTGAGCCATGGGTGCCGAACGTAACATGTGTTGTGGCAGCATGACAGTGCATGGTCTGAGGTGTGTGCATGCCTGACATGCCCTGCATATTTGCTGTCTGTTGTGGTTACTGGACATGGCATTGGACGCATCGTTATGAGTGAGTGATAGTTGTGTGCCAGCCAACGTATTGCAGTTGTCCCATCTCCTTGGTGTGCGTGCTGCCCTGTGCCATGTGCATCACTGCAGTGCTCGGGGGGGGGTGTGGCCCATGTTGTGTGTTGTTGCTCACAGTGTGTTGTGCGCTTAATTGACTTCTGTCACATGGTTGGTCATGGGCATGTGTCTTAGCGTGACTGCTGTATGTGTGGCAGCTGTGCGGATGACATGCCTTTCATGAGACTGGGGCTGACGGATGGGATGGATGGTATGTTGTATGTGCATGGTGTGTCTGTGAGTTTGATGGGTTCAGTGGTGTTCGTGTGCATTTCTGTTGTTCCGCTCTGTTGCGTCTAGTGTTGTTTGTCTTACATAGGCGTAGTTGTGGGGTGTGTGGTTGACAGGCAGTGGGGGCTACATGGACAGGACTTCAATGGTGTTTCGGTTGTGTGTGATGAGTTGCACAGTGGCTGCCGTGTGGGACTATATTCAGTGTGGCTTGTGCATGCAGACGTGGCTCCTTGGGTGTTGCTATGTCTGTGATGGGTCATGTGGGGTGTGAGTCTGTTGTTCATGTCCGTGTGCACATTGTTCACTTGTTCGTGACGGTGGGCGGTGCTGCGTGTTCGTCTGCTACGTGACATGTCCCATGTGTTGGTGGTGTTATGGTCCTCATGCCTCCAGTAATCCAGCCCTGTCCAGTTTCCCACCTGCAAGTTGTTCGTGCGTGCACTGTACTGGATGCCACAAGGCTCTAAGCGGGGGTGCTCCATGTTGCAGGTCTGTGGGGGTGGGGGTGTAGTGGGTCGTGGGGGTGGCTGTACACCCACTGACACCGATTGCTGTGGACCGTGATGTCTGCCTTTCGGCTGTCGTTGTGCACTGCGGTGGCTGACACGTGGCTGTGGGGTGTGGGGGATGCTCCTCCTTGATGTGCTGTGGGACTGGGGCCTGGTGTGTGTTGTACTTGGGCTGTCCACCGTCCCACCCACTGCACTTTGTGTTCCTGCCACTTACCTGTTACTTGTCGGTTAGTGCAGCTGTGGCGGACACATGGGTGTGGTGGGTGCTCGTTGTGGCGCTTCTGGCATATTTGGGGACCTGTTGGTGGTTACGTGGCTGGCTTAGTGTACACATGTCCCCACGCATCTTACAGTTGTTCGGTTTGGGCTGTGTGTGGTAGTGTCTGTTGCATGTGTGTGTGATGTGTTGTGTATTGTGTGCTGGACATGGGGGTGTTTGTCCCTGGGAGCTGTGGCATGGTAGTTGCGCATGTGAGTACATAGCGGTGTGCTGGTATACATTAGTTTGTACTTACCAGCCTCCACTCCCCCTGCTAATCCGGCGAGGATCTCCGGATGGATTACGACTCGCACCTTCTCCTCCCACGCTTTGAAGGTCTTAAAGAGCGCGGGATTCCCTCCGCCAGTGACGGCAGCCAGCTCTCTGTTTTTGCCCTCCTTCTTCTTGACCAGGCTCTTTACGTCATTCCAACGTTTGTTTATCTCGACTCTGTTCCTGGGCAGGGTCCCGACTGCATTGACCTGGTCTACGATCCGGTTCCACATTCTGTTTCTGGTGGCTAGTGGTGTGTGCTGGACCATGTTCCCATAGATTTGTGGGTACACCTTGATGATCTCGTCGACCATGACCGTCAGCTCCATGGGCGTGAACTTGGGCATCCTTTGTGGTGCCATGGTGTTTGTGGTGCTGGTGCGGTGTGTGTTGTGTAATGTGCAGGGGGTTTGTGGTGCCGGTGTTTGGTGGTGGTGGTGGTGGTAGTGATGTGTGCGTTTCTGTGGTGTGCTGCTGTCCTTGCTGTGTCACTGTGTCCTCTCCTCTCCTCTCTGGTTTGCAATGTAGCAAGGGGTTGTGGTCTGTGGGAGTGCTGCTTTTGTACTCACCTATGTGGGTGTGTCCTCATGGTCTGTTGTTTTCAGGTGTGTTGTGTCTGGGGTTCTGGCCTTTGTATTTTTTGTTTGTCCGGGGGGTGTTTTCGGGATGTGTACTGTGCTTGTGTATTTGTGTGTGCCTTGCTGTGTTGACTTGTTGGCCATGTTGTGTGCTATTGGTTTTGTGTGCGGATGGTTTCTGTGCAGGTACGTTGGCGCCATGGCTTCTGCCGTGTCGATTCTCATCGGCGTTGTTTGCGCTGGCGGGCGGTATATTTGTTGTTTTTCCGCGCTCATGGCGGTGCGATCGTAATTTCACGTGCGGTGTGTCGGCCGTGTGGGCGGGCGGTTTTGTGTTGTCGTGCGTGTTTCCGTCCGTGGCGGGCGGTTTGACTCCGACTCGGACGATGGCGGGCGGTATTTTGTGTGATTTTTCCGCCGATGGCGGTTTTCGGTTTGTGTACTCATAATGGCGTGGTCGGTGTTCAGGCGGTGTGTGCGGGCGGATTTTTGCCGCTTCCATGCCTGGCGGATTTATTTACGCCGGGTATCGTAATGGGCCCCTTAATGACATATTTAAAAATTATTTAATAATTAGCTTTGGTTTTTAGAATTGTTTTAGCATTGAATAATAAGTAATTATATTATTAAACAGTTTAAATATTTTAATTCATTTTTTCATTAGTTCCTATTGGGTTTTATTTTAAGTCCCTACCTTCACTATTTTCTATTGGAGGGTGTTGCAGTACCTGTGAGTAGCCATGGGTAGTGTTGGACTTACTCCAGCTCTTAGCTGAAGTATATTTACAACTGTTTTGGGTCCTTTTTGACTATAGTAAATCCTGAACCGCAGTTTGTGAATTGGTATGGGGGCTACCCTTTTGTGGGTGGGTACATGTCCCTCACTAAAAACCTCCCTAACCCTTCTATAACTACTTCTTACTCCTCCCTTAACCCTTTCCCTTTAGTAGTAAGATAGAAGATGTGGAGGGTTAGACCTTTGAAAGTAGGTTTGTGAATACCATTTTGTAGTACGTTAGTAGTTCTATTGTAGTACTACTAAATGTACGACAAAACACAGTTTGTGAATAGGCTCCTCTGAATTAATTGGAAACAGGGCATAGCGTCCCAGGTTAGCTTTTGCCACTGGATGAGTAGAGAGTAGCAATTAGTAAATGTAGGTGTCTCTACCTAGCTTAGCAGAGGGTGTTAATAGGACAACATTTTGCCAATTGAGAAACTGCTCGTGAGGCCCCATGTTGGAGCTTTCCAATTCTGCTCCTCTACATCTGAATTTCAAGCATTCTATTGTTTTACGCAACCTGATTGGTCAGCATTTGGGTCAGTAGATGTGGTCAAGATGATCCATTTCCATCCCCAAACTGGAGGAGCAGGAGTGAAATTCAGAAGTCGGAATGCAGCACCTTGAGTGGAGTGACGTGTAAAGCGGAACCCCTGAATTACAAAAACTCTTCTTTGGGTTCTAATAGTTTATCAACCTATAGGATAGAGCCTTAGAGAAAAAGGAGCAATTCGAGCGGAAATGGCAGCTCCATGTGTTTTCTTTGGTAGTGTTCTTTTAGGGGATGCTTTACAATAGTGTAGCTCCTGGGTTCCAGTTTTACTACTTAACTTGGTAAACAGAAATATATTTTTATAGACTAGGAATAATACATGTTATAATGTACCTGCAATCTGTTGTGGAAACAGTCCGCCAACAGTTAAGTGTGCTACGATTTGTGATCATTACTTCTTCAAGGTTGGTCTCCATTCACCATACGAATGCAATGAAAGAATGCAGAGTCACACCTCAGATGAATGAAAATACATGTGTTTCTTATCTAGGGAACTTGTGGGCAATGAGAATAGTGTGATCCGATTACAACTTTGGACATGGTTCACTCCTAAGCCTGTGTGTAAGTCAGATCAAATCTCATTTAGTTCATGTACAAATAATAACAATTAAAGGAGCCACTCTGGGCAACTTACTAATTAGAGTGTTTTTTTCCCAGATGAGAGATTTCACTCAAACTCTTGAGTATTTAATCTGTAACTCTTGTGACATTCCTTCCAGCAAGAACACGCTAGCCATGGATTTGAAACTCATTGGTAAAAAAGGTCTGGTTCTTAAGGAGGCAAATCTTAGACAGTGTCCTCGATGTGGCACCATGTAGTCTAGATTTTTATTAACTCAATGGGACACAGTCTACAGAAATTCCAGAAAGAGAATGTTATTTTGTGACTGAAGGATTGTCTGAGAGATTCCTAGTTGTCATTAGATAAATTAGGCTCGAGGTTTTTTTTTTTTTTTTTTTGTCCTCATTTAAGAAAAATAAGTGAGAAGTCTTTAGGCAAACCAAAGGTTTATTTAAGGATCCCCGTACACAGATGACAATGCCTTCGGGTTGCTAAGCGCACTGGGGAATCCATCGAAACCTGTTGCTAAGATCCTAAAGGAGGTAAGTGTAGCGGGTGGGTACCTTTCACCACCACAGAATAAGCGCACTATCTCCTCTCTCACTTATTTGATAATCATTGGACTTTTATATGTGTAATGTCAAATAGCAAGCTAAATTATATCAAACCATATTCTCCCAGTCAACCCAATTCCTCCATATTCTGCATCTTTTCCCTGAGGAACTAGCCAAATCTAATCTATGAATGCGCCTTACCGAGGCAACCCAATATAAAACTACTGGTGATTGTGGTGTGATCCATTTTAAACAAATTTCACGTCTAGCAAGAAGAACCAACAAAAATAAAAGAGAAGCCTGTGAATTAGATAAATTATAACTGAAACACCCCTCTGGTAGGACCCCAAATATAACCAGGCTTAAGTTTACCTTAATCTCTCGCCCCAGAACCTCCGAGACAGTCTTACCTATGTCTTGCCAGAAGCCCTGGATAGAAGGACACTGCCAAAACATGTGCACATCATCCGCATCATCAGAGTCGCACTTCGGACAAACCTTTCGATGAACACCTCCCAGTTTGGACAACTTCTTCGGGGTCCAGTATGCCCTGTGGAGTGTGAACAGATGGTTCCTCTTAAGATAGGGAGCTTTGACCACATTCCATAAAGTGCACATCGATACTTGCCATAAGTGCGTTACGTTGATCGAAGGCATGTCTCTTCTCCAGGACTCCTCCATAGGTACTAAAGGGGGTTCACTCTTAATCAGAAGCCAATGCCATTTGGAGACCTCCTTTCGTTGATTTAGGGTGCCTCGAAGAGAAAGTTCATGTTCTACCTTAGCTTCTCCTTCTTTATCCAAATGTGAGGCCCAACTAGATAGCTGATAAAACTTAGATCTTGCAAGTCTGCACACAGGCTGCGATGGCAGGCCTGCGCCACATTTTACAGGCTGCTTCTGTGGGTGGCACAATCAGTGCTGCAAGCCCACCAGCAGCATTTGATTTACAGGCCCTGGGCACACACGGTGCACTGTACTAGGGTCTGACAAGTAAATCAAATAAGCCAATCATGGAGTCACTAATTCATACAACAATTTACAACAGGGAGCACTCGCACTTTGGCACTGAACAGCAGTGGCAAAGTGCCCAAAGCATCTAAACCAGCAAAACATAGGAAAAACACAGGAGGCAACAGCAAAAAAAATGGAAGGGAGCCAATGGTGCCAGGTCTAACATGTGTCCCCTCCAGCTGAAATGTGGGGAGAACTACCCTACCTCTTGGGAGTTCTCATCACTAAGGCGGAAAAATCTGGACAGACCATCAGCATTGGCGTGTTCTGTACCAGGGCGGTGTTCCACCGTGAAGTCCATCCCCTGTAGGGAAATGAACCACCTCAACAGCTTTGGGTTTTCACCCCTCATCTGCATCAACCATCTGAGGGGCCTGTGGTCTGTCTGAACCCAGAAGTGAGTCCCAAACAAGTATGGTCTCAACTTCTTCAGAGCCCAGACCACAGCAAATGCCTCACGCTCAATTGCACTCCACCTCTGTTCCCGTGGAAGTAACCTCCTACTGATGAAGGCTACAGGTTGGTCTAGGCCCTCCTCATTTATCTGTGAAAGAACAGCCCCCACCCCATGCTCTGAAGCGTCTGTTTGTACAATGAACTCTTTAGAGAAGTTGGGCGCCAGGAGCACGGGTGTCGTGCACATGGCAGTCTTCAGGGCATCAAAAGCTTTCTGACAGGTGTCAGTCCAGTTCACTTTCTTGGGCTGCTTCCTGGAAGTCAGCTCTGTCAAGGGTGCAACAATGTTGCCATACCCCTTGACAAACCTCCTGTAATACCCAGTGAGTCCTAAAAAGGCTCTCACCTCTGTCTGGGTCTTGGGGGGCTCCCAAGCCAGGATGGTATCAATCTTGGGCTGTAGGGGCGCCACTTGGCCGCTCCCAACCTGGTGTCCCAAGTACACCACGGAACCCTTCCCGATCTGGCACTTACTCGCCTTGATCGTGAGGCCTGCCCTCCGCAGCGCCATCAACACTTCCCAGAGGTGGCGCAGATGTTCTTCCCAACTGGCGCTGAACACTGCGATGTCATCCAGGTAGGTGGCACTGAAATCCTTCAGTCCAGCCAACACCTGGTTGACCAACCTCTGAAAGGTGGCTGGGGCATTCTTCATCCCAAAGGGCATAACCCGGAATTGGTAGTGCCCATCTGGTGTGGAGAATGCGGACCTCTCTTTGGCCCCATCGGTTAAGGCGATCTGCCAGTACCCAGACGTCAAATCAAACGTACTGAGGTACCGGGCAGCCCCTAGCCGATCAATGAGCTCATCAGCTCTGGGGATGGGGTGCGCATCAGTCTTGGTGACTGAATTGAGTCCTCGGTAGTCCACACAGAATCGGAGTTCGGGTGTGGCACCAGGCGCGGCAGCCTTTGGGACCAAGACCACTGGGCTGACCCAAGGGCTGTTAGAGGACTCAATCACCCCTAAGGCAAACATCTTGGAGACCTCCTCCTTGATGCAAGCTCTGACTCTGTCAGTTACTCTGTAAGTTTTGTGCTTAACAGGAGGACTGTCCCCAGTGTCTACATCATGGACGCACCAATCAGTGACACTGGGAGTCAGGGAGAACAGATCAGGAAATTGTCCCAACAGTTGGCGACAATCATTCTGCTGCTCAGGGGTCAGGGAGGCAGAGAGGTTCACACCATCCACTGACCCATCTTGCTCTTTTGCACACAGGAGGTCAGGAAGAGGCTTAGTCTCCTCTTCTATTCCAGCATCTGTGGCTAGGAGCATGCCTACTTCGGACCTCTCCAAGTGGGGCTTCAGGCGGTTGACATGCAGGACCCGCAAAGGGTTCCTAGGAGACCGCAAGTCCACCAAGTAGGTGACATCACTCTTGCGCTCCACCACCTCAAATGGTCCGGTCTACTTATTCTGGAGCACATAAGGCTCCACGGGGGCCATGACCCACACTTTCTGGCCAGGCTGAAGCTCAATCAGAGTGGCATTCTGATCGTACCACCGCTTCATCTCCTCCTGGCTGGCTTCCAGATTCGCCTGAGCGAGTTGCCTGAAATGCCGGGTTTGGTTTCTGAAGGCCAGCATGTAGCTATATACATCCTGGGGAGGTTTCCTGGGAGCTTTCTCCCAGCCTTCCTTTGCCAAACTCAGAGGTCCTCTTACCGAGTGACCATAGAGCAGTTCAAAGGGGCTGAACCCTAGGGACTTCTGTGGCACCTCGCGGTAAGCAAAAAGAAGACATGGCAAGAGGACGTCCCACTTACGCCTCATAGGTTCCTCAAGACCCATAATCATGCCTTTGAGGGTCCGGTTGAATCTCTCAACCAGCCCATTACTTTGGGGGTGGTAAGGGGTGGTGAACTTGTATGTTACACCGCACTCCTGCCACAGGGACTTCATATACTTAGAAATGAAGTTGGTACCACGGTCTGACACCACCTCTCTGGGGAACCCCACACGGGAGAAAATCCCCATCAATGCAGGTCCCACCACGGGGGCCATCACAGTCCATGAGAGGGATGGCTTTCGGGTACCGGGTAGCATGGTCCACCAAGACCAGGATAAACCTGTTGCCCATGGCTGTCTTGGGGTCCAGAGGCCCCACAATGTCAATCCCCACCCGTTCAAAGGAGGTGTTGACTACAGGGAAAGTCTGGAGGGGAGCCTTGTGCTTCCTCCCACACGTACCACTTGCCTGGCAAGTCTGGCAAGTCCTGCAATGAGTGTCCGAACTCTTGAGCATTTGGGGCCAATAAAAGTGGGTGACAAGGCTTTGAAAGGTCTGGTCCTGCCCCAAATGTCCAACTAACGGTAGATCATGATCCAAACCCAGTAGGAAGGCTCTGAAGCGCAGGGGTACCACCAGCACACAGGCTGACCCAGGCTCAGCAACCTTAGGCTCGCTATACAGGAGACCTTTCTCCCAGTAGATCCAATGTGTTCCAGACTGATCACCTGCTGCCTGGTTTGTGGCCTGTTGCCGCAAACCCACAAGAGAAGGGCACTTCTGTTCCTCACAGAACTCTTCCCTGGAGGGTCCTCCTTCTTGCTGCCAATGGGTCAGCTCAGGCAGGTCCCCCAGTTCAGCCACTTGCTCCCCTGTAGGTTCCAGGGCATCCCCCTCAAGGTCTGCCTCCTCCTGGACCATGGGAACTGTGGGGGCCGGTTTCCCGCGCCCCCTACCTCTTCTCTTTAAGGCAGATACCTGGGCCATGCTTTCAGGCTCCAGGTCCTCTTGAACACCCTTACTGGCTGCCATAGACCGAGTGGTCACACACGCCCACTCAGGCAGACCCAACATTTCCAAATGAGACCTTCTCTCCACCTTAGCCCAAGGGGAGTTCTCTAAATCATTACCAACAGACAATCAACAGGCATGGCTGGCCTCACAGCTACATGAAGGGTACCTGAGACCCCCCCCTCCGACTCAAAGGGAACCTGAGCCACCTCACATTGGCTCTCTGAGTTGTCTGCGGCAACTACAGGGAAGAATGCATGGGGGATCACCTGCTCCTTGGACACCAGCCGACAACTGACAGCTGTCACACTGGCCCCGGTGTCTCTCAGAGCCTCCACCCTATGGCCATTGATGGTCACCCACTGCCTGTATTTCTTAGTGATATCAGGCAGCTGGGTCCTAGGGACCACCTCACAATCTCCTAAAGAGACAAGGGACATTTCTGTGGGACCCCACCCACCTTGGGCACCCATCTCCTCCCCCGCCAGGGCTACGCTTGCCATCTGACAGGGTGGTGCACTGGGATCCCTCTTGGGACACTTGGGATCATACCAACAGTGGCCCACTTGACCACACTTGTAGGGGGGCCCCTGCGAACAGGTTTACCTGTCGGGGCCTCTGGCTTCTTCTCAGGGGGAGGCTGGGAACCCTTCCCTTGGTTCCCCTGGGAATTACTTTGGGGCCCTTTCTGGAACTCCCTCTGTTTACCCTTGTTCCCCCCATTCTTCTGCTGGGGACCCTGCCCACCTTTGGCGAAGTCTCCCACATGACCCTTGTGGACCCGAGTACTTACCCAGCGGTCCGCCTCCTCAGCAAGCTTCCTAGGGTTAGTTAGCTTGCTATCAATAAGGTGCTGGCGTAGCTCTGGAAAACAATTAGCAGACAAGTGCTCCCATGCAAACAAATCATAGAGCGCTTCAAAAGTATCCACTTTGCTAACCTTTACCCAACTATCCATTGCTCTGCAAAAGAAAGATACATATTCCACCCAGGTAGTTGCCTCCAATTTCTTACAATTCCTAAACCTCTGTCTATAGAGCTCTGGGGTCAACCCATACCTGGTCATCAGGGCTTCCTTCATGTGGGCATAAGACATCCTATTCTCACTGGGCAGGTCTAACAAAGTATCCCTCCCATCACTAACAAAGCGGCACCACGACCCCGCTCCCCAATCTTTCTCAGGGACCCGGTGGGCCAACATTGCCATCTCATAGGCTGCAAACCACTGCCCAATATCTTCATGCTTACGGAAATCCTTAATGACATCCTTTGGGAAATATACTTTTCCTTCTGCAGGCACAGATGGTGTGCTGCCACCAGAGGGATTAATTTCCAAGCTTCTACCTTTGATCTCCAATTCCCTCAACAATCGTTCATGCTCTAATCGTGCTTTCTCTCTTTCCAAGGCTAACTTGTTATTCTCAAGCTCCAGCTTCTTATTCTCTAGGTCCTTATGACCCTCCATCTTGAGCTTGGCTAGCTCTATTTTATGCATTCTATTTCTCTCCCTGACCTCCAGCTCTCCTAGGGTCAGGCCTTTGGAAGAAACACTGCTGCCTGGCAGGGAAGGTACTCTCTCCCTGACTGTACCCAATGGCCCATCCAGCTGCCCATCTGTATCCTCAGCCTCCTCCACAGGCTCTCCCACATGCTCAGAGGCATTTCTTGCTTCCAACCAGGCCCTCAGCACCTTTTGGAACTCCTCCTTTTTGGTGAGGCCTTGAGTAGCAACTTTAAATTTTCTACAGAAGTATTTCAGCTGTTTCACAGTGTAGGTATCCACCCTCTCTTCCTCAAAATCTAGATCCATAGATGCGTTGGATGCTGGTTTGCTCATGGCAATAAGAATTGGCAGTCTTTAGCAAAAACAACAGTTCCAAGGAAAAATTCTGCCAAAATATATGTGGTTGTGTTTGGTCTGCACTCACTAGTAGTGTACACCAATCACTGTATATGAGTCACAAATGCAAGTCCAGAATCCTCACCGCTGACCACCAATGTTAGAACTGGGCATCTCTAGTTGTCAATGGTATGTACCTTTGTCCAAATAGGGACCCTTGCTTCTAGTCAGGGTAAGGGGGCTACACTCCTAAAATAACCCCTGCTCACCCCCTTGGTAGCTTGGCACGAGCAGGCAGGCTTATCTCAAAGGCAGTGTGTAAAGCATTTGTGAACACATACAGTGATACAGTGAAAACACTACAAATGGACACTACACAGGTTTTATAAAAATAAGTAATCTTTATATAGACTTAACACAAGACCCAAACGACAAAAATCCACAATACAGTATATAAGAAAATGACTTTAAAATGGTAGAAAAATTGCTTAGTTCAATGTAGATGGTAAATGCGACATGTTTCTCACAAAGTACCTTGGATGCGTAACGCAAAACAAACAAAAGGTTCGCAGGGAGGATAATGCGTCGGTTCCTGGCTTCGGGGGAGGCGATGCATCGGTTCCTCAATGCTTGCGCAAAGTAGGGGATGCGTCTGTTCCTTACCGGAGAGGAGGTGATGTGTCGATCTCGTACTGCGTTCCGGTTACGATGCGACGAGCTGGCGCCTCAATGCCATGCGATGATCCGGTGCGATGCGACAAGATGGCGTCTTTGATGCGATGCCACGACGTGAAGGTGATGCGTGCACGCCCGACGGCCGTGCGGCGAACTCTGTAACTTTTTGAGTCGCGACTGTCCCTGCGACACGCTTCTCCGGTGATGCGACGGCGACCCTTGCGGTGGCGTCACGCTTCTCCGGCGATGCGACGGCAGCAGCTGTGACAGCGACACGCTTCTTCTCGTTGCGTCGCGCTTCCAGCTCCCAACAATACGCAGGCTTCTGCAGACAGAATTCCCAGCAAGGAAATTCAGGGGGGAGCTGGGGGTGAAGTCTTGTATCCCTGAGACTTCAGCAGGAGGCAAGCACACTTCAAGCCCAAGGAGATTCTTCTTCAAGATGATGAAAGTTCAATAAAAGTTCCTTCTCCTTTCCTTCGGAAATAAATAACCACTGCAGGCCAACCCCAGAAAATAGTACAATGGCACAGGGGCAGTCAAATCCTTCAGTTTTCTTGGTTCTTCTCCTTGGCAAAGGTTCATCTTGATTCCCAGAAGTGAGCTAAAGTTCTGGGGTCTGGGTCCCCACATTTATACTCAAAAATCCTTTGTCTCTGAAGGCAGAGAGTGTCTGTGCCTGACCAAAACCAGTTCTGTGCAGCTTCCTGGCAGGAGGTGGAGACAGCATTGTTGAAAGCAGACCTGGCCCAGGTAGCTGAAAGGAAATCTCCTCCCCCTACTCTCTATTCTATGAAGGCTCAGGTCAGTGAAAGGAAATCTCCGCCCCCTACTCTCTATTCTATGAGGGTCCTATTCAGCCCAGCCCTGACCCATCAGACTGCTGGAGCCAAGGCCCTCTCCAGCCCCCTGTCACTCACAAACCAGACAGTGAATACACAAACCTAGCAGAGGCACACTGGAAGGTTAGGCAAGAAAATACCTACTTTCTAAAAGTGGTATTTTCAAACACAGAATGTAAAAGTCACCCACACTAAAAGCTGTATTTTAACATTCTGAGTTCAGGCATACTAAATTCGTTTTTCTATCTTGTTCCTAGGGTCAGTTAGGATTATAAGATGTTATAATCAAACTGCCCATTCTGGCCTATGGGAACAGATAGCCTTGCAATAGTGAAAAACTAAATTGGCTCTAATTCACTGTCAGGACATGCCATACACATCAGGGCATGTCCTACCTTTTACATACAATGCACCCTGCCCTTGGGCCTACCTTAGGGGTGACTGATCTGTAGAAAAGGGAAAGTTTAGGGACTGGCAAGTGGGTGCACTTGCCAAGTCAGCATGGCAGTCCCAGACTGCACACAGGCTCTGCGATGGCAGGCCTGAGCCACATTTTACAGGCTGCTTCTGTGGGTGGCACAATCAGTGCTGCAAGCCCACCAGCAGCATTTGATTTACAGGCCCTGGGCACACATGGTGCACTGTACTAGGGTCTGACAAGTAAATCAAATAAGCCAATCATGGAGTCACTAATTCATACAACAATTTACAACAGGGAGCACTCGCACTTTGGCACTGAACAGCAGTGGCAAAGTGCCCAAAGCATCTAAACCAGCAAAACATAGGAAAAACACAGGAGGCAACAGCAAAAAAATTGAAGGGAGACCCACGCCAATGGTGCCAGGTCTAACAGTCATGATAAGCATCTCCAGTCTCCTTGAAGAGACACTCAAGACACTCCAAGAACCAGCTCCTCACTAAGTTACCTGGCAAGTTTATTTTTGGTGAAGACTAAGGGCCTTATTATTACTTTGGTGGTGTGGGAGCGGGCCGCCACGCCAGTGCCCTGCTCCTGCACCGCCACAGCCATAATTAGACCATCTGCTGGATTCCAACTGGAATTGAGGCCGGACGGCCGTGCTGCGGTGGTTCCACGGCAGTGCCTGTTTAAAGGCTCATAGGACAGCCTTAAAAGGCACTGCAATGGGAACACCATTGCAGTTTCCTGCAGGGAATGCTGGAACTGGGGGTGCATGCAGACAAGGGGGCACACCATGTGCCCCCGCATGCATCCCATGGCACAGAGGCAACAGGGCACCCTGGAGGGCCTCCTTTGTTCCCTCTCTGCCACACTTTTCATGCCGGACTCACCGCGATGAAAACCGTGGTGGAGAGGAAACTCATAATATGCTTGGTGGGGCCGCAATTGCCCCGCCAAGCATATTGCAGCTTCAAGACCACCACAACACCACGAGGGATTTCTGATCCCTGTTGGGTGCAGTGGTGCCAATGCGGTCTGTTCGCCCAAGTTGTAATAGGGCAATTGGACCGCCGGTGCCGCGATGCTCGCACCGCCACCATGGCTACGGCGGTCCGATGGACCGCCGTAGTCATAATAAGGCCCTTAGTCTCTTTATTTTTACACGTTTAGGATTGTGAGGTTCTTGCACCAAAGAAGAGAAGGTTCGACCAGCCTGCATCCCTCTATGTTACTGAGTATGATTTAGAGACCAGATCCAGATGACAAGAAAAACGAATATACGGCTCAGGTACATCAACTGAAAAATTATGTCAAACTTTCTTCAGCACATGTGTGCAACTTTGGATCTTGCTGCTGCACAACCGCAAATGTTCATAAACATCTTTTCTGCCAGTTGAAGCAGTCTTCTTTTTCTTTGCTACTATGCTGAGGTATACATGCATTCTATGTGTAAGACTGGGAGGAAAATAAGACATGAGGATCCAAAGGCAAGCATTACCCTCATAAGAGTCTTTGACAAAGTTAATCAGAAGTTATGCACAGTATCAGAAGCAGCAGAAAGTTCAAGGAGCACTATGAGGCAAGAGTCTCCTTAGTAGAGGAATCTTAGAACATTATCCACAACCTGAAGGAGAGCAGTCTCCGTGTTGGAACCCTGTTGCAAACCAAACTGAATTTTATCCATGAGACCATGGGCAGTGATATAAGGGGAAACCCGAGAACAGGCACAGCTTACAATCAATCACCTTTCCGAGGAAGGGTAAGCCTGATACAGGGTGGATGTTACTGAGAACATTAAATACTGCCAAATGGGTGAGACTTGACCAATTGTAAGGTAGTCATGGAATGTGCCCTGTGAAAAAAAAGAATTGATTAACAAGGTCCAGTAGAGTCAGATATACCTAGACAACTCATTTGCAATGTCAACAGACACTGCATCCGAGAAGTAGTCTGTAGTTTTCACATGAACAACAGTGTTGTAAAGATCACTATCACAGATGTCTGTAAAGCAGGCTCATCTCAATGGAGCTTTGCAGTCCACGTTAAGGACATCAGTAATGTCATGTACTTTCTCATTAAAGAAGTGAACTAACTCTTCTCATCTGATTTTAGTTTTTTCAAAAATGAAAGTTGATGAAACATTGCGGGATAATTTAAAAGCTTCAAAAATGAGTTTTAAACGATTGTTGATGATATCTAAAGAAACCTGATACGGGTGGAGTTTGCTTAATAGGTTTGTTTCTTATAGTCTCCCTTGTTGGAGTTGAGCTATGATAGGTTATAGGCTGAGGTAGATTATCTCCATGTAATCTCCATGCCACTGAAAGATCCTCTTTCCTCAACTAAGTCTTGGGAATAAGAAGGGGCAGAGGGTATCAGTCTCTTCATTTTCTGTTAAGAGGTGCTAATTCATGAAGCAGGTCTTTAATGCAATGATCGTATTTCTCTGCCGAGATGTTGACATGTTGGTTCGGGTAAGGGGGAAAAAGAGACTTTGTTGTACCAGTAGCCATAATGTCAATATCAATAAACACATAAAATAACAGTTTCATAATCTTTATTTCGATCACCAGGATCACAAAAGACATTAACAGCGATACATACAGCATTTCGAATAGGGGTGTGTGCACCCTGTAACCATAGTGCTTGGCATATATACAAATGTTTTAAAATTGGAGTTCGAAAGTTTCAAGGCGATATAAAGATTAAGAAATTCAGAAAAAGCCATAAAACCACTGTGACACATATGTAAAACATTCATATTGTCTTAAATTTTTAAAAATATCTTATCACATACAAAATATCATAAAAGTGAACAATTAATTGGGAAATATAAAATATGCTACAACCAATGGCCATAAATGGTTGGCATGAAATCTATCAAAAATAAACCAGTGAATACAGCATTAGAATGGATGTAAAGTTCTATAACTGTGACCACAATTGTACCAGACTGGAATTTACATTAATCGTTGATCATCGCTCTGCCAATACAACATTGTCCTAGCCATTATGTATGCCAACTTGCTCTTTATGCTAACCACTAAGTTGAATGGGCACGAGAATCCTTGTCATTTTTTCACGAATTGACCACATCCAACTTAGGAATTTAGCAGTTGCTATTACACACAGGTCATTTGTGTTGGTCAACAGTATTCTCATTGCAATGGTGCTACACCTGGTACCCATGTTTCTGCATAAAGGTTTTAACCATTTGTCCTGGGGGCCTTATTGGCCGGGCAGACGAATAGAATGTGTGAATAAGTCTCCTCAAAATCCACACACAATTGGCATTTGCTGTCATTTAAATTAAGCCATTTGTGTGTGAAGGTTTTCACTGGGAGTGTACCCACCCAGAATTGAAAGTAGAGTCGTCTGTCTCTAGGCTTGGATATAACATCCCAGAAAGCTTCATACTGAGGACAGGGCTTGAACCCTATGAATTTGCCTGTCAATGTAGCACTCTTCAATGGCTCGGGTACTATTCTTTACGACCATAGACCAGTAGAGCTCTTTCATTTATTTTTTAGAGGGGAACTGATGACCCACTGGATCATCCCATAAATGTCGCAAACCCATGTTATCCAATGTGATTTTCACCTTTTGCAACCATATAATTTTACATGAGGTGTCGGCTCCCCAGACATCTTTCAGGGTGGTAGCATAGTGCGATAGCTCGGGAGTGGTCCATAATCTTCGCCAGAACGCTATAGGGCGAAACCTTGCTATCTCATCCAATCTATTACAGCCTGGGTCATAGTATAGGGGCTTGAGTGGAGTGTTTTGTGGTAGACCAGTGATGCCTCTCATAAATTTGTTTTGGGCTAGGACTAGTGGTGTCAAGTTGTCATAACCCCAGAGTTCAGCGCCATAAAGTACAGAAGCTAAGACTTTGGTGTTATAGATCTTCAAAACTGGACTTATAGGCTTGGTTAGTGAGGACGTGTGTTCTTTCAACAATGCACCTGCTAGCTGGCGATGTTTTAGGCCCATGGTTTCTATCTGGGGTTTCCAGTTAAGTTTATTTCCAAGAGTGGTTTCTAGATAATTAAAAACATCCGTTTGGTCAAGATATTCATTATTTAGGGATACCCTCCCCTTAATAGCCCGATGTTTGTGGATGACCATAAATTTGGTTTTACTTGTGTTTATCACAAGACCACGAGCATCAGAGAATTCTTCAAACCTTGTTAACGCCCGCTGCAGGCCGCTCTGTGTTTTCGAGATGACAAGTGTGTCATCTGCGAACATGAGTATAGGTGTTTTAATACCTGCGAGTGTAGGTGCATCGGTCGGGAAGGCGGTAAAATAGTCAACGACCCCATTGATGAATAGTGAAAATAGTGTTGGGGCCATAACACACCCTTGGCGGACCCCTTTGGATACAGGGAATCGATTTGTGGTATTACCCTGCGTGCCCCATCGCACCTGAGCGAAGTTCTCCTCATGCAGCCTCACCATAACAGATAATAGTTCTAATGGCATCCCTAGGTCCTTGAGGACCCACCAAAGTTTGTTACGGGGGACCAGGTCAAATGCAGACTTTAAGTCCACAAATGTGGCGTGAATGTTACCTCCCGCTAGCACTACAACACGCCAGTATATTAATACGAAGCGGAAGACCTGATCATCCCAGCTCACATGGGAGCGGAATCCTGCCTGTAGAGGTGTCAATATATCGTTGTCAGGAATCCATTCCTGGATTCTGTTTAACACCATTCTTGCCATTATTTTCTGTATAGCATCAATAAGGCTTATTGGCCTGTAGTTGCTGGGGTTTGAGCGATCACCTTTTTTGTAAATTGGTAAGATCTCTGTGCCCCTCCAGGAGTCGGGGATGGAAGCTCCACTGGCAATCGCGTTCACAAACAGCAATATATACTCTTGCCAGATGACCCTGTCATATAAGAACAAATCTGCCGGGATACTGTCAGGGCCCGGGGCTCTACCACTAGTAACTGCACCCAGCGCTATTTCAACCTCCCCTATGTCAAAGTGCAATGCTACATCATATGGTGGAATTTGAAATAGTTCTTCAATTTCTCCCTCTTCCTCTACAGCAAATTGCTTGGCAAAATGTGAACCCCCGTTTCAGGAGCTACATGGTTTTGCGGTGATGGTGCTTGCCCACCTCTTCCCCATTTAACCAGCTGCAGAAGTGTTGTAGGTTTCTTCCTAAGCTGGCCTGATAAAGGTCATGCCATCTCAGGTCGTCCCAGTCTCTTTTAGCTTTCTGCTTTATAGCTTTGTACTTCTGGCGGATTATTTTGACAGTGGCCAAATCTTTCTGTTTGATGTCAACTGCCATTGACTTGTATGCTTCTCTGTAGGCCTTACTATACCAATTCGCTTGTTTTTCTTTCTGCCTGCTGGGATGGCTGAGAGGCTTTATAAAATATGACTTAATTTTACCGAATAGGTCTTCATGGGCCCTGGTTATGTTTTTATTTAACTCAGTCTGGGTGGTGGCTGTTTGTAACTCTGTCATGGTACGGGCAACATCTGCCCTAATCGCTAGGAGTGTTTGTTCACTTTCCACTATCTTGTTCCATTTTACCCTCCTCATGTTATTACAGAGCAGGGCGTTGTTAGTGGTACAGTGAGTTGTCAGGGTTGGGAACAGATTAAGTGCTGGGGCTTTCATTTTTAATATTAGGGGATTGTGATCACTTTCTGCTCTTTCTTGAACCTCCATATCCATAAGGGAGGCCCAGTGTTCCAGGTTGATGAGTATATAATCAATGCGACTCCTGCTCACACCGTTGTTAAAGGTATTAGAGCCCAACCTAACTGATGGAGTTCGCCCTTTTGCTGCCCTAAGACCCCTCCCCAAACATAGGGCTTTAAGTTGTAATGCTGCCTCCGTCCATCTCTTGATTGGGGGCAGGTCTATAGTGGGGATGCTCCATTGTGCATCTTCCTCTTCAGTGAGTTTACTATTGTCTTGGTCAAGGGGCCCAAATGTGGTATTGAAGTCCCCTGCAATTACAAGATCTGGGGTACCAACCACACTTTCAAAGATGTTCTCTAGAATAGCAACTGTATTAGACAGTCTTCCACCTGAGAGACCTCTAGCGTAAACATTAAGGACTATTACCTTGGCATTAGGGTTAGTCTGTAAACAAATGGCCATTATATTCGGGCTATCAATATGGACTTGCTGGATTCTACAGTATAGGTCTTGATTTACCCGAATTGTTAGCCCTCCTGATGGTCTACCCCTCTGCCCTTGGGTTGCTGGTTTGTGGAAGTTAAGATAGCCTGGACGATATAATGGATTTAACGACCATGTTTCCTGGAACACGCAAATGTCGTGGATTTCGATTAATTCTGACCAGTCCCGGGACACTAATTTCGACTGTAAACCCGCAATGTTCCAGGAAATATATGATAACTGGGCTGGTTTTGGGGGAGAAGCCGGATCTGTGCTAACTAATAATTCGCGTGGGGTGGCATCCTTACTTTCTTTATCTATGTGGGGAGCTAAATAATTGGCTAGTCCATTATTGCCTGAGTATGGCCAGCGGTAGGATGAATATAGTCAATCGCATTGCTCCAGATCGCTAAGGGGGCCAAATCTATTCTCAAGGGTTACCCCTATATTGCCTATATTGCATGATTCTTCATCGCTCGTTTGCCCCCCCCCTAAAAACACTTGTTTCACTTACCAGCATAAGAGGGTGCCTACAGAAAAATACATAGGGTAGGGCTCTCTAATTTGGGTGCCTTTGGATGGGTCCCTACGTAGATGATCTAAGAGGGATCTTGATGTGTAATGGTTGTTAAAATTTATAATTACACAATCACCCTCCAATGTTTTCTTGGTCGGTCCCAGCCACTCCACCCTTCTGGCCATGATAATTTGGTTGGCCAATGGAACCCCCCATGTTTCCCCTACTGGATGTTTGGTGGGTTAACCAGTGCAGGGATTTATCCATTAATTGGGCAGTAGTTTCGGTCTGATCCTCTCTCAGGATCGGGACATTACCCAAAATCAGTACAAGGCCTGTGGAAGGTGGAGGGACTGACATACATTGGCAGGTCTCCCCATATTTGGTCTTTGCTGCCTAGAGCGGGGCTCCCTCCCTCCAATGCCCTGTGATGGCAATCATGCATTGGTAGCTTGTTCGTCTGAAATGATAGTAGGATGCGATTGAGGGTTAGAAGCTCCAGCTAAGTTCGGGGGATGCACCGTTGGGCAAGAAGGTGACAATTGGTGATGACTAGAGGTAGCTACAATATTGCACGCATTGCTACCCATGCGCAAATGGTGCCCCTCATTATTACGCTCCCTTAGTCGGGCTCCCCCCCCCTTGGGGTGCTAGTGGCCTCAGAGCTGCTCCAGGACATAGGCATGCACCTTGGTTATGGGTCGATCTACCCAGCCCTTCGATATGCAACAACCTCTCCTCAATTTGGGATAGTTTGGTTAACAGGGCGTTCAAAAGGACAGTAAACAATGTCTCAAGTCTTTTCCATATTTCATCATCGCTCCCCTGGACCAACGAGGTGAAGGTATTATCAGTAGCCGTAGGGCACAAATTTAGGCTTGTGCCAAGTGCAGTGACTCCGGTTCCTCTTTGCCCAGTGGGTTGCAATTTTTGCCTTTGCTTTGGAGGGCCACCGCCCCTTCTTTTTTTTACTGGTGGCTCACTGTTAATGTCTAGTGAGGCAGCTGCAGTCTGGCCCCTTGTGGATATTTTTGGTCTGGTTGTGGCTTCGGTGCCAGGAGTAGGCACAGCTGGCGCCACTGGGGCCGCAGGGGCCATAGGGGCAGTAGGAGATATTGGAAGCGTAGGCGCTGGCAAAGGAAACGGGGGAAAATCATCAATAGTTATGCGGCCAAGGGAAGAGCGCTTCTGGGTGACTAGAGGGTTCAAAAAGAGTCTCCTTTCAGTTAATTCAATTTGGTGGGTCAAGACCGACTCAGCCCTCGTCAGGAAAGCGTCTAGTGTCCCTGCTATTCCGCCCCCCGGGTGATCACTAGTGCCCTTACGCTTAACCATTCTTCATACAATTCACTTATAGAAAAGGGTCAATATATAGAAGCCAGTACCTTAAAGTGAAGAACTTTAGGGACCCACGATCCTGAAGTCAGAGAGTGGGCCCAGCCCAGCCTCCTCCGGGCTCTGACGGGCGTGGATGGCCCGTCCTTGGCCCGAGCTTTGCCCGGGCACGCCGGTGCGCGGCCCGCGCTGCGGGAAGCCCCTGCTCCTCTTCTGCGCCTCCGGGCGCGGGAAAGCATCACGCCGGCTGGCCGCGAGGTTGCTGGGACTCGAAGTCCTCCCCAGCTGCTCAGGCCACAACAAGTTATGGGCTCCAGCGCTGCGAGGAAGCCCCGGCTCCTCTTCTGCACCTCCGGGCGCGGAAAGCATCACGCCGGCTGGCCGCGAGGTTGCTGGGACTCGAAGTCCCCCCCAGCTGCTCAGGCCACAACAAGTTACGGGCTAAAACGGGCATAAAATAACACATAACTTCCCTTTTTGGTTGATCAATGGTTTTACATTGTATAACATGTAAAGTGAAAGGAATCAGCAGATGATCAGACCAGTTCACAGGAGTGGGTTCATTAGTGGTCACTAATGAATCCTTGGAAATGAAAAGTTTGTGAATGGCACCTTTGGTGTTAATGGGTTTGTAATAATGTTGCAGAAGATTATTGCCCTGCAGGAATGATGAGAATACATTTACTGTTACTTACTTGCAGTTATCCTAGTAGAGATTCTCATGATTTGTAAAATATTCCAAGTAATCCTGCAGGAAAGTATTGTTATCAAGCAGGGGGCGGGTAAACGGTGTTTAGCTGATTATGGGAGTTATAGATGTTTCCAAGAGCAGGCCCTTGAATGAGGGTTACAGATTGGCATGAATCATTTTCTATTCAATTGAATTCTTATCAATAATTACAAATGTGCACCCTGAACCTATAATAATGGTCACATCTGAAATTGAAGTACTGTAGGGGGGAGGAAGGAACTATAAAGATCTGTGAGGTATCATTGAATCAAGTTGTGATAAAATCAAGGAGATCAAGGTCAAAGGAGATGATAGTATCAGCCACCTCTATTCTGTGTGCAGCGGGTATCCGGTAGTTATGTAGCATACACCACAATGGGGAGTCAACCGCTTTGGAGAGGAGTAGCTAAAGATTCATTAGGGATCCTGAAAAGGTTGTTAAGTTCAACTTAGATAGTTGTGAGGTATGACATGGTCAGTATGTTAGTAAGGGCCTAATCACTTTTATGGAGTCTTGCTGACTGGAAAATCAAATCTTTTTGGGAATTTCTAAAACTCCTGAAACAGAAGGAGACTATGTTATGAACACGCTATTATGTTTTTTATGTTACTTATGATTAATCCCATAACATCTGATGTGGTATTTTTTTTACTTTAACAAGAAGTCAGAAGCAAGGCCATACCCCAATTTTGGTCCTTCTTACGAGGTCTATACGTAATGTGGATTCTTAGGGGGCTTCTACATTTTTACACCTTGTTTTCCTGAGCTTTAATTTGTAATTTGTTTTTGCTTGTGTTTTCATAGGACTTATTGTATACACTGACTTACATTCCATGATTAAACAGTAGGAAAGAGGGAAGTTAATTGGTAAGCAAAAAATACACGTTAATAAGATTAATACTACTTATGATTTAAGATGTTGTCACGTATAAGTCTCCCTTGTATTTGTTAGATGCGCACAAGACAAAGTCATCTTGACCAACGAAGAGGTGTCCACATCCAAAGGGATCGAGTTAGCAGAACACACTTATTTTCTTTTCTTTATTGTCTACTTCCTTTTTTTCCAGAACACTGCTTTGTCCTGGATTCTTTATACTGGAGTAGAATGGATACAGTGGATGGGTTTTGCTGAGAATTCTCCTCTGGGATTGCCTCTCGCTCCTACGGGATATCACTACCTGAAGCTAAAACTTGGTGCAGGATAGTGCATCACATTACAAGAAGTGGAGAGATTGGTAGAAAATGTAGGGGAAAGGGTTTGGGGTGAAGAAAGAGAGATGATGTCCAGGGGGAAGTAGTGAGAGTAAGATAGGAAGCTTAACAGTGTGGGTTGATGCCAGCAAAGTTAGATGGAGATTTTTTACTTTCCATTGTTGGCATCAAGACAGTAGAGGGAAAATGTGTTCAAGGCATGAAAAGGTGGCATGATGCCAGGGGGATCACAATAAAGGTTTTTAGAACCCCTCCCTGAGGAAGTATGTAGTGTGTCATGTTGTTTGCAGATGGCAGCGGCCATCTTGGATTACTGGGCATAATGTTGCTCAAGCTTCACAGCATTCTTGCTAGGCAATCAGCTTGCTATATTGTTGTATCTAGAATACTTGCTTCATGAGTAAATGATTTGTGTTTGAGAAAATTATCATCTTGAGAGTTTGCTGAGACAATCTTAATTAGAGAGAAATATTCTGGATGACAACATGTTTGAAAAAAACGAACTTTGAGCTAAGCTTGTTTAGTGAATCAAGCTTTTGAACAGTTCTTGATTATACATTTAAAGCTAAAAACTTTGGCAACTATTGTACTCTTTTGAATTTTAATTTTTTTGTGAAGGAAGAAAATCATTCATAATGTCAAGGCACTATAGAGATATTGCTATGTGTTCATTATGTGCCCCAAGGTACCATGATGTTTATACGTGTCATCCATCGGGAAAGGGATTACAGACAATTAACAAATATTTAATTACTTTCCAGTTGTATCGAAGGTTATCAAAAAAAGAACCAACTAACTTCAGAATGCACACATGTCTGAAATGAGAGGTAGTTTTCTCACTGATAGAGAGGGAGGTCAGAGCTACATTGGTCGCTTATGTGTTGCATTTCAGTTTCAGGCAACATCTAGTGGTTCAGATACAAATACTTGCGTGCTATTATTACTGGGCTCGCCATGGGGAAAAGGTGACAAGTAATGCAGTGGGATATATGAAAAGTTAAATACTTTTTAACTTAGCATTTGGGGGCTATTCTGTTTGTATAAGACATTTAAGTACTCCCAGAGCACTCTGGTTTTAGATGGCCTCCAGGTTGCTGCTCTGGTTTTAGATGGTCTCCAGGATTCAAGGGATGTAGAAAGCAATTGATAGAACAAAGAGTTAGGCTTCTTACTGCTAATCAAGTGATAATGAGGTGCTGCGAGGTGGGGCTCCAGGCTTTGAATCTGAATCAGAAATTGCATGGATTTGATTCCAGTATAATTTGGCTGCTGAATCATCGCAGTCCGTTGCTGGTCTCTGACTGTTTTCTGTAAGGGTGAACCCAACTGGGCATGCATGACAGTGAGAGATCTGTTTGGAAATGTGTGAGATGGAAGGCAAAGCTCCGCTCTTGTATGTGAAATTAAACAAAGAAACATTTGAAGTGATTTCATTTTTTCCTCCTTTTGAAGGGAACTAACAAATGTTGAAGGAAAGAAATCTCTTGATCACTTGAGCTTAACATAAAATTCATATGGAAACTAACAATTACATGTTGTTCGTCGCAGGCCCTGCTCTTGGACTGCTGCTTTTGGTGAGCTTTGGGAAGTCTCCTGGTAGTGCTTAATCAATGCAATAGTGCTCAATATATAGTTTTTAGGAGATATGGCATTGCTCTCAAAAGAGACTTAATTACAGCAGCGGCCCGTACAGGTAAGAGCGGTGAGGCCGGGTGGGGGGGGGTTCGACAGACGACTACGAGGAAAAATTAATTATTTATTTAATTTTCCCTCGTGGTCCTCTGTCGAATTCCCCCCAACCCGGCCCACCGCTCTTACCTGCACGGGAACTGCTGCTTAATTATTTGGTTTATCCGCACTAATGTTGTCCAAAATATTCTCAGGCCAGGAGAATTATTTATGTCCAATATTAAAAAAGCGTGGTTTACGTAGCATTCACACAGCCTTCGAGGCATTTTTCTGTGGGCTTGATTTTAACTTTTTCTGTATTTTGTTATTGTGTATTTTCTTTGTTGTTTGGACACAACCTACCTAAACATTCTAATGTTTAATGATAATATCGAAAAATGATTTCAAAAATAATTTTGTAAGTGAAGAAAAGGGTACAAAAAGTTACAGACATAACAACATTTCTATCCAGATTCACACACTGAAATTACTTGGACATCTAATATTATCAGCCGCGGCTCGCGCATATGGGTGAATGGGCCACACCCTTTCAACTTTTTCCACATGCGAAGAGTGTCTGTCAGGCTGAGCAAAGGTCAGCCAGACAGACACTCTTCTTGTTCAGGTCAGGCAGCCAGGAGCACGACCGTTGCTAAGCATGGGCAGTGTGGGCAGCTGCCCAGGGTCCTGCGCCTGTTAACATGCAAGAGGGGCCTAGTAGCAGTCCCTTTTAAAGTACTCGGTTATGATGGTGGTGCAGTGCCGTGAGGCCCAAGGGCGGTGGCCCTCTCCCCTGAGCCTCGCAGCCATCGGCCGGAAATGCTTCAGTAACCTAATCGCTGCATCTGCATGAGAACATCGATTAGATGGGTATCTAAAGTGCCCTTAGGTGTGAAGTGAACCAAGCCCCTGCATGAATGAACAGCAGGGTATCCTGCAGGGCTCGAAATAAAAGAGACACATTGCATAACAATGAACATTGCTCACCTTAGGACTGCCAGCTTTCCAAGAGATAAATGCCGGCCATTTGTTGTTTTTTAAGAGTCTGCAAAGTCCCAGACGTTATATTAAATAGGACTTAAATAAATACTACCCTATTTTTCCTAAACATGTCAAAATATGGAAAAGGTGGGCCACATACAGGAACATTCCCTTGGAGACACACAATATTGTGGATGGTCAGCTAGAAAACAAGATTATAACATTTCAGTAGGAATGGCGAGTTAATAAAGATACCATACTACATATACTAGAGACACGAATAACCACGACAATCACATATACGATAAGGCGCATCATTAGTCTTTGTTGGATATATACGTTTTTAATTTATGTTTGTAATGCTAAGATATACGAAGTGGTGGGGACTAAGAATCCTAATCAATATATCCTGTTGATGTTATATATGACGCACATCGCTCGAATATACTATTTTGATAATGATAAAAGCAATAAAATTTGTTTTAGAAAAATATTATACTTGGCATTCATTTGTAACATGACTTTTCTGCCTTTCTTTACTGTAACAGTAGTCAGGTATCGTTAATGCATTTCTAGAACACATTTAAAAGTTCTTTCTATTTATACCTGCTGTTTGAAGTATGTACAGGTAAGGGTTAAAAATACCGGCTTTAGGACATTTTGCTTCTTTTTTTCGGGCCAGGACATTAAAATACCAGTGGTGCCGGTAGAAAACCGGCCTAGGTGGCAACCCTATTCACAGAGGGCAAAGGAAAAGGGTGAAGCACAGAGAATGGAGGTGCAGTGCATATAAAGGGGGTACAACAAAGGAAAGAACTAAGATAAGAGGTGGGGAGGGATGTTAGAGTATAAGTACAGCAGAGAGGTGACGGATGGATGTAATGAGGGCAGAACGGCAACAAAGAGCAAGAGGCTTGAGGAAACAGAAAGGGGAAGCGGAGCAGTGTATGTGACAGGCAGAATCATTGAGAGAAGGAAAGAGTCTAGGCAGTGCCGGTGATAAGCATGGGCAATGTGGGCAGCTGCCCAGGGCCCGGCGCTCAGGTTGAAAACATGGTGCCCTACTTCTGTGTAAAATGCCACACTATCAGTCAGCCCACCTGCTCCTCCAGTGCCCCCTCCCCAATTCATTCACATCACAAATGTATCTTTCAAGGGAGGCTTCTTGACCTCCCTGGTCCAAGGGCATGGTGGCATTCCTGGGGGTGCAGGACTGGGGAAAGGAAAACAGTGGGTGGGGTAGTGGGCAGCAGTAAAGCCAGCAATTGTGTTGGCTCTCAACATCAGAAGAATGTCATGTAGGGCAGGATTTAGCAAAGCTCAGTCCCTTTGATCTTGAAGCGCTGCATCAGGCTGCAGGGTCCAGGCATGGGGCCCCCTTCCCTGGGCCTTGCCCCCATTATTTTGTGCTGTGTGGCCCAGGGCAGGGTGCCCCCTCTCCTTGGCCTTAGTTCTGTGAAGCCCAGGGGATGAAACTCCCTCACCTGGGCCTCACAGTACATGGAGTAGTTTAATGGAAGTGGTGAACCAGGTACAGGTCCTGGCATAAGCTCTAAATCCTGTGATTCTGGGCAAATCATTAAACCTTCCCATGC
The DNA here is from genome assembly GCA_963921515.1 of Calotriton arnoldi. Classification (NCBI taxonomy): domain Eukaryota; kingdom Metazoa; phylum Chordata; class Amphibia; order Caudata; family Salamandridae; genus Calotriton; species Calotriton arnoldi. The sequence continues at coordinate 119,268 of CAWUFW010002135.1, read as the reverse complement.
CTAAAAAACCCTGGCCATTTGTAATGGGATTGGTACTTTTGTAAAGCACTCCAAAGACATTGGGCTGAGTTTGTGACATATAAAAGTGCAAAATAATGAACCACAGCGCCATGTCACAGTCACTTCACATCCTGGCACTATGTACCATTCATGACTCGTGAACTCCCTGCTGAATGTTTGAGTGGAAGGGTGGATGGATGGAAGAGTGAAAGGGAGGATGGATGGATGGAGTGAAAGGGTGGATGGACAGATGAGCAAAAGGATAAATAAATGTAAGACAGATGGGTGAGTGAAAGGATGGATGTAAGGGTGGATGAGTGAAAGAATGGATGGATGAGTGAAAGTGAGGATGGAGGAAAGGACGGATGGATGAGTGAAAGTGTGGATGGAGGTATGAGTGGGTGAAAGGATGGGTGGATGGGTGAAAGGGTAAATAGATGAACGAGGGAAAGGATGGGGTGAAAGTGTGGATGAATGGATGAATGGATGAGCAATATGGATGGATGATTGAAAGGATGGGTGGATGGATGAGTGAAAGGGTGGATGAAGGGATGGATGAGTGAAATGATAGATGGATGGCTAGGTTTGGAGATGGATGGATCGGTTTGGACATGGATGTGAACATGGATGGACAGTCATACATAATTGTGAAAGACTGAATGATAGATGAAAGAATGAATGGGTGACAGAATGTAAATCAGAAATGGTGAATATCAGAGGGTGGATGGGAGGCTGAATGGAAAGATGCTTGGATGGAACAGACAAGCAAGCTCTTCTGGGGAGGGTTTCGATGACTTGCTTCGCTTGCTTGGTGCCATAAAACCTTTGGTTCAAAGTGGGGCGTATTTTAATTTTCTGGTTATCCCTTACCAATGTCTGACATTTCTCTATTTGCCTTGTGTTTACTTCTGGCATATCTAGATCATATGTATAAAATTTTGAGTGACACCCAACTGCTACTTGAATGTTACACTAGTAATTTTAAATTGTAGCATGTTTTGTTTTAAGTGTAAGGGTCTAAGGAGAGCCTTATAATGCATTGAGCTGTGCTTGAGGAGTATATAATGCTTGTAGCAATAGGCAAGGTGTCAAAAATAAACTGTGCAATAGCACATTCTCTGTGCCTTCTTCAGGAGCGCTGCAGAGAAAAACTCCTTTGTGACCCCTGCCAGCCAGTGCTAGCCTCCCGGTATGGCAAACTTATTGCAGTTCTATGCAATGCTCCCATCAACAAAGTCTGACTCCCTATATTAAGCTCCAATTGTTGATATACTTATAATGTGCCCCCTATAGTGGGTCCTCCACAGCAGCCCCCCCCTTAGTTCAACACCACAGCAAGAGCTCTTTAGCAGCATCCCCACAGCAATGCAATGCAATAACTTCTTAATGACCCCAAGAGTATATAAGACCAATTCTCCTGGAATGAGTAAGGCGTCAGCTTCTAGTTTCTAGCTAAGAAACAGAGCTGTTCCGCAGTAGTCTTTAGGCAAAACCTAGTTGCTGATATTGTTTCTCTGTCCAGATGATACAAATGCCTAAACTCTCATCTCATAGCAGCAGCAGGAATAAACAGTACAGGTATACTTGTGCAACAAACACACACACTTGCATGAACACAGTCACACCAAAGCGGTCCACTGCCTTATCCTCACAACTGACTTCACTAATGGTTTCCAAATAGGTGCATCAAACTCTTTTTTCCAGTCACATTGCAAGGGATTTATATGAAAACTGTGGGGCATATTTATAAGCCCCTTTGCATCGCTCTTGTACCACGCAATGGGGAGCGACGCAAATGAAAAGTGAGATTTATGAAGCCACGCAAGGTCACCTTGCGTTGCCCTGCGTGGCTCCATAAATCTTGAGTGATGCAACGCAGCGCAGATTGCTGTGTTGCATTACTCTGCGCCAGGGAGGCGTTTCCATGGGTGTTGCGTGGGTGTTCCCATGCAACATCAATGGCTTTTGACGCATTCCCAGATTTAAAAGAACAGGTAAACCTGGGAATGCGCCAAAAAGATACGCCTCCCAGGAGAGGCATAGCGAGGAGAAATATCATTGTTTCTCCTTAAAAGAGGAAAAAGCCTATCAGAATTATTTTTGTGCAGGAAAGTGCCCCTTACTGCAGAAAAACAATCCTGCATGCAACGCAGACACCATGGTACAAGGGTGCCTGCATGATGGGGCAAGGGTGCCTGCATTGGCGCTAGGCAGCCCATTGTGTGCGAGCACTGGGGAAAGGACAGGAATGCACCATACTGCCTTCAATATATAGTGATTTCCTGCCCTTTCCCAGTGGTGCAGTACAGCACAGCAGGGTGACTTGCTGTGCCGCGCTGCACTGAGCCACTTTGTCATGAATTCGCCCCTGTAACTCTCACTAGCACAGACTTCCACCAGAGGATGTCTCAAATTGCTTGTTTATACCGCATCTAAGCAGTGCGGCTCTTATTTTCTTGCATTCTGAAAATTGACTTTTCATTTTTCCTTCATAAATGCAGCAGTAAAAGATCCAAATGAAAGGAATAAATCAAATGACGTATAAGTTTGGGAACTGTAAAAAAATCACATTTTAAACAGCCTTTTCAGTACAGGAGTGATTTTCACCCTTCATTGATGCAGTCTCACATGGAGGCATGGTGCCTTTCTACAATACATGCTTTGCTTTGTGTCTACAGAACTCTGCTGCTCTTTTAGTTCTGACCTTGATTTATAAAGCTTCCAAATAAAAATGTTAAGGTACATGTATTTGAACTCAACTTTATTTCACTATATCTGGATGCATAATTTTTACCATAGTGATGCCATTCAATTAATATTCTGCGGTGCTCTGAACCTTTTTATCATGCACTAATCTGGAAACAATCAGTTAACATTGAGTAAGGAAATACATCTTTGTGAGACCTGTGCTTAGCTTTTCCATTCAATGTGACTAATGTAATCCACTTAATACAGCTTTAAAATAGACGGACTTATTTCATTTGGGTATTTATCTTTTTATCCATGTTACTGATCTCCACACAAGGTCACTTGGTGATATCAAAAAAGGTTAGAAGTCCTGTGATGTCACTTTCTGTGATGTCACTTCTTGTGATGTCACATGCAAAATAGACGGACCTCACATCTTCCCTTTTGACCAGGCCCCCAAAAATGGCTGGCTCACACTGCGCTGGGTATCAAAAGGGAATTGTTTCTGGTTGTCTTATAGGTGCTGTTAGCAGAGGCATAGCTTAGTCAGTGAGATTTTGGGAGGGGGGAATAATCTCGAATGTCCAACTGAAAAAGCAGATGGCTGCAGAGTGGAGAGGTGAGATGACCAATGTTCGGGATGGACTGTTTCCATGAGGGACATGGTCAGTACTGATTTGCATTAGGTGGGCCTCTGTCTAGAGTGGCACACTGGGCAAAAAAAGATGGGTTGGATTGCTTCCCCGAGTGATTGCCACTGATCAGACTATTTGCAAGCAATCATCTCATCACCTTTTGGGTGTTTGATTTCCAGTAGCATGCCTGGAAACTTCATACTAGCACAGCTTTCCAAGCCTCCTACTGCCAATCTTTGTAAATTTCAAAAGGTAGTACATTTATACATGTTCAAGAAGTACTTTGACAGGTAAGATTTACTAATTTTTGGTAAACCAGTCAAATATATTTAAGTTTCTGCTCCTGAAAATGAATGAGTTAAAAGCGCCTAGTGAAATGAGAATGATAAGAAAAAGTGACACACACAAAGCAGAACTGACTCAGGAACCCCAGACCCACATACCGAACGAGGAATGCTTTTGGGGGTGTCACACCCCAAACACCCCCACTGAAGTTACGCCCATCCCACCAGAGCTTGAAAGTTCTCCTTGGGAAATCATGACTAAGGTCACATCATTCAGTAAAACGGCCTAAAGTCTCTGCCCTGGAGTCACTTGTTTTAAATGTATTTTCACTGCATGCACTCTTCTTCATCTCTGCCATGAGAAACCTTAATTGATTGGTGCATGTAGGCAGGGCTCCATGTTTCTAGTCCTTGCCTTTTAAATATCACTTTATCAAGTGAGTGACGGCCCAATGTACTAAGCCAGGGTCGCAAATAGAGCTGAGTGCATCAGCAAATTAATAGAGCAAGCCGAGCCACAGCTAAGCCCAGGCTCTGACTTGGGTCTAGAAATCAGTGCATGAGCCGAGCCACGAAAATGTTTGGCATGTAAACTGTGCAACAACCTAACGTAAAAATATAATACAGTTGCTTCAAAATTTAAAAAAAGTATATTTCTGTAACATGCAGACGCGTTTCACCTTAGTGCGCTATATTACACCACTGTATAGACAGACATTTATTAAAAGTGATAGTCTTAAAACATGAACTTAGAAACATTAGTGGCTCGTCCCTCAACGAGAACACCAACTAACACTGAACTAAGAGGCAAGTCAGTAGTCATGTAAACCCTAACTATATTCTTATTATAGATGGAGCAACATCAAAGTCGATTAAATCAAACATAAGCAGTCCCTGTAAAGTGCACAACCTGTACTAAAGTATTTAAAACTGCTCTCATACTTGATCATAAAAAAAGGAGGCTCAGTTAAATAAAATGTTTGTCTATGATCACTCAATTTGGACAAGCAGAAAAGCAAGTATTGGTTCGAGGTTGTCTGGTTTCACATTTTGAACTTTAGCCACAGATGTATGTCTCTGTCTCTCTCTCTCTCTCCTGTTTTACATCAAATGTGACAGTTTTATCTTGTATTTTTGGTCAGGAGGATAAAACCGACACAGAAATATCAGACCTGACTCAGGGCCCACAGACCCAACTATCAGGGCAAGAATGCATTCATTTGGGTATATCACACAACAAAGCCCCCCACCCCTGAAGCTACGCCCCTAACTGTTCGAGGCCTTCTGGATGTGACCCTTCTGCCTATAATACGAAAAATGTATTAAACAATGGAACCCTTGCACTCTAATTGTGGTGATTTTGACATGTCTACAAATATCACAAGGAGACTTGTACTGCATCCAAGGTGCTTGGTCTTGCCGCTTGGGCTAGTGAGCGATATTTAAAGAAGGGCTAAGGTCTGGGGCATAGACTTTTCTGTGAGTGTTGCGTAGGGGATTTATCTTTCTTGGAGTTGTCTAAAAGCGCTGTTCCTTTCACACTCACTGTGAGAAGGGGATCGACCTGTACCTTGATGGAAGTATTCGGCACGTGCTATGATTATAGCAGAGTCCCATGCTTCCTCTTGCTGGTATAGGCTGAGACCCTCAACACGAGAAGCTCTTAATTTGTAAAGGGCTGATAACAACAGTTAACAGGTCCGTTGGAATGATAAACTGTGATATTTCCCACGGCTAAATGCAGTTGGAATATCTGTATGAAACACCGCGGAAACTAATTGACGCAGGAACATCGAATCCATAATGTTATTCCCCAAAAATGTGTAACTCGCATTACTCCCCCCTCACCCCTATTTACCAAGACCAGGCAGTGATATTCCTCTGGATGTCTCGTCATGAGGGCCTTAATATCGAGGTGCTATACTAGAACTGTCTATATAGTACCAGTGAGGTGCACAACCTCCCTTTAATTAGTGCCGGTGTGTGAACCTTTTCATTTATTTGTCTATGGAAATTTGTTCGCAGTTATCACTAAGCATCAAGCCTCTGTCACCATTTTTGGCACTCTGAAGGCCAGGAGGCCAACATGCATCAGAAATCTGGCCGCTGACTGCAGGACTATTTATTGCTCATTGTGCACAAGCCAGGAGAGGACCTTAATCCGACTGACTTCTTTTGAAGGTTTTTGTAGCTAAATGTAGCGGATTTGTAGCTAAATGTAGCTTCTGAATCCGCTACAGAAGCTTGAACAGAGTGCAGATGGCTGTTCGAGTAGTTCCACCTCAGGCAAGCGCCTGGATACCCCTCGGGGTGAATAGCGCGCTATACACGTTCTGATTGATTCTGATTGATTGATTGGTTGATGTCACTGGAGTTACTCAAGAGGAGCCTACACAAGTTGCTGTGATCAACTTAGTCCAAACTGGAGACCGCATTGGAGCCAGGATCTGAAAGAATTAAAAGATGTTAGATGTCTACAGGGCGAACTGGCTAGATACTGAAAAGGACTCCGGCGTACAGGAACATGATTATTGATTCCCAAGTTCCTAGGAAGATCAGCCAAGCATCTGACACGATAGGGCCATTGTGGCCATCAAAGGCCTACTATGATGGAAAGCAGAGTTTCCCCTCTTTTTAGGTCTCGCCTACGCAGCGCGCATGCGCTGCATAGGCAAAAAGACCTTTAGCAATCGCTTCGGCTTTTCAGCCAAAAACGTGCACGCGCTCCATTGCCTTCAATGGCAACGCGTGCACGTTTGGCGATTCACTTGCGTGAGCGAGCGGCGCCATATGGTAGCAATTATCGCTCCTGGCGCTGCTCGCTCCCGCAAGTGAAACGCTTTCACTTTTGCCGACATGTTCAGTAGCATATATAATTTGTCATACAGTACGACAAAGGCCAGATCTACGTGTGCAGTTGCCAAGTGATCACGCAACCTACTGAAGTGCACGGATGGTTCCCAACTCTTCATTTTAGGGTCAGTCATGCCATCTAGGCGCCTTGAAGCTTTGGTGCAAAACGTACAGCCCTCACTCGCATTTCAAGGTTAGCTTCCCTTCTCAAAAGTACAAATTAAAACTATCAATGCATGGCCTTTGTCGATTTTTTGGGAGGCAGCAGCTCATAAATTTAGGGAGTTTCCATGTTTAACTTTAGCCATTTCCCTTTAGTGTTTTTACCTTTAGGAAGGTTTCAACTGTTCTTTTTTAGGCAATTGTTCAAGTTCCAGAATTACCTTCCTCCACAAACATAGGTTACCCCTCCACACCACTTTCAGAATCCTGGCACACTTGCAAAAGGTTTTCAGAGACAAAGGAAGCTACAGGAACGACTCCCACACTGTACATCATTCACTTCAAGGCCTCTGTCCCCATCACTTTTTCCATAGTTTTATATAGGGCGAACTTGACCCGCTGCCTATGTTGATACCGACCAAGAGTAGAAACAGTTTTGTACCCCAACACTTCCGAACTCAACACTGGATGGAGGAATTATGAACAGCTAGTGAACCTAGAAGAGATTTGACAGTGCAGAAGTGCCAGTTTTGCCACTGTGCAGCACAGCATCATCCTCTAGAGGGTCGCTTACATATCAGTCATAACAAAATCAGATTTCTCTTGATTATTTTCTGCACTAACAAATATCTTTCTAAAACTAAACGAGTGAATCTCGAGCCCAACCAACAACACAAGCTGCATGGAGACGCCGCACTGGCCGCACCTTCTTTGTGCGTTTCAAGGAGTCAGAGCGCGGTCCCGCAGTCCGGAGTGTTTTACAACTCTGCACCTGAGGCGAGGCCCTCTCACCTGAGCCTCTTGCACCGCAAGGTAAGCTCTAGACATCCTGATAGGAGGGGGTGTTGTGGAATAAACTCTATGGTATGATGATTTAGGACTATTCAACCCGCTTTCTTATTCCAGACTGACCCGTTTTAATTTATTCGAATATCGAAACGCATCTCTCACTGGCATGGTAATGACGGTTCTTCCATCCAGTGCATTCCAAGCAATGGACATTGATTCGCCTACTCTCTCCACTTCTCCCTTCCGTCACCACCCCCCCCATTAGCACACCTTTCGTGACTTCAATTCATTTGTGTACGCCCCCTGCCTTTCCAAAAAGTACCTTCACCCACACACCCCTAGGTCAGTGTAAAAATACCGCATTTCCCCCCACGCTATATTAATTTTTCCGCCGGTACAGACTAAACTAAACAAAGAAGGAAATGTATTTCTATTTGGCTATACTCCTGTCCCCAGTGTTTTACTTCAAGTGGCGTTCTATCCACCTGCGTCGTAAAACCGAACCTCGTATTAATGTCGGCAAATGGTAATTGTTTTCATATAAAATAAATGTTACTCAAAATTCGGGGTAGGCTGTTGGCTCCAAAACGTTGACGCGTTTCCCACCTGTTATTGGTGAGGGGGGACTTGGTGAGAAGCTGCAGGGAAGCGGAGTGGAGATTGTTTAATGGAATCTTCATAGTCTTCGTCCCCACCCCCCGAAAATGTATGTTTCCAATGGTGGTGTTGCACGGTTTTGGCTTAAATTGCATTTCATTAAACGCACTTAGTTAAAATACTTCGTTTAATGCATTTTTGAGACGGGCACGAGCCGCAGTTCCTTTGTGTTCCTTGATGTTTGGATGCCCTTCCTGTTGAAGGTTTCTCGGATGAATGGTGGCGCCTGTATGGATCATAAATGCACTTCCTCTTTCTGGTGCTGGGAGCGCTAAAACTATCGGGAAGGTGTTTGAGGTCCCGTGATCGCAAAGTTGTTGTGACACTTGTAAGATAGAAGGTCCGTAGATTTCTGAACATGTACAGAGCTGGAAAGAAATGGCAATTCCCTTATGTGTCTTCTTAAAATTCTAGGCATGATTTTTTTTAATGAGGGGGTTGAGTTTTCAATGTTTATTAAACCAACTGGGAAATTAACTTTGCAAAAAGTGCCTCGGGAGGGCTTGAAATTTATTTGACCTTTCAATCAAGTTAGATACATGGATCGTTAGTCCGCGGATGGTAGGCAAACCTGAGTTTATGCACCCACATTCTGAAAATTACTCATCTGCTTGGAGGAGAAGGGTTTTTCTACAGTTTTTCGGTCTGTAGACCTGAAGCCAATTGAAAGGCTTGCCAGTATAGGGTGGCTGTCAAAGTTGGACCTGGGGACTTTGTCTCTGCGTCCTTAAATGTAAACAAGCATTGGCATAGCCAATAGGTCTCGCCTTTGGAGCCTTATAAGTATTTAGTTATAAAGTACAATATCCTTGGTGCAACAGCATTAACTGTTGCATGGCTAAACACTTATAAGGTCCCAAAGGCGAGACCTATTGGCTATGCCAATGCTTGTTTTTTTTCTTGCGGATTTTATATAGCGCGAACTCGACCCGAAGGTATTGGAGCGCTTTACATGAGCACCGGTTACGTTACACAAGGACACATTCAAGCACGGGGAGATTAAGTGATTTGCCCAGAATCACAGGATGTGGACGCGACCCCGAGGCTCGAAACTTGGTTTCCAGCACCAAAGTCGGCAATCTAGCCGACGGACCATATCCTCTCCCCCATTCATCTTTACTGCACACAGTTTGCAAAGGGTTGGCGTGGAGCTGTCAATGATGTTGGGCTTGGCTTCCTAGTATCGATTTTCAAAGCAGTTTCACGTGCCCACTTGAGCAGAGGGGAAGACGTTTGTTTTGAATAGCTTCCAAGTAGCCTCCATGTCATTCATAACATATCTGCCATGCCTAGCATTTTAGTCAAGACAGTTTTGCATGCTGGGACTCGTAGTTTAGATTTTAACATGGCAAGTATGGGATACAAGTAACTCCCGTGACGCCAATCGCTGCTTGCTGAAAAATCGAGTTGAGAATTTCATTTTAAAAGTAAATTAATGTCAGCCCCAAAGTGGAAATCCTAACTAGGGACAGAATAACCAGGGAAATTAGTGAGAAGTGGAAATCCTCGTTCGTGCAGCGTAGCCTTCATAATCAGTGTAATACGGCCATAATATTTAGTGTAAGGTGACAGCAATAATTATAAAGTGGAATCCGAGCAGACTGGGCTTCATGATCAGAGCCCTGTGGCTACTGAAATCAGTGGGCAGGCGGCATGCGCAGTCTTATTTGGAGTATGGTCGCAGTTCTCTGCCTCGCCCTGACACACAACAAAATGTTGTTGTCCTTGTTGAAAGTCAATGCTGTGGGTTTCAACCCTGATTGTTCCAGATTTTGGATCTTCATCAGGACAGGCCCAAAAACGGGTCTGTGGGAAAAATCAAGTACTTTTTGCATCATATGCTTCACAAGGGGTCTTGTAAAACCAATGGTGGGAAGGCACACGTATCTGTGTAACTCATTAAGTGCAGGCTGTTCAAGAATCAAACACAAATTTGGAGTGTTTTTTATTGTTTTATTTGGTAAGATTTTGGGAGCACATCTAAGTCTCAATGAAGCATGTACCAAGTGCTTTACCTAGTCAGGAAGTGTTTGGTCCTGTCAATGCTTTTAAATGTGATGTATTAGTGCATGGGTGTCCAACGAATATTTCAGGGGCAACTGGTGGCTCGCCAACACCATTGAAGTAGCTCTCGAAAGTAAAGATTATCCCAGTATATCATTCAGCGGGTTTTGGTACATTGATGAAGACCGCACTGCTCATCTCATGAACCTTAGAGGGGCAGCCTTAGAGGGAATCATGGAAAGACACAAACCAGCACTGTGTGGGCCTACTTGACCCGCAGCATGACCACATGCATCCACTCCGAATCTAGTAAAGTCAACATGTGATTGGACATGTTGTGGGCCCCACTCTATCAGTCACATAATGTATGTATATGGTAAAAGGCAAAATGCAGCGGAGCAATTTGCATTGGGAAAGTCGAGCATACTTACAGTAAGAGAAGAGGAAACTTGGTTGTGGTCGTTAATGCGTTGTGATGTAGTGTTCTCTTTCCTAAATTGGAGCAGCTTTGGGGCAGTCCCGATGGATACGGGAATGTTGTACCATAGCTAGGGTGCATAAATCGAAAAGGTCTGCTGTCCTGTTTTTTCTTTTTTACACTTCTTAGTCTGCAGTCTAATGGTGTCCTGGCTGATGGTGTGCCGAGATCCACGAGTTAGTGAGCTTGTCTTCAAGATAAACAGGGATGCTCATCGTGATATTTTTGTTATTGATGTAGCCGGTTTTGAAGATAGTGCATGCCAGCAAGGGAAGCCAATAGAGCTCCAACAGGATGGGTGTGGTGTAATATATCTTCAGGTCCTGGATGAGACTTGCTGTGGGACTAAGGATGCCCCTAAGTGGTGACAGTGTGGAGTCTGGGAGGCCTTGGAGTAGGACATTACCACCATCCACGTGCAAGAGTGCGAGTGCTTAAACAGCAGTTCTGAAGTTGCTTACTCCAAGTCTATAGAAGAGAGAGCTGCTACCAGGCCGTCTTTGTTTTTTTTGGCAAAGCGTTCCTTGAGAGTGAGATTGGTGTCCGTGGTGAATCCATGTGAATTGGCATTCAATGAAAGTTGAGGTTTGAAGCGGTCAAGGTTTATGTCATTGACCCAGGTTTGCACTGAATTTTATGTGTGAATAATGGGTGTGGAAAAGAAAGTGCCTGCAGTAGCCAGAGCTAGAGTCCGAGTGGAGTCACCTAAGTTGGCCAGCAGGAGTCGGAGAGAAGTGTGTGAGCTGGGTAATTGATCAGACCAGGAGCTGAGGAGAACAGAGGCTGGGTCCAGAGCTGGGATTCATTTCCAAGCCTCACTGTGCCGATGTGTGTATATATATATATATGTGTGTGTGCATATGTATGTGGGTGCCTGTCTGTGTGTTTGGCATTGTCTTTCTCCCTGATAACGTCGCTCCCTAGAAGCTAGACCTGGTGCCTAGATCACTAAAAGAATATGTTGCTCCCCATCAAACCGGATTCGTCTTTGGCACAACTGTGTCCGTTCGTGGCTCAGTAGTTCCCCTGACATAATAATTATCATCATTAATTCAATTTGGTCTTCATGGGCTAGGTGCGCATCCTGGCATCCATCACTGAAATATTGTGAGCATGGCTGACCTAATGTCGGCCACCCTGTCAACCTGGTATAATAATGGCTGTGACTGAGATGTTGTGAGGATCCATGCTATTAGGTATCCACCCTTTGCACAGTGGTGGCTCTGATATAATGGTGAACATTATTGGCATATTATAGCCACCCATGGCGTTCTGGTGAGCATCCATGTGATCTTAAAGCCTGGACATTTGAAGCAGATTCTGTCCATTGGAAGCATTTGTTCATATGATTACTTGATGAAAATGACGAGCTGATGTTTGGGGAACGTCTATTTACTAAAAATTAAAACTCGTATTTTGAAGGAAAAAATTATGTTTCTTTCAGAAAAGAAATTTTGAATATTCAGTTTGTTTGCCCACATGAAAGAGGTATTTGATAGAATAAAAATTATTTTCAGAAACTGATATGCTGATCAAGACAAAATGGTTGCATTTCAAAAACATATTTAAAGCTGATAGTTGCAGGTAACTCAAGCTGAGATGGGGGAGACTTATTTCTGTGGTTATGTCCTTTGTGCCGGGTGCATGCTGCCTCAGGTGTTATTTTATTGTGGAGGCATTGAGTATCGATAATGCTCTTCTTGCCATGAATGCTGGTTTCCTCACCTGAAATGTTTGGGAAGTTACCAGTGTATTGTTAACAGATGTGGTCAGTGACAAAATTTGTTATTAGCTTTGGATTATTTTACAATCCATTAAAAGGTTCCAGCTGCAAGGAGCAAATATTGGGGACAGAAATGGAACCAAGGGGATAAAGGATATGACAAAAATAAGTTTACACATGTGTTGCAACACCTCCTTTACTTAGACTGGTCTCTTATTTATGGTTGTACCTGGAACCAATATCAGAGGAAAAAGACTTTACTTCATCTTGCATTACACAGACTGAATTCTATAGACGAACTTCATTTTGGAATGGCCTGTTACAATGTTTAACCATGCCTTAGATCAGGACATTCTAGTATTTGCTTAGGAAGTGAAGAAGATGCCTTAGTTTGGCATCTCTCAGCCAGTGCTGTGTTTCATGATGCTGCTGCTGCTATTCTCGCCCTGTTCTACAAACAACAAATGGACCAGTCTTTTGGGCACCTGTGAGTGCAGACACACCAGAGTGCTCACAGAAACACAGGCGCTCAACCAAACGCTGAGTGGTGTCTTGTCTCAGATCATCCCACTTGCAAACACAGTCAGTGTTTTTTTGTAGTGCCTCTGGTACACTTTCAACTCCATTCACTTCACAACAGATTTATCTTTCTTGTAGATTTTACTAGCATATTTTCTCATCTTTTTTATTTTTTTAAGTTTGAGTTTATTTAGAGCATTTAACAGTAGTTGAGTGATGAAAGTAATAATGACAAAATAGAACAACAATTAAAAAATATAAGTATGCAGCAAACCGTATGGAAGAAAAACTACCTAAAAACTTGAAGATATTAAGAAAAATTCACATCAACTGCTGTGGAACAATGGGTGAAAAATAACAGGAAGGGGATATATAAAAAAGTGAGGGAGAGGGGGGAAGGATTGGAACATGTTATCAGATAATTTGTACAAAAGATAATAATGAACTGTAAACATATTATAAAAATGAGCAAACATTATATAAATACAATAGTACATCTATGAATAAAGACAGAGAGGTATTATACACACTAATTTAAGGTGGTTTCTATACTTCAGGAAATGAGCTGGTCTTACAAATTAGTAATTGGAAGCCATACCACGTCTTTTTTTATAGCTAAGTAAATGGGAGAGACATAGTTAGTATCCAGTCTGTGGTTAAAACATACAGTGTATCACCAAGATTGGAAATTATCAATATGCACGTTTCCAATTAGATGTTATTAGGAGAAAGACAACGGCTAATTGTAAGTCCACCAATTTGTGACCTTGAGCAAGTACAGACCAATCTGGGGCGACAATACCTAAGAAAATATTTAAAAATGAAAAAGGGATATTAACTTAAAAAATTATATTAATTTGGTGCCAAACCAGTTTTCAAAATCGTGAACAGGGGGACATTCAAATAACGTATCCTTTAAATCTGCTTTTAAGCAATTACAGAACAAACCAGACACATCAGAGGGGCATATTTACAAGCCCCTTGCGCCACTTTTGCGCCGCCGTTGCGTCACGCATGTGACGCAGCGGCAACGCAAACCATGCGCCGCGTTGCGCTATATTTACAACGTGACGCATCTAGGGAGATGCGTCACGTAGTAAACCCCTGCGCCACATGAAACCTGCGTCAGGTTTCATGTGGGCGTACTCGGCGCAGGGGGGCGTTCCGGCGCAGGAACGCTCGGAAAAGTGACGTAGTGAAATCTACAAGATTTCACGCAGTCACTTTTCCGACGCTGGTGCGTCAAATCCTTACGCCTGCTTCAAGCAGGCGTAAGGATTGACGCACCATGTTAGGGATAGGGAAGGTTGGAACAGTGCTGGAGTTGCGTCGCGCTTGCGACACAACTTCAGCACTGCGCCAACCTTCCGCCGGCAGATGCGTCACGCATCTGCTTATCCTTGCGCCACGATGTGCCGCATTGTAAATGCGGCGCATCGGACGTGGCGCAAGGGTAAACTTGCGTGACGCATTTTCCCTGGCGCATCCCTGCTGATATGCAGGGATGCACCAGGGAACGTAAATATGCCCCTAAGTCTTTAGAGAAATGTTTCAAGCTTGTGGGGGTACATAATAAATTGTGATAGATCAAATAAAGAGTCTGTAAAGTATTCACAGCCCTGGTAGATTTGTCAATGTTAAGCCAAATTCTGTTCCACAGATCAGTAGGCCAACATTCTAATACATTTATTTCCCACTCCAACTCATTCAGCTGAATAGAAAATGTGTCAGTGAAAATGTAGCTGCTCCAAGTTCATTCAGATAATGTTACCAATATGCGCTGAGTCACATCAGTATTTCACAGTTAAGATGACCACAGCAACTCTTGCCCATCCATGTTTCTCCAGGCTTATTACAGGAACTCGTTCTGAAAGTAACCTACCACACCTTTTCTTTTATTTACAAATCTTGGTGCCACCTTTGTGTGGATGAACCAGAGGTGTGCAGCACCTGTTCTATCCGCACAAGTGCCTGAAGAGTGTGGCTTATGTTTTTTAACCCTGATGTACCAGTTTCACGTGACATAAAAATACTCTGGAACTTTTGCAAAAAGAGCTCTCAATTTATTTTTTTGCCCGTGACATTTCCGTTGTTCACATTTTGAGAACACAGTATTGACCAAAAGTTAAGATCCTCATACCTATTTCATAACCCTTCTTTCAGCCCATCTGCAGGTCTTATTCCTTAGGACCAACCAGGTACTCCAGTTTAACCTCTCAGATTTCAAAGAATGGTGATTTGAGCACAGGTCTGGCTCTCCAACCCCATGTGAGGCATGACAGCCCTTTCAGAAAAAACATGTTACCCTGTAGCAAGACATGGGAGTTCCTTTGCAGGGAAGATTCCAGATGTGGCAAACCAGATTCATAGTTGTCATTCAGCAAGGAAAAAGTAAAACTAATGTTGTTATTATCCTCAGTTTCCCCTATATAGCTAAATGGATGGCTTCGTGAATTAAACGCTTGCCACCGATTTGAAATCACAACATGGCCTTCCATTAAGGAAGTAAATTTAGTACAAATAAATTGGGTAATACAAACTCCTGTTATTTGTAGTGTTTAGAAGCAAATTCACTTTGTCATTTCAGAAAAAATGTTTGGTGCAAGATATGAAAAGCTTCTTCACATGTTGGTTGCAGGTTATTTGTAAAACAACACAGTGAATCTTTTTTGCTGTATGGTTTAGATGCAACCAAATCTTTATGATTAGGCGACATTTTTTTTATTTTACGCATAAAAATAGTCCACTCTTTTGAATGCATTGTATTGTTTACTAAGAGTTAATTTTCTGCTACATTTGAAGGGGATGTCCATGACGCCAGAGGAGCAACCATCCCAACCCCCCCAGGAGGAATCAATTTCAGGTAAGAGGCCACCATCGCAACCACTTCGACAATTAATCCACAGTAAGTATTGTCCCAGAATTTAGTCAGGAAAGTTATTGCCTGTATTTGTCAGTTATGGTTTTTTATAGTTATTTGAGGTATTTATATAGGGTAAATGGGTGTGGTTTTGAGAAGCAACTGAGATTTGTGCCAAAAACGTGATTCATTTAAAAATGATGTACATGACTATATAATCGGTGCATAACATTTGAGTTTTTTAGGTACTGCAAGAGTTTTGAACTTGTGTTTTAAGCATCTTCTTGTGCTAATCTCTGACCCATATCCTGCTGTCTTTACTGCCAGCTGCGGGTTTTCAGCCAGTAGAATATAGATCTTGTGTTGTTCCTTATATCTTGGTAAAACAGTGATCCTATCCGGAATTTCTGAATAGTAGTATTTTACTCTTTAATCCTACTTGGAGCAGTGCTTGAAGAAGGGTATCACATTTTCTGCTTTGGCCAGGGCACATTGTTTGTCATAATCGTTCTGGGTTTGCCTGAACCTCTGATTCTGTATGAGGAAATTAGTTGCATGTAGTAAGAAGCTCCTTTCACCTATTTTGCCATGGCATAATTCCTGTCCCTTAGTTTTTAGGTCTCGCCTAGCGTTGCAGCGCATGCGCTGCTCGCTCTGCGAGACCTCTTGTAATCGAGGAGATTTCGGAAGTGGAGTGGAAGCTCCGCCCATCCTTTCTATTGGCCGGCGTCATCTTTTATGGTAAACGCTGGCCTCCGATTGAAAGTGAGGCTTTTTGGTGACCGCCCTGTCTCCTTCTCGGACGGCCCATCCGGACTGGATCGTTTGCTTGCGGCGTTAGACTGTCTCCTTCAAATTACTCGGTAGGTAGGCACTTTGTCATTCTGTCGCGAAGCGCGATGCTGCAGCGCTATACGCTCTAAATTGTATATATTTTTTTATTACTTTAATGAGCGCAGCGCCCGCTAGGGACACCGCGCTCACTTTATTTATATTTTCGCGGCGTCCACTTCAGGGACACCGCGCTTTTTAAAAAATGTTTTTTTACTTTAGTCTTTGCTCAGCGGCGCTGATTTGTCCTGTTGCGCCGCGCTTTTCTTTTTCTGGCCCCGTGTGTAATCCTCTACTTTTAATGCAGCCACCAGAATGCTCGGGCGGGCCCATGGCACCACCTGGAACCCATCACTTTGCCAACATAAAAAGCCCACCCTCTCAATGTGAAGGGTTTAATCGAATCAGGTCTGTGGAGCATGAATCGCCCAATGCGCGCTGAGCCCCCAAGCATGAAGTCCCAGCTCCGTAATGAAATAAAACGCGCGGAAATAGAATTAGTGGGATTGGGTTAGGGCCGGCGAGGCGCTAGGCCTCCGCGAGCTCCCTCGGGCAGAGAGTGCTCCGGGCTCGCGCCATTCTGCCTGCAGCCACAGGGGGCTTATTGTAGGATCAATAATTCCTTAAAAAAGCGCCTCTCTGCATAATCGCCACTTTCATGTACCCAGGGAGCCAAATGTGCCCATGGCCAAAAAAATAGCAAAAACCCCCCAGATCTTTCACTAAAGCTGACAATGTGTGGAGCATCGTCATGAACAGCTTTCAGCGATTTTTGGAAAAAAGGATCCCTTTTAATGATTAAACTCAGAGAATGTGTTCCGTTGTCCCCTCCCCTGAAGGGAGCGGTGGTGTCCTTCACTTTCAGCTGAGCAGAGTGGAAGGCCCGCGGCTGCTTCTAATCTATTCTCAGTATGTTCCTTCAAGAACACTTCAGAAGGGTGCCCTGAACCCATCCCACGGCTCGCTAGTGGGAGCGTTACTGCCCCCCTCCCCCCCTGATTAAATTATGTGCACGGAAACAAAGGACACGGATGGAGATACGGATAAATGGCAAAATTATCAAATCATTTTATTAAACCCCACCCTTCCTTTAGCTAAAAATTATATCAGCACTTTTATCCCCATTTGACCGTGTTCTGTCAATTTTGGTAAAAGTGCTTAAAGCTGGCTTGGCGCAAAATAATATTACATACGTTCCATTAGCTTGAATTAAGTGTACGACAGCAGACCTCGATTACGAGCATTGTTATCATAAAAAATTTGGGGGCCCCTGGGAAGAAATATTTTTGGGGTCCCTGTTTGGAACAACTATCAATTTTATTCTTTTTTGCTACTTCTAGTCTTATGTTGCTTAACAACATAGGGCTTGAATTAGTAACATGTGGAATTGATTTTTAACACACTGAATTTTAGTAGGTTTTGCCTTTTTTGGAGTTTTTTTCCTGAAAAATGTCTGTAGATTCGACCTGCCGAAATTTATCAGCGGAAAACTGCGTGCTTGTGACAATTAACACACAACTGGTATTTCAGATGCCTGTGCAAACACCTGTTTACACAGGGATCGGAAGTTAGCCTATAACTCACAAGGAGAGCCTTAATATGGTAAAATCTGAACGTGCGATCTGTATCAGCCAGTTATAATTGCGATTAGATCGTTAAATTCTGGGTACTCAAAATCAAGGCCACTGCACTGTGTAGTTACCCTATGGGAGGTGCGAGTGACTCTGGCAGACATGTTTTTTTTGTTTCCAGTCTGGCACTTGCAGTTTTGCTGTCCCATACATGTAAGGCACTGGCACAGAGGACAGAGCTGTCGACTCGGGAGCTGGGGATCTGGGTTCGGGTTTTGGCGTCTCTGTAATGCATGTGTGATGCAAAGTGCTCAGACACCCTACACTGGTATGGGTGGTGCTATATAACTAATTAAATGCGTCAGAGAGAGTGTGGTTATGGAGGCTTGAGGGGCACTGTTAAAGGGTGGTGGTGAGGGAATCTGTGGTGGAGGTGGTCATTGGGGGCGCCAACAAACATTGTCGCACCGGGCGTCACCAGCACTAAATAGATAAAACAAACAAGCATTTGCAATGCCATAGGTCTCGCAGTTGTGAGAGTTTGAGCTATTGGCATTGTAAATGGCAATGCCTTTTATTTACGTGTTGGCTTTTAAAACATAAATAAAAGGCATTTTCATTTACAATGCCAATAGCTTAAACTCGAGCAAAAGCGAGACCTATTGCATTGCAAATGCTTGTTTATGAAGTGTTGGTTTGAGATGTTCGACTCCTGGCATGTGTGTCAGAGCCTTTATGCAAATCATCCACACTTGAACCCTTGGCGATATCTTCACTACTATGGCATAAGACAGCATAAGGATCACAGTGGGGTCATTCAGAATAAGATCAAACATAAGAGTGTTTTGCTTCTCTCTAAAGAGAATATGTGTGAAAAACCAAGGTTCCACTGCCTTATCTCAAAAAAGTACATTTCAATATATTCATTGATACACTGTACACACGATAAATGTTAACACACAGGGACTATAAACTCTGACAAACAATTAATGGTTTTGGACTGACACTTCCTGCTCACTTGGCAACCCTCCAGTAGACACACGCTTTTTATTCAGTGCTTAATTTGCAAAAAAACAGAAGTGCCAGGGCTCCCGTCAGGAGGCCACTGCAGCTTGCACCACTCATTGCCCCTGCTATGCTGCCAAAGAAAGTAACAACACAACTACTAACCATCACACTCCTACAAGTGTGAAAATTAGGACTATTTCAGGCCCCTAAAGCTAGAAGAATGGTTTGGGCGGCAGATAATAGTCATTTTGAGTGTATATCGAATTAATAATTAACTGTTGTTGTGGTCACCGCTAAATTAGCCAGACATCACCACCTTGTGGCAGACTGTCACAAGCGCCGGTGTTGAAAATCAAGTGCTGGTGCCGAGCACCGGAAACCATTGGCTCAAATTAAACACTGTTTTCATAGCAATTTCACATCACTGTGTGGTCACTTGATCACTGGGCACCTTGGCTACATTTATAATTGACATTAATGTCTGCATTTATCATGTGTACTAATGCAGGTGCCACGGTAGGAGGCTGAAGTGCAGCAACCTGACCAGCAAAAAATAAGAAGTCAGATGCAGGCAAGCAAAGGAGAGGCAGGCCCCTTGCCAAAGCAACTTAGTGCAAGCACATGCAAAGAAGATTCATCATTTGGTCACACTCCCTACCGTACCTTCACAGGAGAAGGGCAGCGGGAACTAAATTACCCAGGCCCCATGCCTTTACACATCCTGCACTCTCACTCAGGACAACTGGGCAGTAGAAGAGTAGCCCAATAAAGGAACAAGGTACCAAGGCCTTCTCGTGACCTTGCTACTTCAGGATGGAGAGGAAACGAGTGTCAGTGGCTAGTGCCAGTCACATGACATTGGGGGCTCTCTGTGTGTTACATTTGATACAATTCAATGTATCCATTTATATAGTAATTTGACAAAGCACAAACATCCTAAGCTTTACTGCACTTTAAACTAAAGTGGCAGTCTGAGGACAGCATTTTCACATTTCTAGGTCGCACCAGAGCTGTTGGGAAAGGTAAGAGCTGGATGACAAGGGTGCAGTGAAAATGTGCATGCATAGTGACAGTGGCAGACCCATCTGTAAACTGTTATCTTTGAATTCCAGCATTCCGATACATGTGGCTATTACACATCTGATACATACTGTGCTGCATCTTCAAAGCTATGTGTGTCATGGTTTAGGTGCATCGAGAGGCCCAGGGAACAGTTAAGAGCTATAGTAAGAGTGTGGTGCACGGAAAATATCAAAGGGAGATGCAAGTGGCCACCATTTTGTGTGTGATACCCCCAGCAAAGTCCTGGCTTTTTACCAAACAACATATTGCATTCTGAATTTTTTATTTTATTTTTATTGGAAGAAAAGCAAGTGAACAACGTCGTTCAGTAGCATCATCAAGTTCATCTCAAACCGAAGGAAAATTCATGATTTAATTAAGCCAAGATTCCTTAACCACATACTTCTCTTAAACACCGAGACATCACTTCACCTGGTAGTTCATTCAAATGTAAATGTTGCTTCTAAATAATAAATAATACACTACTGTAGTTCATACTAAAACATCTTGTCGCCAAATAGTCACAGATAACATAAAAGTCCCAAGTTACCCCTTTGGCCCTATAGTATAACCTAACATAAGCTATTCAATTTCTCCCAATGCCCTCTGCCAGGTTGACCAAATTTTTTTAAAACACTTGATTGCCCCTATTCTTTTTGCATAAAGTAATTCATGCAGATACACCTTATCCATCTTATTACGCCAATGATTTATGGTAGGTATTTTGGTGGATTTCCAGTTTGCTAACACCAATGACTTGGCTACCAAGGATGCGATAAAACACAGCTGTTTCAATTCAGTAGTCAAATCATAAGCAGCCAGCAAAACCCCGAAGAGAACACCCATCGCATCTAGCAAAATTATTCTACCCACGCAATTACTTAATTCAGAAAAAATCCCTGTCCAAAATAAATTTTGTTTAGGGCAACTAAAAATCATATGGAGCCAGTCCCCAACCTGAGATTTACATTTAAAACATACAGGGTCGGCAGCAGGGTTACATCTTGCCAATTTTTGCAGGTGTATAATAGAGCATCCATTTACAGTAAAAGCTCATACGCTTAAAATTGGCAGCTCGGATAGCTTTTTTACATAGGTTGTTGTAATAATCCCAGTAGGGCTTAGTGATGCTACAGCCCGCAATACTGTTTATGCTAATAATATGTTTTGATATTACTTCAAGTCCCGAGTGTTGATGTAGCAGTCTGTACCAATTACCAATCCTCCCAAGCCGAGCAATGAAAAAAGCTTGCCCGACTTTTTCTGTCCTAAGGTTCGGCTCAACGATGTTAGATTGACACACATGCTTAATTTGCGCATAACTAAAAAAAAGTGTTGAACTCAGAAATCTGTGATCGGAAACAAGTTTTTGCCAAGTAACAAACCCATTATTATGAAAGAAGCTGCCCAATGTGTGAAATCCGATATTTGACTAGCGTGTTAGTGTGGAACGCCCCAAGCACAACCCCAAACCAACACAGGCCTCAAGCTTCATCAGGGGATGGAAATATGGAATCTGATATTCTCGCCAAATATAGTTAGCAAGATCAACAACTATCTGAGGCGTCTTTTAGCATGTGCGTTTTGGCAACCTTGGGATTGTAAAAAAAGAGGCCCGATCTATTTTTGCTGTTTCTAACATAATATGTAAGAAATAATTATCAGTAGCGGCTATCTTTTTTGAAGCTAGGGTCAGCCAGCTTATAAGCGTGGCTTGATAGTAAATTCTTATAGAGGGCAAAGCTAGCCCACCCTCCTCCTGAGGCAAAGAAAGTGTTAACAGTTTAGCCCTCGGTCGTTTCGACTGCCAAATAAACGACTCAAATTCGCTTTCTAAAGCTCCAAAAAAGTCCCTTGTGAGCTTAATTAGTACATTAGCAAAAACAAACAAAAATAGCGGCAATAGATTCATTTTTATAAGTGATACACGGCCGATAATTGTAAAAGAGAGTTTATTCCAATGATTCACCAATGAGCGAACTTTAATTAATAAAGGGGTATAATTTAGAGCATATAAATCGTTATAATTTATCGTTGCCTTAATTCCGAGATAGGTAATTGGACGTGTGGCTGAGAAAGATGACTGCATGCCAACAGGAAATATCCCAGGGGAACTATTAAAAATCAGAGCTTCAGATTTTACTTGATTTATTTTATATCCCCATATGGCCGTAAATTCGGAGATTTTATTAAAAGCGCGCTGAACAATATCCTTGTCCGCCTTTAGGTACAAAACCATATCGTCCGCATATAACTTAAGTTTAGGCGCCGCCCTCATAGGTGGTTCAATAGATTGGTCAGAGCGAATAGCACATGCCAGTGGTTCAATAAATAACGCAAACAATATCGGTGACATTGGGCAACCCTGGCGGGTACCGCGACTAATGTTAATGTCTCCAACTAAAATATTATTAATCAATATGGACGCCTTTGCCCCAGAATATAAAGTTTGCAACATTAACAAAAAACTAGCTGGAAAAGCAAATTTCTGAAGTATTGCAAAAAGAACCTCCCACTCTACCAAATCGAATGCTTTCTCAGCATCTAACATAATGGCCGTAGCTGGAATTTTAGCTATTGAAAAGTAATCAATAGCCTGTATTTAAAAATGTGAGCTAGTAGTCATCAATCTCCCCCCGGGAGAAAGCCTTGCTGATCCTGATGCACTATATTCTGTGCTACTGCTGTGACCCTTTTAGCCATAATTTTGGCAAATAGTTTATAATCAGTGTTGAGGAGACTGATAGGACGATACGAATTGGGGTCGAGTTCTGGCTTTCCCTTTTTTAGAAAACTAACGACAATAGATTCAGAAAACGAGCTAGGGACACTACCCCCCTGTAAGATTTGATTAAAAAACCGAACTGAAAAAGGTGATAATTGATGAGAAAATTTTTCAGAAAATTCGTCCGCCAAAAGCCTTGCTAATAGTAAGAGATTTGATAGTTTGCTATACCTCAGCTAGTGAAATGGCTGCATTGATTGATTCCACCTGGGATTCTGAAAGAGTCGGGACTGTTATATCCGCCAGCCATCGTTCTATTGCTTCCGGCTGGCTCCCAATACCTCCAGTGTAAATTTTAAGATAGTGCTGATTAAAAATCTGACCAATTTCTGAGGGAAGAAATTTAGTATTCTGGATAGAATCATTTATTCTTTTAATAAAATTCGAGTTATTTCTAGATTTTGCAGAGCAAGCCAGAAACCTACCGACAAATTCACTTTCTTAATATCTTTGCTGTAAATATGAGGCATGATTTAACGTATCCTTTGAAAAAAAAAACTCCCTCAGATTCTTTTTGGCTTCATTCATTACTTTCAGCATAGCTTCAGATCGAGCGGCGGTGTATGCCCCCATGGCACCATCTACTACCTTGCTCAGATTTTCCAATTCCCCCCTCTCCTTCTGTCTGATAGCGGCAGAAAATGCAATTGCTAGGCCGCGAAAAAATGCTTTCAGAGCTTCCCAAACTGCAAAGTCTGTTGCCGAATCTATATTACATTTTAAAAATTCCTCAAGATTTTGTTTCGACCGTTCAACCCAACAATCCTCTGTTAGTAATACTTTGTTAAGGCTCAATCTGATGTTTAAAGACCCGGCAGACCCAGATGGAATAGATATACTAATCAATTCATGATCCGAAAATGCGTTATTGACTATGCTTGCCTCTTCAATGTGTAATACATATGATGTAAAAAAATAATCTATGCAAGATGCAGTACCGTAGTGCTTTGAATAGCATGTAAACTCCTGTATAGCTTCATTTCGTGCCCGCCAGGGATCTATAAGAGAAAAATCCTGAATTAGAGCCTGCAAAGCCTTTATAGATCTAGGTTTGTTTTGCAATCTATTCTGGTGTGATGTGACTATTTCTAAATTTTGAATTAAGTTAAAATCTCCTCCCATTATAATATAGCCTGTCTCATTTTGCAGAAGAGTATATAATTCCTGTAGGGCTCCCGGAGCATCCTCAATGGCACCATAGTAACTTATCAGATTGTAAATGTCCCTTCCAATTCATATTTTAACAAGAATCCACCTAGCAAATGAGTCTCAAACTACTTTTAACACTTCTGCTTGAATAATAATAATAATACTACTGCCATTTGTAAAGCGCAAACAGCTACCTCCGAAGAGGTGTCCCGGCGCTATAGCAACAGGTGGCGCGCAAAAAAAGCATGCAGAGTTCAGGGAGTCCGGGAGATTAATCTTGATTAAAAAGCCATGTTTTAGCTGCTTTCCTAAATTGTGTTTCCGAGGTAATCTGGCGCAGGGCGTTGGGCAAGGCGTTCCAAATCATGGAGGCCCTGAGCGTGAAAGATCTGCCACCCATCCGTGCTTTCCTGACTCGGGGGTACATAGCAGGTTCTGAGAACTAGACCTGAGTGGCCGAGACTGCTTGTACGCACCTAGCCTCAGCTTCAAATAACTGGGGCAAGTTCCATAGAATGCCCGAAAGGCTAGGGTTAAGGCCTTGAATTTAATTCTGTTAGCGACCGGCAACCAATGCAATTCTTTGAGATGCGGAGAGATATGCTGTCTAAATGGAACAAATTTGATCAGTCTCGCAGCCGCATTCTGGACCATTTGCTTCTTCTTTATCTGGTATGCCGGTAGGCCCAGATAAAGGCCGTTCGCGTAATCCAAGCGGGAAGTTACTGTGGCATGGACAACGACCCGCCGACAGTTTTCTGGCAAAAGGTGTATGACTTTTCGCAGGTTTCTCAGCCTGCTAAAGCAAACACCTGTCACCTGCTGAATTTGGGCCGAAAAAGATAAGTCCGCCTGCCATTTTACTCCCAAATTTTTTTGCACACCCTGCTGGGGCGGGAGGACAGCCCATTTCCTCCGGCCACCAGAGGTCTGCAGGGGGGGCTGATTTTTACCAAAAAACAACACCTCCGTTTTGTCTGCATTCAGCTTGAGTTTGTTGTTATTCATTCATTGAGCTATATCTTTTAAGTAACTCTTAAAGTTCTCAAAAGAATCACTCGCCAGATCTTTAAAAGGAAATACCAACTGGGTATCGTCGGCATAGGAGATCGCCTTCACCTCCCAGTTGGCAATCAGCGAGAACAGAGGGGACAGATAAATGTTAAAAAGCAGTGGGCTCAAGGCCGACCCCTGCGGAACCCCACACCATAAGTGCTTGCGATTGGACTGATGCGGTTGAAGCGCCACCCTCTGCGTGCGCTTATGGAGGAAAGATTTTAGCCACTCCAGGACTGTGCCCTCTATCCCCATGTCCGAGAGGCGCTGGACCAGTATGGAATGGTCCACTGTATCAAAAGCGGCTGAAAGATCCAGGAGTACCAGCATAGCTGATGCCCCTGAATCTAGCGCCATCCTGACTGAGTCTGCCACCTCTATCAGCGCTGTCTCTGTACTGAAACCAGCGCGGAAGCCAGATTGGGTGTCGTACAGGATACCATGGCTCTCGATAAAATTAGTCAGTTGTCTCTGCACCATCTTTTCAAGCATCTTAGCTGGTGCAGGCAGCAGCGAAATCGGTCTGTAGTTATTCAGTTCGCCTGCATCAACATTGGGTTTCTTCTTGAGGGGGAGGAGAGTGGCGTGCTGAACTGAACTGAACGCATTATCAGTGTAAACACCCCCTGATAGAAGCCTGTGCTGAAGCAAAAAATGCATATTGAATCTGTGGAGGGAGCCGAGGCTGTATACCCTGATCCTTTAAATGAGTTTCCTGTAACATAGTAATATCCGAGTTTAATGATCTGAACCAGGCTAACAATCCTTGGGTCTTTAATCTATTATTTAGTCCATTCACATTACATGAACTAATTTTCAACCTATTACGGGACATTATCTTTCCTACTTCTTATTAACTGCTGTTTTTTTTTCCATTTTTACCCTCAACCTTACCCCACACCCATGTGCTGTCAGCCTCCCCATCACCCAACTCTCCCTCCTCACCCCCCGGACTCCAACCCGCCTTAAGCTCCTTCCTACCCCACCTCTCCCTCCCAACCTTCCGCCCCCCTCCCAACTTACACCCTGATGTTCTGCCTCGACATAGCACCAGAAAAACGACTAGGGCAACTCTAGCGTCGAGAACATTAACTACATTCTGACACAACAGACATAGTCCTAAATTTTTTTGTCCTTTTTCCCTTTAGGGCTGTCCAGTAGCGACTCTTTGTTGCGACTGAGTGATTGATTGCAAAAAATCACGGGCCTGTTCTACTGTATGAAAAATCTTAACTCAACCCTTAAATAAAACCTTAAGTTTTGATTGTTGTATAATGCCCGCAGGGGCCCCAGCCTGCTGAAAATTGCTGATCAAATTCATAAACTCCCTTCTGCGACGAGCAGACAATGTAGATATATCCGAAAAGACTCTAAAAGTAAAGTCTCCTGGGATCTGGAATGCTTTATTCTTAATAGCATTTGTGAGTATCTGCTCCTTAACCCGGTAATCACCGAAATTGATGATCACTGTCCGAGGATACTTGGCCCCTGTAGGTTGAACGGCCGGTACGCAATGGGCTCTTGTGATGGTAAAGTCTAGTTCACGCGTTGTATCTTCTGGGTACACATATTTTCTTATAAGTTCCGAAACAAACCCGACCATAGTTTGACCATTTTTGCGACCCTCTGGAATCCCAGTGAATCTCAGGTTTGAGCGACGTGACCGGTTTTCGGCATCATCAATTTCCACTTGCAGATCTTCTAACTCAGTTTGGAGTTTAGAAACTAGACATTCCTGTCCGGGTCTAGCATCTTCTATATCCGAAACCCGCTGTTCAACTTCAGACAATCTTGCAGTTAGATTCAACATATTCTGATTAATTGAATTTAGTTGTAGTTCTGTCTTTCTGCTCGTTTCAACCTGGGAGACCTTTATGAGTTTGAGTGCATTTAAAATTTGATGTAGCAGTAGTTCGGTTGTAGAAGGATGCTCTTCGCCGACGTTTGACACTTGAGGATCTGCAATTGACTGTGGCAAAACAGAATCAGACTCCGGGCATGTTTTATTTTCTCCCTCCTGCTGTAGTGCTCCCGCTTTGAGGGTTGATAAAAATGGGGCAAAACTGGTAGAGACTAAATTCAAAGCAGCAGGACCAGTAGGCGGCGGGTTCATGACATCGCCCGATGCCCCAGCTATGCCATTATCTTTGCCTTGTCCCAGCGCCTGTCCAGCTGTATAAGTGATAGCATACTTATGAGGTTCTTTTAATCCAGAGACCGCAAAGAGAGGATAGGTCTGTGCTTTAATACCCCCTTGTGCAGTCTCCATAGTTCTCTTCACTTTTGCCTCTGCATCCGCGGATTTAACTGCAGAGTCTAGGATCGAGCTAAACAACTTAGAAGCTAATAATTGGGGTGTCGTACCCTTGTCAGCAGGGTTTCCTTGTGGAGTACTTGAGCCCCCTCCCAGGGACTGTTTTGAGCTCATGGACATAAGGGGATCCGTAGTCGGAGAAAATGGTGAGGCGACTGCCATACTCTCTTGATCCTTACGCTGCTTGCGTGTGCTTTTGGCTGACGTTTTGACAAAGCGTGGTTTAATTGTTGAATCCCTTGAAATACGTTTCATTCTCCATACAGAGTGTTGATCTGCCTTGTGAGTGGTTTCAATGGCCGTAAGCCGCAAGACGCACCACGGCTATGTGGCCGCTTCCGCAACCTCAGCACCACAGCACTCCACCCCCCCCCCCTCAAAACAGCAATAACAAAATGAAAAAAGAGAGAAGGGAGAAGAAAAAAAAAAATCGTTTCTTTAAAGAGCCAGAGCTTTCCCTCAATCAATCAAACAGTTCTGCTGGAAAACTAGAGTACGAATATACTTGTATAGTAGTTTGCAGTTCACAGATCTCAAGCATGAATCATTTAGCCCCCTGGATGCTGCTCACTCACTGCTACCTGGCGTGGGGGAATGACAAGCAAAAACCAAATCCTTATGGAGATAGCAAGCCAGCCATCGACCGGTCCCAGCAGCTCAGCTGTTCCTAAAAGCAAGTCTGTCACGTAAATCAGTCCTCCGATCTGCCCATGAATCACCTCGACACCTCACTGGAGCAGCGGAGAAGGAGCGGGCAGCTCAGCTTTTTCAAATACAGCAGCGAAGAAGGAGAGGGTACTTCTGCTTATTAAATTGAAATTATGATGCGATTTTCCCCATTCCTGACTAGTCCGGATTAACGGTCCCCCAGGCATATATTCCCCTGCAAACATCCGACGCCGCACACAACTAAGCTTTCTCCACTCGAACGCCGCCGAGTGCCGCCAGCCGTTTCAGCCGCAGAGCATGACGGGAGCTCCTGACGCGGCCGGTCTTTTTCGCATTCTGAAATTCTTAAACCTTTATTTACAAAGAGCAGAAGAAAACTAGAAGTTGATGTGTGCTAAATAGCCAAGATAGCCACAAACGGTAAAAGGTGTTCACCATGACAGTGGGCCACTTGACAGCAATACAAAGTAATGTGATTGGAAGTTGTGGGAGTGCACAGAAGCTAGAGGGAATTATGAAAGATGATCAATGGAGAAGTGAAGGGGCATTAGGAGAGAAGAGGTGTATGAGGAGGAAGGTACAGGGGCCGTAAGGGAGGAGGGTAGAAATAATATTGTAGAATATTCTTTGCCACGTTTGGTGTGATAAATTGTTAGGAGAGCCCCAACCAAATTTTATAACCCATGTTCCACAAAATCTTGTGACCTCCCTGGCTTTGTACGTAGTAACAAACATTTGTAGTTCACCATGCTCACCATTTGGAAGAGGAAACAGCATGACTCAAAATTCTTCCATATGATAGGTGGAGCCTTGCGATGTACTCCCTCAGTCAGTGACGAAACATGGAAGAATCTACCATCAGCAATGTATCCAATAATGGCTTCACCTTTGACTTCTGAATGTTTATCACCATTATCTCTTTGTCACACTCACTCTATATCACAAAGTTCTAGCTCAGGCCCAAACTTCTGACCTCCGAAGAGACTTGTTACATGCTCAATAAGTTGTGGAAAATGTAGTGTCGTCACTAACCGTGGCTTCCAACATTCGGAGGTATCGCTTTTTGAGTTAACGCCTCCCTGATACATGATAGCAATGAGTAGGGGTGAGGACAGGCCCTCGGGTGACCGGCTGGAGAGAGCAGCTGGACAATGTAGGGCTCTGTCTTTGCACCAAAGGGTCATTGCTCTTGAGCTTTAATTTGTATTTTCAATTTGTTCTATTCATGTGTGCACCGTAAGAATAACAGAATGCTTGATGCAAGCTTACCCGTGGCAGTAATCATTGAAACAGTACATTGATCACCCTAATTATTCTCCATTTTGACCAGTTAGTTTGCCCAAACTGATTACTCCTGTCTTGCACCTACTGGGGAGACTAAAGAAAAGAAAGAGTGAGCTGCATGCTAGCTGATGTGCTGCCACAACAGATTAACCAGGATTGCCTATGCTTCCGCTTTCACCTCTAGTGCACCACATATGTGGTGTAAGTGGCTGTTAGGTTTTGCTACAGACAACCTTAGCTGCCTCAGAGACCTCATGTTACCAATACTTCAAAAATATACATGTAAGAAGTAGTACATAGAGTGGGCTTTGAGCCAGTCATTGACTTTCACGGGTTTTCCTTGGTTTGCTATGGATGGGCTGTTCATCCCTGGGATGGTATTTTGAGGATGGTCCCATTGTTCCATTTGTGTTCCTATTGTTGGCGATGGTGCTCCATTAGTCCTTCTATTAGATAGTAGAAGTCAGAGTCAGTGTGTGTTCTTTGATGCATTTACTTTACTGACATGATTACATTTTATATTGCTAGTTTATGGCATTTTGCTTTACAAAGTGCACCCTGTTTATCATTATGGCAGACTAAGGATATTTACTAAGAACCCATGCAAGTTTGTTTATTTTACTTTGCTGCCTCGATAACATGTTGTTGGATTTACAGCTTTTTTGTTCGCAAAGTCAATACATGCATGCACATAACCTTTAGCAGCCACAGGTGTTCTGGCTGGGGCTCCGACCACCCCTTTTCTGAATTGAGCTTTGTCTTGCCTGTCTAATTGGACAGAGGGGAAAAGGGTGGACCTACTCTTCTCCCCAACTGCTCGCATTAAGAGAGAGAAAAAGGAAGAGAGGTAGGGAGATAGAGTGATGCAGAAAGAGGATGGAGAGAGATGTAGAAACAGGGAAAAGAGATGAAAGAAACTATAGAAAGACAAGAGGAAGATAATGAAGAAAGGCAACTGAGTGAAGGAGGAGAGAAACATAGGAAAGCAAGAGACAGGGCAAGGCAGAGTAAGACAGACAAGGCAGAGGAGAAAAGGGGGGACTGTGGATAGAGAAAAAAGGCAGGGAAAACAGGTGAAAGAGGTGAGGGACAGAAAGGAGAAGTTGTTATGGGAAAGGTTTAGGTCTGTGAAACAGATAAAAGGCAAGTGGTGAGATTAAATGGGCATGGTGAAGAGGTGTTTCGTAGGTAGGAGGAGAGGAGGAAGAGAGCAGGAAGAAAGCTACGGGAAAATGTGTGTGGACATCATGTAGCAACCTATCACAAAGTGAGCCTCTAGGAAAGGCTATTTTCTTCTTTTTTTTTAAGTTGGTCATCTGGCTACCCTAACATACATATCAGTGGTTCAGTGTTTGAATATGAGTCCTGCAAGAATTTTGTAGGGGTGCAAGCAATCTATTCTCATTTTAGGCACCTCATACGCTTTGCAGCTTCCATTTAAATGCTGATCTATAAACAAATATAAAGGATATACATGTAAGTATAAAATCTATTTCAAATGGAAAACATACTTTTTTCAGAGAGTTTTATTCTCATCAATAACTGTGCCACAGCTTCAGGCTTAAAACAGCTGGCCCTGTACTATGTTCCCTTCAATGGCACATTTTCCTGTCCCTTCAATATACATATGCTTACCTGTTGGGATGTGCCTCTGTCTCCATGCTCTTGACTGTGTGCATAACTGTGCAAGTGAGTATGACTTTGGCTTGAAGCCATAGCCAAATCTGTAACCAAGGAAAGTTAAACCTATTGGACACCCCTCAACAGTTCAGAGTCTCACAGGGCCTATTTTGCGTGCCCCACGTGGGCAAATCGCTTGACCTCAATTAGAAAGTCATTGGAGAGTGAACTCAACAACATTCTCCGGGCCACCACCCCATATCTAATGCCACTTTCCCTCTTCTGAACTATCACTCCCTATACTAACTTGTAGTAAGGCAACTTTCTGTTGCCAAGATGTGCCAATCTCCTAACTAGGAAGGGATCATGGTTTATCATTATGCATGTTTCCTTTACAAATTGCCCACAGTATCAATAATTGTACATAATGTGAAAATACAAATAGCTTACATGTGTGCCATAGCTACAGAGGCATATTGCGCACAGGAAATGTGAAAATTACTTTTAAATTACCCTTTTGTACACACATAGACAAAAAGAATACTCTACAGATGGCAGCAGGGCCGGCTTTAGGGCAGTGCTACTGATGCAAAAGCACTGGGTGCTGACCTGGGAAAGGGGGTGCCAGCCTCAGGGGGGGCGCTGTGTTTAGCAATAACTTATGATTTAAAAACACCTGCTGCAGAGTGATTTGTGTGTCCAGTTTTCAGGCAGCATCTAAAATGTAAAGATAACTCTTGTGATAATGTTCCTGCTAGAGAGAGAGTACAGAGTGTTGTTTAGTGGCAGTTTTCACTTGCCATAAAGTAAAGCAGAGAGTTAATATGCCTGCTGCAAATAACACGTACTGAGCAGATCCCAAATCTGTAGTTCATATGGATAGCTGAGTGAATTACTGTTTTTGTCACAGAGATCCTTGTGTTACCGCAGTACATAAGATTGATCCCTAATATAGAACAGTGCCTGTTACGAACTGTAATCAAAGAGCTGCATGCAAACTGCATAAAATAGTTAGGACGTTATGTTATTCCTCCCTCCCCCTCCCCCCCAAGTCTTTAATTATCTATTCCTAATGTTGCTGAAAAGGGTTTGTTTGGGTAGATATACATTCTTGTTAGTAAAGTCAGCCTTTACCAGTGCTTTAAACAAATTGAATGTATGTGAGAGGGGCTATGGAGAGATGAGGGGCACTTTTGCACGGTGGTCATGAGGGAATCCGAGGAGGAGGTCATGGGGGGCGCCAAAAATGATTGTCGCACGGGGCGCCAAGAACGCTGGATGGCAGAACTGTTGTTGTATTAGTGTGCACAGTTGCACGCCAAGAAAATGTCAATTTTAATGTTTGTCTCCTAACCACGCCCATAGCCTGCCCCCCTCCTCCCCCCTTGAAGTTGGTGAGTACCTGCCCTTATTTTTTTTCAATTTAAAGCACTGGTGTTTAGGGAAGAAATATCTATAGTGAAAACCTTTCCTATCGAATGGTGCGTCATTTTCCTCCAAACTAAACTCAAAATTGTATTAGAAAAAATGATATTAATCCGAAGTAAAAGGAGACTTTTTTATTTTACACATATAATCTCAATGTGGTACAGCAAATGCCGAGCTATAAATATAGTTCTACACCCCAGCATGCCTGACGGGGGCACAACATATGAAACAGCAAACACACAGTTCGCTTGCTCTCTGCTGTTGCCACAAGGACTACAAGACAAGTTCAGCTGATTAGCTCTCTCTGAAACAATGCGCTGGGTTTCCGTGATATTTCAGCCCACGGTCACTGATGACAAAAAGCTTAAAAATGGCTGTGATTCACCACAGGCTGCAGTCACGCGCACAAGTGACATCCACTCTTACGTAGGGCTGCAGCGTGTGCGTCGCTTGCGTCCCCTTTGTATGCCCCCGGCAGCATGATGCTTTTAGTCAAGTCCCCACGACGAACAGTCATCGGCTGCCGACTAATACTCCTACCTGCTCGCGGGAGGATGCAGCTGGGGAGATGCAAAGCAATGAATCTAAAGGTTCGGCTAAAAAAGAAGTGTAGCTGTTTAAAAGCTTGTCTTTGTCGAGCAGGAAATAATTTTGCAACTGCTTGTTCCTAGATATCTGCACATACGGAATACTGTACAACGTTGACTGGGCTATCCTAGGAGGCAGGTGCATTATATGCAGAATGCCATTGTTTTTGTGAAGCAAAAGACACACAATTGATGGAGGGAATGCAGAACAAATCAAAACATTCACCCAGCACAGAGATCTGGGTTAAATCCATCATTCTTTTGCTCACCATGCCACCCCAGTTTAGACCTGGCCATATGCAAATCAGTCTTGACCCTGTGCCTCATGGGAACAGTACAGCCCGAACTGCCAAGCCAGGTCCTCCCTGGATCGGAAACAAGCAAGCATCCTAGGACCGGTTTCGGGGTTT
This sequence comes from Calotriton arnoldi, assembly GCA_963921515.1. NCBI lineage: Eukaryota > Metazoa > Chordata > Amphibia > Caudata > Salamandridae > Calotriton > Calotriton arnoldi. The sequence goes on along the minus strand of CAWUFW010002135.1, from coordinate 85,842 downwards.
CACCCCTCATCAGCCAGGATAGCTTGATTCCAGTGGCACAGTGAGCCCGGGACCCAGGTCTGGGCATACCCGGCGCACTTAGGGCGAGAAAGCAAAAGACACACAATTGATGGACGGAATGCAGAACAAATCAAAACATTAAGCTCCAGTCAAGAGATCTGGGTTTTTGTGAAGGCATAACGGCCATTAGGAATGCACGGATGTGCTTAGTAACTCGTAATCGGCAATGTGAATCGCAGCATTCGCACTGCTAACCTTTTTGCAAATTTAAAGGGAAAGTAAAGAGGTGTGCCTCCTCTGTGCAACTCACAAAGAAATGGCGTTTGCAAAGCTCTGGATGGTTACTTACACTTTGGCGGTGGTTGTCACTTGCCTTCAATAGTTGGTAAACAAAAGTGGAATATTTACACTGTGCAATGGCCAGAGCTGCCGACTTTGGAACTTGGGAGCCAGTTTCAAGTCTCGGGGAGAGCTCAACATCCTGTGATTCTGGAAAAATCACTGAGGGCCTTATTACGACTTTGGCGGTCCTCCTGCGTCATCGCCACCATTCTTTCCGCAGGAGGACCACCAAGGCCATGGTGCTCCCACCTGCCGGATTCAGAGTTCAATCTAGAGTAGGCGGGCGGTGCTACGGCAGTCTCACAGCGGTGGCTGTTTAAGGCTCATATGAGAGCCTTAATAGCAGACTGCCGCTGTGACAGTGTCTGCAGCACGTTCCTGCAATGAAATGGTCGGTGGACAGGCAACTCATAATATGCTTGGTGGTGCCGCAGCGGCACTGCCACCATAATACTGCTCCTGACCACTGCACCACCTTTGCAGGATCCTGGATCCCAGTGGACGCGGCGGTCCTCTGGCGGTCGACGGCCACACTCAGAATGCTGCGGGCGGGCCCACAGTGTGATGGTGGTCGGACCACCGCCGCGATTACGGTGGTCCTGTGAACCACCTTGCTCGTAATAAGACCCAAAATCTCCTCATGCCTAAAAAACAGAAAAAGGAACAAAAATTAATGTGACCTTGTGTAATGTAACTGGTGCTCAAGTAAAGCGTTTCAATACTAGAAGTGGGCGATAAATTCTGCTCTGCTGCCGGAGTTCGGAGAGTTTTGGCCACTCCGCGTTATGCTTGTAGAGCATAGTTCCTTCCAAACTCCGCCAACCGCTGCGTGGTGGATTATTTTCTCACGCGTGGCTTGCCAATGGTCCCCTAGCGTCATTTTCGGGTGCTAGATGGGCACCCGGCGAGATTTTCTCAATGTGGGCGGTCTCGACTGTTTGCGGTGCGAAAGCTGCTGCTAGAGTAGAAAATCTACTTGAGCGGCAGCAAAGAAGCAATGCCCTCTGGCATGCTGCGTGGTGCTGTTCGTGCTGATTTTGCAGTGCGGAACAAGCTCCTATCGCTAAAAATCAGCACGAGCAGCGTGATGTGCTGATTTACGCCCGCTCGCCGAACTCCACGGAAATCTCTCACAATTTACATGTAACTCTGCGGAATTCTGAGGAGTGAAACTCTGCGAGTTCCTCCCACCCCTATCCAATACCTTTGGGTCGTGTTTGCGCTATATAAAACTGCAAAAAAGAGAGGAAAAAGGAAAAAGGGGTAGCTGCCAGCATCGTATGAAGTATTCTGTGGCCATTTCGACCCCTGTATTTGATCCTGATGGTGCTTCGGCAAGAGCCAGGAGTGGCTACGTCTGTGCTTTACAAAAGCAGGTTTGGAGGTCTGCTGTCCTTTGAAGGACTCTTTTCCAACCTTTGCAGCTCTGTGGATCAACGAGCATGCATTTGTCCCTCATGCATGTTAATGAGGCTCGCTGTGTGTGTTTCAGGGTTCACAGTGATAGGGTGCTTTGCTCCTTGTGAATTCTGGTGCAAATTCAAGTTCAAACAGCGCCCTCCGATGAAGCTTTAGTTCTGACTGAGGCTAACATCAAATATTTCAAGAAAGTGAAGCACATTTGGCCTTACAAGGAAGACAAAGAATGATAGTTTCAAAAACCATGAACGTTTTATTAAAAGATTTGCAAAGTTACAAACAAAGTCATTAATATTAGTTGTTGATACAATAGCCAATACATGAATGCATTAGGGAATATAGTCAAAGCAATCCAAAATCGTAAGAGCAAAGACAAACTGTTGTAATGTGATCTCAAAAGGAAATGTGAGAATGATCAGATCTCTCATAAAGTGAATACCCTACACTGCTAAGTTAGGGGAAAGTCAGTGAAAATCTGGGAAGCGGTCAGGATAAAAGGATTCTGCCAGAAAGCCTCTGAATACTAATTGCAAACATTTGCTCTTAAGCAATAGAAAGGGGGATTCTGCAGGCAAAGAAACGTCTGCAAGCTAGTGAGAAAGGGTATCTGCTCTAAACGAGGGAAAAGGGATTCTGCATCTAAAGGCAGATAGAAAGACATCTAAATGCTTGTCTAAATTGCATTAATTTTAAACACACATTTTCTAGCATTTCACTACACCTACACATGATTCCCATGAGGGGAACCAATCAGGTTAGTTATCAAACGGATAAAGGGGATTTATTAGTTTCTCAATGGATATGGTAAAAAATGTCACTGAGAACAAGCAATTCTGGAGTAGGTACCACGAAGCAAAAAAATCAAAAGCCCAATATTTTTCAGGTTGATCAGGAATTAGCAACCCCAGCCGTGTCTCTGAAAATAACTTCACTGTTGAAATAGTTGTGTCAACACCTAATTAATTTCCTCGATCTGTAGGTAACACACTTTCAAGCTCACATCCGTACAGCCAATTTTCCAGCTCAAATCTCGACAGAGAGCCAACCTCGGTTAATTTAGTCAGATAACCACAAGTGATGTGGGTGCCCAATTGTATGGAATCAAGTATTTGTCTCTTCTCAACCACATCGAGCGAAATGGTTGAAACAAATTCTTCAACTTTTATGCCTTGCCCTTAAAAACACTGTGAATTATCCTGCACAAGTGTGAGAGTGACGATCAAAGTGAAACAGGGTGTGGTACCTCCTTTATTACAAAAGTCACCAATAAACCCTGAGAAATAAGGCACTTCTCTGCTCATAGTTGCCTTAAAATTTCTTGATAAAACTGTGAGAAAATAACTTCATGAATACACGAGTAGAAACATTACTGGACCATTGTTAACTGTCTGATCACTCTGATAAGTACGGAATTCACTTTGATGTTGGTACCAGTTGACCTCATATTGGACTCAGATGCTGGCGGTGTATCATCTCTTATACCATCTGAGCAATATACTTCTACACCATCTAATAGTGTAAGGAGGCTGCAGGAAATAGTCAGTGGATTGCATACTACCCTATTTGAAGAACTGCCCTTAGGCACTCTCCTTCACATTCACTCAAGGCTTCTTCTGTCCCATATCTTTAGACATCTATGTTCAGTCTGTGGCAGCTCTCTCCTGATCCTATAGTGTTGAAATAGTTTGCCAAAGTTTTACTTGAAGGTACATCACATCACCATATTGCCCTCCTGGCATCACTCTAAAATGTTGAAGGCAATCATCAGAAAATCAAAGAGAAAGTAATACAAGACATGCATCCGTGAAGCCCCCTGCCCTTCAAAGTGCTCAACAGGATAACTGTGGAATTCAGGAATGCAGAGGCTGCACACCATTGGGTACATCACCCACTTGCATGATTCAAAAAGAGAGCTACCCCTCTACATCAAAGGGAGGAGGGTATATTAACCATTTAACAAATAATACTCTTTTTTGAGCTAGTATTGGACCAAAAACGACCAAATAGCACAACAACAAAATTGTTACCCTTATATTTCAAATGGGTTGTGTATTACAAATTATTCATTTACCATGTATGTATCAAAAACATACAGGTTTTTATTGTGTCACTACAACTCATAAAACATCAAGAATTTTAAAAACGAATAATGACATAGCAAAAGTACATATTACATTGTTAGATATAGTTGAAGTAGGAGGAAAATGGGCTATATTTCCTAGAATTACCATTGGCAAGGTGTGATGAATACCGGCCACCTTCAGTTTTTCTGTCTATATAAAACCAAAGGTTACAGGCACGTTATAGTTAGACTGACATGTCTCTCGTACAAAACCAGAGAAATTCAGCAGTTATGGTTAGCTGAGATAACTGTAACTCGCACCCCCCGCAATGCACTGTGTTACGAAGCCAGACTGTCATAGGTTTCAGTAGGATTTATTGGCTTACAGGCAGACCACCAACTCCTGCTGCCGGCCTCTCTGCTCTCCTCGTTCTAACCGTCTCTCTACGAGACTCACCATGGAGACAGAATCTTCAGGCACGAGCAGGACATAGAATGATTACAACACTTCCCCTTTACTCAAAACACAAGGAAAAAAGGAAAGAGTAAAGAGCAAGAGGAGAGGAGAAGGAAGGAGAAAGAGAATGCATAAGTCAAAACATAGCAGTGCAGTAATGTAACAACAATACAAAATATTTCAATTCATCACATAGTCGTTATAACGCCTAGGAGGGCAACGAGACCTGGAAGAAGGACTTCGGGGACAAAGTGGAAAAGGAACAGGAGCACCCATGGTTGAGTCCAAAGCAGGCAAAACATCTGAACCTGAATAGCTCGGTGACTTGTCACCATGGAACTTCACCAAGCGGGACATGCTCCACTTAGTGCCATTATTAACAACAACAACATTCTTGAATACAGAAGTTATGACAAAGGGACCCATAAAGTCAGTGACACCCTTCCTATGCCACCTTGGTTTTTTATAAGTACCCACTCACCAACTCTCCAAGTTGTGGCCTTGGTTGATTTTTTAAAATCAAACCTCTCCTTGTACTTCCTCTGGTAAGCCTTAATCTTCGCTCCCACCTCCTCCTTATCCAAAACAGGACCTTCAATGTGGGGTAGCCAACCAGGATTAAGTTTGGACAGAGCCACCCTTCCCCTTAGTATGTGGAAAGGCGACTTTCCCAAAACAGTATTGAGTGCAGTTCGATGCGCCCACCAAGTATCCCTCAGGACACTTTTGAGAGGTACTTTCATCTCCACAGCCCGTTGGACACATGCCTTTACCACCCTGTTCATGCGTTCAGCTAATCCATTCGCCTGCGGCGCATAAAGCGCAGTCTTTTGATGGATAATCCCAAAATCCTTTAAGAAGTCATGCATCTCTTGTGAGATGAACTGCACCCCATTATCTGTGATGAGGAAACGAGGAACACCCTCACTGGCAAATTCATCCCTAAGAAAATCAATAACCACCCTGGTACTGACAGAATTGACGCATCTGGTGGAAACCCACTTGGAGGAGTAATCCACCAAAAGAATCACATACTTCTCAGAAGGCCCCAACAATTCAAAGAGACCCATGAGATCGAGACCAAGCTTGACCCAAGGCTCTCGAGGGACCTCAACAGGCGACAGGGGAGCTGGACTGATGACTTTTGACTTGTCATTGGAGGCACATTCGTGGCACTCCTTGACTACCATCTCGACTTGGCTGTCCATTTTAGGCCACCAGTATCTTTCACGAAGACGAGATTTGGTAAGGTTTCTTCCCAAATGCCCATCATGTGCAAGATTCACTAACTTGGGTCTTAGAGTAACAGGGGTACAACTCTCTCACCCCGCATTAGGTAACCTTGACAAAGTGTAAGTTCATTTCTAATCGACCAGAAAGGCAATAAATTCGGGTCCATTTTTTTGCAATCAGGCCATCCCTTGACAACAAAATCAAAAATAATAGGAAATAAAACATCTTCCGACAAGGCTTGTTCCCATTCAAGTTCCTGAATAGCAGGCTCTTTGACCCAGCAAACTCCAACAGTTTCATTGTCCAAGACATTTTGGTAACAGTCAATGGGTAACCTTGATAGACAATCCGCTGTCTTGTTAGCAGAGCCTGGAAGGTATTGTACTTGAAAATTAAATTCTTCTAAACCTTCACTCCAGCGTTTAAGTCTGGGTGTTAGTCTTTCACTCTCTGCACACGAGAACACTTGAATTAAAGGGCGATGGTCTGACCTTACCAAGAACGGTATGCCCCAAAGGTAGAACTTAAAATGTTTTATTGCCCACACAATGGCCAAAGCTTCTCTCTCGATGCATGAGTAATGTTGCTCGGGTTTTTTAGTGTTCTAGAGGCGAATGCAACAACTTTCTCTTCATTGCCCTCAACTTGAGAGAGCACCGCTCCAAGGCCATACAAACTGGCGTCAGTTGTTAGAACAGTTTTCTTTTTTGTGTCAAAATGACCCAGAGTGGGCATCTTACCTATTGCTTGCTTGATAGATCCAAAAGCAGCATTACACTCAACCGACCAGGTAAACTGCACACCCTTCCTCAAAAGAGCTCTGATCGGTTCCACGGTGGTGGCAAAGTCTTGGATGAACTTTGAATAAAATTCGGCAAGGCCAAGGAAAGACCTCACTTGCTCTTTATCAACCGGGGCAGGAGCCTCAATAATACTCTTTGCAAGATCCAATTTTGGTTGGATGCCTTCCCCAGAGATAACATGACCAAGATAAGTGACAGAAGACACTCCAATTTTACACTTATGCTTATTTACAGTCAAACCTTTGTCGGCTAGCTTTTGTAGAACAACCCTCAAAACGTTATCATGCTCTAAATCATTCTTTCCGTAAACCAAGATGTCGTCCTGGAAAAATAAGATGTTGGACACATCTCCCAGGACCATCTTCATGATGCGTTGAAAACAGGCAGCAGCCGAAGCTAACCCGAATGGCATCCTGACAAAACGGAAAGCACCTAGTGGTGTTACGAAAGACGTCAAGTGTTTGGAGTCTGGATGGAGAGGCACCTGATGGTACGCTGCGGATAAGTCCAACACACTAAAGACTTTCGCACCATTGAGCATGTTAATTGATTCAGCAATGTTGGGTAGAGGTTGGCGGTCTACCCATATCCACTTGTTTAAGCTCCTCAAGTCCACACACATCCTAATGTTCTTCCCACCATCTTTGGGAGCTAAAACCACTGGGGCCAACCATTCCGAGGACTCAATTTCCTCAATAACATTCAAACACATGAGCCTCTTAAGTTCATTCCTCAGGGGTTCTACCATCATGTTAGGGACCCTCCTGACTTTGTGAACAACAGGTGTTGCATTGTGTTTTAGAACAATGCGATGTTCAAAGTCTTTGAGCAACCCCAAGCTGTCAGAAAAACTAGAGGGAACTCTTCAAAGAACTTGTTGGAACTCACACAATGGTCAGTCAACATGACCTGCTCGGAGGGACAACGAGCATTCGGATTTAGCATTATTCCTAAGTCTCTTTGATGCCTCCACCCAAGGAGGTTGTCACCCCGTTTGGCAACGTAAATCTTTCCAATGGTTTCCCTCCCTTGAAGTGAATTTTCATGATGGCAAAACCAATTACATCGATGTGGGAGCCGCCATAGCTGACTGGACTAATGTCAGGAGCAAAAAGTTGAGATTCCGGAAAGGTTTTGTCCCAAAGTTCGTTGCCCAACATGGTAAAAGGGGAACCTGAATCTGCTAGAACTACAAACAACTTATCATCAATTACCACTTCACATTCCGGCATGGTGATTGTGTCTGCATCCACCACGCCGTCACCTCTTACGCTCAACATAACAGTTTTAGAAGTGTTATTGATAGTCTCAACACTATCCACTGTGCGTACTCTGCCACCAATTTCAACATTTTCTACTGCGCGTACTCTGCCACTAGACCTGCATACCCTGGCATAGTGGCCTTTGATTCCACACTTGAGGCAGGTTGTGCTTCTGGCATAGCAATTGGGATAGTTAGAAGAATGATTAGAGCTTCCACATCTATAGCACTTCATCTTTGAGAAGTCTGTGGGAGGTTTGATTTTAGCCCCACGTGCTGTCTTGGAGACACTGTCAATGGAGTCTAGAGATGGTTCTTTGAGAGATAACTCATGAATGCTACTTGGTGTGATATTGTCATCCATTGTTACTTTGTGTGCTTTCATCTCCTTGACCCAGCCTGAGGTGTTCTCCATTCCTTCTACAATAGCTACAGCTTCTTTGAGAGAAGGGTTTCTAGAAAGCAGTTTTTCCTGCACTCTGGAACTGTTGGTGCACCTGACCAGTTGATCACGTATCAACGAGTCCGTGAGTTCACCAAAGTCACAGGTACGAGCCAAAGTCTTTAGCGAAGCAATATAATTCCCTACCTTTTCGTTGTGTTCTTGTATCCTCATAAAAAATTTGTGCCTCTCTAAAACGACATTGATGCGCGGGCCAAAATACATTTCTAACATTTTTATAGACATCTCAAATACATCAGACGGTTCACCCTCACCTTCACCAACAGGAAGTGTGTCAATGCTTTCGTAAATGTTGCGCCCTTCAATTCCTAAATTATGAAGAAGGATGGCTTGTCTCCTATGAGCTGAAAATTTTTCACCCCCAATAGCTATTAAATAGGAGTCAAATAACAGTTTCCACCTTTTCCAGGGTAATAGCGGCTCACCCTTTTCGCATAGGAATGGAGGTGGTTGGCTCATGGAGGTGGTTGACATATTAGCAGAGTTTTTGAATTATTTCTTAAAAACTTTTGGCACCAAAATATGCAGAATATTGGATAAGTCAAAAATTAAAGTCAGCAATGTAAGTATAGCCAAGTATATCCAATAAATGTCAGTGCAGATGCTAGTACTCAGGAGAGTTTGCGAAAGCGCGGCATACAATCAACCTTTGTGAAGAAAAAAAAATGAAAAAAATAAAAAATAAAATTGTAGCGCTGGACTACAAACTCTAAAATTAACGAAAGTACCTGTGGTGTTCAATATCTAAGTCCAAGTGGTTGCGCTTTTATTTCTAAATCGTTGCGCCTTAATTTTGCGTTCGTGTGGCTCTGTGTGGCTCTGAGGTGTTGTCATGGAGATCAGACAACAAGATGGGGGCACGTTGTGGTAATCTGACGCGCGATGATGTTATGACGTCGTGCGCGTCGAGCGTAGCAAACAGATGAGGCAGGACACCGTCGCGAGCCAAGTAGAGCCGTTGGAGGGAAAAGTGTTGAAAATCCCTCAAATCCAGTGCAAAACTTTCCCGAGGATGGGAAAAAACCCAGTGGTATGGCGCAGACTCCGGCAGACTCCGGGAAGCAAGGAAAGAGGCCTCTCACTGGTCACGCAACTCCAAGTGGCGTGGTGAGAAAACGAAATCCGTGGGTTCATCAAGAAAGGAGTTGGAGGTAAGGTTGCTCGTCGCCAGTGTTACGAAGCCAGACTGTCATAGGTTTCAGTAGGATTTATTGGCTTACAGGCAGACCACCAACTCCTGCTGCCGGCCTCTCTGCTCTCCTCGTTCTAACCGTCTCTCTACGAGACTCACCATGGAGACAGAATCTTCAGGCACGAGCAGGACATAGAATGATTACAACACACTGCTTATGACCTCACATATTACATCACTCATGACATGGTCAGTGACATAACTGATGACATCTCAAATGACATCACTGACATCATCTGGTGACTGTGAGTGTTTTTAAAACGTTTATGAGTGTTAAATATATACACACCAAGGTGTATTGATGAATCAGTGGGTGTATGAGTGCCCGTACGGATGGTTTAGTGGGTGCATGACTGACTGTATAAGTGAGTGATTATACATGTCTCAGTGAATGTATGGGTGAGTGACTAATTTGTGTGAATGTCTGTATCAGTCTGTCAGTGGCTGTATGGGTTGGTGAGTAGGTACATGAGTGGCTGTATGGGCTATTGATTGGTTGTCTGAATACCTGTATGGGTGTATGAGTGTCTGTGTGGGTGGGTGAGGGTGTGTGTGACTGCCTGCATGGATGAGTGAGTAGGTATGTCAGTGGGTGTATGGGTTCGTGAATGCGTCTGTGATGGGCTGTATGGGTGTGTGAGTGCACATATCGCTGTGTCGGTGAGTGAATGGATGTGTCAGTGCTATATGGGTGAGTAACTGCATATGTGAAAGGCAGTATAGGTGAGTGTTGGAGTATATAAGTGATTGTGTGTGTGAGTTATTGTGAGAGTGGCTTTATGGGTGAGTGTGTGCTTGTGTCAGTGACTATATAGGTGAGTAGGTATGTGTTAGTATCTGTATGAATTAGTGAGTTGGTGTGTGTATAACTGTATAGGTGAGTAAGTGGCTGTATGATTGACTCTGGGTGAGTGAATAGGTTTGTGAGTAGTAGCTCTATGGGTGACTGAGAGTGTGTGAGTGGCTGTGTGGCTGTATGAGTAGATATATCAGTGGCTTTATTAGTGAGTGAGTTGGTGTTCGAGAGGCTGTATGGGTGACTGAGTGGATATGTGTGTAGACCTATGAATCAGTGGTTATGTATGTACTGGGCATGGGTGTGTCAATGGTTTCGAGAATGGTAGAGTGAAAGTTGGAGTTGGTGTATGAAAGGTTACATGGGGTGTAAGTGGGTGCGTCAGAGATTCTGTGGATGATGTCATCAGTGACGTCATTTGAGATGTCATGAGTGATGTCATGAGTGATGTCACTGACTGCCATGAGTGATGTAGTATGTGAGGTCATAAGCAGTGCATTGCAGGGCGCGAGTTATAGTTAGCTCAGCTAACTATAACTGCTGAATTTCTCTGTTTTTGTATGACTGAAACGTCCCTGTACCCTTTGTTTTTTTCAGTGAATTTCTAAGATTTTTTAAAATTCTATTTCCTACCTATAACGTCCCTGTAATCTTTGGGTTTTTTCAGTGAATTTCTAAGGTTTTTTAAATGCTAATTCTTAACTATAATGTCCATGTAACCTATAATTGTTTTATTTAATTTTTAAGGTTTTTAAATTGTATTTTCTATCTAATGTGGCTCTGTAAGGGGTATTTTTCTAAGCTTGTATTTTCTTCAGTGGATTAATTAGCATTGGTTTTTTTTCTTTACATTTTTTATATTCGCGACAAAGTCAGCAGGGTGTTTCTAAGTAACCTGAAACTCTGCATCCTGTCTTATGTATAGCAACCATATACACACAAGCAACTCAATGGCTCTTGTCAGAGCCAACCTAGTATCCGAAATATTGTGAATTTATTTTCAAAGGGGTTTTTGTTTCTTTAGTTTTTTCGGATCTTTGCGACAACGTCACGTTCCCTGTGGACAAGTCTCGAAAACGGAAAACAAAAGCAGACATTCAATGACCACTAACACATCCAAAAATAATATGTAAAAAAATCCATTCTGAACATTACCCTACACATATTACAATATACATACTTCTTTAAAAACATGTTTAAACTCATGTTTTTGTATTAAGTTTCTTTAAAATCCATCTTTCAGACCTATTTTCCATTGTTGCTGTTATTTAGGACATCACGATGATGTCGTTAACCGCGACAATCGCACCTTTTCCATAAAGTCTAAAACACATATATCCACACATACTACAGTATTTTACTCACCAGGGGTTTCTTACAGTATTCTCTAAAGTCATGTTTTTTCTAGAGAGTTTCTATTAAAAACATCTCTAAAACCTATTTTATGTTTCCGCGGTGACACTGGAGGTCACAATGACGTTGGTAATCGCCATGCCTGTGGACACGTCGCGAAAGCGGAAAACAAAAGCAGACATTCAATTGATACCAACACATCCAAAAATATTATGTAAAAAAATCCATTCTGAACATTACACTGCACATATTACTAAATACATACTTCTTTCAAAGTATGTTTAAACTCATATTTTTACACATAAGTTTCTTTAAAAAACATCTTTTAGACCTATTTTCCATTTCCACGGTTATTTGGGGCACCACAACGTCACCGTTAACCGCGACGATCGCGCCTTTTCCATAAAGTGAAAACACATCTATGCACACATATTACAGCAGTTTACACACTAGGGGTTTATTACTGTTCACTTCAAACTCATGTTTTTCTAGTGTATTTCCAGAATAACCAACTCGAAAACCTATTTTCAGTTTTCGCGGTGACTCAGGAGACTGCGATGACGTAGGTAATCGTGATCCCCGCGGACATGTCACGAAAATGGAAAACAAAAGCAGACATTCAATGGCCACCAAAATATCCAAAAATTATAACTATATAATTAATTCTAACCATCACAGTAGATAACTCACTATATAAATAACTCTATAAAAACATTTATCAAAATCTCAATATCTCTATAGCAATGCGTATTAATGATTCACATATATTTTTTTATATTTTCACCAATATTCGCGACGATGTTGATAGTCGCGATGTCCCCATGATGGTACGGGGGGGCTGCACCGGCGGTCACGTAGTCATTGCAAAATCACGCACGATTAAAAAAAAAACAATTTTGGACACATAGCTTGTGTCACTAACACCCCCATTTCTCAAACATGGGGTCAGAGAACCTATACTCTGACCCCTTATGTTAGCTTTTTCAGTAATTTTTAGCCCGGGAACTGCTCCCGATAGATAAAATGACAGCCGCAATTTTCTGTGCAGGTTGAGTCCAGCCAATCAGAGCATTCCTGTTGGCCCGTGCATTCGCGATTCATCGTGAAACCAACGCGAAATATCCGCTGCCAGAGATATCACTATAATTTTAAGCTTACATTTCTCAACAACAACCTAATGAATTTACACCAAATAAGCAGAAGGCACTTCCCTAAACGGACATCTTCCTCCCTACCAAATTTGGTGTAAGTCCATTCAGTGGTTCGGGCTGTAGGTGTGGTAAAGGTTCCAATGGGAATTAACATTACAAACGTAACCTTATTTCGCATGCTAAATTCTTGGTCCCCACTGCATGGATCACCCTCAAACTTTCCATATCAATAGAACTCCCCTTGACACTTTTTTTGGGAACATTTCATGAAGATTGGTCAAACGACGCCAAAGTTATAGCCAAGTCAAAAAATGCTTTTTCTATGGAAACTATGTCCTAACTATAACTACCTACTGGCGACTGTCAGTAGGTTATATATATGTAATATATACATGTGCGGAAAATAAAATAACTTGCACCAGAACTTTGGGTCTGTGTACCGACGTCTCCTTGGGGGGATTGACGCAACGGGTCTTCAAAGATATATATCTATATCTTTGATATCTTTTATATATATACAATATAGTAGGGAAAAATACCAGATTTTAAAGATGGACCCCAAGACCACCACCACCATTGGCTCAGTAAAGAGAACAGTAGCCATTTATGTGCATATACAGATATGAGGTCTGGGCTTGGAACCCCATGGTGATGATCGCTGTAAATTAGGGATAATAAAATTAATACAAAGGACTGCCATATGAATGACACCTAATCCTCTGAAATATTGGCAATATGCAGGATGAACTTGTTCCAGTAGGCACAAGTAATGTAGAATCGAGAAAAGGGACCACATTTACCATGTTCCCCTATGACACATGACGTATTAAAGCACTGAGATACATGACACCATGTTGGCTTATCTAATTTAACAGCAGTAACTGCCATGCACATCACCAGGAGGGGAAGTGCACTGGCAGGATTTTACGTCAATGGATCGAACCTGAGCCTTTACAAAGTAAGGTGTAGGGGGATGGGGATGGGTGCTATCAGGTACTTTTTGGAGCCAGAATTTATAGGAAAGGGGACTCCTCTCTTCTATGCTTCTATTTTTAGAATGTATGATTCACACACTGGGGTGCTGAATGAGTGTGTTGACATGATGGCATGTGAAAATAATGTGTAATGTATACAAGGCTGCTAATAAAGCAGGATTTCAGATGATACTTCCATTGAAATCCTGATGTGATTTATGACCACCAGTGATACATAGTGTAATTATTCCTATGATGTATGTAGTGTAAGAGAAGGGGGAATACTCACATTCACCAATTACCAGTAATAACTTCAGTGTGACAAACACAGAGTTGCATGAATGGATATATGCGAAAACGTGTGAAACTAATGTATGATGAATAAGAGATAGGCTGGCAATGATGAACGATTTCAGATGCTGCTGCTATTTAAATACTGATGTAATCTACGACCATCAGTGAGATATAGTGCAACTATCCCTGTGACTTGTGTACTATATAAGATGGGAAACATTAGTATCACCAATCAATATCAAAAACTTCAGTGTGACTAGCACTCTGAAACAGTCGTTGTCTATCTGGGATAGAGTTTGCCTTTATGAGACAGATGACCATTGCTCTCAATTGAACTATTATGATATCCCATGCAAGATGAGAAAAAGAGTAGCTCTCACCTATAATTAACTTGGACCATTTTTTAACATAATAAAGCTGAAAAAATGTTTATCCCAGGAGTAAATGGATGACGCTTTCCTTTAGTATATATATACTTTTTTTTATTTTTTATTATATTTTTGTACTAGTGTTTGACACCAGGTGAGGTTCCTCCCCTGTGTAACTGCTAGGGCAGAACCCTACAATATTAGGGTAAGTAGGTGCACTAGTTGTGCATGTTCACCAGTGTTTTTTTGCGTGTGGCAAGTGTGCTGTTAACCACAAATGTAAAAGAAACAATTGATGGACGTTATGCTGGACAATGCAGACATTCACCCCCAGTCACAAGGATCTGGGTTTAATCCATCATTCTTTTGCTCATCACACCACCCCAGTTTGGACCCAGCCATATGCATATCAGTCTTGACCCTGTTCCTTGTGGGAACAGTCCAGCCCGAACTGCCAAGCCAGGTCCTCCCTGGACTGAAAACAAGCATCCTGGGACCGGTTTCAGGGCATCACGCTTCATCAGCCTGCTAGTTTGAATCCAGTGGTGTAGTGAGCACGGGACCCACGTCCGGGCATACCCTTCCCACTTAGGGAGACATATGCAAAAGAAACAATTGATGGACGGAATGCTGGACTATGCAAACATTCACCCCCAGTCACAAGGACCTGGGTTTAATCCATCATTCTTTTGCTCGCCACACCACCCCAGTTTGGACCCAGCCATATGCAAATCAGTCTTGACCCTGTTTCTTGTGGGAACAGTCCAGCCCGAACTGCCAAGGCAGGTCCTCCCTGGACCGGAAACAAGCATCCTGGGACCGGTTTCAGGGCATCAACCCTTCATCAGCCAGGCTAGCTTGAAACCAGTGGTGTAGTGAGCACGAGACCCAGGTCTGGGCATACCCTTCCCACTTAGGGCGACAAATGCAAAAGAAACAATTGATGGACGGAATGCTGGACAATGCAAACATTCACCCCCAGTCACAAGGATCTGGGTTTAATCCACCATTCTTTAGCTCACCACACCACCCCAGTTGATGGATGGAATGCTGGACAATGAAAACATTCACCCCCAGTCACAAGGATCTGGGATTAATCCATCATTCTTTTGCTCACCACATCACCCAAGTTTGGACCCAGCCATATGCAAATCAGTCTTGACCCTGTTCCTTGTGGAAACAGTCCAGCCCGAACTGCCAAGCCTGGTCCTCCCTGGACCGGAAACAAGCATGCTGGGACCGGTTTCAGGGCATCACCCTTCATCATCCAGGCTAGCTTGAGTCCAGTGGTGTAGTGAGCACAGGACCCACATCTAGACATACCCTTCCCACTTAGGGCAACATATGCAAAAGAAACAATTGATGGAAGAAATGCTGGACAATGCAAACATTCACCCCCAGTCACAAGGATCTGGGTTTAATCCATCATTCTTTTGCTCACCACACCACCCCAGTTTGGACCCAGCCATATGCAAATCAGTCTTGACCCTGTTCCCTTGTGGGAACAGTCTAGCCCGTCCTGCCAAGCCAGGTCCTCTCTGGACCGGAAACAAGCATCCTGGGACCGGTTTCAGGGCATCACCGTCATCAGCCAGGCTAGCTTGAATCCAGTGGTGTAGTGAGCACGGGACCCACGTCTGAGCATACCTTTCCCACTTAGGGCAAAATATGCAAAAGAAACAATTGTTGGACGGAATGCTTGACAATGCAAACATTCACCCCCAGTCACAAGTATCTGGGTTTAATCCAACATTCTTTTGCTCACCACACCACCCCAGTTTGGACCCAGCCATATGCAAATCAGTCTTGACCCTGTTCCTTGTGGGAACAGAACCAACTCTCACTAGGTCACAGAGGGACAACATTCCATTTAGTCAATTTCTTCGTCTTAGAAGAAATTGTACAGAGTTGGATAACTTTTACAAACACTCTGAGACTCTGAAAACTAAATTGAGAGATAGGGGATACCCCAGGAAACTAATTTTGCATTCATTCAAAAGAGCTCGTTTCTACAATAGGGAAGCGATGTTTGAGGGACCCCGTAAGGAGAAAAAGTTGACTAAAATGGTGTTTGTGAGTCAATTTTATGAGATTAGCAATAAGATTAAAAACGTAATAAATAGGAATTGGAGTATATTGAATGATGATGAAAATGTGAAACTTGAAAAACCATTATTTGCATATAAAAGAAACACCAATTTACGCAATCAATTGGTTCATACATATAGGGAAGAATCAGTGCAGAGACAGAGAACTATTGATAATTCCCTACCCAAAGGCAATACCAAATGCGGCAGTTGTTCTATATGCCCTCGATGCATAGTGACGAAGGAGTTATACCACAATGGTAGGACGATTGTTGCGCATACCTTAAATAACTGTTGCAGCAAAAATATTATTTACCTGCTAAGATGTCCGTGTGGAGAGGCATATGTGGGTGAGACGGGCCGCGAGCTCAGAATACGCCTCTTGGAACACAGGTCTGCTATCAAAACGAAAAAATTGAATGCACCTTTGGTAGCACACTTTATAGAAAAGGGACATAAAGAAAATGATTTTGAGTGGTATATTTTAGAAAAGGTCACTTTGAATAAGAGGGGTGGGAATATGGAGGAAAAAAGGAAATGTAGGGAACAGTGGTATATTTCTATCCTCAATACCATAAGGCAAGGATTGAACTCCCGAGAAGAATGGGAAAAGTTCATTAGATAAAATACATAGTTACTTGGAGTTGGGCATTTAGCATGATTTGATTGAAAAGAAATAAACATCTTTGTGTTCCAGTATCTGGTGCCTAGATTTAGGTTATATAATCAGCAGACTGTAACATTAACATGACTGAGTCTGTGGGAATAGGAACTGTGATATGGGGCAATCATGCAATAATAAATTAATAATAACAGTGATATAGCGACAGAATTAGCGGGCGCCATACAAAAACATGGATTTTAACCCTAATAATATAAGCCATATGGAGCAGTGAATAATTCCATATGTTGCTGAGTTGATCCACAGATGGCCATATGTATGATGAGGGATTTGATGACCTCTTTTTTGAGTATTCTATTGAAGAACTAGGCTGAGTTATCGTTTATGTGCATATACACTATTGGGATTGATGAAGCAAATAATTGTCTCACAATCTACGAAGAGTGTCCGAGTTTACAAATCTAAGGCTCGGAACCTCACTTTATGGTAACTAATTTGATAAAACTGGCCAAGATTAGATGGAGGTTCTTTGATTTTTAACTTTAAGATGGCCGACATTATTCTCGGTTAGTTGGTTGCCTATCGCTATGATGAGTAGAAGTTTGGCAATTTAACAACGAGTTGAGCTTAGTTAAGATTTTTGCGATGAGTTTGTCATCGCATTTATGAATATAATGAATGTTGGACAGAGTGTAGGATATATGAGTGAAATACAGTGTCCCTTCTTCGAAACAATGGGTTTGTAAAGTGTTGGCCGATTAGGCTTTAAGATGGGACCATTAGGTGTGTTGTTGGTCCGCTTTCTATCTCGGCGAAAATTGTGATTGGAGGAACGCGATGACGGTTGTATTTAAATACGGCGTCTTCTTACTAGTGGGTAATGATTGTAGGAACCCGGAAGGTGTTGTAGCCCGCCAGGAGACTGTTTACGTCCCGGTAAGTGTGATAGCAGGCCGACACGCGGGCTAGATTCAATTGGGGGAGCTGGTATATGGGAAGGGTCCCCTCGGTTTTTATCAGTTTTTTTCGTAATTATAACACGTGGGTCCCTCATGTTGGATGTGGTTTTTATTGAACAGGGGGAAGGTACGACACTAGTAAGTGGGTACAGGCTGAATTTCCCTCTCAATGGAAAGTTTATGCGGTTTAACTTTGGGGTCTATTTTTGTATTCCTATGGCACGCTATAATATTGTTGTGCACATTGATAGCGGGAAGCAATTGATAGACGCATTGTTTGTGATTGGGCAATACATCGTCCTTTTCATAAATAGATACCTAAGCATGACCCGATGGGGGTTTTTTACAATATATTATGCACAATGCAGGAGTATTGGTCTGAATGATAGCATTGGCAACAATACGTCAATCGGTTTAATGGTGTGACCTTTTCATATATAGGCAGCTTGGTTGGGACCGGCACGCGCACGTGTGAACATTAATCAAATGCGACGTGAGGAGGACGGTTTCTTTAAGAAATATATTACTACAGCTACAGTGGAGGTGTGATTTTGGATTACCCAACAGGTAGAAATTTCTTTGGTTAGATCAGCGTATAAGACAAGCCATTGAGGGCCTAATTGACTGACTAAAACAATTGATTGGTCCTCTGCGAATGATTATAAATATCATTATTTTCTATGTTTGCAGGGAACGAACGCTAACTCTTTTTACGGTTTTATTCCCAATTATCCAAAGAAAAGGATGAAAAGTAACATTGCAAGTTTGATTAAGGTATAGCTGGCCGCATATATTCAGAAGCAGTAAATTTGTCAGAGAATTATTAGAACAAGAATCTTGAAGTATATCTCTATATCTCTGTTATTTCGCTTTAGGGATGACATAGAGGTCCATATTCTCTATTCTCTGCGAGTGGTGGGTGAAGAGGATTAGAACCAAATTGAAGGAAGAAATAGATCTCCTTCTTTATCTCTATACACCATTCTACGGGTGGGTAACTCTAACGTGGTACACAATTTTGTACTTCTATGAGTGTGACAATATGAGCAATGTATAAACATTAGTTTGAAAACATGTATGATGCATGAGTTTGTATGTTGGACATGGATATGTGAACTATGATATTTGAGACCAAGACTGTAATATAAATGTATTTTGAATATGTGAATGTTAATAATTTGTTATGTATGACTATGTCACCTGGTGTTAAATATGTATTATATTTAATGATTACAATGAAGGACATCATTTTAACTGTACGTTTTTTATACATATTTTTAGATCATATGAGGAGATATTGATTTGATATATTAAGCCTGAAGAAGGTGTGAATCAGAATAGACCACCGAAATGCGTCGCTACTTCATATTGGTTGCTACTTCATATTGGTTGGACATACTAGCACTCTGATGGTCTATTAAAAAGAAAAACAAATTATATGATTGAGTGCTGATTGAGCATGGTTCAATATTAGCATTGGATGTGCCAATTTGACCATTTTTTCCATATTTCCATATCTCCAAGAAGTGTTACAGTTTTTTAGATTGTGGTTTTTATAAGTATTTGTATGTGATTTTCTTTGATAAAATCAATGTTTTTATATGAATTTGACGTTTAAATTGCATATATTTTGAATCCTGAGGGGATTATATATAATAAAATACAATACTATTTTATATTATGGTTTTGGTTTCTTGTGATTGTTGATGAATTGAATATCGTATGTGTGTTATTTGGATGAACTGGTATGCTTTAAAAAGGAGCCCAAAGGGATCTTGTCATTGACAGAAGTGCCTTGTGGGAACAGTCCAGCCCAAACTGCCAAGCCAGGTCCTCCCTAGACCGGAAACAAGCATCCTGGGACCGGTTTGAAGGCTTCACCCTTCACAGCCAGGCCAGCTTGAATCCAGTGGTGTAGTAAGCACGGGACCCACGTCTGGGCATACCCTTCCCACTTAGGGCGACATATGCAAAAGAAACAATTGATGGACGGAATGCTGGACAATGCAAACATTCACCCCCAGCCACAAGGATCTGGGTTTAATCCATCATTCTTTTGCTCACCACACCACCCCAGTTTGGACCCAGCCATATGCAAATCAGTCTTGACCCTGTTCCTTGTGGGAACAGTCCAGCCCAAACTGCCAAGCCAGGTCCTCCCTGGACCGAAAACAAGCATACTGGGACCGGTTTCAGGGCATCACCCTTCATCAGCCAGGCTAGCTTGAATCCAGTGGTGTAGTGAGCATGGGACCCACGTGTGGGTTAACCACAAATGTACCACGAGGAGTGCACTATTGGGAAAGTGACAATTACATGCATGAAAAACAAGAGAGTTAACTAAATGAAAGATATTGTTGATGAATATGACAGACAGATATAACAATTAATCTTGATTCTGTTTGTTTATTCACAAGTGAGACGGGCAGGTAAGACTTACTCTTACGTGCATGTACACATTAGTACTTAAGAACAAACAATATGAGTACCATTGACTGCTGTGATGAATGCCCTACACCCTCTTATGAGGGAACTTATCGTGGTCGAAACATGTTGGCAAATTACAAATAAGGATGCTCAAGACAGGCTCACGGTAACATCCTCCTTTGTTTTTAACTCAGCATTGTGTACCCATAAAAAAATGGAATACCTGGGTTTACAAAAAAGGTTGTTTTATATTATTATGGGGAACCCTTATATGAGCAGAAAACCCTTGGGGCCTGATTACGAGTATGGTGGTCCGAAGACTGCCGTACTCACAGTGGCAGTCCGACTGCTGCCTCGTCGGTGGTGTGACCACCCTATTATGACCATGGCAGTCGGACCGCCACAAGACCTCCGCCACCGACGTGATTCTGGATCCTGCTGCAGCGGCGGTGGGGAAAGGGCCAGGAATGGGAGGCAGTGCTGTCCCAATCACAACCTGCCTTTCCGCTGACCTTTCATGGCGGGGACCTCGCCCCAAACAGAGCCCCCCTCTTCTTGCACTGTCGTGCGTGCACTGTGCGCCATGCACAACATGGTGCATTGTACACAGTGCACCTGACATGCAAGTGGCACTGCCATGGTAGTGACATATGCTTCAGGCTGTCTATGAGCCGAAGCATGCCACCACCGTGGCATCGCCAACACAACACCACGAGCCCAGAAGTTTAATCGTAATACGGCAGTCGTGACTCCGCCTGCTTGGTGGTGTTCTCCCGACAGCCGCAAAGGCGGTCGGACCGCTGAACTCATAATCAAACCCTTATTCTGTTCTCCCTCATTAGGATGTCGAGTCCACCATGTTGGTATCATCTTAACATGGTGGGATGGACAGGCCAATGATGAAGCATGCCACGAACAAGTGGGTGAGACCTTTCCGCTGAAATCTCTTTTACCTCTCGCTTTCTCTACACAGTCTCGTTACACCAGAAAAAACATAGGAATAAACATTTTGCTGTATTGCTTGTGGTTCTGATTTTTTCTTGAGCACTACCATTTGTCTTGATAGAGGATGGGGGTAGGTGGAGACAGTGGCCTCTGTTTTTGTGTAGAATTAATCATCCCGGCAGAGGCGGTCTCTTTGTCTCGTCCAGAGATGCCAATCCCAAAGATGCACGGTCTTCATGCGTGATTGGGCTCATGTTTTGGGTGCTCCAGTTTGAGACATCCATCATCACTACCTCCTGTGGAACCCTTCACCTGAAACAAAGACTGTGTCGGTTCTGCAGAGGAAAGGTACATTTAGAAAGTGATCTGCTTTGAACCGGTTCCAGGACCACCACATTATAATCAACACTCCCTGTCTTCAGCTTGACTATAAAAGTGGGATTGAAACATCCCCATGTGTTCCAGATTTCTCCCTGACTGAAAATATGGTATTCTTCTGATCCCGAGGAATACCTGAGATCTAGGGCTGGTGTAGCTGACAACCAGTCTCCAAGGGGTGAAGGAACATCACCTGGAAACTCTACAAGATGCTGCTGGAGAAGCGGAGGGACTGCCTCGATACAGGGGCCTGCCTGGCTGCGGTGTGAGGGAAGCGGAAGATACCTCTGCAAGAGGAGACTGCCCAGAAGAGCCCAGCCTCTATGAGCAAGTATAAGGGACACCCCACAAATATGGACTAGCATGGGAGTGTTGCAGGAGCCAACCCGAGTGCTGGAGTAAGTCTCCCTGCCTCCCCAATCAACATCTGCGCACAAAAGGAGAGAACGCAATAGAGTAGGCTACCTAAGTGCTTGAGTGGGACTTCCCACCTCCCGAACGGTGCATAAATCATAACCGGCGCACTGTTTCAAACATGGAGGTTAGAACGAGAAAGTGTCACTGTGTCTGTGCCCGCCAAAGACTGTGCCTGTTACAAGATTTCCTGTGATGACTCTGCCGACGAGCAAAGGATTGCCGAAAACTGAAGAATCTCCCTCTCTGGAGGGTGGGATCTTCACTTGTTTGAGAGAGGAGCCTTTGCTTTGGGCCCTTTCCCTTGTGGAAGCACGCAGCCGCACCCACTGACCAGTTGCAGTCTGCACAGAGCTGTAAAACAACATTAGAGGAATGCAGGCTAGTCACACATACACTCCGAAGTTAGGGCCTCAAGTTGGGGACCTCGCTGCTGCTGCACTCATATTACTCCTGCACCATTGAACTTGTGATCACGAGACATTAGGATTCATTTAGCTTTATGAAAAGCAATTGCTGAGGTTGCCAGTGATTGCGGCTTTGAAGTACTGGTCTACAGTCTTCTGATACAGAAGTTTTCTTACGCTAATCACAGTGAGCCTGCACATGTGACATTATTCTAAACCTGATGTGCTTTTGCCTACATTGCTGTACTACCAGTTGGAATCCCTGTGCCTACAGGTATATATTGGTATTTACTTTTGATTTAATAAAATACTACTCTATTATAAAAGACAAGCACTCGATTAAAGAATCATTATGTCATGCTATTTGGTATCTGTTGAGCTCTGAGTTTTTACCCCCCACACTACCTCCCTGAGAAGCGAATGACTGCTCGTCCCACTACCCTTAGGGTCAAGTGCTGAAAGGGTGAACTTGGTGTTCAATTTGAAGGTCCAGAGCAGTTCAGGCGGTGGGACAATGATGAAAAAAGAACTCAACCACCATGGTTGTGGGCCAGTAACTCCTGCCTGCCCTGAGGCCCTGAATAGCTTCTGACACCCAGATTATCCTGAAGGAACAAAAAACAGCAATCAGAAACCACTGCAGGTTTGGCCCTAGCATGCCAGCAATTGAAAACTGAGTGACCTGCTGCTACCAGAAACTGAATGCTTGAATAACAGAAATGCTAACTTGTGGAAACTGATCTACCACTCAGCCATGAACCTTGAGGCTCAAGGGACTTAGAGCACTCCATATCCAAAACTACATAGTCACAACAACCAGACTCATCATGGACAAAAAAATTATTGTTAACACTGCAAGTAATTCAGTAAATTAGACCATCTTTCCAGACCCTGAAGTGACTCTTCACCTTCCCGTGGTTTCTTCAGTGGGCCCAAGTTACCAGTGCACTTCTGCTTTTCATGCTAGTTTACACCAATGCCAAATGCCTGGGTGGCCCAACTAACTTTTAAGCAATGGACCTACCTAACGTTTATGCAGGCTTTAGGGGATCCAGGGCACCACCACCAAATTTCTCTTGAATCAGCCATCATGAAAATGCATTACTGAGGTCTGATGTGCTTCTTCACTTGCTCCCTTTGGTGATAAAACTTTCTCCCAAGGCTTTAATTATCATGTTTCTGGCATAGGCATAATCTTCCTGCAACACAAGCCTTAAAGCTATCACCCTAGGAGAAACCTGAGATCAAATGAGCAACTCTGGATAACATTCTCAGGTACCAAAAGACTTGGATTTTGCATAGTCACCCTCCCAGCTTGAATCAAAAAGTGCATGGATCACCTTAAATTTAGAAGAACTATGAAAGCATGTCTGTCCCCCACTGGTATGAACCAATTAGGCAACAAAATGATGCAGGGGAAGGCTGCGACAAAAAATTAATCTCCCCATGTTACACCGGTGTGCATGGAAAGTGTGTATGAGAAGAGTATAGGCCACCAAGGCCAACCCTGTTAAGGCATGAATTAATAAAGTGCATCTCTATCAACCCTACTCATGTATGTGACACAAAACATCTTCACAACCAGAACCAAGTTTGCAGCAATAATACTAGGGCTCCGCTCAAATCTTTGTGCACAAAACTAAAGCTTTCCAAATAGGCCGTGCAAAAACCCTATACTAGGTAGGATTACCTTTCATCGTCATATCGCTTTATTATTTATTTTACACTAGAGAAAAGCAGTCCTACAGGTAAGCCCAGTGGTGTTGGGTTGCAGGTCCCTGTTTAGAGGTGCAGATACTTGACCAAGTTTGCACTATATGCATTTTGACAACTGGACTAATGCCATTGATGTGGCCCTCGCAACTGGAAACTGTGTCCAAGATGTGCATTGGTAGCAGCTGTGCATTTGCCACCTTGCCCCCACCATTTTGAGGATTTTGCACTTGAAACGAGCCTTAAGGAAGTGGTAGTGCAGGGTGGTTGTGGGGTCTGAAGGAAGGCACACATTGAAACGTGGTCCACTTTTGCGCAGTGTACACCCCAGCCTGGCACAATGCCTTATAACATCCCATACAACTTGAAAAAATGCTCTAGATGTGCAGGGGTAACAGTGGTGTTCTTGTATAACGCATTGCCCCACCTGGCCTTGTGTGCTTTTCCCACCTTACATCATGTACTGCTCCCACCTTACATCCTGATTGCTCTATGATTTTGTACTGAATATGAGTGTTACAAAAGGCAAATACAGTGGTATTGGGGCCCTGGTCCCTGCCTGGAGGTGCTGTGGCTAGAATCCTGTGCTACAACTTGCAGCATGTTCTGCACCATTTTTACCCTTCTCTTCCTCCTTTTAACCTGCACTCCTTACCACCCTGCACTCTACCCTGAACTAGTGGCAGCTGCTACTTAACGGCATGTGGGGGTAGGTCGTGGGAGCAATGTGGGGGAGGGGAAAGGAAATGAAAACATTTTTTCAAATCACTTACCTGCCAGCCGCCGCCTCTCGGTCCTCTTCGCCTGCTTCCAGGACTCCAGGGGCAGGAGGCAGGAACAGGAAGCACCCGGACTCCCCTGGCCAATAACAATGCTGCTGATAGCAGCGTTGTGATAGGTCTGACTGCTGTTGTTCGGCGCTCAGATGGGGACTGGGTGCCTGGGCATGTTCTCCACCCAGGCTGTGCATTACAGCCCAGTGGAGAACATGGTAAGTGCGCATGACTGTTTGGCTGGTCCAAGACAGCCGGCCAAACTGCCATGCGCACTTAAGAGAGTACTCCCCACTCCTCCCCCTGGTCCTCTGTGACAGCCAAGCCCTGCCCCGCCCCTAACCAGCTGAGCAACGATGAAAAAATAAAATGATAATAACAATGCGTTATTTTTTCCTTTTTGACTTGCTCTCAGCGGAGGAGCCGCCCCTGCCCTGAACTCTTCCTCTCTTTACACCCGGTACCTCACCTTGCTCCCTGTGCTCCCCCTTACACGATGCATCTCCTCTTGTAACCTGCATCCTACACTCTGCCTGCCCTTGCACACTGTGTTCCTCCCCCCTTGTGCTCTGCCTTTCCTACTGTGCTCCACCCTTGCAACCTGCATTTCCCCTTGCACTTTTCACAACTCCCCTGCCTCGACGACTCACTATATGACAGTGGCAATCGTTTTAGTTACTTTAATGAAAGATTATCTTCAAGATTCACTATCGTAATACTTAGGTACCGCGTCACCAGCAACAATACTCGTTTTGCTGTCACAAAGACCACTTACAGGTATTACAGGACAGGGGCAGCAACAGCAGTGAATTTCTCTCCTCCACATTCAGAAAAGTTGCAACACGTGCAGCAGTGGAAGGTTTCTTTACATATACAAAATGTGTACAGCACGTAGCAGCAGTGCAAACACCCCTTTTAATACACAGAGCAATAACAACCCAGGCGGCACACTGCAAGCTGCCTTTGAAGGAAGAGAGAGGGTGAGAGAGAGAGAGAGCGAGAGAGAGCGAGAGAGAGAGAGAGAGAGAGAGAGAGAGAGAGAGAGAATATGTTTGTGTGTGATTGTATGTTGTTGGCATATATCTGTTTGTGCATCCAGTGTTTGATAGTGAATTCATGTATGACATGAGTGTCGCTGGTGTGTGTGTGTGTGTGTGATGATGATGTCAAATGACAGAGGTGGTGGATCCCACGTAGTTCAGAGGTGGTAACCAACTGTGCAAAGGGATGACAGAGAGCTGCGAGGTTTAATGTAATTTACATCTAGTTCTACAGTATCCAACTCCAGTTATTCACAATCAGATGGACATCTGTATCTAAGATACTATTCTCTACATTTCTGCTTGTCTTGGAGGAGTTTAAAGACGTTGTGATTTCAGAGTTGATCTAAAATGAGTAAAAACAATGACTTACTTTACAATGGGGTGTGAACACAGGAGGAAAGAAAGTGCATTAAAAAAAGAGTCTTACTGACAAATATGGATTTTAAGGCCGACCTTTAACTAAAGTTTAATTTAAGTCCACAGCTATGGGACAGTGTTCCAGAAACTCATTGCGGACTGTAATTCTTTGAGAGTTGTAAAAGCATATAAAACATCATATTTATAAGCATAAATACACTTGAGCGTAAAAAGACATTTTTGATCATTAAAACAATAAAAATCTTGCATTAAATCACATTCTAAAAATTTCCATCATAAATGATTTTAAAATAAGAACCAAGTTTGTCAAAAAAGGTAAAACATCCATTTAAAGAGTTACATACTCATAGCAGTTTCTAATCACAATCCCATTATTAATAAAATTTAAAACTACATAACATATGTCTGTCGGGGTTAGTTTTTGTAAAAATTCCATTGCTAACCGATATTGCTTAATCCTTGCCTGAGGCAAAAAGGGAATCAAGAAAGCACTTCTTGGGCCTGAATATAGTGGACAAAATAGAATAAAGTGACTTGTGCTCTGTCTTGTGGCATTATTGCAGTGACATGGTGGTAGGTCACGCTGCCATGCACGCTGCATCAGAAAAGCAACTTTAAAATGGATTAAGTTTAATCTAAAATATGTTGAATAAAACCAATGATTTACATTCTGAGTCCATCCCAAATACGGTTGGAGGTGTACCCAGTTGTGAATCTTTACCTTCACCATTTTTTAAGGGAGCACAGTTCATTCAAGCACACCTTGTGCGCATTGAACATCTTTTAGAACAGTTGCATTTGCTAGGGGTGTTTCTTTGTCCCTGGCTGCAATCCTAAAACTGTTCTCTGTTGGCCTTTGTGGTTATTGTGACAACGAATAAATATCCCAGTCTGTCTTTCTCAGTCCTAATGCACCATGGAATCAGTACAGCGTCATTGGAAGGCTCAGACTCTGAAATCCCACTATCACTCTCCAGTGTTTAAAGGAAGGCACCACCCGACAAAAACAACAATGCTCTTGTTTTTAATTGCAGGCTTTTTGCTATTGTAGGCCAGATCATTGACAAGGCACCAACCCTTTCGGCTGGGAATAGTTCATATTTTTCTGTCTTGGCATAAACTGGGACTGGGCTGAGATTTTGCGTTTGTTTGCTTGAGTGCTGTGATAGCTTTTTAATCTTTTTACTATGTTGCTTTTCCAGAAAAAAATAGTTGCATAACCACATTTTAGAGCTGTGCAGCTCTGGACCCAAAACAGCCGATTATCTATGTAGACTTCTTAGATCTTTCCAAGGGCCCTAATCTTTGAATTATAAGTGGTTTTTTTATTTTAATATTTTAGTATGGCAGTGTATTTTCTCATATTGTATTCCTGTAGTGCTGGGGGATTAATTTTACACTATGTGGTCAAGTGGAAAAGACAGCATAGGAGTCCACAGACAAAAACCCAACCGCAGCATCACACAAATCTTCTTGTGAGTGCAGAGCCAGGGGTGCAGCACGAGCGTGCAGTGGAGGCAGTCTGTCTCTCTGCCTATGTACAAAATAAAACATACTAGGACATTTCAACAAAAATAAACCAAATGCTTGCATTTGATTCAGGATTGAATGTTGGGCGGTTGGGAGACTGTGGCGTGGGAAGAGGCGAGTAAAAACGAATCGTACATGAAAACAAATGCAGATTGAATGTAGAGGCGAATCACTATGAAATGATGCTTTGGAGCCGGCGCGTGGCCAAGCGAGAACACGTGTTGAACTTGACAGCCATCACTTGCAGTTTTGACAAGGAGGAAAGGGGAAGAGAAAGATAGAAGGGGCATTAGGAGGAGGAAGCAGCGTTCGTTGGTGAGGGAGGGACTGCTTGAGGGCGTGGAGAAGAGGGATGGCTACGGGGTGACTCAGAGCTCTCGGAATACAGACCTCAGTGCCTTGAACTACTCAAGACTATAGAAGAACGAGTGAGATTTGCTTAGCCTCAGACAATGTGCAATTGTTTTTATTGAAGAGGTATTTACTTAATGGGGTTTGTGATGCCTTTTGTCGGATAAGTGTTAAAATGACAAAAGTGGGACTGTGCATTAGCTCTCCGGATCTCGATGCTTCGTTCCTATGAGTGTCATAACAGCAGACGTGACGTTACTTGTTTACTTTCCAAGTACTATAGACACAGGGGCAGAGTTACACAAACGCGGTGCAGAAAATGTAGTGCATAAGTATATGCTCCGCATAGTTTCCCACATTCTTAGTAATGCCCTCGCTTATCTAAAGGGTTATTGCTCATTTTCTGGTAGCCGGCTACTGTTATCTCGCTACATGTTTATGCGCAGGAATCCATGGACACCGTCCTATTAGGACAGATGCATTATCCATACCTCGTGACCTTCCACCTCCACGCGTACCACTAACATTCTGACACAGAATCCTCTGGTGAATGTGAAATTGGGAGCAAATTGTCTTTGGTCCAGGATTTTTCCCCGTGCTAAGCCACCTAACTAGCATTACCTGGACGAAAGAGGAAATGCTTCAATTACTTACCGGTAATTGCATTCCTCTGAGACTTACTCTCGCTTTGACTGATTACTTAATGAAACCCTTGTGCCTTGCCGACACACCAATAGAAAGTGAAAAAATAAAAGCTCTTCCTACCATCCTCTCTTTCTGTTTTAATGTCTCAAGCCAAATAACACAGTTGTCTTGGCTAACATGTAAGTAATCAGAACAAGAGAAAGGCTCGGAGTAAAGCAATTATGGATAAGTAATTGAAGCATTACCTTCTTATCACCTCTCGTTTTGCTGAGTTACTTAATGAGACATAGTAAGCAATTAAGAACACCAAAACACCTGAACCTTCATGCTGAAGCAACACCAATTGTTTAATTTCTAAACCAAAACTAAAAGGTCCATGATCTATTGACTTCAAAGATGATAGAACTTTAGCACCAAAAACATTAACCACCTCCATCTCCTGCATTGCCCTGTAATGTCTATTAAAAGTAGAGAGGGTAGCCCAAGCCGCTGCTCTACATATTTCCATCTTGGATGCTACCTGAAACTCTTCAAGGGTTGTAGACATACTTCTTGTCGACTTTCCCTCAAAACCTGATGGAAGTGGAACAACAGGCTCTTTGTAGGCCAGCAAAATTAGAGTACGTACTCATATGTTGAGGGACTGGATTGAAGGTTTAAAATCCCTCTTAGCATCATTAAAGTTAATGAATAAAGAAGAAGAAGATCTAAATAGAGAAACTCTTTCTAAGTAAATTGGCACAGCCTATCTTACATCTAAGCAGTGTAAATCTCTTTTCTCTTGTGTCAGAGGATCGGGAAATAATACAGGGAGAAGTAGCTCCTGCTCAGTGGGGAAAAGAGTATTGATCTCTGGGATAAAGGATGGACCAGGTCACCAAACAATCCTGTCCTCAAAGACACTAAAGAACGAATATCTATTGTAAAAGATCAAACTCTCCTAGTTTCCTACTGGAAGAAATTGATAGCAGGAAAAAATAATTAGAGTAAGGATTCTAAGGTCAACTAACTCTAGAATTTCAGACTGAGGAGATTTGAAAGCCTGCAGTGCTAAAGGAAGATCCCAAAGGGGGGCAGAGAGGTTTAAGAGAAGGTCTGATATCATTAAAACCCCTTCAAGTCTCTGCACCAAACCCTGTGCATCCTGCAAGTTCTCTCAAGAAGCCCTGACATCTGCCCTTGTTATCTAAGGGTGAAGATCTTCAATGCCAGGGTAAACCCATCCTGCAGAAATTCCATAATCTGATCCAGATCTGCAGAATGTGGTGAGAGTTTGTCTCGCAGCATACCATCTTTAAAGAAAGACTGAAAAGATGAAGAAACTTTGAATGGAGGGAACCAACTTTATTCAATCCAATGACACCAAGCTCCAGGCAGCAACTGTCGTCCAGGAACCCTCACCTCACCCAATATTCCACACACCACATTCCATTCAACCCCATACCCATCATATCCCCTCCCGTCAAATAACAAAGTAAAACAATGCATAATCTAAAATGTGACAATTAATAAACTTATGGAAACCAGTAACATGCAAATAAGGAGAATGGAATTCCACACCACTAAAAACACATAAGCAAGGAATAATACACATGATGGTAAGAAATGTCATGGAGAATACATTTATATCAAAAATTATAGATGAATGAGGAACAAATAACAATACAGAAATTATAATATTCAAAACAGCTACTTTACATAAACCTTAAATCTGTAAGGTAAAGATTTAGTATGCATGGGTTTGGTGTGACATTCCTGGTCCAAAACCACTGCAAACTTTTGATCAGCACCAACACCCAAACTGATCTGCACATATTCAGACATTGAATCAGGAACAATAGCGATCATGCTCTTATTCCACACTTTGCCAATTCCTAACATCACCACATGGTCTGACCTCTTTGACCATGACATCATTTAGAAAAGTTTGAAGTATCATTTGCCACATGACAAGGTTTCTTAATCCTTACCCAGTCCCCAACTTTAACTGGTAGTGTTCCCAGAGACCCTTCAACTGTACTGTACTTCCTTTGCAAAGCACCTCTCACACACCCACAGACTCCAATAATTACCCTGGACACCAACTGAGTCCCATTGTCAGTCACCAATTGCTCCAGATAACCCTCCCTGACAAATACATACTGCAAAAACTCCTTGACCACAGTGGCATTCACATCTCCAACAAATTTCACCTCCACCCATTTTGACATATAATCCACCAAAACCAAAGCACATTCAGGCGTTCCACCCAAAACGGCCAATGTTCCAACCATATCAAATGCCAATTTGCTCCATGGCCCAGTCTCACACTCTACCGGAGTAACAGGACTTGGTACCATCACTTGAGTTTTGTCAGTAAGAACGCGTGTGTAACATTCTCTGAAATAATGCCCAACATCCTTATCCACCCTGGGCCAAAAAAGTCCTCCCTCACTCTCCGTTGCCAGGCACGTATACCCACATGGCCCTCATGGAAAAGATTTAATACTTTACTGTGTAGACTGCAAGGAACCACCAGAAGTTCACATCTACGCAATAATGCAAACATTACATACAATTCCCTATAACTCTTCAAAAGGGAACTAGGACATATCGCATTTCCTTAGATTTAGGACATTTTCCTGATAAAAATTTCATGAGCTTTTGCAACTCAACATCACCAATGATCGCCTTCTTCCATTCTTTCTCAGATAGTGCATTATTCATGGCTCTATCTACTGAACACACAAACTCAACATCATCAAAATCCTGATCAACCTCATGAAGTTGGTCTAGTAAGGGCAATTTAGACAGGCAGCCAGCAGTGAAATTATGTACTCCAGCAACAGATTGCAATTTATATTTTAACTCATGCAACCTATACTGCCATTTGGCGATGCGAGGAGTAGCTCTACCACCACAGCTAGTTTTACAAAAATCCACAAATTATTTATGGTCTGTTTGCAAAACAAACTCATTTCCCCAAATAAAATTCTTGAAGTACTGGACACCCATTCACGAGTCCAAGGCTTCTTTTTCAATTGTAGAATATGTGTGCTCTGCCCCTCACAAAGCTCTTGAGGCAAATGCAATACATTTCTCATTCCTGTTACCTCCTTTCTGCATAAGAAACCCCCCATATCATGATTACTAGCATCAGTGGTAATGATGCACAAATCACTAGTATCAAAAGGCTTAAGTGGCCTAGAGGAGACAATTTCACGCTTGATGGACCTAAAAACATTGTCACACTCACTGTTCCAAGCAAATTTTGAATTTTTCTCAAGCTGCGATAGTAAACAAATGGTTTTTACAGCAAAATTGTTGACAAACTTAGAGTAATAATCAGTGAATCCCAAATATGATCTTAGTTTGTCCTTATCCTTGGGAGCAGGCACATCCTCAATTGCTTTCAAAATTTTGATCTTTTGGTTCAATCACCTTATCTGTTATATGGTGTCCCAAATAGTCTACACCTTTTTCACTAAAACATACACTTATCCTTTCTCAGTGTCAACCCACTTCTCTCAATTACATCCAATACATCTTTAACTCTCAAATTATATTCGCCCTGATTCTTTTAATTAATTAGGGTGGCATCCTGAAAATACGCCTTACCAGTCATACCATTAAATACATTGCTTATCAATTGCTGGAAAACAGCGGAGGCAGACGCCATACCAAATGGAATTTGCACAAAATGGTATGCACCATCGGGTATTACAAAAGATGTTAAATGTCTTGCTTCTTTAAATACTTGAGGGTAGGCAGCAGACATATCAAGGGACGCGAAAAATATTGCCCCCTTAAGAGTGATTAACATCTCATTTATACTGGGGAGGGGTTGCCGATCTACCCAGATGTTGATATTCAAATCACACAACTCCATAAATAACCTTAAACATTTGACAGCTTTGTGTGCAAAAACTATGGGGGACAACCATTCCGAGCCTTCAACTGGTTTCAATTATCCTCAAAGCACACAATTTTTATAACTCCACTTTCAATTATTTCCTTAACACCAAAGGCACTCTACATGCCTTATGCACTACCGGGCGGGCATTCTTCTTCAAGACTATTCCATGTTGAAATCCATTCAACCTTCCCAACTCATCCTTAAACACAACAGGATACTGATTAACTCACTTACAATCATCCAATTGGCACATGTCAGACCCAATTTCGATATTACTTGATCTGGGTGAATGGTATCGAGCACTATGTTGAGGTTCCCAACCTAACAGGTTTGCTACATAAATCATACCATTAGTAATGCTGTTTTCAAAATCCAATTCAGCTTTGAATTTACCCATTACTTCCACTCTTTTTCCCCCATAGGCATGATGTGAGATCTCTCAAGTTGAACACCTGGAAATCACTGAAATTCATCCTTACTCATCAAAGTATTAGGGAAACCAGAGTCAACCACCACTATTCTGATCTTTCTACCATTCACAGATACTTTACAGTGTGGTAATCTTCTCTTCCTAGTGGAATTTACAAATGTGATTTCCACAACTTCTCCTTCTTCCACATCAAGTGAGGTTAATGTTAACGCCACATTTTCTTTTACATCAGCCACACCATCATCCAAAATGTTCACGGTTCGACTCAAAACCTTTCTGACTCACTACTGATTTACATACACGGGTGTAATGCCCTTTTCTGCCACACTTGAAACATGAACCATTAACAACAAGACAATTTTTACTGTTACTCATATGCATTTTGCTTCCACACCGAAAACAAGTAAGTTCCCTCTTACTATGAACAAACTTATCACACACTGCAAAGTTATTTAATTGCACCTTGTCACTATTGTCAGCAGTTTCTCAGCTTGCTTCCATAACTGTTTCACCTCATGCACACTGGTACTGACACTCATTTCCCTAACACAAAATTCTGAATGTTCAATAATTCTAGCTAAGTAAGTGCTGCTTCTAAGTCCGGATCCCCGGTTGATAACAATCTCTCTTGAATCTTTCTATTATTAATTTTTTCAATAGGCTGATCATGGTTAATCTCGCCTTTTAATTCATGGTAGTTGCATGTTGCTGCTAATGTGTGCAATGCCGCCATAAATTCATCGATTGGTTCACCAGGAAGTGGTGACTGATGCAAACACTTGTTACATTCTAAAACTGTATTCTTCCTTGGATCAAACCTTTTATCCAAAGTTTTAATGACCGAAAGATACTCATCAAGTACCTCATTGGCACTACCCTCACCATCTCGAGTACCGCTACGCACATTTACAATCTCAAAAAGTAGAGTTTTCAAAACGATTATACCTTCCGGACCTAGTTTATAGATCATTAAAGATTTTTTCTTCTTAGATGAGAAAGCGTTGCCATCAATGGCCTCTAAATAAGTTTCAAAAGCTTCCCGCCTTGCTATCAACACAATGGAAGAGTACCTGGAACAGATAAAAAGTGAATTGCTGCCACCAGAAGAAATCAGAAGAAAATAGGCACCACGATGCTATTAAAAGCAATTTTGTTAAGTAATAAACTAAATGCAAGGTGAACCTATCACCGTTTATGCAGGCAACAATAATACGATATATAGTTGTGCCTGTCACTGGTAAAGCAGACAACTATTTGTATAGTAAACCAAAGATCCTTTCCCACAAAGTAAAATGTCTCAAAGGTGTGCCTGTCACCAGTAATGCAGGCACTAGCTGTATAGTAAGCCAGAGTTGCTCTCTCACAAAGTAAAATAGTCTTGGTTGTTGACTGCGATTCCCAAACCAAAATGCCCACCAAGCAAAACGGGATGCTTCCCAATGAAATAAAAGTGGCCGCCGATTTATCTTGCATTTCCTAAAACAAAATGGTTGCAAGCTAATTGAAATGCTTCCCAGCAAAACAAAACGACCGCCAGATGTGTGATGCATGCGTCGTATGTCACGTGCTCAGCGTGTTTTTCCACAGGCGATAGGCCGCACCAGGCCGCAGACCACAGCAGAAAATCGCAGTGATAGCCAATGTTACAGCAAGCGGCTACTTGCAAAATATGTCAAATCCTCAACTCCGTCTGTTCCAGGCTGTCCGCTCAGTAGTCGAACAAGCAACTTTGGCATTTTGCGCTCAACTCACACCAAAAAGCCCCAAGAACAGGGGATGGTTGCCCGATCCCTCGCAGAGATGAGCGCCAGTGTTGATGGCGCTCATCGCCATTGAAAAGATAAAGAAAGTTTGAAGATAGGGAACCAACTTTATTTAATCTGACGAAACCAGGCTCCAGGTAGCAACTGCCATCCAGGAACCCTCACTACACCCAAGATTCCACCTCACTTAAGGTTCCACACACAGCATTTCATCCAACCCCTTACCGATAAAAGACCAATTCTGATTATAGGAGGCTAAAATAGAACCTCACCTACAAGCCTGACTGGACGAAGCCAACCGTTCTGACATACTCCTCCCTCTTAACCGCGTCCTCTCAGTTTCTAAGATGTCAGCTTGATCCCCCTCAGAGACTTGGACTGGAGAAAAGGAAAGGAGAGAGGAGACAGAACCAACAGGAGTGACCATGCTCTGCTGATTTTTGGAGCCACCATCAGATGGAACCAGGCCAAGCGGGACCAAGCTGGAGCAACTAGAATCTCAGCTCCTTTATATACCTTAAGTCTGACCAGAAACCTCAGGAACAAAGGGAATGGGGGGAAAGCATTAAGGAAACCACTCGGCAAAGGGAATCGTAGAGCATCCATGGCCCAAGCACCGGTCTCCCCACCTCTCAGAAGAAAAATGCAGAAACCTGGATTTCTGTACTGAAGCAAAGAGATCCAGAACTGGGGTCCCCCACCTCTGGAATAAAACCTGCTGACTTAGGTAAAACTCTTTGAACAAGGGAATCTTCTTGCAGAGCCTGTCTGCAAAAGTGTTTGTAGTCTCCTGTATGTAGACACAAAATAAGTGATCCAGCTCTGAGTCCAAAGAAGATCAGATCTAAGAACTATACAAAAGAAGGAGATCTCGTTACCCCTCCCCCCCCTCTGTTTATGTAGGACTTTGTTATGTCTGCTCGGAGAACCTCCAATTTTTACAGGAGAAGATGAGAGAAGGAGAGCAGAAGAAATTGGGCTGCATCCACCTTCCCCAGTTAGACGACCTTGCTTGATTGGAATGAGTCCATTGACCCTGAATTTGATGAGACCCCATTCCAGCCCCTCACCCTCCCCCACCCGGAGGAACTGGCATACGTCCACAGGATGATTGGACGCTGAATGGCTAAATGAATTCTGTTAGAAATGGGGGTCTCTAGTTGGCAGAGGTAGGTACCTTTGTCCAAGTAGGGACCCTTCTTCCTAGTCAGGGTAAGGGGGATACACTTCTAAAATAACCCCTGCTCACCCCCTTGGTAGCAGACAGGCTTATCTCAGAGGCAGTGTGTAAAGCATTTGTGCATGCATACAGTAACACAGTGAAAACGCTACAAATGGACACCACACCAGTTTAGAAAAATAAGCAAACCTTTATCTAAACCAACAAGACCAAAAATGACATAAAAATCCAACATACAATACTGTAAAAATAGTTACTGTGCAAAATAACCTTTAAATTGCAGGGATAACGTGAAAAAACACAGTTCCTCCAACTCAGTAGCTCAGTTTAGGGCTACTGTGCAGCGTGTAGCGAAGTGGTGTGGAGTGCGGTGCCCACAGGACGCGTTGCAAGCAGCGGCTCGTTGACGGAGTCGGTGAGGCCAGGGTTGTGTTGCGAAGTGAGGCGGTACTCTCTGCGGTGCCTTCAGGACACGGAGAATGCGACGGACTCAGTGACGGAGTCGGCTGCTCTTTTCTTCTGCGGCGACAAGAACCAGCGGAACCAGAGACGGTGCCCAGAAGGATGGTGAGGTCTTTGTTGTTCCTGAGACCTCTTGAACAGGGGGCAAGCTCCACTTCAAGCCCTTGGAGATACTTTCCCAAGCAGGATGCACACACAGTTCCTCTCCTTGGCAGAAACAGCCACTGCAGGCCAACCCCAGGCAGCACACAGCAAAGGGGCATTACTCCTCCAGTTTCTCCAGCTCTTCTCCTTGGCAGAGGTTTCTCTTGAAGACCAAAAGTGATGTAAAGATCTGGGGTCTGGGCCCCGATATTTATACAGAAAAATCCTTTGTTCTCTGGTGGCAGAGAAGCCCTGGGCTCAGTCAAAACCAGTTCTGTCCTCTCTGGTGCAGCTTCCTGGCAGGAGGTGGAGACAGCATTGTGGAAGGCAGACCAGGCCCATTCAGGTGAAAGGAAATCTACTCCCCCTACTCTAAATGCAGCCCAGGTCTATTCAGCCCAGCCCTGGCTCATCCAGACTCTCTGGAGCCACTGCACATCCCAAGCTCTTGTCACTCCAAAGCCAGACAGTCAATACACATCCTAGCAGAGGCACACTGGATGGCTAAGCAAGAAAATACCTACTTTCTAAAAGTGGTATTTCCAAACACAGAATGTAAAAATCACCCTTACTAAAATATGCATTTTAACATTCTGAGTTCAGGCATACTAAGCTTTATTTTACTACCTTGTTCCTAGGGGTAGTTATGTTTATAAGATGTTATTAGCAAACTCCCTGTTCTATCCTATGGGGATAGGTAGCCTTGCAATAGTGAAAAACAAAATTGGCAGTATTTCACTATCAGGAAATGCCCCACACACCAGGGCATGTCCTACCTTTCACATACACTGCATCCTGCCCACAGGGGTACGTTGGGCCTACCTTAGTGGTGTCTAACATGTAAGAAAAGGGATGGGTAGGGCCTAGCAAGTAGGTGTACTTGCCAAGTCGACATGGCGGTACTAGACTGCACACAGAAACTGCAGTGGCAGATCTGAGTCATATTTACAGGTTGCTTATGTGGGTGGCACAATCAGTGCTGCAGGCCCACTAGCAGCATTTGATTTACAGGCTTTGGGCTCACACAGTGCACTGTACTAGGGACTAACAAGTAAATCAAATATGCCAATCATGGAATCACTAATCCATAACAATAATTTACAAAGGGAGCACTTGCACTTTGGCACTGAACAGCAGTAGCAAAGTGCCCAAAGCATCTAGACCAGCAAAAACGAAGTCCAACACACAGCAAAATAACAGGAGGCAAAGGCAAAAATACAGGGGAAACCCATGCCAGGTCTTAACACTTGTCCCCTCCAGCTGAAATGTGGGGAGAACTTCCCACCCTCTTGGGAGTTCTCTTCACTAAGGTGGAAAAATCTGGACAGACCATCAGCATTGGCTTGTACTGTACCAGCGCGGTGTTCCACTGTAAAGTCCATCCCCTGTAGGGAAATGGACCACCTCAACAACTTTGGGTTCTCACCCCTCATCTGCACCAACCATCTGAGGGGCCTGTGGTCAATTTGAACCCGGAAGTGAGTACCAAACAAGTAGGGACTTAGCTTCTTCAGCGCCCAGACCACAGCAAAAGCCTCACGCTCAATCGCACTCCACCTCTGTTCCGGTGGAAGTAACCTCCTACTAATGAAGGTTACGGGTTGGTCTAGGCCCTCCTCATTTAGCTGTGAGAGCACAGCCCCCACACCATGCTCTGAAGCATCTGTCTGCACCACGAATTCCTGTGAGAAGTTGGGTGCCTTGAGCACGAGCGCCGTGCACATGGCAGATTTCAGGGCATCCAAAGCTTTTTGGCAGGCGTCAGTCCAGTTCACTTTCCTGGGCTGCTTCCTTGAAGCTCTGTCAAGGGGCCAACAATGGAGCCATATGCCATGAGGAATCTCCTGTAATACCCAGTGAGTCCTAAGAAGGCTCTCACCTCGGTCTGGGTCTTGGGTGTTCCCAAGCCAGAATGATATCAATCTTGGGCTGTAGGGGCGCGACCTAGCCGCTCCCTACCTGGTGTCCCAAGTACACCACTTAACCCTGCCCGATCTGGCACATGGTTGCCTTGATTGTGTGGCCTGCCCTCTGCACTTCCTAGATGTGGTGCAGATGTTGCTACCAAGTGTAACTGAACACTACGATGTCATCCAGGTGGGCAGCACTGAAATCCTCCAGTCCAGCCAACACCTGGTTGACCAACCTCTGAAAGGTGGCAGGGGTATTCTTCAACCCAAAGGGCATCACCCAGAATTGGTGGTGCCCCTCTGGGGTTGAAAATGCAGACCTCTCCTTGGCCCCATCAGTAAAGGCAAAGTGCCAGTACCCAGACGTTTAGTGAAACATACCGAGGTACTTGGCAGCTCCCAACCGATCTATGAGCTCATCAGCTCTGGGGATGGGGTGTGCATCAGTCCTGGTGACTGAATTGAGCCCTCGGTAGTCCACACAGAACCGGAGTTCTGGCGTGGCGCCGAGTGCGGCAGCCTTTGGGACCAAGACCACTGGCCTGGCCCAAGGGCTGTTTGAGGGCTCAATCACACCTAGCGCTAACATCTTGGAGTCCTCCTCCTTGATGCAAGCTTTGACCCTGTCAGTCACTCTGTACATTTTGTGCATCACAGGAGGACTGTCCCCAGTGTCCACATCATGGACACACCACTGAGTGACACCAGGGGTCAGGGAGAACAAAGCAGCAAACTGTCCCAACAGTTGGCGGCAGTCACTCTGCTGTTCAGGAGGCGGGGCGGGGGAGAGGGTTACACCGTCCACTGACCCATCATGTTCCTTAGCAGACAGGAGGTCGGGAACAGGCTCAGTCTCCTCTTCCATTCCAGCATCTGTCGCCAGGAGCATGCCCACTTCGGACCTCTCCAAGTGGGGCTTAAGGCGGTTCACATGCAGGACCCACAAAGGGTTCCTTGGAGACTGCAAGACCACCAGATAGGTGACTTTACTCTTGCGCTCCGCCACCTCAAATGGCCCAGTCCACTTATCCTGGAGCGCACAAGGCTCCACTGGGACCATGACCCACACTTTCTGGCCAGGCTGAAACTTGATCAGAGTGGCATTCTGATCATACCACCGTTTCATCTCTTCCTGGGTGGCTTCCAGATTCCCCTGAGCGAGTTGCCTGAAGCACTTAGTCTGGTTCCTGAAGGCCAGCATGTAACTATATACATCCTGGGGAGGTTTACTGGGGGCTTTCTCCCAGCCTTCTTTGACCAGACTCAGGGGTCCTCTTACAGGATGCCCTTTCAGGAGTTCAAAGGGACTAAACCCTAAGGACTTCTGCGGTACCTCTCTGTAAGCAAACAAAAGGCATGGTAAGAGGACATCCCACTTACGCCGCATGGGCTCACCAAGAGCATCATGCGCTTTAGGGTCCGGTTGAATCTCTCAACCAGCCCATTACCTTGGGGGTGGTAAGGAGTGGTGAACTTGTAGGCAACACCGCACTACTGCCACAGGGACTTCATATACTTGGATATGAAGTTGGTATGAAGTTGGTCAGACACCACCTCTCTGGGGAATCCTGCATGGGAGAAGATCCCCATCAATGCACGACCCACCACGGGGGCCATCACAGTCCGGAAAGGAATGGCTTCCGGGTACCGGGTGGCATGGTCCACCAAGACCAGGATGAACCTGTTGCCCATGGCTGTCTTGGGATCCAGAGACCCCACAATGTCAATACCCACCCTCTCAAAGGGGGTGATGACTACAGGGAAAGGTTGGAGAGGAGCCTTGCAGTTCTTCCCACTTGCCTGGCAAGTCTGGCAATACCTACAATGTGTGTCAGAGTGCTTGCGCATTTGGGGCCAGTAAAAGTGGGTGACAAGCCTTTTAAAGTTCTTGTCTTGCCCCAAATGCCCTGACAAAGGCACATCATGAGCCAGACCCAGTAGGAAGGCTCTGAAGCGCTGGGGTACCACCAGCACATGGGCTGACACAGGCTCAGCAACATTAGGCTCACTATACAGGAGACCATTCTCCCAGTAAATCAAATGTGATCCAGACTGATCACCTGCTGCCTGGTTTGCAGCCTGCTGCCACAAACAAACAAGAGAAGGGCATTTCTGCTGCTCCTGGCAGAATTCCTCCCTGGAGGGGCCCTCTTCCTGCTGCCAATGGGTCAGCTCAGGCAGGTCCCCCAGTTCGGCCACTTGCTCCCCTGTAGGCTCCAGGGCATCCCCTTCAAGGTTTGCCTCCTCCTGGACCGTGGAAACTTCGGGGGCCGGGTTTCCATGCCCCCTGCCTCTTCTCTTTCTGGCAGGCACCTGAGCCACTGTTTCAGGCTCCAGGTCCTCTTGTTTGCCCTTACCGGCTGCCATAGACCGAGTGGTCACACACGCCCACTCATGCAGACCCAACATCTCCAAATTAGATTTGTGCTCCACCTTCTACCAAGGGGAGCTCTCCAAATCATTGCCTAGCAGACAGTCAACTGGCATGGCTGGCCTCACAGCTACTCTCAAGTTATCTGAGACACCCCCCCCCCCACTCAAAGGGAACCTGAGCCACTTTGCAGAGGTGCTCAGAGTTGTCAGCTGCCACTACTGGGTAGAATGTGTTGGATACCCCTGCTCCTCAGACATTAGCTGACAACTGACAGCTGTCACACTGGCTCCAGTGTGTCTCACATAGCTTCCACACTATGGCCATTGATGGTCACCCACTGCCTGTATTTTTTAGTGGTATCAGGCATATGAGCTCTTGGGACCATCTCACTGTCTCCTACAGAGACCAGGGTCATCTCTGCGGACCCCCACCCCTCCTGGGAACCCGACACCTCCCCCAAGGCTACACTAGCCAACTCACGGGGCGGAGCACCTGTGTGTACAGTAATAGCTTTCTTGGGACACTTAAGATCCCCTATGAAGTGGCCCACCTGACCACAAGCAAAACATGTCCTGGGGCCCTTCTGGGCAGGCTTACCCCCCGAGAACCATGGCTTCTTCTCAGTGGGAGGCTGGGAACCTTTCCCTTGGTTCCCTTGGAAATTACATTGGGGCCCTTTTTGGAACTCCTTCTGTTTACCCTTGTCCCCCCCCACTCTTCTGCTGGGGACCCTGCCCACCTTTTGCGGAGTCTCCTACACGACCTTTTTGGACTCTGGTACTGACCCAGCGGTCCGCCTCCACAGCAAGCTTCTTGGGGTCAGTCAGCCTACTGTCAATCAAGTGCTGGCGTAGCTCTGGAAAACAATTATCCGACAAGTGCTCCCATGCAATCAAATCATAGAGCCCTTGAAAATCATTCACCTGGCTACCCTTCACCCATCCATCTAGTGCTCTGCGAAAATAGGAGACATACTCCACCCAAGTGCTTGAATCCAGTTTCTTACAAGCCCTCAACTTCTGCCTGTACAACTCTGGGGTCAAACCATACCTCCTTATAAAGGCTTCCTTCATGGGAGCATAAGACATCTGATCCTCAGTGGGCAAGGCTAACAACGTGTTCTTCCCTTCAGAGACAAAGTGGCTCTAAAACCCCACTCCCCAGTCTCACTCAGGGACTCTGTAGGAACTCATTGCTACCTCATGGGCCTTAAACCACTGACCAATGTCCTCACTCTTCACAAAGTCCTTAATTACCTCCTTGGGGATGTACACACTCCCTTCTCCAGGCACTGGTGGTGCGCTGCCACCATGGTGATTGGACTCTATACTTTTGGCTTTCAGATCCAGCTCCCTCAACCCTCTCTCATGATCTAAAAGCATCTTCTTCTCCCCCATGGCCAATCTCTGCTTTTCTAACTCCAATTTCTTACTCTCCATGTCACTCTACTTCCCCAGCCTGAGCTTGACAAGCTCCCTCTCATGCACCCTATTTATCTCTCTGTCTTCCAACTCCTCTGGAGTCAGATCTCTTGAAGAAACACTGCTGCCATCTCTGGGAGGTACCCTCTCCCCTGGCAGATTCAACAGCCCCTCCTGCTGCCCATCCAAATTCTCTCCCTCCACCAGAGGCTCCTCTTCCTGCCCACTGGCATTTCTGGATTCCAACCAGGCCCTCAGCGCCTTTTGGTATTCATCCTTTCTGGTGAGGCCTTTCACAGAGATTTTATTTCTTGCAAATGGCTTTAAGCTGAGACACAGTGTAGGATTCCACCCTATCTTCTTCAAATTCAATATCAATAGATGCAATGGATGCTGGGTTGGTCATGATGAAAAAATTGACAGTTCTTAGTAATAGTATGTGGTTGCTTAATGGTCTGCACTATGCTAGTAGTGTACACCAATCACTGTATGTAAGGCACAAATGCAAGTCCAGATCCTCACCGCTGACCACCAGTGATAGAAATGGGGGTCTCTAGTTGGCAGAGGTAGGTACCTTTGTCAAAGCAGGGGACCTTCTTCCTAGTCAGGGTAAGGGGGATACACTTCTAAAATAACCCCTCCTCTCCCCTTGGTAGCTTGGCATGAGCAGACAGGCTTATCTCAGAGGCAGTGTGTAAAGCATTTGTGCATGCGTACAGTAATACAGTGAAAACACTACAAATGGACACCACACCAGTTTAGAAAAATAAAATAAGCAAAACTGTATCCAAACCAACAAGACCAAAAACAACATAAAAATCCAACATACAATACTGTAAAAACAGTTACTGTGCAAAATAACCTTTAAATTGCAGGGATAACGTGAAAAACACAGTTCCTCCGACTCGGTAGCTCCATTTGGGGCTACAGCGATACTGAACACGACAGAGTCTAACAATTCCAGCCAACCGCGTCGGTACGTGTCAGGTAAAGCGTCGACAGACGCGGAGACAGTACCTTTCTTGTTGCGGCCAATGCGCCAATGCGAGTCGGTCAAGGCAACCGAGATGGAAGCGTTGCAGCGTGAGGGGTCCTCACGGCTCATGCAGGCAGTGGCTTGTTGACAAAGTCGATGAGACCAAGGCTTGCGTTGCAGGGTGAGATGGTGCTCAATGCGGTGCTGGCAGGTCACAGTGCGGCAACGGAGTCAGTTGATGTTTGAGTGAGGGAGCGTATGGAGTCGGTGACGTCTCTACAGCATGTAGCAAAGCAGTGAGGAGTGTGGTGCCCACAGGACGCAGTGCAAGCAGCGCCTCATTGACGGAGTCGGTGAGACCAGGGCTGTGTTGCGAAGCGAGGTGGTGCTCTCTGCGGTGCCTTCAGGACACGGAGTCTGCGACGGACTCGGTAACAGAGTCGGCTGCTCTTTTCTTCTGTGGCGACTGGAACCAGCGGAACCAGAGACGGTGCCCAGAAGGATGGTGAGGTCTTTGCTGTTCCTGAGATCTCTTGAACAGGGGGCAAGCTCCACTTCAAGCCCTTGGAGATACTTTCTCAAGCAGGATGCACACACAGTTCCTCTCCTTGGCAGAAACAGCCACTGCAGGCCAACCCCAGACAGCACACAGCAAAGGGGCAGTATTCCTCCTCCAGTTTCTCCAGCTCTTCTCCTTGGCAGAGGTTCCTCTTGAAGTCCAAAAGTGATTTAAAGTTCTGGGGTCTGGCCCCCGATATTTATACAACAAAATCCTTTGTTCTCTGGTGGCAGAGAAGCCCTGTGCTC
This sequence comes from Calotriton arnoldi, assembly GCA_963921515.1. Taxonomy (NCBI): domain Eukaryota; kingdom Metazoa; phylum Chordata; class Amphibia; order Caudata; family Salamandridae; genus Calotriton; species Calotriton arnoldi. The sequence goes on along the minus strand of CAWUFW010002135.1, from coordinate 41,640 downwards.
AGTCAAAACCAGTTCTGTCCTCTCTGGTGCAGCTTCCTGGCAGGAGGTGGAGACAACATTGTGAAAGGCAGACCAGGCCCATTCAGATAAAAGGAAATCTCCTCCCCCTACTCTACATGCAGCCCAGGTCTATTCAGCCCAGCCCTGACTCATCCAGACTCTCTGGAGCCACTGCACATCCCCAGCCCCTGTCACTCTAAAGCCAGACAGTCAATACACATCCTAGCAGAGGCACACTGGATGGCTAAGCGAGAAAATACCTACTTTCTAAAAGTTCAGGCATACTAAAATGTATTTTCCTACTTTGTTCCCAGGGGTAGTTATGTTTATAAGATGTTATAAGCAAACTCCCCATTCTATCCTATGGGAACAGGTAGCCTTGCAATAGTGAAAAACAAAATTGGCAGTATTTCACTATCAGGACATGCCACACACACCAGGGCATGTCCTACCTTTCACAAACACTGCACCCTGCCCACAGGGGTACCTTGGGCCTACCTTAGGGGTGTCTAACATGTAAGAAAAGTGAAGGGTAGGGCCTGGCAAGTGGGAGTACTTACCAAGTCGACATGGCAGTACTAGACTGCACACAGATACTGCAGTGGCAGATCAGAGTCATATTTACAGGCTGCTTATGTGGGTGGCACAATCAGTGCTGCAGACCCACTAGCAGCATTTGATTTACAGGCCCTGGGCACACACACTGCAATGTACTGGGCACTGACTAGTAAATCAAATATGCCAATCATGGAATCACTAATCCATAACAATAATTTACAAAGGGAGCACTTGCACTTTGGCACTGAACAGCAGTGGTAAAGTGCCCAAAGCATCTAGACCAGCAAAAACGAAGTCCAACACACAGCAAAATAACAGGAGGCAAAGGCAGAAATACAGGGGAAACCCATGCCAATGGTGCCAGGTCTAACAAATTCCTTTTACTATGTTCAAGGATTTCATCCAGCAGGATAATTCTGTTTTCATTTTCTGAGTAATCATCATAAGGAGACCTGACAAGCAGGGAAGCAGTGGCTCAGCATGTGTTGTATAATCCTGTTCAGGTGAAACCTGGCCCAAAGGACGAGGAAGGTTGTTTCGGACAAAATGCACTGAATGTGAAGCCATGTATTAATCTTTGGATTGACCTAAAGCAAGATCCCTGATAAATGGCTCAGGATCTTCAAGACTCTCCTCACTGATAATGTCACAATGCCTAGGTTGGTCCTTTATCTGGCCCCTATGAAGTCCCTTTCCTGAGCCGGTTCCCTCCAAGGTGACCACCAAAGGAACTAGCACCTTGGTAAAACTTGTAGAGCAAATATTAGGACGAAGGGCACCACCCTGAATTGAAAGTTCTGTGAGGCCACTGTGAACTTTAGAAATCTTTGATGAGGACCATAAAATGAGATGTGGAGGTAAACATTCTGGATGTCGATTGTAACCAAGAAAATCCTTCTCCAATATGAAGGGAATGACCCTCTGCACTGTTAAGTTCACTCTTCTGAGGTCAAGAACTCGCCTGTATTACCCCAAAAGCTCTCTTACAAGAAACAGGAATGACTAAATGCCTTCTCCCTGCTCCTCTGGAGGTACTGGAATGATTGCTGTCCTCTCCAATAGGACATGAATTCCAGACCATAAGCTTCTCTCTCCACTGAATTGAAAGGGAAAGGTGTAGAGATGATGCCCGTGGTTGGGGGCTGCTTCGAACTCTATAATGTAGCCCCTCCTGATTATGCTGAGCACCAATTGATTTTGTATGGAAGTTTTCCACTTGCGGTAAGAGTTAAAAAGCCTTCCTCCTACTGCTCTCAACCTGCTGGAGCCGAATCATAGATAGGTGTGATGTTTTTTAGACTGAAGTTGTTTAGAGGTCTCCTGGGACTTGCATGACTTACTGGGTTGAGATTTCTTCTTCCTTGAAGAGAACAATATTGAATCTCTTCTGGAAAATGCTCTAGTGTTCTTATTTCAGGATTGGAAAGATTTAGTAAACAGCATTTTGTCTTCTTCCTGAGCGGGAGGGAAGTTTAAACCCCAGATGTTTCACAGCTATGCTCATAGATCTGAAGTCGGTGTTCTTGGCTATGTACTTCCCTGAGGTAGAAGTACTAGGTCCTATGTGAACTGACTCCTCAAAAGAGGAGACTCTGCTTCTAGAGAGTTTAGAACTCTTCTTCTGTGATTTAGATTTACTGGCCAAAATCCTTGCTACTACCTCCCAAACATGCTTTTAACCTGGGAAATGGAAAGAAGTGCAGGACTACCAGGAAATGTGGACTTCAACCCCCCCTAGTCTCCAGGAGCTAGGTTCACCCTCCCAGCTAGAAAAGTAAAAACTCTCCCATTTCTCTCTTCTTTTACTCTCCATCAGAGTTCAGCATGTAACACACACCAACAAACTTAGGTAAATAATTCAAGGTCTTATTGGGAATTAAATACAGAACCACAGGCTAGAAAAAGTAACCAATGATAGGAATGCACTTCCCAATCTCTGCTTTCATCAAATTTCACAAAATGAATAGGAAAAACCCTCTTTCAGGGAATTACCTCCCTTTTTATTTACATACTCTAGCCATCCTGGAGGACCTTTGGGAACCCCCAGCTTGACTGTCGTCAGTTTCACCCTGCTGCACGCTGCCTCGCAGCCCAGAAGGAATTGGCAGTGCTCATTCAAGACCTCTCACTCCTCGGAGCTGGACTGTTCAAAAAGAAACACAGCAGCTTCAGCTGTTATGAGCTCCAATCGAGTCCTGACGAAGGCCCACTCACTCCCCGTTGGTGCACTGACCTATGCATAAGGTAAAACCTTCCTCATCAAACAAATATTTTAAGGCAAGGGGGTAATGTGGGTGGCTCAAATGTTCAGTAAAACCCAAACCTCATATTACTCTCCATATTAACCTGTGAAGCTCTGAATCGGCAAGGAAAATGCCCAGGACAATCCTATGACCATGCAGTAACATTCTTTCTTCATCAGGATGCTGGATTAGGCCATTAGGCTTTTCCTAAACACGGTGTGCAGAAGGGTCTGGAGTGATGCCACTTGACAGGAAGGGTCAGTTCCAACCTAGCTGGGTCCTTATTGTCTCTATCAGTAGGACCAGGTTTGAGGGCCACCTCATTCCAGATCAGTGCAGCCACAGTCTACATCCTAAACTTTTCACTAACAAATCATTGTTTTCAGATGTGTCAGCCTAATTAGTTCAATAGAAGCACAACAAGACTATAGCAACCAGAATGCATTAAGTAATCATGTGAAAGTTCAGGACTGACAACAGTGGCTGTAAAGACCTAGAAGGGTGTGGTCTCCCTAGCCGAGAGGAGAAAAGGCTAGTTTAGTAACGGTGAGCTCACTGATACACTAGCCTAGGCAAATAGAGTGAAGATAACCTGGGCATGTCGAAGGTATGTTTGTCTGATTTCTGGTAGCTGTCTTCTGTCTTTAAACAATACAGGTCCTCCTGTGAAGAAGGAAGAGTTCTAACTCCCTGCATGGTTACTCCTAGAAGCTACTACAAGAGGCGTCTTCCCACCAATCTCCTCAGTTGACATTGTTTTAGGTCCGAGTCATTCTTTCCATGGGGCCATCTGCACTGCTCAAGAACTGTGTCTTTGATGTTTGCAGTGGTAGTGTATTTGAAGAAAACATTCCAGTTTAGTAGAAAATAGAGAGGGTTTATTGAAACGAAGACAAGTAGCAAATAACAACAGGACCCCAAGGTACAACCACTCAGCTGCTTTCTCGCAGCTCTCTTTACATTCCACCCTGATTACTCCCATTAAACATTTCAACATTAAAGCAACATGAACTGTATAAGAATATAATACATTTCACCCTTTTAAAAAACAAAATATTTTCATAATAGTAATGCCTACACATATATATATATATATATATATATCGCTGACTTCGTCTTTAAAATTCCAATTCCAAGGACAGACGAACACGGACCCAAAGTTCCTTGTGCAAAAAAGTTTTATTTGCCCTGCATCTCCACCAACATGACGCGTTTCAGCCCCACCTGGGCCTTGATCACATGATGCGTTGCGATTGTTACCACCCCTATTTAAAGTGCCAGTGCATTAGTGACGTCTAAACCATATGACCACTCTATAGACATGGAAGAGGTATTCAAAAGGTATATACAACAATGCACAGCGTCAGACCTAACATCTTGAATGTGCAAAAAGGCATGATTAGACTTGCATAAATACATGAATTTAAAATATGGCTTTGAATAAATATATACATAAAATATATATATATACACATATAAAAAGACTCACAATTAGTGTGACTTATATTCAAATAAACTCATAAAAAGACATGTATCATGTTGTGTTCTAGCAAATCACTATTTGGATTAACATTGTAATTTGTTCTGTGTGAGACCTATACCTCTACACATACATATGATAAACCTACTCATATATTCTAAAAATGAAAAATAGAAAAATTATGAGCCTTTGATGTTAAAATTCAAGCACATAAAACCAAGGAATTAAACTAAAATCATTCTTAAAATACTGATTCTAGACATCCTCTTTGTGCAAAAAACGCAATGTGCAAACAATAAAGCCCCAGTGGGCAGAATACATATTGCATGTAAAGCTAGTCAAGTTAAAAAAAGTGCTATGAGTGATATGTAAAGTGCCACCACTTGGACCCAAAGGTTCCAATAAAGTGCTGTGTGCCTTAAAATGTACAAATATTTTTAAATAATTCTTTTAGGATAAAAACAGGAAAATACAGAATGATTCAATAATGGAGGAAAATTACAAGAAAAACTGTTGCCATCTGTGCTATTGCATCAGGATAACGACAAACACTAATGCTGATGTTAAACAGGCAACAGGATGCAAGAAATGGAACAGAGATCTAGATAAAAATCCTACAAGCAGGTAAACAGATCCTCACTGGCGTTCAGCCCAGTTGGTATCTTGGTATCTAATTCTAATATGTATCTTGTTTCAAGGAGTCGCAACTGGGCTTCACGATTGCCTCCCCTTCTTAACGGGGAATAGAATCAATGACATTATAACGCAGATCTGCCAGTTTGCTGTGATGGCTTTCCTCAAAATGTCTGGCCACCGGGTATGCTTGATCCTTGTTGGTAATTGCTCTAATGTGCTGGAGTATCCTTTTATGAACTGGCAATTTAGTGCTGCCTATGTATCTTAAATTGCAAGGACACTCCAGTACATAGACCGCATACTCGGTTTTGCAAGTTAATCTTTTATCAATTACAATTGGGTCTGTTTTGAAAGGGCTAGGAAAACTCGTCATGTTCTGTGCATATTTGCAGGCTTTACAGATAGTACATTTAGTGAAGCCCTTGTGAGCAGTTAGCCAATTGGTAGGGGGTCTAGGTACCAAATTGTTCCTCACAAGGCTTTGGCCCATAGATCTTGCCCTTCTAAATGTGACCTGTGGTTTCTTCGGTTGGTGTGCACCCACTATAGGGTCACTTCGAATCAAGTTCCAATTTTTGTTAAATATCCTCCTAAGAGATTGATGTTGTCTACTATAGGTTAGAATAATTCTACAGGATAGATCCATTTGGTTTGTGATTGGAACTTGTTGCTCAGTATTGATTTTAAGGGCCTCTGTTCTGGTAATTGGCATGGTTTTATTGATAGCCCTGTCTACAGTAGCTGATGAATAGCCCCTTTCCAAGAAACGTAACTTGCTTGCCAATTGTGCTGCATGACACTCCTCCTCGCTGCTACAGATACGTTTCACCCGAAGCATCTCCCCATAGGGGATACTTTCAATTAAATGTCGTGGGTGTTGACTCGAGGCATGCAGCAAAGTATTGCCAGCAGTAGGTTTGCGGAATAATTTAGTGGCTATGTTTCCGTCTTTAATATAGACTTCTACATCTAAAAACTGGACCGACTCCTTGCTGATGTTAGCCAAAAAATGGAGATTGAGATTGTTATCATTCATCTGTTCTATAAACTTAAGGGCTTTTGACTCTGAGCCTTTCCAAATAAAAAACAGGTCATCAATATACCGCAGCCATAGGGCACATGCTGTTCAAAAATGCTTTTGAATTTGTCATTGAGGGCCCGCTCCTCCCACAGTCCCATATGTAAACAAGCATAACTGGGAGAAAAGCAGGCCCCCATAGCAACTCCCCTAGTCTGCTGGTATATTTGGTTCTCAAAAAGAAAAAAATTCTGTTCCAAACAAATTGTGACCATCTCAATCAACATCTTATTATGCATATATAAATATGCAGGTCTTCGATTTAAATAATGCATGATTGCTTTGATACCATCTTGATGCCGAATGGATGTATATAGTGAAGTTACATCCATGGTTATCAACAGCAAATCGGAACTCCAAGCCATTTCATTTATCTTCCGTAGAAAATCTGAAGTATCCTGTAAATAGGAAGGCAAATTTTTAACCCAATCCTGTAGAAAATAATCTATATATCTTGATGTATTCTCCATCAAACTATTGATGGCCGAGATTATTGGCCTACCAGGTGGGTTTATTTGGTTTTTATGTATTTTGGGAATTAGGTACAACTCAGGGATAACTGGGTGTTCTTTCTTTAGGAAGCGATATTCATCCTCACTAAGAAGCCCCCACTTTTCCATGCCAACAATTTAAGATAATAATCATTCCATGCAGATTTAACAATATGGATATTACTCTTTCTGTAGCATTCAGTATCACACAGTTGAGATAATGCCTCTATCATGTATAATTCTCGAGGCCACAGAACAACGTTTCCTCCCTTGTCAGATTGTCTTATTATGAGGTTATCATTGTTCTGTAACTTTTTCATAAGTTGAATATAGCGATGGTTGGCCTGACTTGTTTTATACCTCACGCTGTTGACTGATTTATACAAGTTTTTTAGTTCCTTTGTGACTTGTTCATGATAACCATCCAAGTTGTCATGTAACATAATCGGTTGGAAAATGGACTTTGGCTTGAACGGGGTTTTGACCGTCCCACTGATGTTCATAGTCTCAAGGCCCAGTAACGTAGTAGTAGCAGTTTGTTCATTCTGAAGGTCTCTAAGATCCTGAAACAGGCTTACATCTCCTGCTGTAAAAAGAGGTGGGCTATTATTGACTGTTTCCAAGGAATCTGAATCCTTACTCGCCCATAATGTGTGGAATTTCTGTAATTTCAGTTTCCTGATGAATCTAAAAACATCCATCCTTGTTTCTGTGTAGTTAAAACTGCTTTCTGGGCTAAAGGACAGTCCCAAAGACAAAATTTGTTTCTCCGTCGTTGTTAAATTGATATCTGTTAAATTGACCACTGTGTTAGAGTTGCTGTTGCTTCTTACTTCTGTTTGCGGTTCCATCTGCCTCTTGCTTGTTTTTTGAAAGTCTGCCTTTCGTTGCTGGTTGCACCTTCGTCTTGCGCCACGTTTCTGATTGGCTCTTTTATTGTTGTTTTCATTTTTTGACCAGGTTGAGCTCTTGGTCTGAGTGTTTCTCTCCTGTCCTGGCGCAAGCAGTCGATCTCCTGACCCAAGGACATTTTTGTAAACCCCAATCCTTGAGCTCTTGACATTTCTCCTTCTGTCTCACTTTCTGGGGCAGAACTGAGGTCAGATGCAGATGATGAAACCGGAGCTGCTTCACTCATGACTGTCTGATTATTGATTGCTTGTTGGCTAATGCCCACTTTCGGTTTCACAGCATCGAATCTGCGCGCAAATGTAAACACTTGGCCATTCAAATAGTCCATTCTGTCACGTTGAAATTTGTATATTTTACGTTTTTTAATTATTTCTTCATCTTTTTGTAAGCGTACAAGCATTTCTTTCCTTAGTTTCACGATGTAATCTGTGACTTCCAATTTGCTTATAGTTTCATTCAGTTCCTCTATTTGTGCTTGTAGTTTGCCTCTGTCACTTTCTGCAAACTTAATTAAAATGCGAACAAGTCTACTGGAAGACTCCAAATTACAAGCGGCCCATTCCGCCAGCATGTCAGGATAAGGATTCTCATAGCTGGGTGCTAGAGTTATCCGTAAGCCTCTTGGAATTCTGCCAACCTCCAAATAGCGGGATAAAGACTTGTGCTCCCACCATTTAGCCTGTTCACAACGCATAAGCTTCTCCAATTTTCTAAACATGTCTCTTGTATTAACACTTCCTGTAGATATACTATTTTTCTGCAATGTCATTGCCGGTCCCCCGTCCGGGGAATCGTTAAACATATCATCTGCCGCTTCTTCGCGGTTACGCAACGCCTCTGCGGACATGATGCACTGTTGTGGGCAATTGAAGTGAAAACCAAATTCAAACGCTCGGATAAATATCCGCGTTTGAAATACGCACACTCCTCACTGAACAGTCTGTCAATTCCTACCTTTGGAGATGACTTGCCGTGATCCAGTACAAAGAAATCCGGTCACGCGCAGCTCAGCAGGCCGGTAAGAAAATATCCAGCGTTCAGGGGTTGATTGCGGCTTTCTCCTCACTGGAGTCTCGATTCAAGTTCCGGTGACACCGAAACCAACTGCTTCCTGCCGCTGCACCCAATGTCGAGGAGGGGTTACCGCTGGTGCCGTGAAAGCAAACCGGCACTATTACATCGCTGACTTTGTCTTTAAAATTCCAATTCCAAGGACAGACGAACACGGACCCAAAGTTCCTTGTGCAAAAAAGTTTTATTTGCCCTGCATCTCCACCAACATGACGCGTTTCAGTCCCACCTGGGCCTTGATCACATGATGCGTTGCGATTGTTACCACCCCTATTTAAAGTGCCAGTGCATTAGTGATGTCTAAACCATATGACCACTCTATAGACATGGAAGAGGTATTCAAAAGGTATATACAACAATGCACAGCGTCAGACCTAACATCTTGAATGTGCAAAAAGGCATGATTAGACTTGCATAAATACATGAATTTAAAATATGGCTTTGAATAAATATATACATAAAATATATATATATACACATATAAAAAGACTCACAATTAGTGTGACTTATATTCAAATAAACTCATAAAAAGACATGTATCATGTTGTGTTCTAGCAAATCACTATTTGGATTAACATTGTAATTTGTTCTGTGTGAGACCTATACCTCTACACATACATATGATAAACCTACTCATATATTCTAAAAATGAAAAATAGAAAAATGATGAGCCTTTGATGTTAAAATTCAAGCACATAAAACCAAGGAATTAAACTAAAATCATTCTTAAAATACTGATTCTAGACATCCTCTTTGTGCAAAAAAACGCAATGTGCAAACAATAAAGCCCCAGTGGGCAGAATACATATTGCATGTAAAGCTAGTCGAGTTAAAAAAAAGTGCTATGAGTGATATGTAAAGTGCCACCACTTGGACCCAAAGGTTCCAATAAAGTGCTGTGTGCCTTAAAATGTACAAATATTTTTAAATAATTCTTTTAGGATAAAAACAGGAAAATACAGAATGATTCAATAATGGAGGAAAATTACATGAAAAACTGTTGCCATCTGTGCTATTGCATCAGGATAACGACAAACACTAATGCTGATGTTAAACAGGCAACAGGATGCAAGAAATGGAACAGAGATCTAGATAAAAATCCTACAAGCAGGTAAACAGATCCTCACTGGCGTTCAGCCCAGTTGGTATCTTGGTATCTAATTCTAATATGTATCTTGTTTCAAGGAGTCGCAACTGGGCTTCACGATTGCCTCCCCTTCTTAACGGGGAATAGAATCAATGACATAATAACGCAGATCTGCCAGTTTGCTGTGATGGCTTTCCTCAAAATGTCTGGCCACCGGGTATGCTTGATCCTTGTTGGTAATTGCTCTAATGTGCTGGAGTATCCTTTTATGAACTGGCAATTTAGTGCTGCCTATGTATCTTAAATTGCAAGGACACTCCAGCACATAGACCGCATACTCGGTTTTGCAAGTTAATCTTTTATCAATTACAATTGGGTCTGTTTTGAAAGGGCTAGGAAAACTCGTCATGTTCTGTGCATATTTGCAGGCTTTACAGATAGTACATTTAGTGAAGCCCTTGTGAGCAGTTAGCCAATTGGTAGGGGGTCCAGGTACCAAATTGTTCCTCACAAGGCTTTGGCCCATAGATCTGGCCCTTCTAAATGTGACCTGTGGTTTCTTCGGTTGGTGTGCACCCACTATAGGGTCACTTCGAATCAAGTTCCAATTTTTGTTAAATATCCTCCTAAGAGATTGATGTTGTCTACTATAGGTTAGAATAATTCTACAGGATAGATCCATTTGGTTTGTGATTGGAACTTGTTGCTCAGTATTGATTTTAAGGGCCTCTATATATATATACGCGAAATTTCCGTTTTTTGGAGCTCCTCACTCAAACAGGAAAAAGGGACTCGCACTCCAGGGTGAATGTAATCAAATATTTTTACTGGCAACGCGTTTCGATCAAACGATCTTCTTCTTGTGATGTCATCAGTGATGTCACTGACCATGTCATGAATGATGTAATATATGACGTCATCAGCAGTGCATTGCGGGGGCGCGAGTTATAGTTTGCTGAACTAACTATAACGGGGGAATTTCTATGGTTTTGTACGAGTGAAATGTCCAACTAACTATAACGTCCCTGAAACCTATGGTTTTTTCAGTGAATTTCTAAGGTTTTTAAATGCTAATTTCTAACTATAACGTGCCTGAAACCTCTGGTTTTTTCAGTGAATTTGAATGGTTTTTTAAATGCTAATTTCTAACTATAACGTGCCTGAAACCTATGGTTTTTTCAGTGAATTTCAATGGTTTTTTAAATGCTAATTTCTAACTATGCCTACAAAGTTAGGACATGTGAAGAAAGAGGAAGAAAAGCGCAGCAAGAAGCAAGACAAATGCAGAAAGAGGAAACAGAAATCCAGAAAGACAAAAAAAAGTGCAGGAAAAAGCAAGAGATGTGCAGAAAGAACCAACAGAGGAGCAGAAAGTCCTCCTGTGCCCCCAACTTTTTAGTGACGGGTACTGGTGATAACTGACTCTGACTAACCAGGACAAGCCAGTGCTATGCTAAAAGACACTTAGAATACAGTGAAAACACCTACATACACTAGGGAACACTATGCGTTGAGGTACCCCACTAATGAGCATGACCTCCTCTGTATTTGCCATGAGTTAGTGCCTGGGTCATTGCATGAGTACATGGGTAGTGACTGGATGATTAGAGTGCTGCAAGGACAGTGCATGGTGATTTTATAACTGCTTGGGTTTTGGCGGAGTGATTGGATAAGTACATGATGCTGGATGGGTGATTGGAGGAGTGCATGGGTAGTGACAGAGGGATTTCTGGAGTGCATGGGTACAACCTGGGTAATTGGAGGAGTGAATCAGTACTGTGTAGGTGGTTAGAGGTCTGCATGGGTAGTGAACAGGGGATTGTAGCAGTGCATGTGTTAGTGCCTGGGTCACTCCATAAGTACATGGGTACTGACTGGAAGATTAGAGTACTGCAAGGAGAGTGCATGGTGAATTTATAAGTGCCTGGGTTTTGGCGGAGCGATTGGATAAGTACATGGTGCTCGCTGGGTGATTGGAGGAGTGCATGGGTAGTGACAGGGCAATGGCTAGACTGCATGGGTACTGCTCAGGGTATTGTAGGAGTGCATGAGTTAGTACATGGGTCATTACATGAGTGCATGGGTAGTGACTGGATGATTAGAGTGCTGCAAGGAGAGTGCATGGTGAATTTATAAGTGCTTGGGTGTTGGTGGAGTGGTTGCATAAGTACACACATGTCACATCAGGCCCCGCCCCCTCCCTTCACCATTGTGCAAACGCACCCCCCTGGCGGGTTTTAATTTGGGGGATTAATTCCCCTTGAATCCTGAGGGTCCCTGGGGGCCAACTAGCCCACCATGTACCTCCAGTAAGCACCACAGAGCTGCGTTGCAGAGAAGTGTTCAGAGGCCACGCCCCTTTTTACACCTCTCTGCAATGCAGCTCTTTGGCGCTTACTGGAGGTACCTGGTGGGCTAGTTGGCCCCAGGGACCCTCAGGATTCAAGGGACTTAATCCCCAATTTAAAACGCACCAGGGAGTGCGTTTGCACAGTGTTGCAGGGAGGGTGCGTGGCCTGATGTGACAAGTGTGCAAACGCGCCCTGTGGCACGTTTTCAGTTGGGGAATTAAGTCCCCTTGAATCCTGAGGGTCCCTGGGGGCCAACTAGCCCACCATGTACCTCCAGTAAGCGCCACAGAGCTGCGTTGCAGAGAGGTGGTCCGAGGCCACGCCCCTTTTTACACCTCTCTGCAACGCAACTCTGTGGCGCTTACTGGACGTACCTGGTGGGCTAGTCGGCCCCCAGGGACCCTCAGGATTCAAGGGGACTTAATTCCCCAACTTAAAACGCGCCACAGGGCACGTTTGCATACTTGTCACATCATTCATGCATCTATGCACTAAGTAATACCCCCCACCGAACCATACAGACACTCAGACACTCATACTGATACTCAAAAAACCAACTAATAACCCATATAGACACTCATGTAGCTACTCACCAACCCATGCAGCCACTTATACACAAAGTGAGAGACTGATACAGATATTTTCATATTTAAACATTACTCACTAACCCATGTATTCACTAAGATACACTTAGTCAGTTATACAATCAATTTTACAAAAAAAAATCATCCATTTAGACACTTATATACCCATTTATTCTTCCATCGACCTTGAGATATACATATATAAAACATATTTAATTTTCAGAAAAACACACATTCACTGGATGATGTCATCAGTGATGTCATCAGTGATGTCATTTGAGATGTCATCAGTGATGTCACTGACCATGTCATGAGTGATGTAATGTGTGACGTCATCAGCAGTGCATTGCGTGGTAGCGCGAGTTATAGTTAGCTGAACTAACTATAACGGGGGAATTTCTATGGTTTTGTACGAGTGAAATGTCCAACTAACTATAACGCCCCTGAAACCTATGGTTTTTTCAGTGAATTTCTAAGGTTTTTTAAATGCTCATTTCTAACTATAACGTGCCTGAAACCTATGGTTTTTTCAGTGAATTTCTAAGGTCTTTTAAATGCTAATTTCTAACTATAACGTGCCTGAAACCTATGGTTTTTTCAGTGAATATATATATATTTATTATACTATGTATACATGTGAAAATGTCTCGGTCCCCTGTTTGCCTCGGTGGCACGGAAAAATGGGTGGAACTGACGTCAGCACGCCAACGAGGTCCTCTTATGGCTCCGATGACGTCATACGGTGTCGCGAGCGGAGCCGTGCTCGTTGACGTGGGAGAGCTAGGAAAGAATTTTCGTGGAATGCTGGTGCAGGGGATATTCACCTAAGTGTTCAGGCTAGTCCTGTGGGAGCAACTGTTTATGTTGCCACTCCAGAAACCGAAACCAGTGATCCGAGGGCAGAGGCCCTGCAGATGGCACATGAGGTGGGGTGCCCAGTTGTGTGCACCGGCGGGGCAGCGAAGTGACAAGCACCACAACCCACAAAAAAGGTAACGAGGGCACTGAATACCACAGGATCTTCTCTTTGTATCTGGCAGGAACAACGAAGTTAAAATGCCCTAGTACCAAAATGTAGAATTAGTGCTACAACGATCTTCAAGAGGACCTGCGATGCCGCTTCTGCCTCCAGTACCTGGAGGCGGCACATGGGTCACGCGGTACGGTCATACTGCGGTGGGACGCACACTCGTTGACCTCTCATGGCACTGCTCCACACTTCAGGGAGGACGCTTTCCATTAGCTATTTTTTCTGATGACATGTCGCGCTGGCCCCGTCCAACAACAGAACTCCTTTAGATCCAAACAGACTCTTCCACTCTCTCACCGGAAGTGAAACCAGGCCACGCGGACACTTTCACAATACAACAGCCGGGAATGCACTTTTAGGTAAAAAAAAACACATTCCCTCCTCCTAATTAATCAAATAAACGTCTCACCGAAGAACAGGGGCCAGCTTCGATGGGTAAACAGCCGTTACAACGACTTTTTTACTTTGCGATACCATTACAACGCATGCATTACCACGCATGCGTTGTACATCACGAAGTCATTACTACGCATTTTTTTAGAACGCATGGTCATTTACCATGCATGCCTTTACAACGAATTTTGTTGTAAAGGTATGTATGGTAAATGACCATGCGTTCTAAAAAACATGTAGACGATCCATGTCGTTGTAAGGAAACAGAGGCTGTTCCGTTTCCTCACAACGACGTGCACCGCCCCTCAGAGATGACGTGAAGCAGGAACCACGAGGAGAGAGGAACCATGAGGAGTGAGAGGTAAGGGGGATTGGGCATGGGGTGGGGGTTTCTTTTCTAGGGTTTAGGGTAGTGCAGTGGTGTTTGGGTGGTGTAGGGAGTCGTGCTGGGGGTAGTGTTTTAGGGTTTAGGGTAGTGCAGTGGTGTTTGGGTAGTGTAGGGGGTCGTGCTGGGGGTAGTGTTTTAGGGTTTAGGGTAGTGCAGTAGTGTAGGGGGTCGTGCTTGGGGTAGTGTTTTAGGGTTTAGGGTAGTGCAGTGGTGTATGGGTAGTGTAGGGAGTCGTGCTGGGATAGTGTTTTAGGATTTAGGATAGTGCAGTGGTGTTTGAGTAGTGTAGGGGTCATGCTGGTGGTAGTGTTTTAGGATTTAGGGTAGTGCAGTGGTGTTTGTGTAGTGTAGGGGGTCATGCTGGGGGTAGTGTTTTATGGTTTAGGGTAGTGCAGTGGTGTTTGGGTAGTGTAGGGGGTCGTGCTGGGGGTAGATTTAGGGTTTAGGGTAGTGCAGTGGTGTTTGGGTAGTGTAGGGAGTTGTGCTGGGGTTAATGTTTTAGGGTTTAGGGTAGTGCAGTGGTGTTTGTGTAGTGTAGGGGGTTGTGCTGGGGGTAGTGTTTTAGGGTTTATGTTAGTGCAGTGGTGTTTGGGTAGTGTAGGGGGTAGTGCTGGGGTTGTGTTTTAGGGTATAGGGTAGTGCAGTGGTGTTTGGGTAGTGTAGGGGGTCATGCTGGGGTTAGTGTTTTAGGGTTTAGGGTAGTGCAGTGGTGTTTGGGTAGTGTAGGGGGTCGTGCTGGGGGTAGTGTTTTAGGGTTTAGGGTAGTGCAGTGGTGTTTGTGTAGTGTGGGAGGTCATGCTGGGGGTATATTTAGGGTTTAGTGTAGTGCAGTGGTGTTTGGGTAGTGTAGGGAGTCATGCTGGGGGTAGTGTTTTAGGGTTTAGGGTAGTGCAGTGGTGTTTGGGTAGTGTAGGGAGTCGTGCTGGTGGTAGTGTTTTAGGGTTTAGGGTAGTGCAGTTATGTTTGGGTAGTGTAGGGTGTCGTGCTGGGGGTAGTGTTTTAGGGTTTAGGGTAGTGCAGTGGTGTTTGGGTAGTGGAGGGGGTAGTGTTTTAGGGTTTAGGGTAGTGCGCCCAACCAGCCACAATATCCGTGGACAAAGGGGATCCTGACTCTTTGGAACGCTCCGTCAATTGAATAATTTGGGTCAAGGGCCCTACCACGTCCAAGACCTATCAATTCCTTTCTTGGGATCCCTCATATACTTGGAGAAAAAGGTACATAGTTTCTCATCAATTTCAGGCGTGTGTGCCACCTTCCCCTTCAGTGAGGGCCTGGGGCATTCTCCCCTCATCCTATTCCTGACCTCCCTTTCAAGGGGTTGATGGATTTTCCCCACCACATACTCTGCCACTTTGGCGTCAGGTGCCCACTCTGCCGACCTAGGATGGTAAATTTGGATAGGCTCGAACATGTCCGAGTGGACCCCGTCCCCAACCGGGGACTGAGAGGAGTGGGACTCTGGACGCCAGGGATGCCCCGAGTCCTTATCCTCATCGGAGGAGAAATCGTCCTCCGATACACCCTCTCCCTCTAAGGGAAACCCGCCGTCGGGGTCTACAATAGTGGTGACAGTGTCGCAATTTTCTCCGGGCCCCTCCTCCTCCCGGCAGGGTGCATGTTTTAGCGTTCGCGCACTCTTGAGGAAGGCCTCCGTAAGTTTATCAAATCCTTCCAAGTGCCCCGCGTTATGCTTAACGGCCCTTTTATTCCCCATCTGGGAGCTACTTGGACCCGCCACCACCAGATCTGGGTCACTGAACACCCCAGGGATGCTTTTCGCCAGCTTATCAACCTGATCCCTAAGAGGAGCCAGCGCCCTAGAAATAGCCAGAGAGAGGGCTTGGTCCACTGCTGGAGGGAGAAGTTGGGGGGCCATTCCTCCTCCACTTCCTGGTAGGAGGAGCAAAAATGGTCTTCTGGGGAAGACATGATAGCAGAGGGTGTGAGGGCAGCAAACAAATGATGGACGGAATGCTGACAATGCAAACATTCTCCCCCAGTCAAAAGATCTGGGTTAAATCCATCGTTCTTTTGCCCACTACACCACCCCAGTTTGGACCCAGCCATATGCAAATCAGTCTTGACCCTGTGCCCCATGGGAACAGTCCAGACCGAACTGCCAGGCCAGGTCCTCCCTGGACCGGAAACAAGCATCCTGGGACCGGTTTCAGGGTATGTCACCCTTCTTCAGCCAGGCTAGCTTGAATCCAGTGGCACAGTGTGCAAGGGACCCACGTCTGGGCATACTTATCCCACTTAGGGCGAAAAGTGTTACAGCAAACAAATGATGGACGGAATGCTGACAATGCAAACATTCTCCCCAGTCAAAAGATCTGGGTTAAATCCATCGTTCTTTTGCCCACTACACCACCCCAGTTTGGACCCAGTCATAGGCAAATCAGTCTTGACCCTGTGCCCCATGGGAACAGTCCAGACCGAACTGCCAGGCCAGGTCCTCCCTGGACCGGAAACAAGCAACCTGGGACCGGTTTCAGGGTATGTCACCCTTCTTCAGCCAGGCTAGCTTGAATCCAGTGGCACAGTGAGCAAGGGACCCACGTCTGGGCATACCCATCCCACTTAGGGCGAAAAGTGTTACAGCAAACAAATGATGGACGGAATGCTGACAATGCAAACATTCTCCCCCAGTCAAAAGATCTGGGTTAAATCCATCGTTCTTTTGCCCACTACACCACCCCAGTTTGGACCCAGCCATATGCAAATCAGTCTTGACCCTGTGCCCCATGGGAACAGTCCAGACCGAACTGCCAGGCCAGGTCCTCCCTGGACCGGAAACAAGCATCCTGGGACCGGTTTCAGGGTATGTCACCCTTCTTCAACCAGGCTAGCTTGAATCCAGTGGCACAGTGAGCAAGGGACCCACGTCTGGGCATACCCATCCCACTTAGGGCGAAAAGTGTTACAGCAAACAAATGATGGACGGAATGCTGACAATGCAAACATTCTCCCCCAGTCAAAAGATCTGGGTTAAATCCATCGTTCTTTTGCCCACTACACCACCCCAGTTTGGACCCAGCCATATGCAAATCAGTCTTGACCCTGTGCCCCATGGGAACAGTCCAGACCGAACTGCCAGGCCAGGTCCTCCCTGGACCGGAAACAAGCATCCTGGGACCGGTTTCAGGGTATGTCACCCTTCTTCAGCCAGGCTAGCTTGAATCCAGTGGCACAGTGTGCAAGGGACCCACGTCTGGGCATACTTATCCCACTTAGGGCGAAAAGTGTTACAGCAAACAAATGATGGACGGAATGCTGACAATGCAAACATTCTCCCCCAGTCAAAAGATCTGGGTTAAATCCATCGTTCTTTTGCCCACTACACCACCCCAGTTTGGACCCAGTCATAGGCAAATCAGTCTTGACCCTGTGCCCCATGGGAACAGTCCAGACCGAACTGCCAGGCCAGGTCCTCCCTGGACCGGAAACAAGCAACCTGGGACCGGTTTCAGGGTATGTCACCCTTCTTCAGCCAGGCTAGCTTGAATCCAGTGGCACAGTGAGCAAGGGACCCACGTCTGGGCATACCCATCCCACTTAGGGCGAAAAGTGTTACAGCAAACAAATGATGGACGGAATGCTGACAATGCAAACATTCTCCACCAGTCAAAAGATCTGGGTTAAATCCATCGTTCTTTTGCCCACTACACCACCCCAGTTTGGACCCAGCCATATGCAAATCAGTCTTGACCCTGTGCCCCATGGGAACAGTCCAGACCGAACTGCCAGGCCAGGTCCTCCCTGGACCGGAAACAAGCATCCTGGGACCGGTTTCAGGGTATGTCACCCTTCTTCAGCCAGGCTAGCTTGAATCCAGTGGCACAGTGAGCAAGGGACCCACGTCTGGGCATACCCATCCCACTTAGGGCGAAAAGTGTTACAGCAAACAAATGATGGACGGAATGCTGACAATGCAAACATTCTCCCCCAGTCAAAAGATCTGGGTTAAATCCATCGTTCTTTTGCCCACTACACCACCCCAGTTTGGACCCAGCCATATGCAAATCAGTCTTGACCCTGTGCCCCATGGGAACAGTCCAGACCGAACTGCCAGGCCAGGTCCTCCCTGGACCGGAAACAAGCATCCTGGGACCGGTTTCAGGGTATGTCACCCTTCTTCAGCCAGGCTAGCTTGAATCCAGTGGCACAGTGAGCAAGGGACCCACGTCTGGGCATACCCATCCCACTTAGGGCGAAAAGTGTTACAGCAAACAAATGATGGACGGAATGCTGACAATGCAAACATTCTCCCCCAGTCAAAAGATCTGGGTTAAATCCATCGTTCTTTTGCCCACTACACCACCCCAGTTTGGACCCAGCCATATGCAAATCAGTCTTGACCCTGTGCCCCATGGGAACAGTCCAGACCGAACTGCCAGGCCAGGTACTCCCTGGACCGGAAACAAGCATCCTGGGACCGGTTTCAGGGTATGTCACCCTTCTTCAGCCAGTCTAGCTTGAATCCAGTGGCACAGTGAGCAAGGGACCCACGTCTGGGCATACCCATCCCACTTAGGGCGAAAAGTGTTACAGCAAACAAATGATGGACGGAATGCTGACAATGCAAACATTCTCCCCCAGTCAAAAGATCTGGGTTAAATCCATCGTTCTTTTGCCCACTACACCACCCCAGTTTGGACCCAGCCATATGCAAATCAGTCTTGACCCTGTGCCCCATGGGAACAGTCCAGACCGAACTGCCAGGCCAGGTCCTCCCTGGACCGGAAACAAGCATCCTGGGACCGGATTCAGGGTATGTCACCCTTCTTCAGCCAGGCTAGCTTGAATCCAGTGGCACAGTGAGCAAGGGACCCACGTCTGGGCATACCAATCCCACTTAGGGCGAAAAGTGTTACAGCAAACAAATGATGGACGGAATGCTGACAATGCAAACATTCTCCCCCAGTCAAAAGATCTGGGTTAAATCCATCGTTCTTTTGCCCACTAGACCACCCCAGTTTGGACCCAGCCATATGCAAATCAGTCTTGACCCTGTGCCCCATGGGAACAGTCCAGACCGAACTGCCAGGCCAGGTCCTCCCTGGACCGGAAACAAGCATCCTGGGACCAGTTTCAGGGTATGTCACCCTTCTTCAGCCAGGCTAGCTTGAATCCAGTGGCACAGTGAGCAAGGGACCCACGTCTGGGCATACCCATCCCACTTAGGGCGAAAAGTGTTACAGCAAACAGATGATGGACGGAATGCTGACAATGCAAACATTCTCCCCCAGTCAAAAGATCTGGGTTAAATCCATCGTTCTTTTGCCCACTACACCACCCCAGTTTGGACCCAGCCATATGCAAATCAGTCTTGACCCTGTGCCCCATGGGAACAGTCCAGACCGAACTGCCAGGCCAGGTACTCCCTGGACCGGAAACAAGCATCCTGGGACCGGTTTCAGGGTATGTCACCCTTCTTCAGCCAGTCTAGCTTGAATCCAGTGGCACAGTGAGCAAGGGACCCACGTCTGGGCATACCCATCCCACTTAGGGCGAAAAGTGTTACAGCAAACAAATGATGGACGGAATGCTGACAATGCAAACATTCTCCCCCAGTCAAAAGATCTGGGTTAAATCCATCGTTCTTTTGCCCACTACACCACCCCAGTTTGGACCCAGCCATATGCAAATCAGTCTTGACCCTGTGCCCCATGGGAACAGTCCAGACCGAACTGCCAGGCCAGGTCCTCCCTGGACCGGAAACAAGCATCCTGGGACCGGATTCAGGGTATGTCACCCTTCTTCAGCCAGGCTAGCTTGAATCCAGTGGCACAGTGAGCAAGGGACCCACGTCTGGGCATACCAATCCCACTTAGGGCGAAAAGTGTTACAGCAAACAAATGATGGACGGAATGCTGACAATGCAAACATTCTCCCCCAGTCAAAAGATCTGGGTTAAATCCATCGTTCTTTTGCCCACTACACCACCCCAGTTTGGACCCAGCCATATGCAAATCAGTCTTGACCCTGTGCCCCATGGGAACAGTCCAGACCGAACTGCCAGGCCAGGTCCTCCCTGGACCGGAAACAAGCATCCTGGGACCAGTTTCAGGGTATGTCACACTTCTTCAGCCAGGCTAGCTTGAATCCAGTGGCACAGTGAGCAAGGGACCCACGTCTGGGCATACCCATCCCACTTAGGGCGAAAAGTGTTACAGCAAACAAATGATGGACGGAATGCTGACAATGCAAACATTCTCCCCCAGTCAAAAGATCTGGGTTAAATCCATCGTTCTTTTGCCCACTACACCACCCCAGTTTGGACCCAGCCATATGCAAATCAGTCTTGACTCTGTGCCCCATGGGAACAGTCCAGACCGAACTGCCAGGCCAGGTCCTCCCTGGACCGGAAACAAGCATCCTGGGACCGGTTTCACGGTATGTCACCCTTCTTCAGCCAGGCTAGCTTGAATCCAGTGGCACAGTGAGCAAGGGACCCACGTCTGGGCATACCCATCCCACTTAGGGCGAAAAGTGTTACAGCAAACAAAGGATGGACGGAATGCTGACAATGCAAACATTCTCCCCCAGTCACAAGATCTGGGTTAAATCCATCGTTCTTTTGCCCACTACACCACCCCAGTTTGGACCCAGCCATATGCAAATCAGTCTTGACCCTGTGACCCATGGGAACAGTCCAGACCGAACTGCCAGGCCAGGTCCTCCCTGGACCGGAAACAAGCATCCTGGGACCGGTTTCAGGGTATGTCACCCTTCTTCAACCAGGCTAGCTTGAATCCAGTGGCACAGTGAGCAAGGGACCCACGTCTGGGCATACCCATCCCACTTAGGGCGAAAAGTGTTACAGCAAACAAATGATGGACGGAATGCTGACAATGCAAACATTCTCCCCCAGTCAAAAGATCTGGGTTAAATCCATCGTTCTTTTGCCCACTACACCACCCCAGTTTGGACCCAGCCATATGTAAATCAGTCTTGACCCTGTGCCCCATGGGAACAGTCCAGACCGAACTGCCAGGCCAGGTCCTCCCTGGACCGGAAACAAGCATCCTGGGACCGGTTTCAGGGTATGTCACCCTTCTTCAGCCAGGCTAGCTTGAATCCAGTGGCACAGTGAGCAAGGGACCCACGTCTGGGCATACCCATCCCACTTAGGGCGAAAAGTGTTACAACAAACAAATTATGGACGGAATGCTGACAATGCAAACATTCTCGCCCAGTCAAAAGATCTGGGTTAAATCCATCGTTCTTTTGCCCACTACACCACCCCAGTTTGGACCCAGCCATATGCAAATCAGTCTTGACCCTGTGCCCCATGGGAACAGTCCAGACCGAACTGCCAGGCCAGGTCCTCCCTGGACCGGAAACAAGCATCCTGGGACCGGTTTCAGGGTATGTCACCCTTCTTCAGCCAGGCTAGCTTGAATCCAGTGGCACAGTGAGCAAGGGACCCACATCTGGGCATACCCATCCCACTTAGGGCGAAAAGTGTTACAGCAAACAAATGATGGACGGAATGCTGACAATGCAAACATTCTCCCCCAGTCAAAAGATCTGGGTTAAATCCATCGTTCTTTTGCCCACTACACCACCCCAGTTTGGACCCAGCCATATGCAAATCAGTCTTGACCCTGTGCCCCATGGGAACAGTCCAGACCGAACTGCCAGGCCAGGTCCTCCCTGGACCGGAAACAAGCATCCTGGGACCGGTTTCAGGGTATATCACCCTTCTTCAGCCAGGCTAGCTTGAATCCAGTGGCACAGTGAGCAAGGGACCCACTCCTGGGCATACCCATCCCACTTAGGGCGAAAAGTGTTACAGCAAACAAATGATGGACGGAATGCTGACAATGCAAACATTCTCCCCCAGTCAAAAGATCTGGGTTAAATCCATCGTTCTTTTGCCCACTACACCACCCCAGTTTGGACCCAGCCATATGCAAATCAGTATTGACCCTGTGCCCCATGGGAACAGTCCAGACCGAACTGCCAGGCCAGGTCCTCCCTGGACCGGAAACAAGCATCCTGGGACCGGTTTCAGGGTATGTCACCCTTCTTCAGCCAGGCTAGCTTGAATCCAGTGTCACTGTGAGCAAGGGACCCACGTCTGGGCATACCCATCCCACTTAAGGCGAAAAGTGTTACAGCAAACAAATGATGGACGGAATGCTGACAATGCAAACATTCTCCCCCAGTCAAAAGATCTGTGTTAAATCCATCGTTCTTTTGCCCACTACACCACCCCAGTTTGGACCCAGCCATATGCAAATCAGTCTTGACCCTGTGCCCCATGGGAACAGTCCAGACCGAACTGCCAGGCCAGGTCCTCCCTGTACCGGAAACAAGCATCCTGGGACCGGTTTCAGGGTATGTCACCCTTCTTCAGCCAGGCTAGCTTGAATCCAGTGGCACAGTGAGCAAGGGACCCACGTCTGGGCATACCCATCCCACTTAGGGCGAAAAGTGTTACAGCAAACAAATGATGGACGGAATGCTGACAATGCAAACATTCTCCCCCAGTCAAAAGATCTGGGTTAAATCCATCGTTCTTTTGCCCACTACACCACCCCAGTTTGGACCCAGCCATATGCAAATCAGTCTTGACCCTGTGCCCCATGGGAACAATCCAGACCGAACTGCCAGGCCAGGCCCTCCCTGGACCGGAAACAAGCATCCTGGGACCGGTTTCAGGGTATGTCACCCTTCTTCAGCCAGGCTAGCTTGAATCCAGTGGCACAGTGAGCAAGGGACCCACGTCTGGGCATACCCATCCCACTTAGGGCGAAAAGTGTTACAGCAAACAAATGATGGACGGAATGCTGACAATGCAAACATTCTCCCCCAGTCAAAAGATCTGGGTTAAATCCATCGTTCTTTTGCCCACTACACCACCCCAGTTTGGACCCAGCCATATGCAAATCAGCCTGACCCTGTGCCCCATGGGAACAGTCCAGACCGAACTGCCAGGCCAGGTCCTCCCTGGACCGGAAACAAGCATCCTGGGACAGGTTTCAGGGTATGTCACCCTTCTTCAGCCAGGCTAGCTTGAATCCAGTGGCACAGTGAGCAAGGGACCCACGTCTGGGCATACCCATCCCACTTAGGGCGAAAAGTGTTACAGCAAACAAATGATGGACGGAATGCTGACAATGCAAACATTCTCCCCCAGTCAAAAGATCTGGGTTAAATCCATCGTTCTTTTGCCCACTACACCACCCCAGTTTGGACCCAGCCATATGTAAATCAGTCTTGACCCTGTGCCCCATGGGAACAGTCCAGACCGAACTGCCAGGCCAGGTCCTCCCTGGACCGGAAACAAGCATCCTGGGACCGGTTTCAGGGTATGTCACCCTTCTTCAGCCAGGCTAGCTTGAATCCAGTGGCACAGTGAGCAAGGGACCCACGTCTGGGCATACCCATCCCACTTAGGGCGAAAAGTGTTACAGCAAACAAATGATGGACGGAATGCTGACAATGCAAACATTCTCCCCAGTCAAAAGATCTGGGTTAAATCCATCGTTCTTTTGCCCACTACACCACCCCAGTTTGGACCCAGCCATATGCAAATCAGTCTTGACCCTGTGCCCCAATGGAACAGTCCAGACCGAACTGCCAGGCCAGGTCCTCCCTGGACCGAAAACAAGCATCCTGGGACCGGTTTCAGGGTATGTCACCCTTCTTCAGCCAGGCTAGCTTGAATCCAGTGTCACAGTGAGCAAGGGACCCACGTCTGGGCATACCCATCCCACTTAGGGCGAAAAGTGTTACAGCAAACAAATGATGGACGGAATGCTGACAATGCAAACATTCTCCCCCAGTCAAAAGATCTGGGTTAAATCCATCGTTCTTTTGCCCACTACACCACCCCAGTTTGGACCCAGCCATATGCAAATCAGTCTTGACCCTGTGCCCCAATGGAACAGTCCAGACCGAACTGCCAGGCCAGGTCCTCCCTGGACCGAAAACAAGCATCCTGGGACCGGGTTCAGGGTATGTCACCCTTCTTCAGCCAGGCTAGCTTGAATCCAGTGGCACAGTGAGCAAGGGACCCACGTCTGGGCATACCCATCCCACTTAGGGCGAAAAGTGTTACAGCAAACAAATGATGGACGGAATGCTCACAATGCAAACATTCTCCCCCAGTCAAAAGATCTGGGTTAAATCCATCGTTCTTTTGCCCACTACACCACCCCAGTTTGGACCCAGCCATATGCAAATCAGTCTTGACCCTGTGCCCCATGGGAATAGTCCAGACCGAACTGCCAGGCCAGGTCCTCCCTGTACCGGAAACAAGCATCCTGGGACTGGTTTCAGGGTATGTCACCCTTCTTCAGCCAGGCTAGCTTGAATCCAGTGGCACAGTGAGCAAGAGACCCACGTCTGGGCATACCCATCCCACTTAGGGCGAAAAGTGTTACAGCAAACAAATGATGGACGGAATGCTGACAATGCAAACATTCTCCCCCAGTCAAAAGATCTGGGTTAAATCCATCGTTCTTTTGCCCACTACACCACCCCAGTTTGGACCCAGCCATATGCAAATCAGTCTTGACCCTGTGCCCCATGGGAATAGTCCAGACCGAACTGCCAGGCCAGGTCCTCCCTGGACCGGAAACAAGCATCCTGGGACTGGTTTCAGGGTATGTCACCCTTCTTCAGCCAGGCTAGCTTGAATCCAGTGGCACAGTGAACAAGAGACCCACGTCTGGGCATACCCATCCCACTTAGGGCGAAAAGTGTTACAGCAAACAAATGATGGACGGAATGCTGACAATGCAAACATTCTCCCCCAGTCAAAAGATCTGGGTTAAATCCATCGTTCTTTTGCCCACTACACCACCCCAGTTTGAACCCAGCCATATGCAAATCAGTCTTGACCCTGTGCCCCATGGGAACAGTCCAGACCGAACTGCCAGGCCAGGTCCTCCCTGGACCGGAAACAAGCATCCTGGGACCGGTTTCAGGGTATGTCACCCTTCTTCAGCCAGGCTAGCTTGAATCCAGTGGCACTGTGAGCAAGGGACCCACGTCTGGGCATACCCATCCCACTTAAGGCGAAAAGTGTTACAGCAACAAATGATGGACGGAATGCTGACAATGCAAACATTCTCCCCCAGTCAAAAGATCTGGGTTAAATCCATCGTTCTTTTGCCCACTACACCACCCCAGTTTGGACCCAGCCATATGCAAATCAGTCTTGACCCTGTGCCCCATGGGAACAGTCCAGACCGAACTGCCAGGCCAGGTCCTCCCTGGACCGGAAACAAGCATCCTGGGACCGGTTTCAGGGTATGTCATCCTTCTTCAGCCAGGCTAGCTTGAATCCAGTGGCACAGTGAGCAAGGGACCCACGTCTGGGCATACCCATCCCACTTAGGGCGAAAAGTGTTACAGCAAACAAATGATGGACGGAATGCTGACAATGCAAACATTCTCCCCCAGTCAAAAGATCTGTTTTAAATCCATCGTTCTTTTGCCCACTACACCACCCCAGTTTGGACCCAGCCATATGCAAATCAGTCTTGACCCTGTGCCCCATGGGAACAATCCAGACCGAACTGCCAGGCCAGGTCCTCCCTGGACCGGAAACAAGCATCCTGGGACCGGTTTCAGGGTATGTCACCCTTCTTCAGACAGGCTACCTTGAATCCAGTGGCACAGTGAGCAAGGGACCCACGTCTGGGCATACCCATCCCACTTAGGGCGAGAAGTGTTACAGCAAACAAATGATGGACGGAATGCTGACAATGCAAACATTCTCCCCCAGTCAAAAGATCTGGGTTAAATCCATCGTTCTTTTGCCCACTACACCACCCCAGTTTGGACCCAGCCATATGCAAATCAGCCTGACCCTGTGCCCCATGGGAACAGTCCAGACCGAACTGCCAGGCCAGGTCCTCCCTGGACCGGAAACAAGCATCCTGGGACAGGTTTCAGGGTATGTCACCCTTCTTCAGCCAGGCTAGCTTGAATCCAGTGGCACAGTGAGCAAGGGACCCACGTCTGGGCATACCCATCCCACTTAGGGCGAAAAGTGTTACAGCAAACAAATGATGGACGGAATGCTGACAATGCAAACATTCTCCCCCAGTCAAAAGATCTGGGTTAAATCCATCGTTCTTTTGCCCACTACACCACCCCACTTTGGACCCAGCCATATGTAAATCAGTCTTGACCCTGTGCCCCATGGTAACAGTCCAGACCGAACTGCCAGGCCAGGTCCTCCCTGGACCGGAAACAAGCATCCTGGGACCGGTTTCAGGGTATGTCACCCTTCTTCAGCCAGGCTAGCTTGAATCATGAGCAAGGGACCCACGTCTGGGCATACCCATCCCACTTAGGGCGAAAAGTGTTACAGCAAACAAATGATGGACGGAATGCTGACAATGCAAACATTCTCCCCCAGTCAAAAGATCTGGGTTAAATCCATCGTTCTTTTGCCCACTACACCACCCCAGTTTGGACCCAGCCATATGCAAATCAGTCTTGACCCTGTGCCCCATGGGAACAGTCCAGACCGAACTGCCAGGCCAGGTCCTCCCTGGACCGAAAACAAGCATCCTGGGACCGGTTTCAGGGTATGTCACCCTTCTTCAGCCAGGCTAGCTTGAATCCAGTGGCACAGTGAGCAAGGGACCCACGTCTGGGCATACCCATCCCACTTAGGGCGAAAAGTGTTACAGCAAACAAATGATGGACGGAATGCTGACAATGCAAACATTCTCCCCCAGTCAAAAGATCTGGGTTAAATCCATCGTTCTTTTGCCCACTACACCACCCCAGTTTGGACCCAGCCATATGCAAATCAGTCTTGACCCTGTGCCCCATGGGAACAGTCCAGACCGAACTGCCAGGCCAGGTCCTCCCTGGACCGGAAACAAGCATCCTGGGACCGGTTTCAGGGTATATCACCCTTCTTCAGCCAGGCTAGCTTGAATCCAGTGGCACAGTGAGCAAGAGACCCACGTCTGGGCATACCCATCCCACTTAGGGCGAAAAGTGTTACAGCAAACAAATGATGGACGGAATGCTGACAATGCAAACATTCTCCCCCAGTCAAAAGATCTGGGTTAAATCCATCGTTCTTTTGCCCACTACACCACCCCAGTTTGTACCCAGCCATATGCAAATCAGTCTTGACCCTGTGCCCCATGGGAACAGTCCAGACCGAACTGCCAGGCCAGGTCCTCCCTGGACCGGAAACAAGCATCCTGGGACCGGTTTCAGGGTATGTCACCCTTCTTCAGCCAGGCTAGCTTGAATCCAGTGGCACAGTGAGCAAGGGACCCACGTCTGGGCATACCCATCCCACTTAGGGCGAAAAGTGTTACAGCAAACAAATGATGGACGGAATGCTGACAATGCAAACATTCTCCCCCAGTCAAAAGATCTGGGTTAAATCCATCGTTCTTTTGCCCACTACACCACCCCAGTTTGGACCCAGCCATATGCAAATCAGTCTTGACCCTGTGCCCCATGGGAACAATCCAGACCGAACTGCCAGGCCAGGTCCTCCCTGGACCGGAAACAAGCATCCTGGGACCGGTTTCAGGGTATGTCACCCTTCTTCAGACAGGCTAGCTTGAATCCAGTGGCACAGTGAGCAAGGGACCCACGTCTGGGCATACCCATCCCACTTAGGGCGAAAAGTGTTACAGCAAACAAATGATGGACGGAATGCTGACAATGCAAACATTCTCCCCCAGTCAAAAGATCTGGGTTAAATCCATCGTTCTTTTGCCCACTACACCACCCCAGTTTGGACCCAGCCATGTGCAAATCAGTCTTGACCCTGTGCCCCATGGGAACAGTCCAGACCGAACTGCCAGGCCAGGTCCTCCCTGGACCGGAAACAAGCATCCTGGGACCGGTTTCAGGGTATGTCACCCTTCTTCAGCCAGGCTAGCTTGAATCCAGTGGCACAGTGAGCAAGGGACCCACGTCTGGGCATACCCATCCCATTTAGGGCGAAAAGTGTTACAGCAAACAAATGATGGACGGAATGCTGACAATGCAAACATTCTCCCCCAGTCAAAAGATCTGGGTTAAATCCATCGTTCTTTTGCCCACTACACCACCCCAGTTTGGACCCAGCCATGTGCAAATCAGTCTTGACCCTGTGCCCCATGGGAACAGTCCAGACCGAACTGCCAGGCCAGGTCCTCCCTGGACCGGAAACAAGCATCCTGGGACCGGTTTCAGGGTATGTCACCCTTCTTCAGCCAGGCTAGCTTGAATCCAGTGGCACAGTGAGCAAGGGACCCACGTCTGGGCATACCCATCCCACTTAGGGCGAAAAGTGTTACAGCAAACAAATGATGGACGGAATGCTGACAATGCAAACATTCTCCCCCAGTCAAAAGATCTGGGTTAAATCCATCGTTCTTTTGCCCACTACACCACCCCAGTTTGGACCCAGCCATATGCAAATCAGTCTTGACCCTGTGCCCCATGGGAACAGTCCAGACCGAACTGCCAGGCCAGGTCCTCCCTGGACCGAAAACAAGCATCCTGGGACCGGTTTCAGGGTATGTCACCCTTCTTCAGCCAGGCTAGCTTGAATCCAGTGGCACAGTGAGCAAGGGACCCACGTCTGGGCATACCCATCCCACTTAGGGCGTAAAGTGTTACAGCAAACAAATGATGGACGGAATGCTGACAATGCAAACATTCTCCCCCAGTCAAAAGATCTGGGTTAAATCCATCGTTCTTTTGCCCACTACACCACCCCAGTTTGGAGCCAGCCATATGCAAATCAGTCTTGACCCTGTGCCCCATGGGAATAGTCCAGACCGAACTGCCAGGCCAGGTCCTCCCTGGACCGGAAACAAGCATCCTGGGACTGGTTTCAGGGTATGTCACACTTCTTCCGCCAGGCTAGCTTGAATCCAGTGGCACAGTGAGCAAGAGACCCACGTCTGGGCATACCCATCCCACTTAGGGCGAAAAGTGTTACAGCAAACAAATGATGGACGGAATGCTGACAATGCAAACATTCTCCCCCAGTCAAAAGATCTGGGTTAAATCCATCGTTCTTTTGCCCACTACACCACCCCAGTTTGGACCCAGCCATATGCAAATCAGTCTTGACCCTGTGCCCCATGGGAACAGTCCAGACCGAACTGCCAGGCCAGGTCCTCCCTGGACCGGAAACAAGCATCCTGGGACCGGTTTCAGGGTATGTCACCCTTCTTCAGCCAGGCTAGCTTGAATCCAGTGGCACTGTGAGCAAGGGACCCACGTCTGGGCATACCCATCCCACTTAAGGCGAAAAGTGTTACAGCAACAAATGATGGACGGAATGCTGACAATGCAAACATTCTCCCCCAGTCAAAAGATCTGGGTTAAATCCATCGTTCTTTTGCCCACTACACCACCCCAGTTTGGACCCAGCCATATGCAAATCAGTCTTGACCCTGTGCCCCATGGGAACAGTCCAGACCGAACTGCCAGGCCAGGTCCTCCCTGGACCTGAAACAAGCATCCTGGGACCGGTTTCAGGGTATGTCATCCTTCTTCAGCCAGGCTAGCTTGAATCCAGTGGCACAGTGAGCAAGGGACCCACGTCTGGGCATACCCATCCCACTTAGGGCGAAAAGTGTTACAGCAAACAAATGATGGACGGAATGCTGACAATGCAAACATTCTCCCCCAGTCAAAAGATCTGGGTTAAATCCATCGTTCTTTTGCCCACTACACCACCCCACTTTGGACCCAGCCATATGTAAATCAGTCTTGACCCTGTGCCCCATGGGAACAGTCCAGACCGAACTGCCAGGCCAGGTCCTCCCTGGACCGGAAACAAGCATCCTGGGACCGGTTTCAGGGTATGTCACCCTTCTTCAGCCAGGCTAGCTTGAATCCAGTGGCACAGTGAGCAAGGGACCCACGTCTGGGCATACCCATCCCACTTAGGGCGAAAAGTGTTACAGCAAACAAATGATGGACGGAATGCTGACAATGCAAACATTCTCCCCCAGTCAAAAGATCTGGGTTAAATCCATCGTTCTTTTGCCCACTACACCACCCCAGTTTGGACCCAGCCATATGCAAATCAGTCTTGACCCTGTGCCCCATGGGAACAGTCCAGACCGAACTGCCAGGCCAGGTCCTCCCTGGACCGAAAACAAGCATCCTGGGACCGGTTTCAGGGTATGTCACCCTTCTTCAGCCAGGCTAGCTTGAATCCAGTGGCACAGTGAGCAAGGGACCCACGTCTGGGCATACCCATCCCACTTAGGGCGAAAAGTGTTACAGCAAACAAATGATGGACGGAATGCTGACAATGCAAACATTCTCCCCCAGTCAAAAGATCTGGGTTAAATCCATCGTTCTTTTGCCCACTACACCACCCCAGTTTGGACCCAGCCATATGCAAATCAGTCTTGACCCTGTGCCCCATGGGAACAGTCCAGACCGAACTGCCAGGCCAGGTCCTCCCTGGACCGGAAACAAGCATCCTGGGACCGGTTTCAGGGTATATCACCCTTCTTCAGCCAGGCTAGCTTGAATCCAGTGGCACAGTGAGCAAGAGACCCACGTCTGGGCATACCCATCCCACTTAGGGCGAAAAGTGTTACAGCAAACAAATGATGGACGGAATGCTGACAATGCAAACATTCTCCCCCAGTCAAAAGATCTGGGTTAAATCCATCGTTCTTTTGCCCACTACACCACCCCAGTTTGGACCCAGCCATATGCAAATCAGTCTTGACCCTGTGCCCCATGGGAACAGTCCAGACCGAACTGCCAGGCCAGGTCCTCCCTGGACCGGAAACAAGCATCCTGGGACCGGTTTCAGGGTATGTCACCCTTCTTCAGCCAGGCTAGCTTGAATCCAGTGGCACAGTGAGCAAGGGACCCACGTCTGGGCATACCCATCCCACTTAGGGCGAAAAGTGTTACAGCAAACAAATGATGGACGGAATGCTGACAATGCAAACATTCTCCCCCAGTCAAAAGATCTGGGTTAAATCCATCGTTCTTTTGCCCACTACACCACCCCAGTTTGGACCCAGCCATGTGCAAATCAGTCTTGACCCTGTGCCCCATGGGAACAGTCCAGACCGAACTGCCAGGCCAGGTCCTCCCTGGACCGGAAACAAGCATCCTGGGACCGGTTTCAGGGTATGTCACCCTTCTTCAGCCAGGCTAGCTTGAATCCAGTGGCACAGTGAGCAAGGGACCCACGTCTGGGCATACCCATCCCACTTAGGGCGAAAAGTGATACAGCAAACAAATGATGGACGGAATGCTGACAATGCAAACATTCTCCCCCAGTCAAAAGATCTGGGTTAAATCCATCGTTCTTTTGCCCACTACACCACCCCAGTTTGGACCCAGCCATGTGCAAATCAGTCTTGACCCTGTGCCCCATGGGAACAGTCCAGACCGAACTGCCAGGCCAGGTCCTCCCTGGACCGGAAACAAGCATCCTGGGACCGGTTTCAGGGTATGTCACCCTTCTTCAGCCAGGCTAGCTTGAATCCAGTGGCACAGTGAGCAAGGGACCCACGTCTGGGCATACCCATCCCACTTAGGGCGAAAAGTGTTACAGCAAACAAATGATGGACGGAATGCTGACAATGCAAACATTCTCCCCCAGTCAAAAGATCTGGGTTAAATCCATCGTTCTTTTGCCCACTACACCACCCCAGTTTGGACCCAGCCATATGCAAATCAGTCTTGACCCTGTGCCCCATGGGAACAGTCCAGACCGAACTGCCAGGCCAGGTCCTCCCTGGACCGAAAACAAGCATCCTGGGACCGGTTTCAGGGTATGTCACCCTTCTTCAGCCAGGCTAGCTTGAATCCAGTGGCACAGTGAGCAAGGGACCCACGTCTGGGCATACCCATCCCACTTAGGGCGTAAAGTGTTACAGCAAACAAATGATGGACGGAATGCTGACAATGCAAACATTCTCCCCCAGTCAAAAGATCTGGGTTAAATCCATCGTTCTTTTGCCCACTACACCACCCCAGTTTGGACCCAGCCATATGCAAATCAGTCTTGACCCTGTGCCCCATGGGAATAGTCCAGACCGAACTGCCAGGCCAGGTCCTCCCTGGACCGGAAACAAGCATCCTGGGACTGGTTTCAGGGTATGTCACACTTCTTCCGCCAGGCTAGCTTGAATCCAGTGGCACAGTGAGCAAGAGACCCACGTCTGGGCATACCCATCCCACTTAGGGCGAAAAGTGTTACAGCAAACAAATGATGGACGGAATGCTGACAATGCAAACATTCTCCCCCAGTCAAAAGATCTGGGTTAAATCCATCGTCTTTTGCCCACTACACCACCCCAGTTTGGACCCAGCCATATGCAAATCAGTCTTGACCCTGTGCCCCATGGGAACAGTCCAGACCGAACTGCCAGGCCAGGTCCTCCCTGGACCGGAAACAAGCATCCTGGGACCGGTTTCAGGGTATGTCACCCTTCTTCAGCCAGGCTAGCTTGAATCCAGTGGCACTGTGAGCAAGGGACCCACGTCTGGGCATACCCATCCCACTTAAGGCGAAAAGTGTTACAGCAACAAATGATGGACGGAATGCTGACAATGCAAACATTCTCCCCCAGTCAAAAGATCTGGGTTAAATCCATCGTTCTTTTGCCCACTACACCACCCCAGTTTGGACCCAGCCATATGCAAATCAGTCTTGACCCTGTGCCCCATGGGAACAGTCCAGACCGAACTGCCAGGCCAGGTCCTCCCTGGACCTGAAACAAGCATCCTGGGACCGGTTTCAGGGTATGTCATCCTTCTTCAGCCAGGCTAGCTTGAATCCAGTGGCACAGTGAGCAAGGGACCCACGTCTGGGCATACCCATCCCACTTAGGGCGAAAAGTGTTACAGCAAACAAATGATGGACGGAATGCTGACAATGCAAACATTCTCCCCCAGTCAAAAGATCTGGGTTAAATCCATCGTTCTTTTGCCCACTACACCACCCCACTTTGGACCCAGCCATATGTAAATCAGTCTTGACCCTGTGCCCCATGGGAACAGTCCAGACCGAACTGCCAGGCCAGGTCCTCCCTGGACCGGAAACAAGCATCCTGGGACCGGTTTCAGGGTATGTCACCCTTCTTCAGCCAGGCTAGCTTGAATCATGAGCAAGGGACCCACGTCTGGGCATACCCATCCCACTTAGGGCGAAAAGTGTTACAGCAAACAAATGATGGACGGAATGCTGACAATGCAAACATTCTCCCCCAGTCAAAAGATCTGGGTTAAATCCATCGTTCTTTTGCCCACTACACCACCCCAGTTTGGACCCAGCCATATGCAAATCAGTCTTGACCCTGTGCCCCATGGGAACAGTCCAGACCGAACTGCCAGGCCAGGTCCTCCCTGGACCGAAAACAAGCATCCTGGGACCGGTTTCAGGGTATGTCACCCTTCTTCAGCCAGGCTAGCTTGAATCCAGTGGCACAGTGAGCAAGGGACCCACGTCTGGGCATACCCATCCCACTTAGGGCGAAAAGTGTTACAGCAAACAAATGATGGACGGAATGCTGACAATGCAAACATTCTCCCCCAGTCAAAAGATCTGGGTTAAATCCATCGTTCTTTTGCCCACTACACCACCCCAGTTTGGACCCAGCCATATGCAAATCAGTCTTGACCCTGTGCCCCATGGGAACAGTCCAGACCGAACTGCCAGGCCAGGTCCTCCCTGGACCGGAAACAAGCATCCTGGGACCGGTTTCAGGGTATGTCACCCTTCTTCAGCCAGGCTAGCTTGAATCATGAGCAAGGGACCCACGTCTGGGCATACCCATCCCACTTAGGGCGAAAAGTGTTACAGCAAACAAATGATGGACGGAATGCTGACAATGCAAACATTCTCCCCCAGTCAAAAGATCTGGGTTAAATCCATCGTTCTTTTGCCCACTACACCACCCCAGTTTGGACCCAGCCATATGCAAATCAGTCTTGACCCTGTGCCCCATGGGAACAGTCCAGACCGAACTGCTAGGCCAGGTCCTCCCTGGACCGAAAAC
Organism: Calotriton arnoldi; assembly: GCA_963921515.1. Lineage (NCBI taxonomy): Eukaryota > Metazoa > Chordata > Amphibia > Caudata > Salamandridae > Calotriton > Calotriton arnoldi. Next base: position 7,352 of record CAWUFW010002135.1, on the reverse strand, counting down.
AAGCATCCTGGGACCGGTTTCAGGGTATGTCACCCTTCTTCAGCCAGGCTAGCTTGAATCCAGTGGCACAGTGAGCAAGGGACCCACGTCTGGGCATACCCATCCCACTTAGGGCGAAAAGTGTTACAGCAAACAAATGATGGACGGAATGCTGACAATGCAAACATTCTCCCCCAGTCAAAAGATCTGGGTTAAATCCATCGTTCTTTTGCCCACTACACCACCCCAGTTTGGACCCAGCCATATGCAAATCAGTCTTGACCCTGTGCCCCATGGGAACAGTCCAGACCGAACTGCCAGGCCAGGTCCTCCCTGGACCGGAAACAAGCATCCTGGGACCGGTTTCAGGGTATATCACCCTTCTTCAGCCAGGCTAGCTTGAATCCAGTGGCACAGTGAGCAAGAGACCCACGTCTGGGCATACCCATCCCACTTAGGGCGAAAAGTGTTACAGCAAACAAATGATGGACGGAATGCTGACAATGCAAACATTCTCCCCCAGTCAAAAGATCTGGGTTAAATCCATCGTTCTTTTGCCCACTACACCACCCCAGTTTGGACCCAGCCATATGCAAATCAGTCTTGACCCTGTGCCCCATGGGAACAGTCCAGACCGAACTGCCAGGCCAGGTCCTCCCTGGACCGGAAACAAGCATCCTGGGACCGGTTTCAGGGTATGTCACCCTTCTTCAGCCAGGCTAGCTTGAATCCAGTGGCACAGTGAGCAAGGGACCCACGTCTGGGCATACCCATCCCACTTAGGGCGAAAAGTGTTACAGCAAACAAATGATGGACGGAATGCTGACAATGCAAACATTCTCCCCCAGTCAAAAGATCTGGGTTAAATCCATCGTTCTTTTGCCCACTACACCACCCCAGTTTGGACCCAGCCATATGCAAATCAGTCTTGACCCTGTGCCCCATGGGAACAATCCAGACCGAACTGCCAGGCCAGGTCCTCCCTGGACCGGAAACAAGCATCCTGGGACCGGTTTCAGGGTATGTCACCCTTCTTCAGCCAGGCTAGCTTGAATCCAGTGGCACAGTGAGCAAGGGACCCACGTCTGGGCATACCCATCCCACTTAGGGCGAAAAGTGTTACAGCAAACAAATGATGGACGGAATGCTGACAATGCAAACATTCTCCCCCAGTCAAAAGATCTGGGTTAAATCCATCGTTCTTTTGCCCACTACACCACCCCAGTTTGGACCCAGCCATGTGCAAATCAGTCTTGACCCTGTGCCCCATGGGAACAGTCCAGACCGAACTGCCAGGCCAGGTCCTCCCTGGACCGGAAACAAGCATCCTGGGACCGGTTTCAGGGTATGTCACCCTTCTTCAGCCAGGCTAGCTTGAATCCAGTGGCACAGTGAGCAAGGGACCCACGTCTGGGCATACCCATCCCACTTAGGGCGAAAAGTGTTACAGCAAACAAATGATGGACGGAATGCTGACAATGCAAACATTCTCCCCCAGTCAAAAGATCTGGGTTAAATCCATCGTTCTTTTGCCCACTACACCACCCCAGTTTGGACCCAGCCATATGCAAATCAGTCTTGACCCTGTGCCCCATGGGAACAGTCCAGACCGAACTGCCAGGCCAGGTCCTCCCTGGACCGAAAACAAGCATCCTGGGACCGGTTTCAGGGTATGTCACCCTTCTTCAGCCAGGCTAGCTTGCATCCAGTGGCACAGTGAGCAAGGGACCCACGTCTGGGCATACCCATCCCACTTAGGGCGAAAAGTGTTACAGCAAACAAATGATGGACGGAATGCTGACAATGCAAACATTCTCCCCCAGTCAAAAGATCTGGGTTAAATCCATCGTTCTTTTGCCCACTACACCACCCCAGTTTGGACCCAGCCATATGCAAATCAGTCTTGACCCTGTGCCCCATGGGAACAGTCCAGACCGAACTGCCAGGCCAAGTCCTCCCTGGACCGGAAACAAGCATCCTGGGACCGGTTTCAGGGTATATCACCCTTCTTCAGCCAGGCTAGCTTGAATCCAGTGGCACAGTGAGCAAGGGAGCCACGTCTGGGCATACCCATCCCACTTAGGGCGAAAAGTGTTACAGCAAACAAATGATGGACGGAATGCTGACAATGCAAACATTCTCCCCCAGTCAAAAGATCTGGGTTAAATCCATCGTTCTTTTGCCCACTACACCACCCCAGTTTGGACCCAGCCATATGCAAATCAGTCTTGACCCTGTGCCCCATGGGAACAGTCCAGACCGAACTGCCAGGCCAGGTCCTCCCTGGACCGGAAACAAGCATCCTGGGACCGGTTTCAGGGTATGTCACCCTTCTTCAGCCAGGCTAGCTTGAATCATGAGCAAGGGACCCACGTCTGGGCATACCCATCCCACTTAGGGCGAAAAGTGTTACAGCAAACAAATGATGGACGGAATGCTGACAATGCAAACATTCTCCCCCAGTCAAAAGATCTGGGTTAAATCCATCGTTCTTTTGCCCACTACACCACCCCAGTTTGGACCCAGCCATATGCAAATCAGTCTTGACCCTGTGCCCCATGGGAACAGTCCAGACCGAACTGCCAGGCCAGGTCCTCCCTGGACCGAAAACAAGCATCCTGGGACCGGTTTCAGGGTATGTCACCCTTCTTCAGCCAGGCTAGCTTGAATCCAGTGGCACAGTGAGCAAGGGACCCACGTCTGGGCATACCCATCCCACTTAGGGCGAAAAGTGTTACAGCAAACAAATGATGGACGGAATGCTGACAATGCAAACATTCTCCCCCAGTCAAAAGATCTGGGTTAAATCCATCGTTCTTTTGCCCACTACACCACCCCAGTTTGGACCCAGCCATATGCAAATCAGTCTTGACCCTGTGCCCCATGGGAACAGTCCAGACCGAACTGCCAGGCCAGGTCCTCCCTGGACCGGAAACAAGCATCCTGGGACCGGTTTCAGGGTATATCACCCTTCTTCAGCCAGGCTAGCTTGAATCCAGTGGCACAGTGAGCAAGAGACCCACGTCTGGGCATACCCATCCCACTTAGGGCGAAAAGTGTTACAGCAAACAAATGATGGACGGAATGCTGACAATGCAAACATTCTCCCCCAGTCAAAAGATCTGGGTTAAATCCATCGTTCTTTTGCCCACTACACCACCCCAGTTTGGACCCAGCCATATGCAAATCAGTCTTGACCCTGTGCCCCATGGGAACAGTCCAGACCGAACTGCCAGGCCAGGTCCTCCCTGGACCGGAAACAAGCATCCTGGGACCGGTTTCAGGGTATGTCACCCTTCTTCAGCCAGGCTAGCTTGAATCCAGTGGCACAGTGAGCAAGGGACCCACGTCTGGGCATACCCATCCCACTTAGGGCGAAAAGTGTTACAGCAAACAAATGATGGACGGAATGCTGACAATGCAAACATTCTCCCCCAGTCAAAAGATCTGGGTTAAATCCATCGTTCTTTTGCCCACTACACCACCCCAGTTTGGACCCAGCCATATGCAAATCAGTCTTGACCCTGTGCCCCATGGGAACAATCCAGACCGAACTGCCAGGCCAGGTCCTCCCTGGACCGGAAACAAGCATCCTGGGACCGGTTTCAGGGTATGTCACCCTTCTTCAGCCAGGCTAGCTTGAATCCAGTGGCACAGTGAGCAAGGGACCCACGTCTGGGCATACCCATCCCACTTAGGGCGAAAAGTGTTACAGCAAACAAATGATGGACGGAATGCTGACAATGCAAACATTCTCCCCCAGTCAAAAGATCTGGGTTAAATCCATCGTTCTTTTGCCCACTACACCACCCCAGTTTGGACCCAGCCATGTGCAAATCAGTCTTGACCCTGTGCCCCATGGGAACAGTCCAGACCGAACTGCCAGGCCAGGTCCTCCCTGGACCGGAAACAAGCATCCTGGGACCGGTTTCAGGGTATGTCACCCTTCTTCAGCCAGGCTAGCTTGAATCCAGTGGCACAGTGAGCAAGGGACCCACGTCTGGGCATACCCATCCCACTTAGGGCGAAAAGTGTTACAGCAAACAAATGATGGACGGGATGCTGACAATGCAAACATTCTCCCCCAGTCAAAAGATCTGGGTTAAATCCATCGTTCTTTTGCCCACTACACCACCCCAGTTTGGACTCAGCCATATGCAAATCAGTCTTGACCCTGTGCCCCATGGGAACAGTCCAGACCGAACTGCCAGGCCAGGTCCTCCCTGGACCGAAAACAAGCATCCTGGGACCGGTTTCAGGGTATGTCACCCTTCTTCAGCCAGGCTAGCTTGAATCCAGTGGCACAGTGAGCAAGGGACCCACGTCTGGGCATACCCATCCCACTTAGGGCGTAAAGTGTTACAGCAAACAAATGATGGACGGAATGCTGACAATGCAAACATTCTCCCCCAGTCAAAAGATCTGGGTTAAATCCATCGTTCTTTTGCCCACTACACCACCCCAGTTTGGACCCAGCCATATGCAAATCAGTCTTGACCCTGTGCCCCATGGGAATAGTCCAGACCGAACTGCCAGGCCAGGTCCTCCCTGGACCGGAAACAAGCATCCTGGGACTGGTTTCAGGGTATGTCACACTTCTTCCACCAGGCTAGCTTGAATCCAGTGGCACAGTGAGCAAGAGACCCACGTCTGGGCATACCCATCCCACTTAGGGCGAAAAGTGTTACAGCAAACAAATGATGGACGGAATGCTGACAATGCAAACATTCTCCCCCAGTCAAAAGATCTGGGTTAAATCCATCGTTCTTTTGCCCACTACACCACCCCAGTTTGGACCCAGCCATATGCAAATCAGTCTTGACCCTGTGCCCCATGGGAACAGTCCAGACCGAACTGCCAGGCCAGGTCCTCCCTGGACCGGAAACAAGCATCCTGGGACCGGTTTCAGGGTATGTCACCCTTCTTCAGCCAGGCTAGCTTGAATCCAGTGGCACTGTGAGCAAGGGACCCACGTCTGGGCATACCCATCCCACTTAAGGCGAAAAGTGTTACAGCAACAAATGATGGACGGAATGCTGACAATGCAAACATTCTCCCCCAGTCAAAAGATCTGGGTTAAATCCATCGTTCTTTTGCCCACTACACCACCCCAGTTTGGACCCAGCCATATGCAAATCAGTCTTGACCCTGTGCCCCATGGGAACAGTCCAGACCGAACTGCCAGGCCAGGTCCTCCCTGGACCGAAAACAAGCATCCTGGGACCGGTTTCAGGGTATGTCACCCTTCTTCAGCCAGGCTAGCTTGAATCCAGTGGCACAGTGAGCAAGGGACCCACGTCTGGGCATACCCATCCCACTTAGGGCGAAAAGTGTTACAGCAAACAAATGATGGACGGAATGCTGACAATGCAAACATTCTCCCCCAGTCAAAAGATCTGGGTTAAATCCATCGTTCTTTTGCCCACTACACCACCCCAGTTTGGACCCAGCCATATGCAAATCAGTCTTGACCCTGTGCCCCATGGGAACAGTCCAGACCGAACTGCCAGGCCAGGTCCTCCCTGGACCGGAAACAAGCATCCTGGGACCGGTTTCAGGGTATATCACCCTTCTTCAGCCAGGCTAGCTTGAATCCAGTGGCACAGTGAGCAAGGGACCCACGTCTGGGCATACCCATCCCACTTAGGGCGAAAAGTGTTACAGCAAACAAATGATGGACGGAATGCTGACAATGCAAACATTCTCCCCCAGTCAAAAGATCTGGGTTAAATCCATCGTTCTTTTGCCCACTACACCACCCCAGTTTGGACCCAGCCATATGCAAATCAGTCTTGACCCTGTGCCCCATGGGAACAGTCCAGACCGAACTGCCAGGCCAGGTCCTCCCTGGACCGGAAACAAGCATCCTGGGACCGGTTTCAGGGTATGTCACCCTTCTTCAGCCAGGCTAGCTTGAATCCAGTGGCACTGTGAGCAAGGGACCCACGTCTGGGCATACCCATCCCACTTAAGGCGAAAAGTGTTACAGCAACAAATGATGGAAGGAATGCTGACAATGCAAACATTCTCCCCCAGTCAAAAGATCTGGGTTAAATCCATCGTTCTTTTGCCCACTACACCACCCCAGTTTGGACCCAGCCATATGCAAATCAGTCTTGACCCTGTGCCCCATGGGAACAGTCCAGACCGAACTGCCAGGCCAGGTCCTGCCTGGACCGGAAACAAGCATCCTGGGACCGGTTTCAGGGTATGTCACCCTTCTTCAGCCAGGCTAGCTTGAATCCAGTGGCACAGTGAGCAAGGGACCCACGTCTGGGCATACCCATCCCACTTAGGGCGAAAAGTGTTACAGCAAACAAATGATGGACGGAATGCTGACAATGCAAACATTCTCCCCCAGTCAAAAGATCTGGGTTAAATCCATCGTTCTTTTGCCCACTACACCACCCCAGTTTGGACCCAGCCATATGCAAATCAGTCTTGACCCTGTGCCCCATGGGAACAATCCAGACCGAACTGCCAGGCCAGGTCCTCCCTGGACCGGAAACAAGCATCCTGGGACCGGTTTCAGGGTATGTCACCCTTCTTCAGACAGGCTAGCTTGAATCCAGTGGCACAGTGAGCAAGGGACCCACGTCTGGGCATACCCATCCCACTTAGGGCGAAAAGTGTTACAGCAAACAAATGATGGACGGAATGCTGACAATGCAAACATTCTCCCCCTGTCAAAAGATCTGGGTTAAATCCATCGTTCTTTTGCCCACTACACCACCCCAGTTTGGACCCAGCCATATGCAAATCAGCCTGACCCTGTGCCCCATGGGAACAGTCCAGACCGAACTGCCAGGCCAGGTCCTCCCTGGACCGGAAACAAGCATCCTGGGACAGGTTTCAGGGTATGTCACCCTTCTTCAGCCAGGCTAGCTTGAATCCAGTGGCACAGTGAGCAAGGGACCCACGTCTGGGCATACCCATCCCACTTAGGGCGAAAAGTGTTACAGCAAACAAATGATGGACGGAATGCTGACAACGCAAACATTCTCCTCCAGTCAAAAGATCTGGGTTAAATCCATTGTTCTTTTGCCCACTACACCACCCCACTTTGGACCCAGCCATATGTAAATCAGTCTTGACCCTGTGGCCCATGGGAACAGTCCAGACCGAACTGCCAGGCCAGGTCCTCCCTGGACCGGAAACAAGCATCCTGGGACCGGTTTCAGGGTATGTCACTCTTCTTCAGCCAGGCTAGCTTGAATCCAGTGGCACAGTGAGCAAGGGACCCACGTCTGGGCATACCCATCCCACTTAGGACGAAAAGTGTTACAGCAAACAAATGATGGACGGAATGCTGACAATGCAAACATTCTCCCCCAGTCAAAAGATCTGGGTTAAATCCATCGTTCTTTTGCCCA